>OZ012740.1:531745072-532969239 GCA_963859935.3 Lathyrus sativus
GGAAACCACTCATCATGGGCCTGCAAAAAACTCCTCACAACTCTCATATGTAAGCCTTAGAGGAACCCTAACGTGAAAAGAGAGAGGTGGCTGCTGCAGAGGGAACCCAAAATCACTCAAATTTCTCAAGTTTCTCTCTCTTCTAATTGCATTTTTCTTTGGCTTTCTCTTCCATTTTTAGCTGGATTCTCACTCACTGAAGCACAAGGAGTGGATTGGAAGCTTTAGATTGAAGCTTGTGTTGCATTTGAAGGACCAACGGAGTTGCTCCATTAGGTAAATTTTCTTCATCTTGAACTATCATTCTAAGCATGAAAACATGTTCATATTGGTTGCATCTGAAGCCCTTCCATGTGTATGCAATGTTTGTGTGCTTGTGGTGGCTGTTTGATTAAGTTTCAGTTTGAGTGTTCAATTTTCGTGCTGCATTTTCAACATGTTAGAACTACCTTTTTGAAAAACTAATAGTAGATTCATGATCTACATGAAATTTCCTTTGAAATGGTGCCCAGAGTTTTCATTTTTATGTTGTTTTTCAGTCACCACCGGTGAAGCTCACCAGAGAAGACGACCGGAGCTAGGGCTCCAGCGTCTAAGGTCAAATGCTGAGGTGGCTATGACTTAGAGGTTGACTTGCGTGTGTGTGCATTGACAATCTGATGTGTCATGCAACGTTTTTAAATGAAACGATGTGTTTCATCTTATTCTGAGATTTAGTTGGAACTCTGGACTGGGCTTATTACTTTTTACTATCCGCACACCCCTCTTTGGGGCCCATATGCGCATTGCAAGTGGATTCAGTTCAGTTGGTTTTTACTTCTGCACCCCTTTGCTCATTGTTTTCTTTTTATTTTATTTTTACTCTATTTTCAATTTTAATTTAATTTTAAATAGTTTAAACCATTCTAAAAATCCACAAAAAATAGTTTCTGATTAATTGACATGTTGAGATATTTTTCACTATTTTTATTTTATTTTTCATTTAATTTTATTATTTTTAATCAATTTAATTGGTGAAGTGGTTTTATGGTTTGTCCTTATGATTTAGGCTTGAAGTTTGACCTCATTTGAATACCCCCTTTGACCAATTTTCATCTCACACTTGGGTGTTTGATTGAGGATTATTTGAGGGCTGGTTTGAGATCTTGATGATCATTTCTTGTTTGTTTTTCATTGGATTTTATTTGACCCTCGATGCATGCTCGATAAGTTGAGTACCTTGCTTTGTTTGACACAATTGGTGATGCTTTTATGCAATTCTTGCCATGATCTTTTGCACACTGAATTTGGATGAACTTAACTTGAATTTTGGATTTTATTTGGACTTGTTTCTATTTTTGGTTTATGCCTCAAAACCTCATTGTTTTAACTATGTGTGTGCATGTCTTGACCTAGTTTTGAGGCACGGTCTTGTGTGATCCCTTGAGTGCTTGTTGAATCTTGTTTGCTCTTGTTAACATGTTTGAGATTCTGACTTGCATGATTAGATGTCCATTGAATGTTTGTTTCATCTCATATTCTTTGAATGATCATTATTTTTGACTTGTGAGATGCTTGCATGACTTTGGTGTTCCAACTTGAGTTTGATCCTTCTTGTCCTAGTTTGATAACTTGTTTTTGAACTTGATGCATATCATTTGAGTTTACTTATGATCTTGATGAATGGATACTTGATCTTGATGTTTTTGTGGCATGTATCTTACTCTGAGAATGGTGTGAGCATTTGAACCTCTTTTGAGTTGTGTTTGGATGTTTTCTTCTGATTGATCATGAATGAATGTGTGACTTTGATAATCATGATGTAGTTGCTGCCCCACTCTACATCTCCCCTAATTTCTTTGTTTGTGGTTCAATGTTTGACATCATTCTTCTTAAGATGTTTAAGGCATGTGATCTTGTGTGGTTACCTTGTTTGCTTTGGTGTTATTACTTTCATTTTGTTGATTTGAGTTTATGACTTGTGTGTGTCATTGATGTATGTCTCATGTTTGCATATTCATTATTGTTGGTGTTTATGCTTCTCTCATCTCCTTTCATATTTCATGACTTATTTAAGTCTTTCTTTCTATTTTCATTTGTGATTGATTAGTGATGTGTTTAGTGTTGCACCCTAAAATTTGCTCAACCTTATTCCTTGGATTTATGTTTCATTATCATTGGCATTTGCATATAGAGTCATGTACATAGACTAACCATCTGCATAGCATAAGCATAGCAAGTCATTCAACAGGGGACCAATCATTATTTTCATCTCTAGAGGCCTAGCAAGAGGTTATTATCCTAATTCCACCCTATTCAAGTCATCAGGAAAGAATTTGAAAGCAAAGAGTTCAGCAGATCAAGCCTTGAGTCCATCTCCTAGCTGAGGGTATCTGAGGATCAACAAGAGGGTTGTGAGCTGTGGAGTGAAGGTATGGAGAGCATCTAGACCTTATGAGAGACTTACAAAGTCATTTGGAGAAGAAAGCAAGTCATTGATGAAAGCACAAGAGCTATAGTGGAAGACAGTCAACTAGGGTTTCATCTGGGTCAACCCTAGGTCAACCCTAGGTCAGTTGACTGACTTAAGAGGGCATTCAAGTCTATTGGAGAGATGTGGGGATCAATATTTGACATATGAAGAAGGATATGGAGATATGCCAAGGAGAATTCAAGAGAAATCAAGGAGAAGAGGAGTTACTAAATTAGGGTTTCTCTGTAAAATCCCCTAGTTTAGGTCAAATTTCCAAGCAAGATAAGTCAAAATGCTAGATTCAGATGGCTTCTTGGCCAACATGAAACTTGTAGAGGATCTCAAGACCTTTAATTTGAGTGGTGGAAGACCTCAAGGAGATTTATAGAACTCAAGTTATGGTCCTTACAAGTTACAGGTCATCTGGGGTGTCTGAATTTTTGTCTGTGAAAGTGACTTGACTTCCAAGCTAGTTTTGCCCCTCAAGGAGATTTCAAATGAATTCTTGGTCAACATAAGAATTGTTCCTCATTGTCTTAGCTTTCTAGAATGGTATGGCATGCCTTCATATGATGTGGAGAACTCAACTTATGGTCTTGACAAGCAAAGGGTATTTTGGGCATTTGTGAATTACAGGTCATTTTAACCTATACCCAAAACTCATACAAGGAGGCCTCAAATGGAAAAACTTACAACATCAAACTTGCTCCAAATGGGATTTTAAGTCTAGAAAGAAGGTCACAAGTTATTGGAGAAGCTCATAGCATGATGTTACATAATTGGTCAAAATATGAACTAAAAAGGCTTATAAAGTGAATAATTTCAAAGTGAAAAAATGGTTTGGAAGATTTACAAGTCCAAATGAAGACTTCCAATATATGATTTTGAATGGAAAAACAATTCTAAGAACAATGGTTCACACATTTTTTTGAGTTTAGAAGGAAAAAATGAAGTTATCCATGGTTACTTGTAATTGAAGAAACATAATCCAAAATGAGCCAAAGTTTGAAAACAAGGGAATGTGCAAGATGGATCTAGAATGTGCCATTGGGGTCTATATATTCATGAAAGGAGAATTTGGCAAGGGTTGGCCTCATTTGCACCAAGAATTCCACAAATTTTTCTCATGCTTTCTCATTAAGTTTTCATTCCAATTCTCCAAAATCTTCATCAATCTTCCTCAAAATCAATCCAATCATATTCAATATTCATCATAGATCAGAATTGAAGCAAGGATCAAGTGATTATCATCCATTTTCGAGTGCTTTTCTCAAGATCATCAAAATCACAATCTCAAGTGGATAGCATAATTCTGGCCAAGTCTCATCCAAAGCTTGCACACAGAATCAAGTTCCTCAAGGATTGATCAAGATTCAACACTTAGAAGCTTCAGATCCACATCTTCCATAGCTGTTCTCAAGGTTTTACATCAGGTAAGTTTTCCTTCGATTTGCTTAATTCAGTTAGTTTCACATGATTTTATTAGTGTAGACTTGATCTAGGTGGTTAGGAGATTAAGTTAGATGATTTTGGAACGATTTGGTGATGGTTAGTGACAGGTGCAACAAACTGTTAGTGTTCGAATCTCTTGGATTAGGGCGTTAGAATGTTAGTTGGATGCATCAGATTAACCTCCATTAGGCATAGGTTAGTTTAGGTCAAGTTTGAGGAAGAATGGTGAAGGTTCGTATCAGTGCATTTCAATGGTGGCCAGATGTTGATTCAATCGTGTTTGTTGTTATGGTGAGTTTCAAGTTAATCTAATGCCCTAGGCTTGTAGAGGGAAGAATTTGGAGTGGTTTTTGTGTTTACATCGTGGGGATTGGTTGCCTGTAGAGTGAGAACAGAGGGATGGAATATTGTTCGTGCATGGAGGTTCATGGAGTTAAAACCCTAATTTGCAGAACCCTTGGGGAAGACGAAATCGTGGCCTTCCATTTTGAGTAGGACCTTTGACTATTGGCGTGATCGTGTGGCCTACGTTTAATCTGATTTGTGGAGGGAAGGACCTGGCCAAAACGCACCGTTTCATTAATTGAAACGGGCGGGCCTGAGTTTGTGTTGCTTTTCCCACCCCCGTGTGAGCCCAAAACCAGGTTCTAACGTGAATTCGCTACTTCCTTCACCCCCCAGCGCTCTTTGGTTATTTCTTTAATTCTGAATGGATTCTGGGCCTTGGCAATTCGCTATCTGCACCCCCTATTGTGTGGCCCATCCAGATTATAACTGGGGCGAGCTTCTATTTCAACCCCCCTCCCTCATTTAATTCAATTTTAATTTTCTTATTTCATTCTAATTTTTACCATTTTCATTAATTCATAAATAATTCATAAAAAATGCATTTTCATCCATTCTTTTTACCATATCTTCATTAAAATGTCTAGAATATTATAGGAAAAGAAAATTTCATTTTTAGTTTTATTTCATATTTTTTACATATTTTCTAAAATAAATGTCACATTAAATAATTCATTTCATGCATCATTTTTATGATTTTTGTTCTCTCACATGCTTTGATATTTTTTGATCATTCTTTTCATATTGTTTAGATGAGATATTAGGCTTGTAGAAATATTTTAGTTCCCATTTTTAGAGGTTAATTTTGGATGATTAATAAATGCTTGAATAGCCTGAGCAAAACTAGGGTTTTAGGTGACAACTTAGGAGTTTGATTTCATTCCCCTTAGGACTTAGGGTTTGAATAGATTAGTTATGGGACTATAGGGGCTATGGGTAGCTATTAGATCCCTTAGAGAACAGTTAGGATTCCCCTACTGCTATTATTACTGTCTGTATATCTGTTGTTTGGTGTGGTGTGCCCTCTGGGGTTTATTGATTGTTTGTATGGGTATTGGGTTTGTCTGGGGCCCTGGGGAAGCTGAGGATTTGTGGAGATGAAGCTATTGGAGATTCAAAGATTGAAGATCAACTGTCAGAGTTGAGGAGGAGTTTCCTGCTATCAGTTGCTGAGGAGACTAGGGTTTAGGAGCTAGGCAGAGCTCTAGATTAGAAATCTTGTTTCTCAAACATGGATTGCCTTGTCTGCATCCATTCTTCTCTGTGATTCAGAGTCTCTCTAAGACACTCACCCCCTTCCTTTGGAAGGCTTGGTGATAGTATCTATGAGATAGAACTCTTGAGAGAAAATGTCTCTTGTGTTAGAAGCAGTCTGTTCACCACCTTTGGTAGTCAGCTGATTGCTTAACACCCATTCACTCTTGTGACTGATCCCTCATCCTGGAGGTTTGAGTTTGAAGAAAAGCCATTGCAGATGGAAGACTGATGATCAAAGCCCTTGTCTGAAGGCCATGAAGATGGAGATTGATGCTTGTTGAAACCTGTAGCTGATTGGAGGTTGCTTGAAGCCAGTTGTTGATTTAGAGCTGCTGATGCTGTTTCTTTTGCTGTATTTCATTTGTTGATGTATTGATTGGTTTTCTGAACTGTATTGTTTGCTGTTTACCCTGTTGGGTTGAAAGTGAAGCCTGTTCACTTTCGCCTATTGTTTTCTAGGTTCGAGGTTGGGTGGGACTCCCTTGCCTCGCTTGTGTTGTTGCATCCATGCATTTTACTGCTTTACTGTATATATCTGATATTGTTTCTGTTTCTGCCTATCCCGTAGGATCTCTGTTTCTCTCTGTGCAAGAGAGGAGCATGATAGACACTAGGTCTTAACCCACGCATGATAACATTAGGTTAGTTTGTTTCCCTTCGCAACCGTAGGTTAGAGTTCTGTCTCTTTCTTTCTCAAAACAAACAGAAAAACACATAAAGATTTCAAACACAATAAAAGACACTTCTTCCGTAAAGGAATGTGAACTCATCAAAACGTCATTTTTGTCCGCTTGGACCGCTAATCAGAAAACCTTTTTTCAGAAGGAATAAAATCAACCAAGACAAGCTTGTGTCGTACGTGGCCCGAACTACGTTTGCTCTGATCTTTCATGCTGTATGAAAGTACGTAGGCATAGGATGCGACATCCTAGCGAGCAACCTTCCCCTCCTTTCCCGTAGGTAGGCGAACTACGTTGACTCTGATTTCTCGTTCCAGACGAGAATACGTAGGCATAAAGTGCGATACTTTGCCGAGTCATTTTTATTTTCATTTTATTTTCTTTTTCACCCTTGACCTATAGTTTAGATAGAATAACAATCCATACCCGAAAACAAGCGTGGATCCCGTCGAGTACGACGGATGTGAGGGGTGCTAATACCTTCCCCTTGCGTAACCGACTCCCGAATCCAGGTTTTGGTTGCGATGACCATACCTTTCCCGTGTTGTGCGAGGTTTACTCTGAGCGTTTCCTTTCCCTCCCGTGGGATAAATAACGCACGGTGGCGACTCTTCTGTTCAGCCGGCGCCGATTTTCGCAGTAGCGACAGCTGGCGACTCTGCTGGGGATCGAACGTCCCCTGGCTGCTAAGGACTGCGATGGTTCTTATGCATTTGGGATCCAACGTCCCTTGAGAGAGTCAATCCTAACGCTTGTTTTCCCGTCGAGGATTTTGTATGGAGTTATTGTATATTTCTAACCTTGTATTTTCAGCTTTATATATTGTTTATTATTGCTGTATTGGGGTGTGACGGGTGTTCTGATATTGAGAGATAAGCCGGACCTGGGCTTGAGTGCACCTAGAATTAGAGTAGAAATTAGTGGGCGCCCGCTTGCTTTGCTTGCTTTGGTGTCCCATGAAATCTACACTCAGACGAGGTTCCTCTGGTTGGCCTCCTGCCCCTTCCTTTGGTTGGCGTGGGTTGCTGGTTAGTTGGATTGTCGACTCTGGGGACCGATCATTTGGGAATTGGCTGAGTGAGGCCTCTTCAGGAATTGATGATGCCACTCCTTCTGGGAATCGTATCATCAACCCTGAAAGTCTGTGACGCTGACGACCGCATAGGATGCCGTACCTTGTGCCAGTTATAGGGCCACCCACCTGTGAGGGGATTCAGGGTTATGCAGGTAACTAGACCTCCAGATTACCGGTTATTTCTTGATCAGAGATCCGGGTTATTTATGGAGAGTTATGAGGTCTGCCAGAGACCATGTGGAGATTTATTCTGAGGTCTGTCAGAGACCATTTGGAGATTTATTCTGAGGTCTGCCAGAGACCATGTGGAGATTTATTCTGAGGTCTGTCAGAGACCATTTGGAGATTTATTCTGAGGTCTGTCAGAGACCATTTGGAGATGTATTCTGAGGTCTGTCAGAGACCATTTGGAGATGTATTATGAGGTCTGTCAGAGACCAGTTGGAGATGTGTTATGAGGTCTGTCAGAGACCAGTTATAGATGGGATTTGAGGTCTATCAGAGACCAGTGAGTTATGGTTTGAGGTCTGTCAGAGACCAGTGTTGGAGTTCTATTCTAGGTCTATCTGAGACCAGGGTTTGATGACTTCTGGACGGTCTATTTGAGACCTTTCTTGATTGGGTTTAGGCTATTCAGCTGCAGCTTTGGTCCCTGTTGAATGTTACTTGCATTGCATCCCTGCATATACATTATCATTTGCATTTCACTAACGTGTGTCTGTGCTGCAGGTGCATTTGCATTTCCCTAGTTCTAGTGCCCAGACTTCTGAGTGTTTGATCATGACTAGCCTACGGAGAACGGTTGCTTACAAATTGCCTACGCCTGATATTGTTCCTTTACTGGGGTTGATCTCTCTTGCTGATGAGGGTGTTCGTAGGAGTTTCCGGATGAGTTATGGTAGATTACTGAGATTGGTGTGCAAACCTACAGAGGTAGAGTTAGATGGGCTGTATGCTTTGATGCAATTCTATGACCCTGCTTTGAGGTGTTTTACGTTCTCTGACTTTATTATGGGACCGACGCTGGAGGAATACGCTGAGTATGTTGAGCTGCCTGTGCAGAACCAGGTTCCGTTCATTCATTATGATGCCAAACCCAAGCCGGAGGAATTGGCAAAAGCCTTGCATGTTGATGCTTCTGAACTTGTGACTACTGTTTCCCGTGGAGTTCCAGGCTTCTCATTTCAGTTCTTAGTTGGTAAAGCCCAAGAGTACGCCAAGAATGGGTGCTGGGTTGCTTTCAATGCTGTGTTGGCCTTGTGCATTTATGGCATAGTACTATTCCCCAATATACCGGATTTTGTGGATTTCGATGCTTTCTACTTGTTCGCCGCTGGTAATCCTGTACCTACCTTACTCGGAGATCTCTACCACTCGCTGCATTACAAGAATGAGAAGGGAAGAGGGAAGAATGTTCATCTGTGTGTGCCCTTATTGAGTATGTGGTTTGAGAGTCATCTTCCTAAGAGAGGATCTGCTGCAGAGACTACAGCTCCAGTTGGTTGGCCGGAGCGTTTGATGAGGCTATCGTCGGAAGACATGGAGTGGTTTGATAGAGACCTGTTGGGATCGGAGCTCATCTTCAGTTGTTCTGGTTACCCTAATGTCCCATTGATTGGAAGAAAAGGGTGTATCAATTACAACCCTTCTTTATTCATTCGCCAGTTCGGATATGCGCTGAAGAATCCACCTCAAGAGGAAGAAGTACAGGAATCTCTGTACTTCACCGGTGATGTGAAGGGGGAGTTATTAGCCAAGTTGCGACATGCCTGGACGCGTGTTAACCGCAAAGGGAAGCCGTTGTTGGGAAAGAATGACTGTCAGGCCTATGCACCTTATAGAGCTTGGATTCAAGAGAGGGCTAGTCAGTTGAAGATGCCGTTTCCAGATGCACCAACTCTTGATCCTATTCCGGTAGAAGAGCCGACTACTGTTTCTAGAGAAGCATATGAACAGGTTGTGAAGGAGAAAGAAGCCCTGATGAAGATTAACGAAGGGTTAGAGCAAGAGCTAGCCCAGGCACGCAGCGAGAAAAACAAGGCCGTATATGCTTTCCAACAACAGATTGAGCTAGTAAACAGGTTAGGAGCTGAGTTGACCGAGGAAAAGAAAAAGCGTGAACGTCTGGGGCAAGAGTTCAGAAGTTCCCACGACATGCTGGAAGCCAAAAAGAAGGCGCTTGACGCAGCACACCGAGAGATATCTTCTTGCAATAAGACTTGGAATGCTACTCTCACCAACAACAAGCAGAGGGAAGATAAGCTAAAGCAGCAAATTTCCGACCTCGAAGAGAAGTTGAAGTCTAGCATCAAGAAGTGTGAGGAAGAAGTGATGAACCGGTATAGTGTCCAGCATGCACTGAACAAGGCAATCAAATCCAGAGATGAAGCAGTGTCCCAGAAGCGAAAGTTAGAAGATTGCTTCGGAGAAGCAACATGGGAAGAAACCGCTGAAGACGTACGCCGTGTCCTTAAGAGGAGAAACCTGCTTGTTGAAGGGCTGCTTGATCGACCAAGCCATCCGGAGACCAAGAAGTTGATAGAGGAGTACCAGACTTTTGGGAGGATTTGATCATTCCATTATTTGTATGCTTTATTTGCATAGTGCTGACCATCACCAGGATTGTTGGTTGAGGTCATGCCATCTTTGTACTCTCAGTGATATTGTACATCACCAGGATTGTTGGTTGAGGTCATGCCATCTTTGTACTCTCAGTGATATTGTACCCTGGGCTTATTGATTCTCTCTGTTATATATGAGGCTTTCTATGATTCAGCTCCGATATTCCTATTGTCAACACTGTCACTGCACCGGCACCCTCGCACTAGAACTGGGGGAATGAACTTCCCTAATGCACAGACACATTGCATTGCATTCATATTCATCCTGCATAACAGGTAATATATGAATGGTGTCTTATCTCTTGCTCTGCATCAGGTACTTAGCAGGATTCCAGATCAACATCCGCACCGCTATTCTACACGATCCAACTGTCGGAAAGTCATGGACCAGATTCAGAATGAGATGCAGGATGTACGCGAGAAGCTCGCCCTCTTCATGCAAACCATGGAGGCTATAGCAAAAGGGCAAGAGAACTTGCAGGCCATGGTCCAGCCTCTATTGGCTCGCAACGCTGGTCATGGTAACGAAGATCATCAGTCTGTCCGGGTTGATACTGCTCATGGAGATGGCACTCCAACGCCAGTGGCTCCGCCTGTCGTCAATGTGAACGCTGCTAACGTCAACAACGCTACCGCTGCTGTGAATGGTAACGTCGGAGTTGGAAATGAAACTGCTGTCCATAACGCTGGGCTGGGTGATGTCAATGTGGGAGATAATCTCGGAGGCAATGGCTTTGTCAACGCTGGGTTCGGATTCAACGATCAGGGATTCGACAATACTGGCAAGTATGGCTTTAATGCTCAAGGCTTTGGGCAAGATGGTTATGGTATGGTCAATCAGGGCTACGGAGGTTTTGGAAACGGAAACGGTGCTGGTTTTATGGCTGGTGGTCCTGCTGGAGGTGTTCAAGGGTATGGCAACAGAGGCCGAGTTCCGGGGATGAATCAGGTCAGAGCTGGACGTAATAATGCATATGATGGATACGGGGCTGGAAACGGTATGTGGCAAGAGGATCAACAGGAAGACGCCTTCTCTGGAGGGGGTTTTGACGGGCCAATGGATGATTCTCAAAAGATTAGAATGCTGGAAGAGCAAATGAAGGGAGTCTTAAATCAGAGTGCTGTAGGATTGGACATGGCAACAATGGGTTTGGTACCCGGCTTGAGGGTGCCAATTAAATTCAAAGCGCCTGCGTTCGATAAGTATAAAGGAGATACATGTCCGAAAGTGCATGTACGAGCTTATTACAGAAAGATGTCTGCATACTCCACTGACGAAAGAATGCTCATGCATTTCTTTCAGGATAGTCTATCGGGTCCTTCCTTAGAGTGGTACATGGGGTTGGAGCCCACTGATATCAAGACTTGGAAGCAATTAGCAGAGGCGTTCGTAGCCCATTACAAATATAACAGTGACCTGGCACCCAATCGGGTCCAGTTGGCCGGGCTTTCGCAGAAGAAGGGGGAGAGTTTTAAAGAATACGCGCAAAGGTGGCGCGATATGGCTGCCAGGGTCCGTCCTCCTGTGGAAGATAAAGAAATGAACGACATGTTTGTTGGCACATTCACCGGGCTGTTTCATGATATGCTGTTTCATACGTCTCTGGCTAGTTTTTCAGATCTGATTTTGATGGGTGAAAAGATTGAGCGGAACATTAAGCAAGGGAAGTTCCAAGTCGATGAATCAACTGCATCTGGCAGTAATAGGAAAGCTTATGGTGGGCGCCGTCAGGGCGAAGCTAGCGCGGTATTTGGAGGCCGAGGCCGAGGCCGAGGCAGGGGAAGAAATCAATATCGTCAGCCGCAGCAAGTGTCGAGTGTCACCATCCCGTATCAACAACAACCAATTCAGCAACAACAACAGGTTCAGCAGCAACCAATGCCACAGCAGCAGCAGCCTCAGCAGGGGGCACAGCAGGCTCAGAGAAAATTCCAGGGTGGTAAGCCGAGAAGGGTGTTCGAGAAGCCTCCCTCTAACTATGCTGATTTATTGCAGACATTGTTGGGATTGAATCTGGTGGAGAAAAGAACCTTGGCACCGATAACGGGAGCTCCCCCGTTCGGCTATGATGCAAATAGGCGCTGCGAGTTTCATTCTGGGGCCCCGGGCCATGATATAGAAGGTTGTCATGCTTTTAAGCACGTTGTGCAAGATCTCTTGGACAACCAGTCTATCAACTTCGGAACGACCGGTGCGAATATAGTCCAGAAACCCATGCCTAATCATGGGGCGAATGCCGTGCTGACTGAGGAAGGTCTGAATCTGATTATGAATGTTGAGGATTTAAAGACGCCGCTGAGCGAAATAAAAAGCCGACTGTTGCAAGGAGGTGTTTACCCGGGTTGTAATGAGTACTGCTTAGATTGTTGGGCCCTGTCTGGGGGGTGTGAGGATTTGAAGAAAGGCATTCAGGCCTTGATTGATGAAGGTGTATTGCAGTTTGATAGAACAGCAACTGATGAGCCGGTAGGGGCAGCAGTGGATAATCGGAGTGATGTTGCCACAGTGACAATTCCTAGGAAGACGATCACTATTTCAGCACCAGCTCAGCGACCACCGATTACTATAACTAAAGCCGGGCCAATCCCGTATGAGAACACGAAAGCAGTCCCATGGTCATATGGGCTAGAGGTGTATTGTGACGGGATTAAAATCGATGTTAACAAGCAGTCGGCGGAGATTGTGGATAATGTTGTGGGCTCGGGAGGCATGACGAGAAGCGGCAGGATCTTTATATCTCCTGAAGTGGAAGCCGAAAGGCTAGCGAAAGGAAAGGGGAAGGCGGTGGAAAATGTTCCGGTTCAAGCAAATGAAAAAGAAACAGCGTCGAAGGACGTAGAAGAATTCATGCGCTTAATTCGGAAAAGCGATTATAAAATCGTGGAGCATCTGCAGCAAACGCCATCCAAAATATCTATTCTGTCATTGCTGTTGTGTTCGGAAGCTCACCGAAACGCTTTGCTGAAAGTCCTGGACACTTCTTTTGTACCACAGGATGTCTCCGTGAACCAGCTAGAAGGAGTATTGGCACATGTAAATGCAGGCCACAGTCTGGGCTTTACTGATTTCGACTTGACTCCGAAAGGAAGGGATCATAATATGGCATTACATGTATCTGTTGAGTGCAGAGGGTCGACAATGTCGCACGTATTGGTTGACACCGGGTCGTCTTTAAATGTGCTGCCTAAGAAGGCTATGATGAAGCTGGATGTTCGAGGGATTTTGTGTACACCAAGTGATTTGGTAGTCAGAGCGTTTGACGGCACGCGGAGAACAGTCTTCGGATCGATTACCTTGCCTCTGCAAGTGGGGCCGGAAGTGTTTGCAACGGAGTTTTATATCATGGATATACAGCCTGCGTACAGCTGCTTGCTGGGAAGACCTTGGATTCACGGGGCAGGGGCAGTCACGTCAACCCTGCATCAGAAGCTAAAGTATATGGTCGGAGACAGTGTGGTCACCGTGTGCGGAGAAGAAGACATCCTGGTCAGCCATCTTTCTTCGTTTAAATATGTGGAAGTCGACGGGGAGATCCATGAGACGCCATGCCAGGCATTCGAAGGTTTGCGCATAAAGGACAAGAGTCCCGGGCCAAGCAAAGTGCCAGAGATAGCTGTTTCTTCGTATAAAGAAGCCCAAGCGCTAGTGAAGGCAGGAGAAGCCAAAGGCTGGGGCAAAGTATTGGACATTCCTGTAAAAATGGACCGGTTCGGACTGGGGTACCGACCGTCGTCATCAACTCCTTCCGTGGGGGCCCCTCATTTCAGAAAGTCAATCACCATCTCTGCCAGTGGAGTATGCCATGAGTCTGTCAATGCTGCTTCAGAGTCCGATGAAGGGGACAGCGACTGTGATATGGATGCCTGGATTCAGCCAAGCACGCCAGGACAAGGACTGTGCAACTGGTCTATTCAGGAGCTTGTTCCTGTGACTTTTAAACAGTAATGCTTTGCTTTATTAATTGTTGAATAATCTGATGTCTTGCCCGGGGCATCAGGATTTGCTTAGGGCTGTGTTGTTATAAACATTGCTTCGTTAATCAAATGGCGTTTTTCATGTGTAAATACTGTAATCCCTGTCTTTCTTGTTTTGTATTTTTCAATAAAATGGCAACGTGGTTATCCGCTTTATACGCATTTTGAAGCACTTAACCCTTTCTTTTGCAGGATAACATTTTCAGATGACATCCTTGAACCACCTATGACTCGTCCCGACTTCGAGCACCCGGTATTCCAGACCGAAGAAGAGGTTGTCGAAGATAGCGACGTTCCTGAAGAACTGTCTTGGTTGGTGAAGCAAGAGGAAAGAGCCATTCTGCCTCACGACGAGGTTATCGAGGTTATCAATTTGGGGTCGGAAGGGGTTGAGAAAAATATTCGTATCGGAGCCGCACTGCAGAGTGATATCAAGCGAAAACTGGTTGAAATGCTCCGAGAGTATAATGATGTATTCGCTTGGTCGTATCAAGATATGCCAGGGCTCGATACAGATATGGTTGTGCATCGTCTGCCACTGAAAGAAGATTGCCCGCCTGTCAAACAAAAACTTCGCAGAACTCGACCAGATATGGCAATGAAGATCAAAGAGGAGGTTCAGAAACAGTGGGACGCTGGTTTCCTGGCTGTGACGAAGTATCCCTCATGGGTTGCCAACATCGTACCAGTGCCAAAGAAAGATGGCAAGGTTCGAATGTGCGTGGATTATAGAGATTTGAATAAAGCAAGCCCAAAAGACGATTTTCCACTTCCTCATATTGACGTGTTAGTGGATAATACTGCTCAATACTCTGTATTCTCCTTCATGGATGGCTTTTCAGGCTATAATCAGATTAAAATGGCGCCAGAGGATATGGAGAAGACTACTTTCATAACACCGTGGGGAACATTTTGCTACAAAGTGATGCCCTTTGGTTTGAAAAATGCTGGGGCAACATATCAGCGTGCGATGACGACTCTTTTTCATGATATGATGCATAAAGAGATCGAAGTTTATGTTGACGATATGATTGCCAAATCCCAGACGGAGGAAGAGCATCTGGTGAATCTGTTGAAGTTGTTTAAAAGGCTTAGGAAGTTCAGGCTGAGGCTGAACCCTAACAAATGCACCTTCGGGGTGAGATCGGGTAAGCTCCTGGGGTTCATAGTAAGCGAAAGAGGAATAGAGGTCGATCCTGCTAAAATAAAAGCGATTCAAGAAATGCCGACGCCTAAAACAGAGAAAGAGGTGCGCGGGTTTTTAGGGAGGTTGAACTACATTGCTCGGTTCATATCTCACCTAACGGCCACGTGTGAACCATTATTCAAGCTGTTAAAGAAAGATCAAGCTGTAACGTGGAACGATAATTGTCAAAAGGCGTTCGATAAAATAAAGAAGTATCTGCAGGAGCCTCCTATTTTGATACCCCCAGTGGCAGGGAGACCCTTGATAATGTATTTGACGGTTCTTGAGGGAAGTATGGGTTGTGTTCTCGGTCAACACGACGAGACGGGGAGAAAAGAGCATGCAATTTACTATTTGAGTAAGAAATTTACGGACTGTGAATCTCGATACTCAATGCTGGAGAAAACTTGTTGCGCACTAGCCTGGGCCGCCAAGCGTTTGAGGCAGTACATGCTGAATCATACAACCATGCTCATCTCGAAGATGGATCCAATCAAATATATATTTGAAAAGCAGGCGTTGTCAGGTAGAATTGCCCGTTGGCAGATGATCTTGACTGAATATGATATTCAATACGTCTCGCAAAAGGCAATAAAGGGGAGTGTGTTGTCTGAGTATCTGGCGGAGCAGCCTATTGAAGAGTATCAATCGATGAGATTTGATTTTCCTGACGAGGATATCATGTATCTCAAGATGAAGGATTGCGAAGAGCCGTTACCAGACGAAGGACCAGAGCCGGGGTCCAAATGGCAGATGATATTTGATGGAGCTGTGAATGCTTACGGTAGCGGAATAGGGGCAATTATCACTACGCCGCACGGATCGCACATCCCGTTTACTGCCCGATTGACCTTTGCTGTTACCAACAATGAGGCAGAATACGAAGCTTGTATAATGGGGCTTGAAGAAGCCATTGATTTGCGAATCAAACATTTAGACGTATACGGAGACTCAGCTCTGGTAGTGAATCAGATCAAAGGGGAATGGGAGACACGTCAGCCCAATTTGATACAGTATATGAACTATGCAAGGAGATTGTTGCCTTTCTTCGACAAGGTTGAATTGCATCACGTACCACGGGCAGAAAATCAAATGGCTGACGCCCTTGCCACCTTGTCTTCCATGTACAAGGTCAACTTCTGGAACGAAGCTCCCCAAATCACTATCTCTCGGTTGGACAGGCCAGCTTATGTATTTGCTATTGATGAAGCGTCTGATGGCAAACCGTGGTATTTTGATATCCTTAACTTCCTGAAGAATAAAGAGTATCCGGCTGGGGCATCCAGTCAAGATCAGAAAACTCTCAGGAGATTAGCGGGTAATTTCTACTTGAACCCGGATGGCGTCTTATACAGAAGAAACCACGACTTGGTGTTGTTGCGTTGTGTAGACGAGAAAGAGGCAAAGCTTCTCATGGAGGAAATTCACGAAGGTGCATTCGGTACGCATGCTGGTGGGCATGCTATGACGAGAAAACTGCTGCGGGCAGGTTACTTTTGGCTGACGATGGAAACTGATTGTTTCAAATTTGCAAGAAAGTGCCACAAGTGCCAAATTTATGCTGACAAAATACATGTGCCTCCGAGTCCTCTAAATGTGATGTCATCTCCATGGCCATTCTCAATGTGGGGAATCGATATGATTGGGAAGATCGAGCCGACAGCTTCTAACGGGCATCGGTTCATCCTCGTAGCAATCGATTATTTCACCAAGTGGGTGGAAGCAGCGTCTTACGCAAATGTAACGAAGCAAGTGGTGGCTAGATTCATCAAGAGAGATATCATTTGCCGATATGGGATTCCCGAGCGGATAATCACGGATAATGGTTCTAATCTGAACAACAAAATGATGAAGGAGCTCTGTCAGAATTTCAAGATCGAACATCACAACTCCTCCCCTTACCGACCCAAGATGAATGGCGCTGTCGAAGCGGCCAATAAAAATATCAAGAAGATCGTCCAGAAAATGGTGGTGACTTATAAAGATTGGCATGAAATGCTACCTTTCGCTTTGCACGGTTATCGTACGACGGTACGCACATCAACCGGGGCAACTCCGTTCTCGTTGGTATACGGAATGGAAGCGGTATTACCATTGGAAGTTGAGATCCCTTCTCTGAGGGTATTGCGAGACGTTCAGCTGGACGAGGCAGAATGGGTAACGAACAGATTGAACCAACTGAGTTTGATGGATGAGAAGAGGCTAGCTTCTCTGGCATACGGTCGTTTGTATCAAAGACGAATGAAGAAAGCGTACGACAAGAAAATACTTCCGCGAAGCTTTCAGACGGGCGACCTTGTGCTGAAAAGGATTCTCCCGCCGCAAGCAGATCACAGGGGCAAGTGGACCCCCAACTACGAAGGGCCATACGTTGTCAGTAAGGTCTTTTCGGGAGGAGCATTATTGTTGTCCACCATGGACGGGGAAGACTTTGCATCACCTGTGAATTCGGACGCGGTTAAAAAATACTTTGCTTAAAATAGACCCGCTGGACAGAAAAAAGAGAGTCCAGGCAAAAATGGGGCATCCTGGCGAACCAAAAACAGAATGAAAGGTTCGGGCAAAAGTTAGGGATAAAATTGAAAAAATGTACACCCGCGAAGTTGAAAACCTACACTGGGCGGCTTCGGCAAAAAGGGGTATCCCGGTGAACTGAAAACCCGTAAAGGGCGGTTCACGCAAAAGTTAGGGATGAGAAAAGCAAATGACTGCGGTCCGAATTTGATATTCAATGAGTATCAATGCGGGAGAATATGTTTGAGGAGTCAGTTATCGGATACAACCTCTTCAGAAGTCGGATACCGGGAAAGCATTAGAGTCGGACGAGTCATGGGAGGATCAGTTCGTGGTGCTCATCTGCATCCAGTTGCCGACATGTGTACAAAATTTAATTTGTCAATATTTATGCTTCTTGTGAATACTTGCATACTTGTATATTTGCTTTGCGTAGCTTCCTCTTTTCAGGAGTTACATCCCGTGTACAAAAACTCCGCCCATTCAGGGGCCCAATCAATGAAAATGTGTTATTCAGTACTTGATGCCTGTTCTTTACTGTTTTGCGCATGATAAAACGCCTAAGTTTGATGAAACTAGCATGGGTATAACATCACTGGCCCTTGCCAACAATTGTTAAAGCTTTGAATTAACTGAGTGTAACGTCACTAACCTGAATCGATTTGGATTGCATAGGCTTGTCGTGCTTTGTTTGTATTGTTGCAGGTTTCATAACCGTACGAGGAAGGTGATCAAAAGATTGCGATAGTGAAAGGCTTGATCCCCACGCAGGTCAGGCATGTTCTTCCTGAAGAAGGATAGAATTCTCCAGCTAGCCGTAGCTTATCCAAAGGACGTGCTCCAGAGAGGTTACTCGTCCTCAGCAGAGTTTAGTGATTCTGAGATCGTAAGGCTGTATTCCGACAGGTTCATCTCCCCCCGCAGGGTCAGGCACTCTTCCCCAGTGGAGTCAGTTAATTTTCCCCAAGAGAATCCAGCCATCCCCAGCGGAGTTCTCTTTTCAGTAAATGTTCTTTCCTTCCAATGGAATTCGAAGGTCAAGACTCTCCAAAGCAGAGTTGATGTTGGTTCCTGTCATTTATTTTGTCAGAGATACTGGTGATATCGGTTCACATTCCAGCAGAAAGTCCGATCGTACCGTGCACATCTGTTATTCTCCAGCAAAGTCATATTCCCCAGCAGGGGGTTACTTCAGCAAGACGTGTGGTTTGAGTTCCCAATTTCCCAGCATGGGTCGACTTCACTCTTCCAGCATTTATTTTGCCGGAATAATTTTGTAGCATCAGGCTATCCCCGGCGAGTCGGCGTTACCCTTCCAGCATTTATTTTGCTGAAGCAGTTTCTGTACTCTAGTGGTTCAGGTGGAGAGAGCTCTTGCTCAAATAAATCACCAAACAGTCAAGATCTCGGCAGGAGATATTCAATGACAATGTCAGTTTCGGCGGTATTCCCCCACAGAGTTATCGTGATAAAACTCTCTTTGTCTCCAGCAGAGTCATTTATGCAAATGTATCTGATTTTCCCCAGCCAGAGTGGCCAGGATAAGAATCTCCTTATTCCCAAGCAAAGTTCGTTTGTCATCAACGAGTCGCATGAATCAGAATTTCGAAGCAGGTGTCCGATAGTTGGTTTCCAGATATCCCCAGTAGAGTCCGCCTCAAAGTCGCTGTCACGTCAGTGCTAAGAAGTTTGTGGGTGAGGATCATTGAAGAATTAAGTCCTGACGTGGACCATTTACTCCTAGAATGACGGGATTTCTTCAGAAGTGGGCGTCCTAACGTGGACAGGTTTGTTTTACCGAATTGGTAAGGTGCGTTAATCCTGACGTGGATAGATTCGGTCTCTCGAAATTTGGAGAAAAGGAGGTCATGACGTCGACAAAAGATTGGTTACTCTTCGTGTTGGTGTCCTGACGTGGATCATTTGTTTTCAACAGATATCTTTATTCGTAATGGTGAAATGTGCGTCCTGACGTGGACAAGTTTGTAGTTCTTTGTGATGACAAGGTACAAGAATCCTGACGTGGACAAATTTATCCTTCTTCGTGTTGTTGGCAAGGTGTAAGTCCTAACGCGGATATTTCCCCAGTGAGTCGAAGGTGTGAGTCCTTACGTGGACAAGTCTTATTTCCTCAGTGATTCGAAAACGCCTGAGTCCTAACGTGGACGAATCAAGACGAGATCAGTGTCCTAACGCGGGCAGATCAAAGAGATTATTATTCCTAACGTGGAAAGATGTAGTCCTTACGCGGACATATCAACAGAGGTGATTCCTAACGTGGAAAGACGGAGATTCCTAACGCGGAAAAGATGGAGTCCATACGCGGACGTATCAGAAGTGATTCCTAACGTGGAAATGACAGTATTCCTAACGTGGAAAAAAGAGAGTCCTTACGTGGACAGATTAAGATGGCATTCCTTACGTGGAAAAATGAGTCCTGACGCGGACAAATCAGAAAGAAGTTGGTATTCCTGACGTGGAAAGATCAAAGTCCTGACGCGGACATATCAAGATTGATTCCTGACGTGGAAAGAAATGGATTATTCCTGACGAGGAAAGGGAGTTTAGTCCTGACGCGGACAGATCAAAGAAGATATTCCTAACGTGGAAGAAGAAGTTTATTCCTTACGCGGAGAAATTGGGGTCCTTACGTGGACAGATTCGAGAAGAATGGAGTCCTGACGCGGACATGTCAAATGGCATTGGAGTCCTTACGTGGACAGATTGATATAGTTTCCTAACGCGGAAAGAAGATTGCTTCCTAACGTGGAAAGATAAAAGCGTTACTCCTAACGTGGACGATGTGATTCCTAACGTGGACAGGTGTTACTCCTAACGTGGAAGAGTTTTATTCCTAACGTGGACGATTCAGTTTATGGAAACGCAGACGAATTATCCCCAGCGGAGTTGCCGAGATTTTTCTGGGTTAACAGCAAGTGGAGTCCTAACGTGGACAGGTTTTAGTTGAGATTTCTTCGTATTGATGACGGACAGAGTCCTAACGTGGACAAGTAAGCAATCTGGTACAACAGAATCCTCTTCAGAACGATGAAGACAATCCCCAGCACGGTCGCGCAAGATCAGTGGGTTGCTCTAACAGTCAGATTCAGCTGACGAATGTCATTCCTCAAGCAGGAGCGCAGTTTATTTCTGCGGTTGGCAAATTTCTGGTTTCACTAGTATTCAACCGTCTCGTACCGCGAATGTCTGAAGGCTCCGGGCTCTTCACCCAGTCGGGTCCAAGTCGCTTGAATAGGGGCAGCTGTTGCACCCTAAAATTTGCTCAACCTTATTCCTTGGATTTATGTTTCATTATCATTGGCATTTGCATATAGAGTCATGTACATAGACTAACCATCTGCATAGCATAAGCATAGCAAGTCATTCAACAGGGGACCAATCATTATTTTCATCTCTAGAGGCCTAGCAAGAGGTTATTATCCTAATTCCACCCTATTCAAGTCATCAGGAAAGAATTTGAAAGCAAAGAGTTCAGCAGATCAAGCCTTGAGTCCATCTCCTAGCTGAGGGTATCTGAGGATCAACAAGAGGGTTGTGAGCTGTGGAGTGAAGGTATGGAGAGCATCTAGACCTTATGAGAGACTTACAAAGTCATTTGGAGAAGAAAGCAAGTCATTGATGAAAGCACAAGAGCTATAGTGGAAGACAGTCAACTAGGGTTTCATCTGGGTCAACCCTAGGTCAACCCTAGGTCAGTTGACTGACTTAAGAGGGCATTCAAGTCTATTGGAGAGATGTGGGGATCAATATTTGACATATGAAGAAGGATATGGAGATATGCCAAGGAGAATTCAAGAGAAATCAAGGAGAAGAGGAGTTACTAAATTAGGGTTTCTCTGTAAAATCCCCTAGTTTAGGTCAAATTTCCAAGCAAGATAAGTCAAAATGCTAGATTCAGATGGCTTCTTGGCCAACATGAAACTTGTAGAGGATCTCAAGACCTTTAATTTGAGTGGTGGAAGACCTCAAGGAGATTTATAGAACTCAAGTTATGGTCCTTACAAGTTACAGGTCATCTGGGGTGTCTGAATTTTTGTCTGTGAAAGTGACTTGACTTCCAAGCTAGTTTTGCCCCTCAAGGAGATTTCAAATGAATTCTTGGTCAACATAAGAATTGTTCCTCATTGTCTTAGCTTTCTAGAATGGTATGGCATGCCTTCATATGATGTGGAGAACTCAACTTATGGTCTTGACAAGCAAAGGGTATTTTGGGCATTTGTGAATTACAGGTCATTTTAACCTATACCCAAAACTCATACAAGGAGGCCTCAAATGGAAAAACTTACAACATCAAACTTGCTCCAAATGGGATTTTAAGTCTAGAAAGAAGGTCACAAGTTATTGGAGAAGCTCATAGCATGATGTTACATAATTGGTCAAAATATGAACTAAAAAGGCTTATAAAGTGAATAATTTCAAAGTGAAAAAATGGTTTGGAAGATTTACAAGTCCAAATGAAGACTTCCAATATATGATTTTGAATGGAAAAACAATTCTAAGAACAATGGTTCACACATTTTTTTGAGTTTAGAAGGAAAAAATGAAGTTATCCATGGTTACTTGTAATTGAAGAAACATAATCCAAAATGAGCCAAAGTTTGAAAACAAGGGAATGTGCAAGATGGATCTAGAATGTGCCATTGGGGTCTATATATTCATGAAAGGAGAATTTGGCAAGGGTTGGCCTCATTTGCACCAAGAATTCCACAAATTTTTCTCATGCTTTCTCATTAAGTTTTCATTCCAATTCTCCAAAATCTTCATCAATCTTCCTCAAAATCAATCCAATCATATTCAATATTCATCATAGATCAGAATTGAAGCAAGGATCAAGTGATTATCATCCATTTTCGAGTGCTTTTCTCAAGATCATCAAAATCACAATCTCAAGTGGATAGCATAATTCTGGCCAAGTCTCATCCAAAGCTTGCACACAGAATCAAGTTCCTCAAGGATTGATCAAGATTCAACACTTAGAAGCTTCAGATCCACATCTTCCATAGCTGTTCTCAAGGTTTTACATCAGGTAAGTTTTCCTTCGATTTGCTTAATTCAGTTAGTTTCACATGATTTTATTAGTGTAGACTTGATCTAGGTGGTTAGGAGATTAAGTTAGATGATTTTGGAACGATTTGGTGATGGTTAGTGACAGGTGCAACAAACTGTTAGTGTTCGAATCTCTTGGATTAGGGCGTTAGAATGTTAGTTGGATGCATCAGATTAACCTCCATTAGGCATAGGTTAGTTTAGGTCAAGTTTGAGGAAGAATGGTGAAGGTTCGTATCAGTGCATTTCAATGGTGGCCAGATGTTGATTCAATCGTGTTTGTTGTTATGGTGAGTTTCAAGTTAATCTAATGCCCTAGGCTTGTAGAGGGAAGAATTTGGAGTGGTTTTTGTGTTTACATCGTGGGGATTGGTTGCCTGTAGAGTGAGAACAGAGGGATGGAATATTGTTCGTGCATGGAGGTTCATGGAGTTAAAACCCTAATTTGCAGAACCCTTGGGGAAGACGAAATCGTGGCCTTCCATTTTGAGTAGGACCTTTGACTATTGGCGTGATCGTGTGGCCTACGTTTAATCTGATTTGTGGAGGGAAGGACCTGGCCAAAACGCACCGTTTCATTAATTGAAACGGGCGGGCCTGAGTTTGTGTTGCTTTTCCCACCCCCGTGTGAGCCCAAAACCAGGTTCTAACGTGAATTCGCTACTTCCTTCACCCCCCAGCGCTCTTTGGTTATTTCTTTAATTCTGAATGGATTCTGGGCCTTGGCAATTCGCTATCTGCACCCCCTATTGTGTGGCCCATCCAGATTATAACTGGGGCGAGCTTCTATTTCAACCCCCCTCCCTCATTTAATTCAATTTTAATTTTCTTATTTCATTCTAATTTTTACCATTTTCATTAATTCATAAATAATTCATAAAAAATGCATTTTCATCCATTCTTTTTACCATATCTTCATTAAAATGTCTAGAATATTATAGGAAAAGAAAATTTCATTTTTAGTTTTATTTCATATTTTTTACATATTTTCTAAAATAAATGTCACATTAAATAATTCATTTCATGCATCATTTTTATGATTTTTGTTCTCTCACATGCTTTGATATTTTTTGATCATTCTTTTCATATTGTTTAGATGAGATATTAGGCTTGTAGAAATATTTTAGTTCCCATTTTTAGAGGTTAATTTTGGATGATTAATAAATGCTTGAATAGCCTGAGCAAAACTAGGGTTTTAGGTGACAACTTAGGAGTTTGATTTCATTCCCCTTAGGACTTAGGGTTTGAATAGATTAGTTATGGGACTATAGGGGCTATGGGTAGCTATTAGATCCCTTAGAGAACAGTTAGGATTCCCCTACTGCTATTATTACTGTCTGTATATCTGTTGTTTGGTGTGGTGTGCCCTCTGGGGTTTATTGATTGTTTGTATGGGTATTGGGTTTGTCTGGGGCCCTGGGGAAGCTGAGGATTTGTGGAGATGAAGCTATTGGAGATTCAAAGATTGAAGATCAACTGTCAGAGTTGAGGAGGAGTTTCCTGCTATCAGTTGCTGAGGAGACTAGGGTTTAGGAGCTAGGCAGAGCTCTAGATTAGAAATCTTGTTTCTCAAACATGGATTGCCTTGTCTGCATCCATTCTTCTCTGTGATTCAGAGTCTCTCTAAGACACTCACCCCCTTCCTTTGGAAGGCTTGGTGATAGTATCTATGAGATAGAACTCTTGAGAGAAAATGTCTCTTGTGTTAGAAGCAGTCTGTTCACCACCTTTGGTAGTCAGCTGATTGCTTAACACCCATTCACTCTTGTGACTGATCCCTCATCCTGGAGGTTTGAGTTTGAAGAAAAGCCATTGCAGATGGAAGACTGATGATCAAAGCCCTTGTCTGAAGGCCATGAAGATGGAGATTGATGCTTGTTGAAACCTGTAGCTGATTGGAGGTTGCTTGAAGCCAGTTGTTGATTTAGAGCTGCTGATGCTGTTTCTTTTGCTGTATTTCATTTGTTGATGTATTGATTGGTTTTCTGAACTGTATTGTTTGCTGTTTACCCTGTTGGGTTGAAAGTGAAGCCTGTTCACTTTCGCCTATTGTTTTCTAGGTTCGAGGTTGGGTGGGACTCCCTTGCCTCGCTTGTGTTGTTGCATCCATGCATTTTACTGCTTTACTGTATATATCTGATATTGTTTCTGTTTCTGCCTATCCCGTAGGATCTCTGTTTCTCTCTGTGCAAGAGAGGAGCATGATAGACACTAGGTCTTAACCCACGCATGATAACATTAGGTTAGTTTGTTTCCCTTCGCAACCGTAGGTTAGAGTTCTGTCTCTTTCTTTCTCAAAACAAACAGAAAAACACATAAAGATTTCAAACACAATAAAAGACACTTCTTCCGTAAAGGAATGTGAACTCATCAAAACGTCATTTTTGTCCGCTTGGACCGCTAATCAGAAAACCTTTTTTCAGAAGGAATAAAATCAACCAAGACAAGCTTGTGTCGTACGTGGCCCGAACTACGTTTGCTCTGATCTTTCATGCTGTATGAAAGTACGTAGGCATAGGATGCGACATCCTAGCGAGCAACCTTCCCCTCCTTTCCCGTAGGTAGGCGAACTACGTTGACTCTGATTTCTCGTTCCAGACGAGAATACGTAGGCATAAAGTGCGATACTTTGCCGAGTCATTTTTATTTTCATTTTATTTTCTTTTTCACCCTTGACCTATAGTTTAGATAGAATAACAATCCATACCCGAAAACAAGCGTGGATCCCGTCGAGTACGACGGACGTGAGGGGTGCTAATACCTTCCCCTTGCGTAACCGACTCCCGAATCCAGGTTTTGGTTGCGATGACCATACCTTTCCCGTGTTGTGCGAGGTTTACTCTGAGCGTTTCCTTTCCCTCCCGTGGGATAAATAACGCACGGTGGCGACTCTTCTGTTCAGCCGGCGCCGATTTTCGCAGTAGCGACATTTAGTTGTGCTTGCTCACATGATCCCTTAGGATTCCTAGTCCCTCTGTTTAAGATGGGAGTAGGAGAGGCATTAGGATTTCAATCCTATGCATGATAACATTAGGTAGTACCCTTTTCATCCCAACTTTAGGACCACTTTGAATGACAACATTAGGGTTCTCAGTTCCCTTTAGTGCCCTTGTGTCTTCTCTTCTCATCTCAAACTCCTCTAAGACACTTAATAAAGAATGACAAGTCTTGTACGCTATGAGCCCTAAGTACATGAGAAATGATAAGTGGGGAGGTCTCTCTTCACTTGTCTAGAGTGTTTAGCATATGCCCTTTGGGCGATATGCGATGCATTAGCTCTTGTGTCATAGTCTCTAGTGCAATATGAGTCTCAAATCAATTCAATCCACTTCTTCTAAAACTCACAAACAAAACCCAAACCTTTTCATCCTTCGGGATTGTTTCAAAATTCATTTTCAAAAAGAGTACGTTACTTTTCCATTCTACCGCAAACAGGCATTGTCCTTAACTACTAGAATGGAAACTTAGCATCATTCATAAAAAATACTTAACCAACCAGTGGTCTAGTTTTCCCGAACTACGTTTGCTCTGATTTCTCATACCAGATGAGGATACGTAGACACAAGACGGAGAGGTCTTGGCGACCAACCTTCCCCCCATCACCCATAGTTTTCCGAACTACGTTGACTCTGACTTTCCCATTGCACGAGGGAATACGTAGGCATAGGGCGACGATGTCCTATCGAGTCTGTTCATTCCGTTCAACCCCGTTTAGCAGTAGCTTTTAGATAGTTTTCACCCATAGATTTAGACAACAACCATGGATCTCGTTGAGTACAATGGACGTGAGGGGTGCTCATACCTTCCCCTTGCGTAACCGACTCCCGAACCCAAGATTTGGTTACAATGACCTTGCCTTTCCCGTTCTCTTAGGTTTTCTTCAATCGTTTCTTTTCCCTCTCTTTGGGATAAATAATGTTCGGTGGCGACTCTTCTGTTTGTTTCCGCCGGTCCTTTTCGTAGTTGTGACACCACCTATGATTTTGGTCTTTGAGGGACCAAAGAGATCTATATGAAGAAGCTCAAGAGGTCTCGAAGTTGAAATAATGTTTTTCGATTTAAACGAGACTCATGTTTGCTTACTCATTTGGCATGCATCGCATAGATGGTCTTTTGAAAACTTTATTTTTGGTAGACCAATTACTAAATCTTTTGAAGTCACTTTGTTTAGTAAATAAAAGTTGACATGAGCTAGGTGTCTATGTCGTAACCAAGAGTCTTCCCTCATGGCCACTAGACACTTACTTCCTATCAAGGATACATCATCTAAGTTAAGCAATTAAGTGGTATTAACCCGCAAGCCTTTAAACATGCACTATTTATTATCATTATGTTCAAACAAGCAACAAGTATTTGTAAAAGTAGCTTTAAATCCCTTATCACATAGTTGACTAATGCTAATAAGATTATGTTTAAGACCTTCAACTAACATAACATCGGAGATAGTAGTAGACAAGAGATTAGCTACACTGCCTTTCCAAGTATTGCTCCCTTGTTATTGTCTCCATAAGTAACTAAACCCTTATTCTTTGGCACAAAGTTAATGAATAAAGATATATCACCCATCATATACCTTGAGCATCCACTATCGAGAAACCACATTTTCTCTGTAAAGCCAAGAAATTCAAGCTATAGAATCAAACAAGGGTAATAGGTACCCAATTTTCATTAGGTCCTTGAGAGTGAGTGAAATCAAGGTTGCGTTTGGGCAACCATTTAAAAACACCTTTAGGAACAAAGAGTCTCCTAAACTTGCAATTTTCAATAGTGTAACCCTTTTTGCAACAATAATGACAAGATAAGTTGTGATGAGATGTACTTTTGCTATTTGGATTCTTTCAAACACATTTATACTTTTTATATGAAGGGTTCAAAGACCGTGTAAACTTTTATGGATCAACAGAAAATGTAAGCTTTGGTTGTAATCCCTTGTCCAATTTAGCTTTAAGAGAACTTACCTTTTTTTGCCAAATGTGACAAGTTTCACAACTGAACCATGAAGGTTCTTCATCATCATTCTTATCTTTTTGAATATCTACCATAGATTTCTTAAGAGCTTCCATATTCTTTTCGGTTTTTAAAACTTTAGCTTTTAAATGTGAATAGATTCTTTTATTTGAAGCTAACATTTTAAAAGCATTTATGGCTTCTCTATGTAGATTTTCAAAAACTTTTTGTAATTGGGAATAAGACAATTCATTAATAAATTCAAGCTTAGAATGACTTACATTCTTCTTCTTCTTTTTTTTTGGCCATGAAGAAAATCTTAGTTGGTTCGACACTTGAACTTGAGCTTTCATCACTTGAAGAATTATTTTCACTTTCCCAAGTAACATAAACTCTTCTAGACTTGCTAGATTTCTTATGATTACCATTCTCTTTGCCTTTCTTGATCAATGGACACTCTGACCTATAATGATCTTTTTTTCCATAATTGTAGCATAAACTTCTAATTTTACCCTTCTAAATTTGATTAGGTTCTTGTCGGAGTGCTTGACTCTATTTTTCCTAATGTAGTTATTGTACATTTTGACGAACAACCTCATTTCTTCATCATCGGAATTCTCATCATTACTTGATTCAAAATCACTTTTCTCATTGTTTAAGGGCTTAGGACTTGAATCCTTTAGAGAAATAAACTTATTTTATTCCTCCTTGTCCTTACACTTCTCCTTCTTTATCTTCTTCTCAAGCTTTTTCTCATGTTTTTCCAAGCAAGTGAGTTCTTGCTCATGTTCTTCTAGGTTGCCAAATAAAGTTGTGAGATCAAGTATTTTAAGATCATTTGCTTCTTTGATTATGGTGACCTTAGGTTAACATTACCTATTAAGACACCTCAAAACTTTATTAGTAGCAATATCATTGGAAATAGGCTTATCTAGAGCATTCAAATGATTTATAAGATGTACGAACCTCTTTTACATGTCAGCAATGGTTTCACCATACTTCATGTGAAATAGTTCAAACTCTTGATGTAAGGTATTGATTATAGATTGTTTGACTTCATTAGTTCCCTCATGGGTAACTTCAAATGCATCCCACATAGCTTTGACAGTTTCACAATGAGAGACACGATAATATTCATCATCACCAAGTGCATATATGAGAATAGTTTGTGCCTTCCAATCATGTGACCATAATTTCTTATCATTATCATCCCATTGTGCTTCTAATTTTGGTACAACGACACCTTCACCATTGGTCATTGTAATTTGATTAGGACCATTGATGATGGCGCCCCATACACCCTTATCAACCGAGTTAATATGGATACGCATACAACATTTCCAATAGCCATAGTTTTCACCGGTAAAGATGGGCGCTCTATTGTACACCCCTTTAGGTTCGATAGCCATTTTCTAATAAGAGAATATTGAAGCACAAAATTAACCGGAGATCATGATACCACTTTTTATATGAATGTGACTTATCTAGACGAGAGTGAATAGATCCCAAGTTAAAAATTTACTTTAAAAAAATAGTTTTTAAAACTTTAACGGCTAGCAGAAGTGACCCAGATCAAATTGTCTAAACCGAACCGCTATCAAAAAGCTCGGATATATGTATATGAAAACCAATTTATGATAATAATAAACAAATCAATCAATATGCTTATAACCATAATCACTTGAATGGTACTTAACAAGTAAAGCTATTTCCAATGATAAAATATACAAAACCATAATTGAGGCAAATTATCAAACACCTTATATGCAATCAATTTTGTTTAGATTTTTGTATGGTTTTGTTAATTTGCAAATTTAACCACAATCTAATAGATTATGATCAACTCAACAAAACCTTTTTCAAACGTTACCAAAAATTTAACCAAACATATTGATCGCAAAATCAAAGAATTCAACAATTTGCAAATGAAAATAAAAGAGAGAGAGAGAGAGAGAGAGAGAGAGAGAGAGAGAGAGAGAGAGAGAGAGAGAGAGAGAGATTAGACAAGGATTTGTTTAGGTAGTTCCTCAATCGACCTCGCTATGGATACGTCTGCCCTTAATTCGAACTCGAATTGAGATAGTGAAATTTAACATTACTTTGCAAAAGTCATTTATAAGATAAATGTAGCAATTCAACCTTACGAACCCTATATTTGATGTTGATTCTAACACTTTCTCTTCCCATGATCTGAGCTTAATCAAGTGACTGAATAATACCAATTTGATTCACTGTCTCACATTACTCCTTTGCAATAACCCTCTGTTATTCAATGCTTTCACTCGATCAATCCAAATTGAAAATTGTTGTAACTCAAGATTTACCAATTTGATTCACCGTCTCACAATACTCCTTTGTAAGAAACCCCTATTCTTCAAACTTTTCACTCAATCGAATCGAAATTATGTAGTCTTGACCAACAATTTCAAATCCTCAATTGATCTTGAAAGAAAACCCCATATTAGTTTTTTTTATTTGAAATCCTCAAATATATCAACCAAATTTACAACTCAACAATCTAAATTGGACATTATCAACTCTAATTTTAGATGACACTCAAACAAAAAATAATTATGTGTAGTTAGTTTATGTGTATGCATAGAATGAAGGTTGAAGATGAAAAGCACTCTTTGAAATCCCGGTATCATTTATGATTTTCTCAAAATCACTAAAAAAAATGATGCATGTATGAAGTGTATATATATATATATATATATATATATATATATATATATATATATATATATATATATATATATATATATATATATATATATATATATATGTATGTATATATATATATGTGTGTGTGTGTGTGTGTGCGCGCGCGCAAGTTTGAGGAAAAAGGAATGTAAGAGATTTGTAAAAGTCATGAATTTTTGGGAAAATGGGTTGTATGTTAGACCTATGTAAGTCATGTGTCGACCTATTCGATGCATGTGTCGATCTATATATGTCATGAGTCGACCTATACAGTCAGCACATCAAATAAAGGCTACATGCTTTAAAATTGAGTTACATAGGTCGACCTGTAATTCGTATGTGCCGACCTGTAGACCTATTTTTCATATGAAAACCGGTTTTTAATGCATGAAAGCTTTTCTAAACTATTTCCAAAATTATAATATGATTCCTAATACTTAGATGCACATTAAAACTCAGAGGATACACCCATTATAATAAGCACTAAAGTATCCTAGTTTTGATATCATACAAAATACATTTAACGAAAGGTTTGCACTCACATGACTCTCTTTCAGCACTGGACTTCTTCGAACTGAAGTCCTACCTATCTCTGATATACATAAATGCATGAACATATAATGTCAATCACAACTCATAATCAATCAACAAATGACATCTCATATCTTGCAATAATATTCTCTCTGAACAAAGTCCTCTCTATACAAGGTACTCTCTGAACCAAAAAATTTCAATGCAAGGTCAACACAGTAGTTCTCTCTGAACTACACAACTCGAAAATAATGTTATATAATTAAATCTCAATAATTACATTAAAAATAACTGAATAAAATTATATTATTACTCAGTAACTCAAAACACACAGCAACTCAATTTTCCTCATCCGCTCATAAAGTTACTCAAAAACATATCGCCAGAGTAATAATTATATTTCATACTCACAACTCATCAAAAAGGTAACAACCTTTATCTATTACTCAACAAAGTCCTCAAGGAACTCTAAACAGCTCTACAACAATCTCTACAACTCCAAAACAACTCTAAAATATTCTAAAGTGCTCAAATGACAACCCTTGCATATAAAGATAACTCTTATAAATTTTATTGGATGACGGTCTGACTCAAATAATATTAAAACAACCCTAAAGTTACAATTTGATCTCAAACTTATCAAAAGAGTAGCAAAAGATCACTGAACTCGAAATTGCTCAAAACCCAATAATATGTAATTCATATAACACTCTAAACACATCAAACAAACTCATTGAGCACATTAGAGTTAAATCAATCATTTCATAATCAGTTATAAGCATGTCAATAGTTCAAAATACAACACTAATTCACTACCATAACCATATCCGAACTCAAATTCAACACTAGACACGTTAACAACTCTAAACTCACAACAACTTAACTTTCTTAACTTAATCAACTCTAAAATATGTCACTAAGTCAATTTTAAGTATATATAATTATGTTTAATTCTTTAAATCGTTAAAGGGTTTTTCAAAATTCTAGACTTAACTCTAAAATTGTCTCACTTCAAAATAGCACCAAATATTATAGACTTATGATAAATTTATGAAACACCCGAGTCTAAAATTTCTTTAAACCCTCTTTCAAACGCATTTAACCGCACCTCAAACAGAGATACAAAATTCCAATTCTATTCATTTCAGTTCAGCCCTATCGCAATAATTCTTGCATAAACTCTAAAATAGAATGTCTGAATTCAAAATAGCAAGAAAAATTATATAATCATGATAAAATAATGAAACTCTCTAGTTTGAAATAATAATTCTATTAAATATTTATTTTATTTCAACTCCATAATTTCTTAATTTTAAATAAAAATATCATTGTTATTTAATTATTCTAATAAACTTAATTATTCACCTCAACTCTAATATACCTCTAAATTTGTATCATTAATTAAATTACCAAAATAACCTTATTTCCCACAAAACACATGAATTACTCAATAAAATAGAATAAATTAAATAATTTAAATAAAATAATAATAAACTTAAGTCAGGGTGTTACACCCAATATAGGGTCCCAACTCTCGAGATCAATTTTTGAAACTTCAGAAGGGGGCATCAATTAGGGTGAACTCTTCTCTTGCTATCGCCAGGTTATTTAGGTAACACTCTCGAGCAATCTATTGGTCTCCTCAAAATGTAACGACTCGCCCATCAGAAAGTGGATACTTTAGGGTCAGGTATAGGATGGAAACAACTACTCCCAGGGCGCTAATGACTGGTCACCTCATAATGATGTTATACGGTAATAGGGCGTCTACAAAAAGGTAGATGACATCAATCACCTTTGCATTTGAGACCTCGCCACATCTGATCTCCAAGTTTACATAGTCCATTACTTGCACATGTTTGCTTGATAATTCCGTTAATAATCTGTTGAACATTTGGACGTTGTTAGGGTCGAGCTAAAGTTTTTGGAAGGTATCCTAGAACAGGACATTAGAGAAGCTACCAGGATCTATCAAAACTCGCTTGATATCCCAATTGCCATGTTGTACAAAGATGACCAATGGATCATCATTATGAGGGTTGATTCTAAGGTAATCCTCTAGAAGAAAATGATATTAATCTCTATTTACCCTAGTGCGTTTCTGGGGAAACCAAGAGATATCACTTTTGCTGCAAACACTTGTCTTGCATATTTTATTCAGGAGGATCTGTGGCTATCTCCACCAGCGAAACCTCTGATAATGGTGTTTGTGTTGTAAGATAGAATCTTGTTGTACATCTTCGGAAGAAATATGGAAGGAGTTAGAGTAGGAGTGTGGCCCTGGTTTGCTTTACTAGGGACACACAGTGGGTTCCATTGTACTAGTCAAAAAGTAAAAATGTGCGTGTGTTTATCGTGAAAATTGGTAAACAACCACTGGTCTTCAAAAAAATGGTTTACTTGCAGGATCAACCAGTGAATCCTTAGGACATGGCTATCATTTAAAATATTTATGGAAATATCAAGAACAATTCGATAGTGCTCGTGCTTGTGAAATATTGTTTAAAGTCTTTGAAAAGATAAACTTTGCAGAATTGTAAAGAAATGTGCAAAGTTTGGAATAAATGGTGAACTGCAAAATAACTTTCAATTGAAATAAAACGTGGTGTTTCAGACATGCATTCTCAGTGAAAACTCTTTTCTCAATCTCCCCCTTTGGCAAATTTTGGCTAAAACACCTTTTGTATAATAAACCCTGGAGAGAGGAATAAAATCACAAAAACACACAACACCAGTTGCATTACATGTAACCATTGCAACTGTGTACATGAGGAAGAAGATAACCTGCATCTTCAAGAATTTCCAAGATACTCCCCTTAGACCGCATAACCAATCCTTGTCACGAAGGAATAAATCTCCCTCTTAGAACGAAAAAAGAAACTTTTCCGAAGCCTAAGAAAACCAACCTGGACACAAAATTGAGCTAAACAAGTTCAAGACGTTAGAAACCCATATGGAAGAAGCAGCATATGAAAAGCACAAGACACAAGACATAAGACCCCAAGGCACAAACATAATGATAGAACATCAGGTAAGACATTCTTCATACAACACAAGTTCACAAGCCCAAATACCTTTTAACACACAAAAAATGATTTGACTATGCAAGAACATAAACACACCAGTAGTAAAGGAAATAAAATAGTTTAAATAAAAATTACACATAAAAGGAAATGAATAAAGCAACCTAAGACACCAAAAGGAAACAGTTAGTGATAGGACCTTATTAAAAAAAACAAAATAAAAAAAAACAAAAGAAAAAACAAGCTCTCCGCCTAGCTAATCTTTCCATCCTTCTGAGTTAACAAATTGAATCTAATCTTCAGCACCATCTGCATCAGAGACATGACCTTTAACACGAATATTCTTGATGGACTTCATCTTGGTCTTAGTCTTTTTCCCTGTCAAGACAACTCCAGTTGATGATCCAACAGATGTCACAACCTTGGACTCCTGTTTCTTCTCTTTCACGGTTTCCTTCAAATGAACCTTCTCATTTTCAGAAATGTTGGAAGATTGGCTCATGTTTAAAGCACACCATGATAAATTGTGAAGCCAAACATATTTCAGATTATATACAACACAAATTCCTTGTTTGTAACGCATGGCAAGTCAAGGAAAAGAATATTGGAAGAAGAAAAAAAATCATCCTTGATAATGCACCACCGTCCACATGTGAGAGATACACCTTTTAATTCTCGTTCTCTCTTTCTAAGCTTGGACCATGACAATTCCCATGCTACCTTTGAACACACATGCACCAAAAAAACATGTTTTCCATACTTACTTTAAAGGCACTGATGACTAGACACACCGTCTTTGTCATTCTTACCAAGGAGAGATTCTTGACAATCTTGACTAAGATGATGTTCTGACATCCTGAAAGACATTGTACACTTCTATGAATCATCCAAAGACACAAAATATTCTCCATAACATGAAACTTTCCTCTAAATACTCTTCCAAAAATAAATTCATCAATGCTCAGTAGAATATCTGATCATAATTTCAAGACATCATGTCAGACATATCACATCCAACAGAAGAAATTCCTTTGAGACCCAAAGCCTTCTGACATAATAATGTCACGACATCTTGTCTGACATTATAACCTCACTAGAGACACACCAAACCATGTTGTATGCAAGCTCTTGTAGAAGTTGTACCAAAGCAGCTACACAATAGACAATCACACAACTCCCCTTGTCACAAGTAATCAATCACTCCCTCTGAAAACTACAACCTACTATAGAGAAAACCTTCCCCCATTATGACCTTGTCCAGCTGCACAAACTAAAAATCCTTGAAATTCCTGATTATGACCAGTATGTCACAGTACAAAGGAATAACATCATGATTGAAAGAAACATTTTCCTTATCACAAAGTACATAATTAAAGATCAAAGAAACAAAGTAGTTTCTTAATCAAGAACTATCATAAGCCTACACAACAGAATAAAATAAATAACCATTAACTTCAAAAAAAACACCTTGTTAAGACATCTTGTCTGACATCATAAAACCAATAGTAGAGCTCCTCCTAAATTTGTATAGCAACAGAATGACAAAGTTCAGACACAAGGAAATGGAATCACACATCACTTGGTGGAAACGCACAATCTTGATCAATTTCAGGTGCTCCTCCACCTCTTACCCTTGTCAAATATCCTTCTACACTTCTTGTTGTTGTCACATGATTTTGGAATGTTGACACTCAACTTTCTTCCCACAACCTTAAAACTTGTCCTTTTCAATACAGTCATTTCATCTTGCAGAGATCTTTTGTTCCATTCCTTAATAGTGACAACCTTCTTTGGCTTATTATGCCTCAGAGAATAGAGGAAATATATAGTAGTTGTTGCATTCTTCCATACCTGTAATTGCTATAAATTCTTCATGGAACACGTATCTAGCCCACTACTTATGTTTTCAAAATCACATTCATCAGCATTAAACAACTCTTTCGTCAGGATATTATTGTTGTGAGATTAGAACACACCACAACCACTTGATCCAATTATGCAACTCAAGATCTTATTTTCTTGAATAATAGGACTCATCCTTAGTTCAATCTTAGGGACATGGTGTCTTGCAATGAGTTCCTTGGATAGTTCTGCCTGAACTTTAACTGAGAGACCCGAAGTTACTTGAGGATCATCTGACCCAATGCTAGAAAGATCTTTCTTCTTCTCTGATCTGCACGAAGGATGTTCCAACATTATTCTCAACATTTATCCTTTTCTCAGTAATGGAATCATCTATTATCATACTGATAGATTCCACAATCATTTTAATTCTAGAGTTAAAAACTCTATAAGCTATGTTACTTGAAGAGTACCCCAAGAATATCCCTTCATCACTTATAGGAGTTGTTTGATCTTTTTCAATCAACACATATCATTTACTGCCAAACGTATGTAAGTGTTTGATTGTAGGTTTCCTTCCTTTCCATATCTCATAAACAGTGATCGAAGTACCTTCTCTCAATGTGACCCTGTTATGAATGTAGCACACAATATTCATAGCTTCATCCCAAAATTCCAATGGTAATTTCTTAGAACGGAGCATAACTTTAGCTGATTCTTGTATAACTATGGTCTTCTGTTCAACAATTCCATCTAGCTAAGAAGTGATGGAAGAAGAAAATTCATGACTGATATTTTCGGACTCACAAAACTCTAAGAATTTTACATTCTCTAATTCCTTGTCATGGTCACTTCTAATCTTTACAATCACATTGTTTTTCTCCTTTTGAATGCTTGTACACATATTTTTGAAAACTTCAAACATGTCTGATTTATCTCTAATAAACTTCATCCATGTAAACCCAGAAAAATCATCTATAATCACATAGAGATACATCTTTCCTCCCAAGCTTTCAATTTTCATTGGTCCCATCAAATCCATATGGAGAAGTTCTAGCACTCTGGAGGTAGTATGATGTTTCAACATTGTGTGAGACATCATGACTTACTTTCTAATCTCACACTCACCACAAACTTTCCCTTCTTTAATCTTAAGTTCTGGCATTCCTCTAATGGTTCCTTCAGACATTATCTCCTTCATTCCTTTGGGATGGAGATGTCCAAGCTTCTGATGGCATAACTTAACTACATCCTCATTGGTTATAGAACATGAGGGAGAATAAGTTTTTATTTGAGGTTCCCGTATATAGGAGTTGTCTTTAGACCTTACACCCCTCATTAGAATAACATCTTTCTCATATCTGACTAAGCATCCTGACTTTAAAACATTGACCAGCAAACCTTGATCACACATCTGAGTAATGCTAATAAGATTAGAAGTTAATACTTTCATAAGAAGTACATCTTTTAAATTAGGAGAGCCATCACACACCAATCTTCCCACTCCTTTAATTTCTCCTTTAAATCCATCACCAAATCTAACAGCACCTGAGGGTTGAGACCTAGTATCCACCAACAACCTCTGCATCCTTGTCATGTGTCTAGAGCATCCACTATCAAATTACCAATCTTCTCTAGATGAAGCCTTCAAGGAGGTGTGAGCTATAAGATTCACATTCCTGTTAATAGACCTCCTACTTTTACTTACTTGATTAGCCTTAAAATGAGCTAAAGATTGTCCACACCATACAACTTATAACATAAAGGCTTAATATGGCCATACTCACCACAGTAATGACACCTCCAAGTTGATGATTGAGATTTTTTTCAAGATACATCATGGCTGCCAGAATATTGTAACATGTGGTTGGACATGGTGTTCATTTTCTTCTTTTCAAAAGGAAATAACTTTTCTATAGACTTATTGCTTTATTAATCATCAAAAGGATAATCAATTCTTACATTTCCATAATATTTCATCACATCATATTCATTTTTCATCCTTCTTAATGTGTCTGTCAAGTTATTAAGCTTAGAATTCAGGAGGGTTACTTCATCTTGCAGTTGATAAACAGTACATAGAAGCTCCTTCTTCTCATTCTCCAGTGCAACTATGATATTCCTCTGATTCTCTTCTATATTAAGAGATTCTTTACACTTGTCACAAGTTTTATTGTAAGACATATCCAGGTCTTCATAGGAAATTATCTACACAAGATTCTTCTTCATCATCCCATCTACTAGAGAGAGCAATCGCAAGACTGACAGTGTCAAAGTTAGATTCATCTTCTGACTCATTATCATCATACCATGATATAAATAACCCTTTTTTTTTCTTTTTCTTGAGAAAGGTGGGACATTCTGACTTGATGTGACAAAAACCCTCACACTCATAGCATTATATTCATTTGCTTTGGGTTGACTTCTCTTCAGTTCTGGCGTTCTTTTGAGATTCATTGGTATTTCTGATGTCAGATGAGATGTTCTTGACACCTGATCTTCCTCTTTTGTACATTCTTTTCAAAACCTTGTTGCTTACCTCCTAAGAGCACAATAAGTGAGAATCCCCTCTCACTTCTTTCCAATTACAACAAGATTGATAAGTTTAAAAATAAATCAAAAGAAGACACACTACAAAGCCAATACTTGATCTTTTACAACACACTCTTGCTTAAAAGCTTAGAGTAGACACTTACAAATCAATAACATTAATCCAGTTCAAGCATCTAGGTGATGAATGAATGGCTCACAGACAGTCTACCTCAATGTATCAAAAGGTACATGAGTGGCACACAATCCATCAACACACTAAAAGAAAACTCAAACCCTAAATCATTATTTGCACACACAGTTTCTTTTTCAATTATTCCCCGCACTATTTTAGGTTTAGTAAGTTTCTTTATATATACTCGTGCAATATAGGCTTGGATTCTTCAATCAATTCCATTCTGTTTTACACCATCTGCAAAATCTTCTCCATAATAACAGGAAAAATTTCCTTAAAAGTCTCATCATCCAAATTTAGCAATTTGTGCACAGCTGAAAATACAGAAACTTGTTCTTGATAAAACCTTCTGACCTGCAAAAATTACTGTGGTATATTTTAAAAGAAGTATCACAAAATTAAAAATAAATCAGTCAAGAATTAAAACAGCCAGAACAGATATTCTGGTACAACATGTTACAACATCACACACAACATCTTGTTGTGAATCATGTTTTAGAAAAATTGTTTCCAATCCTTAAACCATGGAGCTTACACGTATGATTAGAACCTTCGAAGTATAACTTCCAAGGTTTGAGCTCCACATAGTTTTGGGAGTTTTTGACTATAGAGTGGTCGATTATAAAGTCTGCTACCACTTGTCCTCTAACAACCTTTAAAGGCATGTAAGTTAAGGAATACTCAATTAATGCCAATGCCCATTTACCAATTCAACTATGCAAAATTGGTTTAGACAATATATGCCTAATAATATCAAAGTGAGATGAAATATAAATATCAACTGGTTTTATATAATGCTTTAGTTTTGTACAAGAGAAATATAGACATAGACATAATTTTTCGACTATATTATATCTAGTTTATGTGTCATTTAAGACTCTACTAAGGTAATAAGTGGCTCTTTCAATTCCATTTTCATCCTCTTGAGCCAACATGCTCCCTAAAGTCTTATCAGACACAAATATGTACAATCTCATTCTTCTATTCCTACAAGGTGGTGCTAGAATTGGAGGCTGCATAAGGTATTCCTTGATCTTGTCGAACGCCTCAAGTTGCATTTTCCCCCATTCGAAATCTTCTTTTTTTAGTCCAAGCTGAGGTGAGAAGGCTTGAGTCTTGCCACTTAAATTTGAGATGAACCTCCTCAGGAATTTGATCTTCCCTATCAATGATTATGATTCCTTCTTTATGGAAGGCACTTTCGCCTCCATGATGGCATTGGTCTTGTACTGGTTGATTTCTATTCCTTTTTTGTGGACCACAAAGCCTATAAAATCCCCTGCCTGCATACAAAAAGCATACTTAAGAGGATTCATCTTCAGACCATGTTTCCTCATTCTTTCAAATGATTGTCGAAGATGGTTTCTATGACCTTTTCCTAAAACAGACTTAACCACGATGTCATTAATATAGATCTGCATGAATGTTTCAATAAAGTCATGAAATATAGAATTCCTTGCTTGATGATAAGTTGCCCCAACGTTCTTTAGGCCAAAGGGCATTACCATCCATTCGGAGGTGCCTAAGGCTTCGGGGCATCCAAATGCCGTTTTAGACACATCTTCCTCAGCAATGAAAATCTGTTTGTATCCAGAGTACCCGTCGAGCATGCTAAGATACTCATGTACAATAGCATAATCGAATAACATCTCTGTCACAGGCATTGGGTATTCATCTTTAGGGGCTGCAACATTTAAGTCTCTAAAGTCTATGCATACCCTCAAAGTTCCATTTTTCTTAATGACTGATAAAATATTGGCAATCCATTCGACATACCTGGTCATACGGATGAATTTTCATCTTAGAAGCCTTTCGACCTCCTCTTTGATCTTTGATAGAACTTCAGGTGCAAAACGCCTTGGAGTTTGCCTGATTGACTTTTTCCCAGGCTTTATAGGCAGCTTCAGTTTGATCAGATCTCTACTTAAACCAGGCATTTCGTTGTAATCCCATGCAAAGCAGTCTTTGAACTCCTTCAGTAGCTGGATTACTTCGACCCTTAATGTTGGGCTAATATTAGCGCTGATGTATGTTGGCCTTTTTGTTGCCCCCTATCCTAGGTCGATTTCTTGTAAAGAGTCTTGTGCCAGCATCTTGATGTTGTTCGTCAGCGGATCCTTTTCAAAACCCAAAGGTTCATCATCATAGATGGCATCAATCCTTTGGCCTTGCATTTCACCTTTATCCCTGTCAGATGGTTCTGGATTGAAGTCCTTTCCTAGACCTTCAAAGTGCTCTTCATTGTTTTTGGCTTTGACAACCACGCATTTCACTTCAGCCTCTAGGGCCGCTTTTAATTTATTTTCAACTATGTAAGCCGAAATATTTTTCAGTGTCTATGACTCAGTCATCGTCACCGAATTCGCATCCCTAACCAGTTGGTTGGATTCTTTCTGTTTCAAACATGAAGTCTTCTTTGCCTACTGTCTCCTTATCCCATTGGGAGCCATGGGTCGGATGCAAGTACGGGGAACATAATGCATTTTCAATAAAGGTCAGGTCAAACCATGTTGAATTGCAAGGTGCAATATGGGCTAGATTTTTGTCGAAGTGTCGCCCATTCATCTAATTAACCTCAGCCATATAGTAAATTTGGTTAGCCTCTATGTTCTCCATAATTCCATCACTTCTCCAGATGGAGATGCACTGGTGTAGAAAAGAGGGAACTACACCTACGCCATGAATCCACTCTCGACCAATGAGCAAATTGTAATTTACCTTAGATTCAATCACCATAAACATTGTTGGCCTTGTGATACTGCCAATTGTGAGGTCTACTTGTATCACCCCCATTTTCGTACCCATTTTCCCTTCATAGTTTGATAGAACCATGCTGTGGGGCTTGGTATCAGTGTCATCCTTACTAACTTTCTTCAACATGTAATGCGACATCAAGGTTTTAAATGGTTCCTCATGGTTTCGTCTGGCCTTTCAAAGAAGGCATTTTGTTCTTCGACGCACCCATTGTTTAGTATATAGTTACAAACTGGCCTGTGACTGGCCACTTCTATTTCGACTTCATCCTCAACTTCGTCCATCTTCGTAACTCTACCATATTCTCTAGGTAGTACGCACACTATGTTGCAGAAGATATCCAACGACGGTTTTGAACCTGAATCGAAGTCGTCCGTTAACATTTCATCATCTGCATCAACTTGATCAGATTTTTTTGCCACATCTTCCTTTTGGTCAGCAAACAACTTCCTTTTGACAGGTTTTTTATCCTTATTCCTGTCCATTTTTATGGGCATGTTTCTAATGGACTCATCTTTTGACTTTTCCGTGGCCTCTCTTTTAGCTTTCCTTTTCCTTTGTTATCTCCTCCACTGAGACCTTGACATGAGATTTTTGCCCTTACAATTTTCAGAGCGTTATGTCAGCTGTTTTGAGGCTTGGAACTCCTTCCTGTATGCTAGTGACGAACATCTTTCCACTTTGAAGTTCTACCATTTCTTCTGGCTTTGTTCCTTGCGTTTGTCATGTTTAACCCACTTGCCTCTTAGGGCGACAACAACGGGATTAAAAGTGTCTGGTTTATTGCCATGACATTCCTGTCCAACTTGCTAATGTCTCTTGGAGGCTCCCCTTTTGTCGAAGGAAGAGCGATTATTGCTATCTCTCTAGTTATTTTTGTGCTTATCCAGTCGAATGCCCTCCATGTTCTCAGCATCCTTTTTATCGAAGACGGAACTACATCTTGGACATAACATCACTTTGCTCCTCTTCTTTTGGCATATATGGAGGAATTCGACGAGAATTTTGTCTTGTATGAGATAGGTCGTTCTGACATATTCTTCCTTCCTGAGGCTTTGTTTGTTAACCTCCATGGCAGTTTCTTGGGTCACTTCGACCATATTGACTTCTAAGTTGGCACCCTCAGTGATGTCCAACTCTTGCAGCTTGACTCTAAGGCCCTCACTAGCCTTAGTTGTGATGTCGATCTGAATGAAACCCTCAGCAGTTTCATTTATGGTAACCATTTGGCATGAACCTTCAGTGATTCCTTTGTTGAAGTCCTCAGTGACTCCTTTGGCGAAACCCTCAGTGATTTCCATGTTGAAGCATTCAATGACTTCTTTGTTGAAGCCCTCAATAGCTTCCTTAATGAAACCTTCAGTAGTTTCTTTGTCGAAGCCTTCAGCGACTTCTTTGGTGAAGCCTTCAGCAACTTCGACCATGAAAGCTTCCTTGGCGAAATCCATTGATACTTCCACCATGTTAACCATGGATGGCTCAGAGTAATGTGCATCCGCCAGTAGAAGAGGATCAGAATCTATCCTCATCTGGTTCTTCGATTTGTCAGCAAATCTGAGCCTTCCCTCCTCGATTGTGTTTTAAACAAGATCCCTGAAAAGAAAGCATTGAGAAGTTTTATGGCCCAAAAAGTTATGATATTTGCAAAAACCTCTCTTTTTTCCTTTGTTCTAAAGGTGATATTTTAGCCCTAGGAGGCACTATCATCTGGCCATCCTTAACTAACAAATTAAAGATTTCATCACACTTGGTAACTTTGAAGGTATAGGTTTTCTTAGGAAACCTATCGCTTTTGCTCGTTTCGACTGGATTCTTTCCATTCTACGGTGTTAAAATTTTACATAAATAAGGTAGCCCTTGCTTCAGTTCAGCAAGGTCAACTTCGCTTTTGTCGAAGTTTACAGGATCATTATATGCCTCTTGATCCTCTTCTTCAAATTCAACATAGGCTACCCTTTCCTTTCTGTTATTCTTACTCGCCCTGGCTTTCTCAGCCTTCAGGCGTTCTATCTGTCAAACTCTATCGACCAATCGAGCCATGTCCCTTAGATACTGGGTATCTAGTTTCTTCCTAATGGAATAGTCGAGGCCATCAGCGATCATTTTGACCAACTCATGCTTAGGCACCTGTGTAAAACATCTGACCTTAAGCTAACAAAACCTATTCAAATAGTCATCTATTGGCTCAGAGAATTTTCTCTTAATACTAGCCAATTCCTTCAAACTTATTTTCAACTGTCCCATGCAAAACTGTTCATGGAGCAATCTTTCCAATTGAGCCCAAATATGAACTGAATTCACCAGTAATGTGGTGAACAACGTGAAGGCATTCTTTGTGAGGGAACTTGAGAAGTATTTTATCCTTAGTTTTTCATTATTGGCAATTTCCCATGCCTCTATTAAGTACCTGGCCACGTGTTCGACAGTGGACTCACTAGTGTCCCCAGAAAACTTAGTAAACTTTGGGACTTTCCACCTAGGGGGTAATTCTGATTGCAGAATATATTCAGACAAAGGCGATGTGTAATTTGGCCTATGAAGGACAATATTTACCCCATTCCTTGCCATGATTCTTTCGACCATGGTTGCTAAATTATTGTCTGCTGCCACGTCATCATGTTGAAACTGATTGATGACTTCGTCAGCATTCTGGTTTCTATTAACCATGACTACCCTTGGAATTTGTTTTTCACCCTTATGAGGTTCGACCCTGAGAGGTTCGACTTATACTCCCTGATTTACAACATTCGCCTGGGGTACATTTTACTGGACTTGGTTGATAGTAGGGTCTTATTCCAAGACTGCCCCTGGATTTTCTACCATCCATTCCCTTTGAGGCTATCGAGGGGGTTATGGAACACCAAAGAAATCAACAATGCCCGTCATTTGCACTGCCATTTGTTGGTTTATTTAGGTAGTGTTTTGGACTAGAGAATTAAATATAACACACATTTGTTGGGCAAGCATCTGGACTATTTCATGGTTGCTTTCGTCCATTTGCTGCTTTATCACCTCTGCGGAATTATTGGTGATATTGGGCATTTGAGTGGGAAAACTCATCCCTAACGGCTGACTAATTTGACCCTAATTATTAATGCCTAAACCAGATCCTTGAAGTGGCGAAGTTGCATTCCCCATTGGGTCTGTGAACATTGATGATGAATTATGCAAACTTGACATCACTGATGTCGGCATGCCATAAGGTTGTTCGCGATCTATTGGAGGCATTAAAAATCCAGGCATATAAGGCCTGGATAAATTACTCCCTACTGGAAGGGGGTCACTAGTGGACCATGTGTTCCCACATAAGATAAAATTGACCCACTTTGGACAATCGACTGCACAGGAGTCGTATTTGTCGTGGACGGTACAATTTCAGATACTGACGCTAGAACCGTAGTTCCCCCTGTCGAAGATGAAGGGGGTGTTCTTCATTGTTACTTGGTAGATTTTGGTTGTTTGGTGGATTTTGGTTCACCATCCTCCTTACATATCTCCTCTTATGTCTTTCTTCGTTATTGGTGGTTATCTTATCACTCCTTAGTCTCATACAATGAAGTTTTAGAGAGATAACAAAAATGAAAAGCTTATGAAAAAAATTCAAAAAAAATGTTTGAAATGATAACACTAGTCCCACTGGATGTGCCAATTTGTTTATCGTGGAAATTAATAAATGTCATACCCCAAATTTGTCCTACCTGTATATAACATGCATCTGTACATTTGCCCACTAACCATGACTCAAGGAAAATACAAAAATATATTGCTTTTGTTTGCTGTTCAAGATTGGATCCAAATTGATTTTGGCAAATTTGGCATGTTCCAGAGGGATCAGGTTCTCATATGGTACTAAGGTCTTTATGCCATCCAAATTCTGGCATTGTGTGGTCAAGGTTCGAATTAGGGTTTCTGTGTCAAAATCAAGTTTTCAAGCAAAGTGATCAGGTCAAGGGTAGTAATGGTTGGAATTCAAGTGAAGTTTGCCCTCATCTTGGTCAAACAAGTATTTTACTATTTCTCACTTCATCAGGCTATGACAAAGTCAGGTGTCTCATGATTGAGAATCAGCAAAGGGGCATTTTATTTCCAATTAGGGTTTTGGGCAATATAATTCAAGTCGTATCCATCTGATTTCGCCATTCTAAGACCCTAATGCATTTGAAGATCCAGGTTGCTTCAAGATTCATTTTCTATGGAGTTTTTTCAAAGGTTGTTGAGGTTTAGTTCTTAATGCATTTCGAGAGCCATGCTTCAAGTATAATCAAGGTGTGCTTTTTAAGATATAATTCGTGAATTCATTTTCTTGAGTCGAATCCTTTTATCTCAAACCATTATCCAAGTATTCATCCTCAAGTCTATTCCCTTCTAAAGAAAATCCATTTTTTGATTCAATTACCTAGTTCTCCAATTTTCAGTAATGTTTATTTTTAAACAAATAACCCATGTCATTACAAGCTCATTACATTTCCTTTTTTACAAAGTACAAAATAATAAAACATCAGCATGAGTCATATATACTCACGCCATCTTCAAGCTCAAAAGCACTACACATCAGACCCCACACAAAACTTGTACCCTAATCCTAATATTCCATTACCTCCGCATGACCTGCTTGCAAATACGTACGACTACATCTCAGCCCTCAATTGCTAAAGAGACCTTCACAATAGGCACAACAAATAAAAAGGCAGCACAACGATCATGAAGCGGCAACCGTACGGTTTTGTAAAGATCATCATGTCCTATACACAACAAAGAGAAACAGGAGAAAAACAGGTCTTGAAGACAAAACATCACACAGAGGTAGCGGCAGCAACACATGCTTTTGGTCTCCCATCTCCAAAACTGCAGCAGCTTTAATCTGTAGCAGCTCAAAAAAATACGTCTCGCAGCCCGTCGCACAACAAATTATGATGAACATCCACAAAGACAAGGCCACTTGATCATCAGCAGTACCGGCATAATACAAAATCATCAAAATGGTCTTTGCACTCACTTTCCAAAGGACACAAGTCCAGCCACAAAGAGGAGAAAACCGTATGATTTTAACAACACTGCCCATAACCAGGATACCTACCATCAGCCTCACACAGATGCAACTTCCATAAGCCACTACCTGCAAAGTCACAAAAGTAACTGTTATGCAGGAGTAACACCACATAATAGCCAGCTGTAATAAAAAACAAAAGAACTGCAAGGAAAGGTACTACCCACACTACCAACAAACAACTCTGCTCCCTGCTGCACCACAAAACCTGCTGCGCAACAACTTCGTACGTTTTTACAAAACCTGTAGTGAAACAAAACCAAACTTTCACTACCATAAAGTTTTTCTAGAGATTTGTTTTTTTTTTGGATTTAAAAGGAGTCAGTAGGAAGAGACAAGAAAAGAAAAAAGAAAAGACAACATAGCCCCATTCTTTCAAATCGTATCCCAGCCATTTCCACTCCAACCTTTGTACAACCACACAATAACCTGCAAACATACAAACACACTCTGTGACAACAATAAAGTGACAGCCTGTACAGACCAGATTCTCACAATACATAACTAGTTTTCCATACAACATGGAAAAAGGGAGGAGAGCAATATAGAGAAGACCTTGCAGCAAACCTCTGAAAAAACCTGCTATCTCCATCCATTATTATCATTCAAACTCCATTGCAACCGCAAGCCATCAACTCCTCACCCATCCACTACCGACTCATTTTCCATCAAAGCACACCAGACCAGTTGGAATTTCTACTTCCCGTGTTTGCAGACCATCAATGAAAAGCTGAAAACTAGCACTGCTAACACATTCATATGAGCAAACAAACAACTTCAAAAAAACCACCAGGTGAACATAGCTTTCATCCTCTTGGTTTTCCCTAGCAACTTGTAGTTTCCAAACACTCTTCTCACATCAAAAACAAAACCACCTCTCATAAACTTCACCATCCTTCACTTACTTCTCTTCACACAGTGGACGGAACTCGTCCTCACTCTCTTTGTTTTCATCACCACTCCAAACATTATGCAGATACTACTCTTCACTCATGAAACCTCTCATGTTTTCTTGGTAGCCACAACAATAATAGGTTAAATCTTCTCTGCCTCTCTTATTCTTGTTCTTCATGCCTTTCATAGTCACCAAACATCTCCTTCTTCCGGCATAAAACTTATCCACACCAAACCATCGCAATAGAACAATAACCTTTAACCCCTAAAATTTCTTCTTCCCTCAGTTTCTCTTCCAACTCACCCTAAGTTTCTTTAACCAACAAACCGCAAATCTCATCCTTTCTCAAACGCTATCTCCTTCAAAATTTCTTCACTGATCCAATCAAAACAACACTCTGTTATCAATTCAAACCAGACAACCCAGAATCACAACCCCAACACGCTATTCCTCTTTACCCGTTTAAACCCTATCACCATTAACTCTCAACTGTGAGTCTTTCGTCCATCTTCATCATCTTCAAAACCCCAAATCAACAATATCAAATACACCCCAACAAACCCAACCTCCATTTTGAAACAAATCCATTAATAACCTTCAATCATTAATGCAACAAATCCAAATCAGATAGAAAAAGGAAAGGATTCGAAATTACAAGACGAAGCAAGGATATTAAGAAGAAGTCATTCAAACCTTGAAACAAAAACACAGAGAATTGAGAGTGGATCTGAGCTTGAAACGTGAGCAACTGGGGGTGGGAATGGGGACCTCGGTGTTCATTGATTCTATCCTCACTTTCGTTATCCATTTCTGTTTGTGTATCGTTGACGTGTTGATTCTCTTTTTTTTCCACCGTTTCTTTTCATCCATGGATATCACGTGTTGACTGTTTTTTGGGTTTGTTTTTTTGTGTTTTTTGTTTTATTCATGAACCTAAGGGTCCTGGTTTTAGGATCAACATCTAGCTTTGAGTTCGTTGGGCTTTTTAGCCCATCGTGTGTTGACCTTCACACATTTTACTTGTGGATTTATACCCTCCGGTTTTGCTTTTTGGAGGAGGTTGAATGGGCCTCACAGCCCATGGTGATACCTCTATTTCTATCTTTTTTATTATCCCCCTTAACTAGTTTTGGGATCCTCTCCCTCTTTTTAAAAAAAAAATCTTTTAAAAAGTTTTGATACAAGGAAGAACTTCAATAAAATAAATTTATATATGTTTGTTTTTTAAAATCATAATACTTTCAATTAATATTGTTATTTTTTTTTCAATTACCATTTCATTTTGTTTTTTTGTGTTCTTCGCCGGTCGATGACGACATTTCCTCCGACTCTCTGTCAAATTATTGATGAGAAATGAAGGATCTGAGACCAACTTTTTTCAAACTCTTTTTTTTTTTCTTTCTTTCCATTTTTATTATTTTTATCTATTTTATTCATATTATTGTTATATTTATCTTAACATATTATTTATTCATATTATTATTGTCACATCATATTTATTCATTCTTATTCACCTATATTCGAAAACACTTAATAAATTATCGAAATCCTAAAAGCCGAATTGGTGGACTGTTGGATCTTTGGTCATTTGCAGGTATCCTAATTTTAAGTCGTGCTCGACTTTGCTCAAGGCGTAGTTTAGGACACAAATGCACACACACGGCTTTCTCTTGGGCTACCTTACAATAAGACCCCTTTATTTCGTGCAATCCCGTGTAATTTATATGTATCCCTCTCCCATTCCGATGTATGTTTCGCATTTCTTTGATTATTAGTTTATCTCCTAGGAGCACCCATAGGGACTAGAGCGGATTCAAACTATTTTCAAACTAATTCTCGATTCATCATCGAGCCACTTTCAACAACCTTGTAAGTCGAGTGCTCATACGCATTCGCCATCAACCTATTACAAATCGACCCTTGATGCGTAAGTCAAGTCGGTCTCTTTTTTTTTTTCTTTTTTTTCAAACCATTTCATTTCCAACACGTTTTGCACGCGATAATAAGTCAAACCCTTGATCCAACGTCAAGCGGATTTTCGAAACAAACTATCAATTAATTAACAACTATTTAATTCTTTTCAAGGTGTAAAGAGTGGGTTCAAGTCTTTGATCTTGCTTTCGGTTGTTTATATGCGAGTTATCTTATTCGTGTGTGAGCAATTGACGCCTTTAAATAACATTAACAACTCGACAACATTCAACCATTGTTCAACCATCCTTCAATTACTCTTCATTCCAAACATCGTTTCGAAATCAAACAACTTTCTTTTCATGATGAAAAAAAGAGAGTTCCAAGTCTTTGGTTCGCTCTCCCGATTACTCGAGTCCGAGAAGTCTTTCTTAAGATTCGAGTAGTTGTCATCCGATCCCATCTCATCATTTCAAACACCATTCAAATACAACATCTCTTGCGATGAAAAAGAGAGTGTTCCAAGTCTTTGGTTCGCTCTCCCGATTATTTGGAGATTGAGAAGTCTTTCTTAAGCTTCAATTAATCGTCATCATTTCAACCTTATCCTTTCAAACACAATCCTCTTTCAAGATGAAAAAGAAAGTGTTCCAAGTCTTTGGTCTGCTCTCCCGATTACTTGAGTCCGAGAAGTCTTTCTTAAGACTTGAGTAATCGTCATCCGTACCCACTTCAATCCAATTCAAATCCAGTTTCTTTCGTGGTCATTACCACGAACTACGACCGCTCTGATTCTTCATTCACTCTTGAATGTAAGATACGTAGGCACAAGATTGCGATGATCTTGGCGAGCACAATCCCCTCCATCTTCCATTTTCCCCCACCCTTTCCCGTAGTCGAACTACGACGCTCTGATTTCTCATTCTCGTCTGAATGAGCATACGTAGGCACAAGGGCCCCAATCCTTGGCGAGCACCCTATCTTCTAACCATCCCCTTTCCCCTAGTGTCTTTATCCCTTATAGTATCCTTTAGCATTTAGTAGCGAGAAGAGAAGAATTAAGTTTAGCTGACATCCATTAACTCGAATTAAGAGGTTCCCGTCGAGTACGACGGACGTGAGGGGTGCTAATACCTTCCCCTCGCGTAACCGACTCCCGAACCCAGGAATATGGTTGCGACGGCCGTGTTCCTTCCGCGTTTATGAGGTTTTCTCGATATTTTCCTCTCCCGTTCATTCGGGAAAAATAAAGTTCGGTGGCGACTCTGTCGAACCGCAATTTCCGCGCCTTTTGCGCGAGGGTCGTATGTTCGAAATGAATTTTTCGAGGTGCGACAATAAACAACCGTTGGTCTTCAAAAAATGGTTTACTTGCAAGATCAAGATCAACCAGTGAATCCTTAGGACATGGCTATCATTTAAACAATTTTTAAAAATATCAAAAACACTTCGACAGTGTTCATGTTTGTGAAAGATTGTTTAAAGTCTTTGAAAAGATAAACTTTGCAGAATTGTAAAGAAAGGTGCAATAAAGAGACCTTAAAGTAAAATTGCAATGAAGGAATAAATGGTAAACTGAAAATAATTTTCAATTGAAATAAAACATGGTGTTTCAGACGTACATTCTTAGTGAAAACTCTTTTCTCAATTGACTTAGATACTTTGAGTAATTTTTTTTAGTATTGTACAACAATTGAACACCCATAAATCATATGCACTAAGACCCATATTTATACTATGTCAAAATAATTGTCATTAACGGTCATTCCTCCAGAAAATGACATGTTTTGCTCTGCATGTCTTCAATTCGCCACAACCTTCCACGCGTCATTTCTAAAAAACGAATAAGAACAAAAGATTGTTATTGTTCTTATTTGAAATTCAAATCTTTCGTCGAACGCAAGCCACATATAGCCTCCGTCGAAGTTGCCATCCAGACTTAAAAATATATCTAAATCTTGCTTCAACATATCCTTCTCATAAAAGACCAATATTTACACTGGAATTTCCAATAACACTCCTGTCGAAGTTAAAAACATTTCAATAATGTTTCCTTTTGCTTATCATATTCAAATCAAAATCTTAGGCGTCGAAAGTCCCAACTAAAAATGTGTTCCTCCTGTAAGGGCAGGGGGACTCAGAGACCTTATTAGGTATATTACGTTGTATGGTATTTAGGATTTATCCACGACGGCGAGAAACCCTGTATGGTGGTGTTTGACGGCGGTTTAGAGATCCTACTCACGTGAGGTGAGAGACTCTATTATTGAGTGGTATGCTTGGATGTAAGCTTATATGGGGTGTGATCTGTATGACTTAAGATTTGTCATTTCTCCCTTTGAAAAAAGATATTTATAGAGGCCTCATGGGCCTAGGGTTCTCTTGGAAAGCGTCGCCACTCATCAAGTCATTTCATGGGCCTCGGTTGTTCTTTCTGATTTCTCCCTAAATTTTTTAGCTGTTTCACAACTAGAAACATGAAAAAAAAAAAATTACTTCTTTAGCAGATTCACAACTAAAAACGTGAAAAAAAAATCCATCAATATTGAGAGTGATAGTGATAATAGTTTTTGCTTATAAGTTGTGTGGCACCTTTTCTTTATCCTCTTTGGTTAATTAAACGTGTGGAAATAAAGAGACCATTTATTACAATAGTCTAGAAATCAATTTTTATGCATTCTTGAATTTGTATTGTGTTTTGTCTTATTGTGTTTTCTCTTCGATCTTAATAGATTATTGTGTTGCTTGATTATATTTATTTTTGTTATCACGCATCAATTTTTTTAATTTGTGCGAATTCTGAATAATTCTACTATATGCTTTGAATTATTTTTAGCAATACATACCATAAATTTGGTTAATTAATTGCAGATCTATTTAGTTAATTTTTGTTCAATTGAATGTTGTTCAATTTGATTATTGTTTCGGTTCATTAGTTAAAAAGAGTAGTTCCATTAGTTAATAACAGTTCTGTTTGGATATGTGGTTCAGTTCAATTTTATGATATTTTTATTAGTTCTAAAAATGTGTTAGAGAGGGTATTAGTAGCCTTCTTCAAAATTGTTAGAACCACTTGGGCACTATTGAATTTGTGTGAACAAATTTATTTCTTCTGTCAAATAATGGTAGAAACACCTCACTTTTGGAATGTAATAGCAAACAAACAATACTTATGACATCTTACCACCCAACTAGAGAAACCACCAAGATGTAATCATCTTATAGTTGTCATGACTAGTGTCCTTAAGATACTAATTATTTATCGTACATCTCATATACTTCATTAAATACATTAAGTCGAACACGTGTTAATATCAGACACATGAGTTGGTCTCGGACACTGACACATCTTTGTTCTAAGATAACCGTAGTACAAATGATTTGTTCAGAGATATCAGTAGTATTGTTGTCGGACACTGACACATCTTTGTTTAGAGATAACGGTAGTACAAATGATTTGTTCAGAGATATCGATAATACAGATGACTTCTTTCAAAGATGTCGGAACATATATGTTCATATCTCACAATGCTATAATTTAATTAGACAAATGCTATGAAAAGAATGTGATTCAGAGCAGCATAAATAAAGTAATTAATGGAAGCAGTACAGTTAGCTGTTGTGTTTGGACTGTCCTTGATTTCTTAGCCCTTACATATGAGATTTGCATCTGAATTTGCAGCTCTATGTTTTACAAGAAGTCACCATTGTCAGCAACAATCATTGTTTATACCTGTGGCATGATTTGCATGACAGAATCATAAAAACAGACATAAACTATTAGATTTGGCTGTGAAAGAGAATAAAAGATCAACAAATGTTTGTATTCAAAGTTAGATTGCCAGAATCATGGCGATGCACTGCGGTTTTGACACATTAGCTTTGTCAAACTCTCCGTCGATCCAAACATACACTAACAAAGTAGAGCCGCAAGGCATTATATGGAAGAGTGATGAACGGGATGTCATAATTAGGCAACAATATCTAATCAGTTTAGTTAGCAGATACATATGTTGCACCGAATGCGTGACTGTGTGCATCAGTGACTACAGTGATAATATATCCTCTATGTTATAGGACAATACAAGTTTGCACCTACATTACATATTTGATAAGTCGATTTTTCGATACAAAAAGTTTCGAAAATATGATAGAACGAAACTAAGGATATAGAGGATATGTTTACTACTACTCCTCCTAACAAAAGATTATTCCAAGAATCAAGAAGCAGCACTTGAACAACACATAAAACAAACACTTGACCATTTGGTTTTTGTAATATGATTCATAAAATTAACACTTGAAGATAAATATACAACCATTAGGGATGAAAAATTCTAAGATTTGTTCAAATGCACAGAGAAATAAAAGGTATAAGGGATGAAACAATACAAACAAAAGTTCTCATCTTTGATAATACATCAACCACAACTCATTTAAAGTTCTGTTAGTACTCAATGGATGCTGCCGGAAAAACATCGCAACTCTCTATTCGTTCTTCCAAGCATACAAAACATGCGAGAAACCAAGACCTTGTTGCAATTTGGACTCAGAAAACCTCTGAGAGAAAGACCACTGCAAAACACTTGCATCAGAAACAGGTTGAGCATTCCAAATCTTATCATGAGACAAACATGTTCTAAACATAAAAACAGCATTTCCAAAAGATGTACCAAAAAGCCAATTATAAACATCCCAATAAACCTCAACTTCAAATCCATCCACAAGTATGGTATAGTTTCCTCTAAACTTCCACTTCAGCCTCTTCACCTGCATCACAGTCTTACTATCTAGCCGAATTATAAGACAAGGATCCTTTGCAGTGGAAGTATCACACTCAATAACAAGATCATGAATTTTACCATTATCACAAAACACAACCTTGTTACCAAAAAACTTCTTACCAAAAACATGTTCTTTCTTAGCAACAAAAACCGCTTTCAAAGGTAAAGGAACCGCATTCGATTTCTTAAAAGCTTCTTTCCTCAAATCACCAAGAAGAAGAACCATTTGTTTATCAACAACTACTCCTACAAAAAAACCCTCCAACGGTTCTGGCCCAACACCAAATCTAGCCGAAGAAAGATCCCAATACACATCAATCTTACAACAATAAGCTTCTAAACTCTTACAACCCTTTCTCTTAGAAAAAACCCAAGGCTTTATATCCACTTTACACAAACACTGATTCGAAGAATCATCTATCCCAACACTAAACCCTTGACCCATCAAACTTTTACTCCATGTGATTGTAATTAAGCAAGATCTACCTCTAATTGAACATTGGTAGACACAAATCACCAGATTCTGCGCAGTTTTGCTTGAACTTGAAGACGATGAATCTGATACCTGAACTGCATTCTCCCCAAAACAAGATGGGAAATCCTTCATTTTTTTTCTTCAATTTTCAAACTTTACAATGGAATTATCAAATTAAAATAAAAGGGTCACCGAAAAAAGAGGTATCTGAGGAGAAGACAGAAAAATGGCAGAGGTGAAAAACAGAGTTCTGAAGAGAATTGAACCCCACAGATGAATGAATCTAGAGAGAGGAGCGTGGAAAGTTAAAGACAAAATTGAAGGAAATGGAATGTAAGAGAGTAAAACAAGGTTCCAGAGAAGCAGACAAAAAAGTATACATGTTTCACACTTTCACTGTCAATCACTCTGTTTTTCTACTAAGAAAACTCAAAATTTAGTTAATTTAAATAAAATAAAGTGTGTAATTTTATAATATTTTGATGATGAATTGTGAAGGAAGAGATGTAAAATGAGATGGTGACAGGTCAAGGAAAGAGAAAGGAGACAATAAGGAAGAAAATGGGAACTGGGTATGATGCTGTAAAGGCTGAATTGTGAGGGTTACTCAACACTCATTAAAGGTAAGGTTAGAGATGGAACAAGAAAAAGCATCTTTTTTTATTTCTATTGCTATGATCATATGATACAATGTCAAAAGAAATTTAGTTAGTTTTGTTAAGAAGAAAATTGATTTTGAGTGAATTATTTTATAAAATTCATTTTTATTAAAACTGACTTGAATGTAAAATAGTTTAGGTTAAAATAAATTTTATAAAGATTGAATAATAAATTTTAATTTAAAATCACGTTTAAATTCAAAAATTATAAATATTACCTTCAGGTATAATCAATTATAGTGCTTCAAATATGAATTTTTTATTTGTATATTAGTGACAAACTGAACTAAATTCCAATATTTAACAAGAAAGAAAAACATAATGTGACAAGCACTGATGAACAACTAGAGAGAAGATTAGTGTTTTAATTTATGTATTAATAAAGTTGAAGGTAGTTTTTATAATGAATAAATAGAGATGGAAAAGTGAAGGGTGAGTAAATTAATATTCCCTGATTTGCATGTATTTAAAGAGAAGGAGTGGGAGGGGAGAAAGTGGGGCCAGAAAAGTGGTTTGAAAATGCAAGCACGATGTCCATCAGACAGCTAGGCTAACAATAACATACGTCCTCAGAGCACAGGTCAGAATAACGATGTCTTGCTAATTTAGGACAGAGAGTACTAGGAGCAGTAAACCATCATTTTGTTCTTCATGTCAAATTCAATCTTCTACTTATGAATTTAGGGTTCTTCAAAAATGTACTGTTGGAAATTGACCCTTAGATTAAAAAAGAAACCAGTTGATGTTGCTAGGTGAAGTCACTTGCACCATAGTTTCTTTTTTTGCAAAAGAGGCTAATAGAATAAACTAACAAGAAAGTTTAATTAGTTTAGGTGATGTGATGTTTTATCATCAATTAAAATGGTTCTCAACTTATTTAACAGAATTTAAAAAATTATTATTAATGTTTTTTTTTCCTCATAAAATTATGAGTTTTTTTTGTGTAGACTGATCCTTACAGCGAAGATCACAATAGACGGTAAAATTTTTTTAAAAAAAATTAAATATTACTGTATATTTAAGATTAAGTTCAAATTCAAAACGATATCGAACATGTTTATCTATATATCTATATTATTTTTTATCTTCTACTATTTATATCTATTTAAAAAATATACACAGAAAATTTTGTATTTAACATCACAACTTTGATGTCAAAATATTACCCAAAACTCATATGAAATTATAGGTTTAAATTTGTTTGAGTCATCTTAAATATTTTAAATTTTATTTTTAGTTTTTCAAAATATTTTTTTAAAGAATAATCTTATTAAAAAATTTCATTTGCACTTTTAATTTCTTGCAACTTAACAATGATTTTTATAAATTAAAGAGAAAATTAGCGACATTTTTAGTAGTGACTTATTAATTAGCGACTGAATTAACAACACTTTTAGCTACTATTTTAGTATTAGGGATCAAAAATGTGGATGTAAAATTTTAGTAGAATCATTCCTTGATAGAAATATTTTGAAGGATCAAAAACGAAATTTGAGATATTTAAGTTTACAAACATATTTAATTCAAAAAGTATATTAATGTAAAAATGATTTTTATCACACCTGTTATAAAATTAAAAGGTTCAATCAAATAAAAAAAAATTAATGTGTGAAAACAAAGAAAAATAATTACTAAAATAAACGGTCTTTTAGTCAAAATAACTTTATATGCAATAAGACAACAACTTAACTTGGCAGAAGAAGATAAAAAAAAAAAAACATACTAATTTGTTTATCTAATTTGACCAAACAATGTACTATGTGAAAAAGAGCAACACTTTGATTCATTATACTTCCAAATTTTGTTACAAAATATTACAAATAAGTTACAAGAAAATAGCCACTCAAGTTCCTTAGAGCAAACCTTATTTTCTACCAAAGTGTTTTTCAATCTGTCCAACTTTTTATATGTGAATCACACAAGTCCAAGGTATTTAAAAGTATTTTTTAATCCCCTTAGATATCTCCATGGATTTCCTAAATTCCAAGAACACACTTTAGGAATTTAATCTTTTCTCTTTAAGTTACCGTTAGAATTCTCGAACCTTATCTATATCTTCATCTTTAAGGTTTTAAAAGTTGTAAAGACATGAATTATGGGGATACATATTTACAAGTGTTTAAACCAAATAGATTCATAACAAGCTCAAAACATAACTCATTCATTAACGGATCCACGAATCAAAACAACGAAGCTCAATATACGCAAACTAAGAAAGTTGGACCCGAGCATCGAAGGACCAAACTGCCCGCCAGACTCAAGCCCAGTATCGCACTATCTCCGTTGGCTCCTCCTCCAGGTTGATTTCTGGTTTGTGCATTCTCAAAACATGTTTCCTCTCTCTTCATTATGTAAGGTTTTAAGGCATACTTCAAAAATATTCACCTTGACTTGAATGATAATCTATCCATCTTCCACCTTACTGCTCTTTGCCAATTCAATATCTATTTGTTTACGGTAAAATTTGGTAAACAAAATAAGTTTATATTAATACTTAAGGAATCAAACTCGAAAATCTCTCGGAACGTATTTGTGCGTGTTTATGACTTTGAACAACATTTTATTATCGAAATTAATGCTTTTAAGAAGGTTTCAATACCACTTTGAAACAAGACTTAAGAATATATTAAGTTTTTAGAACAAAGGCTGAAACCGAAATGCTGAATGAAGTAAAAGCATGAATCGTAAAGTGAAATTGAAACGGAAAATAACTTAATGCAGGAAAAATGCTTGAATGTGAAAAAACTTGAAATTTATAAATGGTGGAACGCATACGTATATTTTTCTCACTCGTTTCTCAAATGCGCATATACTTTGAGTTTACAAGAATATGAGTACAATTGCGGACCATTTGTAAAATGAACATGAGTCCCTATATATACTACTTTAAAATAACTACCTAAGAACAGACGACTAACCCTATCACGACACGTTTCAATCCCATGCAGCAGTTTCTTCCGATGAGCCTCCACGTGTCTTCGAGTAAATGTTTGTGTTAAACTATTTCTCACTCTTTTACCATCATTCAAATATCTTAACTACTTTAACTGGTCACCAGGAACTGACTTCCTACGTCGAAGTCTTTTGGGTCGACCATGCTACGACAGCACACTCTGTAGTATTTTTCACATGCAGTGCCCAAGTCAAAATTATTTCCATTGTAATGATGAACTCCAACCTTATCCAACATAGCATAGTACTCAATTTCACTAAGTCCCTAAACTCTTCAACATCCTTTGACCTACCACTTCTTCGACCGACGTCACTATGGGTGACCCCTGAACTTGAGTCAGCTTAACCTCCCTTTGACTACACTTTACCTTGACTTCTCACGTGGCATATTTAATGTTGTCTTATTAATACTTGCCACTTATAGTTAACTACAAAAATCCAAGGTAACAAATTGCCCCCAAAAGACCATGTTTCGATTTCAAACCAGACAAGAGAGACGTGGCCTTTTTGATAGTATTTTTCAGCGATGCTTCATTTATGTTGACATCATCCTCATCATTACTCTTTTACGGCCTATTGTCATTTTCCGTGAGATCCGCTCAGAATCTCATCATTACTCCTACTTCCTAGGAGGTCGTGGGTTTGCACGTCTATCATAATTTCTCCCGCTCACATCAATGTTGTGCTTCAAAAACCCACAAAACACTTCAATCACCCCTACACGGACGCCATGTGTCCAATTTAGCACATGCAATGAGAAGCTTATAAATACCTCTTTTCAGATCCTTTGCTATTCTTCTTCCTTTCAACTTTTCCTAGCTTATTCCCTACGTAGAACACCCAATGGTTTCACTCTTCTTCAGAAGAAAAACTCTATTTTCATCCATGACCAACAATCAAGAAATGTCCTCCAAATCTGACACTGGAAACAACCCATTATTTTTCAAAATGCTTCCCAATGATAATGAGGATGTGACAAACTACATCCCTAAGCCTCCACTGCCAAAGGAGAAGATTTCCATCTGGGCAAAACAGGTATTCATCCCTTACTTTTTAAACAACAAACTGTGTGCTTTCTTGGGACCCTATCTCACAAAGAGGTCACATGTTGGGCAGGTCACACGCTTCTTCCCATGTTTTTCCACTACTCTTCCTTATGCGTTTGGAAAACACGCTCTCGACCTATCTTTCATGGTTAAACCCAATCGTGTGTTTCGATCTGCACCTCCTACTCCAAGCAAAGAGTATATAGTTTGGCTTGATAAGGTTCAACTCCAAAGAGTATTTCTTTTTCTTTATTACTCTAATTACATTTTTGATTAAATCATCTTGATTCATTTTTATTTACTTCTTTTTGAGTTTTATCTTTATCATTGGTTGATGAAAATCTAGAAATTATAGAGTGATGATTTCAAGGATGTTTGAATCTTCAATATTTCAAATATGTTGATGAATGATCATTAGATCATTCTTGACACTTTGAGATATTGATAAATTTCTCTTGGTTGATCATTGAAACTCTTGATTAAAGATGAGACCATTCTCTTTTTGTGTGGCATAACTTTAAGAGAATGATTCTTGTATCATTTATTTAGCATGTTTTGACACATAGATTGTTATTGACCGGCCTCAGATACGCGCGAATTCTACATAAGTCCACTTACAATTGCTTAACATAGCGCTAAATTGGTCCTGATTATTATAGGAAGAATCAAATATGCGTATTAAACCATAACGAAGTGAACTTAACGTACCACAATGATGAGAAAAAAATCAATAGATTTTTCAAAATTACGTTTGAAAAAGTTTACACTTCGATAACCAATTTCCAATGAAATTAAGAAACAAACATTGACTAAGAAATTTTTTCATACACTTGGCGTGAAATAAGCACCAAGCTGATTTTTTTCTTTACGTTATTTATGTGAAAATACAAATGCAAGTTTATGGATTCTAATTATCTTAACAAAAATAGCTTGCAATATTTCAACAGCAAAGGAATTATCAATATGTGAAAATTTGCACACTAAATGAGTTCATAAATTTTAAAGAAAGTTTGTGAACAAATCATGAAACACATAAGTGCTAAATTGTATTGATTTTGAGTGTGAATAATTGACACTTATTGGCTCGATTAATTGGTTTTCCGTTAATAATCCTCCATTTTGTGTATATTTTGTATAATTTATATTATAGTGTGTAATATATATTTTTGTGTATATATTGTTGAGTTTGACAGTTTTTCATCTATTTTTATAGGTAATAATGCATGGTTGAAATATGGACCTATTTGAGCTAAGAAGGATGCTTCAAAATGCAGTTTTGACCAACAAAATACTGTCACTCGTGCTTAGCGTGTTTTTCAGCATAATTTTGATGAAGAGACAATAGCTAAGGATCCTTGACCATGCTTAGCGTGAGCAGGACCACACTTAGCGTGCTTTAAGGCAGTTTAAGTGCATTTTAAGTGAAATCGTGCTTAGCGCAATTGTAATAAATTTCATTCTTTTTAATTTTAATTTATCTCATTTTTTTAGGTATTCAAGCAAGAATATTTTTTTATTGTTGTATTGAGTATTGAATAAACTTTCCAACGCTTCCGACCGTGCGTCAATCGGAATTACGGTTCGAAAGATATTATGAAAACAAGAATTGTGATTTTGCCGATGGCACTAAGCGCGATTCGCATTATTTCACCCCCTATTTAAGTCAATTTTCAGAATTTTTTAGGTTATGTTGTTGGAAACTTTTATCCCTAACTTCATGAAAAACATTCTTTGTGTAGAGTAGCTTAGAAACAACATTGGAAGGTGCATATCGATGATCCGGAGTTAGAATTGCGTCACTTTGTTGGACACGACGAGAAATTTCTCTTCATCTTCCTTCTTCTCTATGTATTTTTCATTTGTTGGGATTTGTATGTAACTTTACTTTTATAATATGTATATTTATTGATTGCGGTGTTATATATGAGCTATTTTACAAATCTTTATCGGTGTTATCCTTATTTTACCCGCTTTATGTTTGGATTTGAGTTACGGTAGACATATCCTCTTCGAATCTGGATCTAGGATGAACATTTGTTAGGTTCTGAACTTTAGAGATAGATTTAGATCTAACATTTACCGTGGGTATCGATTCATAATGCTCCGTGTTGTCGAGTTGTTTGAGACATCATGGATGAGGCGATGTGATTGTTTTCTCAACTTTGCGTTAGACATAACCTTTATTGTGATCGATATGTGGGGGTATTGACGAGTGATTTAGGTTGTGTACAACTGATGGGTAGATTTGTGTGTTAGATAGGTGAATAAATGTCATTCCTGACAAGTTCTCTACCGTAATTTATTTACTTGTTCATATGTTTTCATTTTGCATTTTACTCTCATACCATTAAAACCAAGCTTAGAGACATAGAGATTTTCGAACAATATCTTTTGCCTTGCACCGATCTCTGTGGAGATGACAAAACTGAGTACTTAATTAATTTCCGCTTGCCGCTTTACCACTTCAATAATGCGCGCGCACGCACACACACATACACCCACACCCACACCCACCCCCACCCCCCCACACACACAGATATATATATATATATATATATATATATATATATATATATATATATATATATATATATATATATATATATATATATATATATATATATATATATATATATATATATATATATATATATATATATATATATATATATATATATATATATATATATATATATATATATATAGAGAGAGAGAGAGAGAGAGAGAGAGAGAGAGAGAGAGAACACACAAGAATTTGTTTAAACATTTTCCTAATTGTCCTCACTATGGGTACGTCCGCCCCTAATTCCAAAGGAATTGAGATATTCAATAATTTTTGCAAAATGTTGAATACAAGATTGAAATAAAAATCCAAACCCCCAAATCCCAAATTTGATGTTGATTCTATATTCTTCTCTTCTCTTGATCTTAAGCAAGATCAAGTGTCCCAAGATTTTCAAATTGATCCTCCAGTTTCGCTACTTCTTTGACAGAAACCCCTTTCTTCAAAGATTTCACTCGGCTGAATCCTAATTACAAAATCTTGTACAAACCCCCCCCCCCCCCCCAAATCACACTTGATTTTGGAAATTGGTTTTATAAATGAAACCCGCGAAGTAATCTCAACCAAATTTGATTTTACAAATCATAAATTAGACCTTATCAAACTTGTATCTAGATGGCATCCAAAAAAATGATTATGTGTAATTGTTGTGTGTATGCATAGAAAAAGATTGAAGATGATGAAGATTTATTTGTATGTTCTTATATTTTTGCGAAAGGCTCAACATGAGTCAACCTATAACACGCATGTATCGACCTGAAGGTTCTATGAATTGACTTGAAGAGCCTATGCGTCAATGTATACTGGATAAAAACTTTGTTTTGAAAATTCTTTGAGATGTGTCAACCTATAGACTAGTTTTTCACATAAAAACTTGATTTTAACTTGTACAAACATTTCTTAACTGATTTTAAGTATCCTAAGATGACAATGCACATCTAAACACAGAGGATAAGGTCCAATATACACAAATACTAAGTGTCCTATTTTTGACATCATTCAAAATATTTATAAAAGGAAAGTGCACTTACATATCTGTTTTTGAGTTTTGCAACCCTTCAGCCACATTCAAAGCATAACACCCATGGCCATCATACCGTCCTTTTGAGATTGTATAATATCTCTCATTACCATATCATGAGTAAAAGAATAATATTAAGTATTTGCAATTTTTTTTCACCAATAATAGTATTTTTAGTAGGAACCTCCACCTCAAATTGAGACTTCTCAGCCATAGTTTCTAAAATCTTTATCTCCAAGTATTTAGTCTTCTTCCCTTGGTGAGACTCACTAAAATTATTACATATTTGACTGATGAACTTCGATCCTCTAGGTTTCACTACCAACAACACATAACCCTTCTTACCTCTTGGATAACCATTGAAGATAAAACATATAACTTTACCATCAAACTTAATTGGCTTGACTTGGTCAATGTGTAAAGTGATTATGAAAACATAATAGGTTACAATCTTCCTACTCTAAACATCCATAAGTGTTTAGAAGTCTATACTTGTAAATGAATACTTGTTTATTAGGTAAGTTTTTTTGGCACTAGTCTTATCCTAGAAACTCCATGATAATTCAATGGTCCAATGTGTTTTTATTCCTTATCTTCTGCAAAAACTCATTAAACTGCTCTAAAACAACCTTCAAGCATCCATCATTCCTTAACCTTAAACCCCATAGCTTTTTATATTCATGAAAGTATTCATTATCTAATGATAAATAAATAATAACAGTTAAACCTAATAAAATATACAAGCCACATATTTTAGAACATTAAGTTGTTATCACTTCACCATGTGAAATCTTCAACACCCCATGTTTAACTCTAGTTCAATAGCCTAGATCATTAAACATGATTACGAATAACAATTTATGCTTGAGCTCTAGAACATACCTCATAATATAAAAAAGAAACTCACAATAATAGAACATTTAAAGCATGACCTTACAAATATCATGAACCTTGCATGCCTTATTACCACCAAGGTGAACTACTCCACCTTCCTTCGACTTCAAAGTCTTAAAGTATTTTTTTCTTGGACACATGTGATAAGAGAAACTCGAGTCCATAACCCATCTCTTTTTACTCTCCAAACTCGATACCACTAGTGCACTCTCATAACTATCCTCGTCTAAGGTAGCAAAAATCTAAACATAATTTTCATTGTTCTCCATCTCTAGACAATCCCTCTTGAATTGACTTATTTTCTAACAAATAAGGCATTTTTACCTTGACTTGTAAAACCTATTTGATTTGTAGATCTGGTCTGATCACTTCCTCCTCATGAACTACTCAAGCATTTACCATTATTGTCTGATCTGGAGTGATCAGAATGGATCGTCGTGGCCTTCAATGTAGGGCAACAACAATGGTTGTAGGAGAGGAGGGGGTGTACCTGCAAGGTACTCTGATGCCAAAGTAAGTTTGGGATAGAGAGAAAGCAAGTACAAGTGTTTAGGCATGAATTAGAGTGATTAGAATACCTGACCCTCTCAAGAGAGAGGGTATTTATGAGATTCCCCCAACGTGAGGCCAAGGTCTCCCATGTGGCCGAAATATCTGGTCGACCAATGGGAGACTGCCAGGTGGAAGATCTAGCGCGTGATCTTTGACTTGGTCCAACTGTCCCCGTGAATTCTAGAGGGGTAGTTGGTCGCGTGAACTGTCAAGCGCGTGAGGGGGATGTCCCCAACAGTTATATTCTCCAACGGCTATAATGTTGAACGGTCATATTGTGCCCAAGGGTTATATTGTGCCCAACGGTCAAATTGTCTTCTTATTGGGCCTTACCTAAAGCTGGACTAGATTGGGCCTTTCCCAACTATGGGCCATGTGCCAGTCCAGTCCAGAACAGGAGCCCCTCAAGTCGTTGCTCTGAGGTGAGGAGTAATGACTTTGAGTTAGCCTAGATGGTCAACCGTTGGGCAGGAGACGCGTCGTAGGGAGGCTTCTTTAGGTCATTATTTTTCGAACGAAAATCTTTGGGGACGTGCCCTTCAGTAGTATATGGTTAGTAAGGTCGACTGTTGATTGCTCACGGTCTTCCTTAGGTAGCAAGGATGTGGTCGCGGAAGGAACATTTTACGTCAACCAGACTTACGCTTAAGATGTAAGAGGTATCCCATTGATGAGACCCCTGCTCGGATGATATCCTGTAACTTGTTGAGGAGGATGTGTCCACGGGGAGCTGGAGTGTCATTGAGGAATGTGAAGGGTCAGTCTTGAACGTGTCAGTTGAGAGCTTCCTCTTTTGCCACATGTGAGGGTGTAATTAATTTTTTAAGGCCTAGGAGGCCTAGGCTGGCTATGTAATGAAGAATTTTTCCCTTTGCACTTCCCTATGTGAGCAAGTCCTTATAAATAAGGGGGAAGAGAATTTATTTTTATAGTTCACGCAAATTTCTCTCCTCTACTTCTTTTGCTCTCAACGTTCTTTCTTCACCGGAGCAACCTTCGCCACCGTCAGTCTCTCTTTCTTTTCCCATTTCTTCATCTTCAACCTTCAGACTCAAGTAAGTTCTTCATCCTTACTTTTTAGAACACATGAATTTTTGGAAATTAGCTTGAATTTTCTAACGAAGCATGAATTTTCCGGTTGAAGTTCATGCGTTATTTGATTAATACATGAGTTTTCTAGGAACTTCATGAAGGCCTTGAAGAACATTATTCTAGGATGTTGTGTGTGTCTGTAGATCTTCCTAGGTTATTGTGTGAAACATATTGTGTTTATAGTCGAGCATGAGGTTTCCTTGATGTTGTAGACTCTATTCTCATGTGCCCGATAGGTTACAGTAGTCGTGGGGCTTATCCCCTTTTGGACCTTTACAAGTCGCGGAGACTTGTCCCCGTTTTAGGGGAGGGGGTTACGCCAAGTCCCCGTTTGGTTGATAAGGGCTTGAGTCGAGGATGCATCCTTGTACTTAATCCTCGCCCTTTCACTTGATTTATGGTGGAAGGGTGGATTTAATCTTCGTCAAATTCACTTTTGCTTCCTCTGCTTTTCAGGTGAAATGGATGATCAAAATGAAGGAAACATCCCCGACGTCGAGGTGACTAATAACGAGGGCGCGCCTCCTACCAAATACACCAACATGCGGGTTGCTCAAGGGGACCTTAGTTGAATTTCCGAAGAGCCTCTATTGACTAAGTTGACCTTTACGGAGGAGGAGTACAGTATTTTTAATCTCCTCGAAGATAGGGCAGAAGGTGTGGCTGTGAGTTGGAAGGCGATCAACCCTACGAAAAATGACCGGATATGCTCGGTGCATCCGGGGAGAAGATTCCCGATGTATGAGTATGCTTTTAGGGAGGTGGAGTACCGTCTGCCCTTCACAGATTTCCAAGGGGCGATTTTCTATCATCTCGAGTTTTCCCCTACCCAACTTCACCCGAATGATCTTGCGTTCATTCGAGCCTTCAAGCTGGTATGCTGGTATCTGAAGATCGAGGCTACTGTGGAGATCTTTTTCTGCATTTTCCAGCTATAGAGGATCACAGATGAGTCAAAGCAAAGATGGGTGTCCTTTAAACAGCAGAGCAGACTGTTTTGACCATATTCAGAATCTGTCTGAAATTTTAAATTCAGGTTCCTGGTCGTAAAGCCTCTTTCAGATGTGGCCAAAAGTTCTCTGGTCATCATGGAGACTATGGAGGAGGATGGTCGGGAGGCGATACGACCCGTGTCAAAATTTCCACAAGAGTGAGTGTATGCCCATTTCAGATATAGGACCGACGATTCCCTCATGAAACATGATCAGCTGTGTACCGAGGACAAGAAATCCCACCGGGTGCTGACATCGTTCTTGGAGAGCTTTACCCATACTACCGTGGTGGATAAGAAAAGTAACCTACTCTATGTAGAGGACGGGGAGCCTGCTTGTAACACCCTTTTTCTACCCCAAAATTATCAAGGCAAAATAACACATAAATCAGAGTGAATAAATAAATCTCATTAAAAAGCCATAAAAGGGCGTACATTTCTCAAAGTCAACAAAATTGGTCAATACTCCGTAACGACGGGTTTCCTCAAAGTACATCAAACAACATAAAACAGCGTAACTCAAAGCATAAATCAAGGTTTCTCCTCAAAAGGGAACATCAGTAAAATAACCCAATAATATAAAATCAACTCCAAGAACCCAACCCGATGTTACATATCAGAGCAAGACCCTCTAAATTAACCATAAAGGCTAATGACTCTAAACTTCAAAATACTCCTCGACGGCGTCCACGGCTAAACTTGCTCATCTGCACGTTACCCACGTGGAGGTAACATTCAAACAGGCAGGGTGAGTAAAACAATTCATAATAATCAATGTATAACAATTAATGCATAAACGACATATTACTCAAAATTATATTCAACACATTAATATCCTTCAAATATGCCTCAAAGGCCATAACGTCATAATTCATACAAAAAGACTCATAGATGCAATGCGACACAACTCAATGCATGTGGTACCAATCATCACATCGCGATAGACACTGGGCCATCAACCCTTCATAGATCCCCATCAATAGGATCGATTCTACCATAGAACCAGAGCACATCAAAATACTTCACATCCGCAGAGTGGGATTGAAGCCAAAGTAATCGAGGTCCTGAACCGAAGTCCGGATGCACATGAATGCATGATGCACACTTCACAAATCATCCTCATAACATCATAGGTGCATCATCATTCATCATATTCATCACCATCAAACGTCCTAATTCATCATATTAATCATCATACAACATATCATCATAATTCATCATATTACTCATCATACAACATATCATCATAATTCATCATATTAATCATTATTCAACATATCATCATAATTCATCATACTAATCATCATACAACATATCATCATAATTCATCATATTAATCATCATACAAATCACATATTAGCTCATAGTCATATTGTAATACCTTAAATTTTATCCTCAGATTCTCTGATCATTTGCATATCGTATAAGTCAATCATTTCATGCATAGCTAACCGTTTTTTTCTAGTCTTTGTTTGTTTTGTAGGTTTGCTAAAAGAGAGTTTGAAATCCACAAAGACCCTGTGTGTGTGCTCGTCAGGACTTTACTCCTCCACAATTTATGTTAAATTCCCATGCAAGGACTTTTTCTAACAACATTTGTTTTAAACGATTGGGACAATACCTTGTGGTGTAGCGCATTATAGTTTATTTCTTGCTGAAGATTTTTTTTACATGTATAGCAAAAATGGGGTGAACATCTCAAGTAAGGTTCTAATAAGGAGGGCAATGTGTAAAGCTATCAGGGACATTAGAAAGTGGAAAAGTGAGCGGCATGGAGATCCATGCCTGACCCTCAACGGCCCCCGCTTGTTTTCAGTTTATGAAGGACTTTATAATTATTGGGTTGGGGTACAATTACATTCTTCATTGAGGATTAGAGATGGAATTGCTAAGCAAACAGAGGATTGATCCTTCAATGTGGTGCTAACTAGTACAAAGCTGCAAATGCTACATAATTTATTAAATTCAAAGCTGCAAGTTTTCGAAAGCACATATCTCTTTTACAAAGTTTTCCAAAACGCTTGTTTCATTAAGTAATCCATGATGCATATCAGTATTATCATTGTCACAACAAAAATCATTTATACTACATTTTTGGATGGTGAATAAGGCAAAACTTTTGCAATTTTCATGTGTTCGACTACACAACTCGCGGGATTAGGCTGCTCCAGCATAACCTCATTGAAAATCAAACCACCTCTCGAAATGCAGCCATCGAGTCTACAAAGTGCTGTGGCAGCGGCACAACAGAACTTCTCGGTAATCCCATCGGCAACAAGTGTGAGCTCCGATATACCACATCATGAATATGTTCTCTTTTTTTTCACCTGCAGACCATGAATGAACAACCTTCAAGCGAGAATTACAGGCAGTATTAGTTCAGATCACAGGCCGTTACAAGATTTTGAATCACTTATATTCCGGGATACCCTATGCTAAGAACACCCTCTGTAGCCATCTATTCGTAATCCTTGAACCTGTTACAAAAAGTCGCAACCAAAGTTCAGTATGGTTAATATAATTTCAAGAGGAATTGTGAGTTTATCTACAACAGGAAGTCTCAGAACCTTATCTGTTGTGCCGGTTTCGCTGTTAGGAAGAAATTGGTACCTCAGGGAAGCTTCAGAACCAATGACCATGGCAGCATGTATTCAAGATAAGTAAGGTAGGTAATTCAGTTTCTAAATACCACAGCCTTCAGTGGTCATCAAGGACCTATTTGTCCTATAACACATCAAACAGATAAGCAGCAACAATAAGCCGTCGAGCTCATTTTACGAATTCACAATTCAGGATTTGAAGCCGATTTGGTTTACGCCGTACACCATAGCTCAATTTATCAGGAATTCTCCCTATCCTTCAAGCAATGTTCTGGGGGACGCTGTTTATTTATTACCTCCAGTAGAACTGAGGTTTTTCCTTTCATTTATGACATCAAGCTTCGAAGAATATCAGAGCCAGAAACAATATCCAATATCCAAATCCAAACTGCATTTGAACCAGATATTCAACCTATCCAAAACAACAAACAGAACAGATATTTCAAATGCCATGATTCACACTAAATGCTTGCGGTGTATATCTAAAAAGGAAAGAGTTCGAGTTGTCGGAACATGTCTAGGACAGAAGTAAAAGGGTATTCATTCAGGGATTTTGTGTGTCCATAATAAGATAACAACTCATAAAAATATCATCAATTTCGTTAAAGTGAGAATCAGGCAGTTCACAAACATGTTTTAGCATTTTCAACTCAAAAAAGGAAATTTTTTAAGGGATTCTTTTGATGTCGGTAAGGTTCCATTGGTGCAATCAAAATTTCGAAACAGAATTAGACAGGTTACCAACATGTTTTGTTCAAAATAGGAAGGCCCTTTATCACACAAAGATCAGCATAAATATTCGGCATCCTATAAAAGGATTCACATAACAGAGATAAAGGGACGAATGGAAGAACATCCACAATACTCAACAAATTCACACGAACACGGAAGAACAAGTTTCAACACGATATCACCCCATTCATTCAAACACGGAAACAGAAATTCAAAATCCTAAATTAAGAAGGAGAAAACTTATCTTCGGCAGTTTCGTCACCATCGCGCCCCGGAATCGTAACTTCCGACCCTCTGATCACTAGCCTTCATTGAGACAACGTCTCCGCTCCCAAGATCGTGACATCTCACATTGGTAAATGCTTCGTCGTTATCTTTGATTCTCTTTTAAATAATGCGTTACTCTTATGATTGAAGCAGGTTATATGTTGTTCTGTTGAGATTGGGTGAGGATAGATCGAAGAAGTCAGAAGAATAGAAAAACAGGGAGATCGCATGAGAAAGAAGAAGAGACGAGAAGGAAACGGAGCTGAGAGAGGAAATTTTAGGGTTTCAAAATTCCCCTTTTCCCCCTTTGGTTTGATGGAGCCGAACCGGGTCCAGCGGATTCATCACCACCGGCCCAACCCAAACTTGTTTTTTATTTCATTGTTCTTTTTATTATTTTATTCTTATTTTAGTTTTTGTTTATTTATTTAATTTCTGTACTTTGTAATTACAATTATTAATGAAATTTACTAACTACTAACCACTAATTAACTAACCAAATAAAAATCTAAAAAATAGTAAAATATTTTAAATAAACACAAAAATGTTAATTTGGTAATTTAATTTAAATCATCTCTTACCTCATAAAAATCAAACTTTTTTTTAAAATTTAATATTAAGTTGGTTCATTTTTTATGGTAAAAGTAAAAAAATAAAAATTTAGTTTAGTTAATGAGTTAAAACTAATCCAATAATAAAATTTCATTTAGAAAGAAAAGTTAATTTATCTTTTTTTATAATTTTAAAAAATAATATATATACATGTCAAATAAAATCAAAAGAATTTGTTTTTAAATAAATTAGTTAATTTAACTTAAGTAATTTATAACCTCTTCCAAAATTTATTTAACCATAAACCTCAAGACAAGTAGATAATTAGCTCTTTCATTTTTTTTTTCTAGGGTTAACCGGTCCAACACTTTTTTAATAAGATAAAATTCCAAGATAAGTTAAAACAATTAACCTTTAACTTCTAAACCACGCCTAATCTAGTGCCTTTCCTTTCTTAACTTAACTCAGGCATCCTTTCAATTATCACTTTCGCCATATTTCCCTTCCGAAGGAAAGGTTCACATATTTGACCCCTGTGTCAATGCCTTTACCCTCACCCTAGCCTTAGGATCCGAGTCCGTGTACTCACCTTTTAGGCGTCCCGCCGTGGACATCCCTTTACATCTTCAATTGAACCTTATAACGTAGAAATAGGAGTCCTTGTACTCCAAAGTAAGCGCTTCCCTATGAACGTTTACCTCCCCCAGGAACCTTGACCACAGTCAAGAAGTTCCCTACCTCCCTCTGTGAGGGGAACTACGAATACTCTGATTCCATCCCCTACCCAGGATACGTAGGCACAAGATGCGAGTCTTGGCGAGTATACTTAGGACTAACCCCTTAGGTCTTTCTCTTCACCCTTAACCCTTAGTAATACCCTTAAGCAGATAACTATAGCAATAGCACATTTAAAACAAGAGGTTCCTGTAGAGTACTACAAAAGTTTAGGGTGCTAATACCTTCCCTAAACTTAACCAACCCCCGAATCTTAGATCTCTCCCCGCATCGTGTTTACGATGCAAAATAGGTTTTTCCTTCCTTTAACCTTTCCTTCAGATAAATCAAAGACCGGTTGTAAATGAATTAAGATTCAAGTTAATCAATAGCTTGACATCAAAATTTCACCGCAACACATATTATCCCATATTATCCCATATTAATTCATAATACTACCCTCATATCATCTCATATTAATTTATCAAATTATACTCACGGTAATCCTCACACTATCGCCTATCAATCACATAAACTTCACAATTCTACTCATGTTAATTCGTCATATCATTACATAGTATTCACATATTAATCCATAATCTCATCTCACATTGCCTCATATTAATTCATCATAATTACACTCGCGGTAATTCTCATACTATCACTTATTACTCACGCAACCTCACTGTCATACTCATAGTAACTCATCATAGGAATCCCAGAATCAAACATCACGGCATCGCTGCACACGATCAATTTTGCAAACTCTGCTATGTTCACTGGCTCGCTCGCTAGGCGAGTTGGTAGCGAGCCTTTGCTGGCTTGCTGGCTAGGCGAGCCTATAGCGAACCTTAGTTGGCTTGCTCGCTAGGCGAACAGAGCGATGACAGCAAAACCTGCTATGCACCAGAACTGATTTCTATCCAAAAACTCATACGATTCACATACCCAATTCCCCTAAAACATCCCCAAATCATGAAGGTGAGAAAAACACTTAGAAGGGGGGGGGGGGGGTTGAACAAGAGTTTTAAGAAATATGGCAATAAAACAACTCAAGATTTTTATCCTGGTTCGTTGAACTCAACTACTCCAGTCCACCTTATCAAAGATGATTTACCTTTCTCCACAAGGACTTAATCCACTATTAATCAACTGATTACAATAGTAAGCACTAAGAACAATTGTCTTAGTCTTCTCAAGAACTATTGACCACACCTTGGTCTTCTTAAGGAACTTCTTACAAATTAATGTAAACTAACAAGTGTTTGATTGCTTCTAATAAGCTGTATCACAACTGTGATATTTACACTTAAGATTAAGTACAAATAAAACTATACAGTTTTACGAAAGAACAAATGAATAATATCTTTGTGAAATTTTTACTTTGATGAATCAAGCGTGTATGAATATTTCTTTCTGAGTGAACTAGCAATGAACAAGTGATGAGCAGGAAATTAGCAGCATCTAAATGTTGTAGAAGTTCTCCTTTTATAGCTTTTCCAATTTGCTTTGAGTGATGTGAAACTGAATATTATATTAGAATATAATACTTTTCATTACCAAAAAGTATGGGCAGAGATATGCTTTCTGCAGGAAAAGTATGGTTGTAGAAGACTTGGGATTTGCACCACGTCACTTCTTTGGACAAAATAGTCGTTGGTTACTTTGGAAGTAGCACCACATCCAATCAAGTTTACAGCTTCTTCAACAAGCTTCCTTCAGGATGAAGTCTTCATAATCTGCACTTCAGAACTTGTAGCAAGCTTAAAGGAATGAAATACTTTAAGATGATCAGAGCTAAAATGATTGAGATGTTCAGAGCCTTGATAGATGATCAGATCTTAATATATCAAAGTCTCAATCTTGATCAGAGTCTTCATCAGAGTATGCAGCAGTATGTGCTTGAGCGTGAATATTAATGATAAGAGTCTGATTATCAAAGCCTCTATTCTTGCAGTGAAAAGAACTTCAGAGTCTGATTAGATCAAAGCTTTCAACTCTTTGTACACTTCTTTCATTAACGCTTCAGATCATTCTGTAGCTTCTGCTTCAGATCCTTCTGTCAGCGCTTCAGAATCTTCTGATAGTCTTGCATCTGATGCTTCAGAGCCTTGCATAGTTTCTTGTACTTATGTATTTTGCTTCTTTAAGAGTTTTTAATTTAATACCTGAAACAATAATACTTGAACAAATTTTAGAGTATATATTTTCTTAATACAAAATTCCATAAGAGTTATCATCAAAACATAGAGATATAAGAAACACCAATCTATGTTCTAACAAATCATCCCTAAGATCATACGACGATAACGGTACAAACCCTATGGTTCATTAGGCCAATCCGACAACATTTGCACTGCCTAAAACACTATTTTCCTGCAATTGCTCTGAGGGCATCAGAGTTACTCACATTTGAATATTCCTATTCCTACAGAGTCAAACATATCACAACCCAAGGTTTTGGCCACGAAGGCCTAAGGTTTCCAAATTCATGTTACACATCAAACAGTCCGATAAGGTTTCCTAAATTCATGTCAATATTCAGGGATACATGCCATCAATCATAACCTCAAAGTCTATCCATCAATTTCCCTAATTCTCTCAAATCAACCCAACATACCTTAAATCATAAACCTCACCATAAACACACCGAAAGGCATACATAGAAAATCATGAAATGTGATACTCCCCATACCTTAGTCTATTCAAAGCTTTCACGATTAACTCCGACAATCTTCCAAAGCTTTTGCCTCCACTGATCCCTCCTCAGAGCTCTGGCCTCCATTCTTTTCACGGTTAACAAAAATGAATCCTAAACCTTCAGAATTCTATTTTGTCAAACTTAGACTTGGGCCACACAATTGGGCTTTTCCCATAACACCCTTACTAACTCTTCATAATGCCCAATTTACCCTTATTTCACTTAGATTCATTTTAATCAATAATAATACTAATATTCTCATATAGTATACTATTAATTAAATAAATAGTCCAAAAATGCACATTTTCTCAATAATCCACAAACCACCGAAAACCATCCAAAATACAAATATTCTCAATTAAATAATTAATTAAAATATTCCGCTTAAATTTGGGGTGTTACAACTCTCCCCCACTTAAAAGAATTTTCGCCCTCGAAAATTACCTCAAGGCACAGAGTCGGATACGACTCCCTCAACTGATCTCCACACTCCCAAATCCAACTTTTTCCAGTTGGTCCTCCCAAACTACCCTCACCAAGGGAATCTCTTTACCTCAAAGTTGCTTCTTGTTCATCAATCCGAACTAGCAACGCTTCAACAATCAGATTATCTCTCACTTGTACACCATTCATCTGAATAAATGCACTTCCTCAACTTAGGCACATGCCACATCATATAAATTCACAAGCGACAGCGGTAAAACAGTCTAACATGCTACTTCTCCCATGCTTCCGCTGCGCCACTCTGATACAAATCAACAAAACACGGTGTGTACTTCCGAGACTTTAAAGCTCGACCAACACCAGTCACCATCATAACTCTCAAAACACGTCTTTTCTTGGATCTTCTTGATCTTTTCAGTCATCTCTTACACAATTCTCAGGTCCGAGCACAACACTCTCGCTTGAATCATATCAACACAAAGGAGTTCTATACCTCCTACCATACAAAGCCTCTTATGGTGCCATTCCGATACCAGAATGATAACTGTTATTGTAGGTAACTCAATCAACGATAATTAACTATCTCACAATCCATCTTGATCCAACACATAAGCTCTCCACAAATCCTCTAAAGACTGGATAGTTCTCTCTGTCTGTCCATCCGTTCATAGATGATAGGCAGAGTTCAACTTCAACATGGTACTCAAAGGGTCTGCAAACTCTCCCAAAATCTCGATGAAAACTCAAATTCCCATCTGACACAATATTCGACGACATCTCATACAACTTCACAACTTCATCGATATATATCTCAGCTAGCTTCAACATAGAATGATTAATCCTCATTGGTAAGAAAAGAGCCAATCTAGTCAATCTATCCAAAATCACCCAATTAAAATCATATCCCTCCAATTCTTCGGAAAACTCAACACAAAATCCATGGAAATACTACCCGATTTCCTCCCTGGAATATTCAGCGGTTGCATCAGACCCAATGGTCTCTAACGTTTATTCTTCGACTTCCGACAAGTCTAACCAGCATATACAAACTCGACCACTTCTCTCTTCATCTATGGCCATCAAAATAATTTCCTCAAATCCGGGTACATCTTCATAGCACCGGGATGGATACTCCATCTACCTCAATACTCTTATTCCACTCAATAATATCTAGAACACAAACTCTATCACGACATCTCATGATACCATTTTCATTAATCCGAAAATCAGCCCTTCAACTTTAATTCATCAAATTCAACCAATCTACCAACTCAAACCAGAGTTTTGACCTTATCGATTCTCATCAAGAATGCCACTAGTAAGGTCCAACATACTAAGCTTAACTCCATAAAAAGTCTCTTCACACACCAAACTCATATCACAAAATTTCTCAAACAGTTCTAACTCTTTTCATCATCATCATCGGTATATGCAAAGATTTCCAAATCAATGCATAAGCTACCACGTTTGCTTCACCTGAATGGTAATTCAATCCAAAACCATAATCCTTCAGGAGTCCCAATTATTTTCTCTGCCTCATATTCAACTCTTCCAAATCAAGCAAATACCTTAAGCTCTTGAGATCACCAAACATTTTAAATCTCAAACTAACCAATTGAAGCCTCCAACTCTGGCACAAACACAACAACAACCAACTCTAAATCACTCATCAGATAATCCCTCCTACGTACTTTAAATTGCCTTAAAGCATAACTAAAACTCGTTGATGTTGCATTTTAACATATCTCCCACTCACATCAACAGAGCATCACAAAACACAATGAATAGTTCTGTCAGATTCGGAAAAAATCAACACACGAGCTGTTGACAGCTCTCCCAAAAACTCTTTGAACTTTCTTCACAGTGGCATATCCCTGCTTCTTCGCCAACGCTGATAACTCAAGTTCCCGATGCTCAACATGATCCTCTATACTCTTCGAATATATCAAAATATCATCGGTTAACAGAACCACTGACTCACTCAAATAAGTATGGAAAATCCCATGCCAAACGGGCACTCAATTTGCGAGTTATGGCGGAAACACGAACTGCACCTTCCGCACTTACCACAACATCCAAACATATTCCATCAATAAATAACTTAATTCCATTCCACTACTTCACCATCACATAGAGCATTGGACTAGCTTTCCAACGCTTCCAACCGTGCGTCATTCTGAGTTACGGTTCTCCTGTTACGACAAACATACTAAAACAACATTCTTCTGCCCAGAACATCTTCGCTAGGCGAACACAGAAGCGAGCGGCCTCCTAGAGCTGTTCGCTAGGCGAAGGGTATGGCAAACCTGACATTCCGAAATTATACTTTCGACCGTTACATGACTTCCGGGTGTCCGATTTTGATTCCATAAAAAGCTGCGATCTCGGAATTTGACGTACAACAATAATTTCATACTTAGAAGGCCATTCAACACATCTTCAACTCTTGAAATATTTAAAGGCCTAATTATACCAATATTGCATTTCACATCTTACTTTCTTTAATAATCATCAGAAGTCACTGCCCACCTTTAATATACTCGACCTCACACTCTGTTGCCTTAGCACGCACACCAAATACAAGTCTCAACAATACTCAATCAGTTTAATTCCTTGACCATCCAAACAGACATATAATATGGAGCTCTCAATCTCGGACTAGTTTCTGTAACTAAGTCTATCACAACTCCACTTCACGTTCTGGATGTATATCACTATCTTGTCAGGATAACTTCCAGGCAACCACAATTAATCGGCAAACTGCCAACTTCCCCACTTTCATTAACACTAAAAATTCTCATCAAAATTAAACATCTCAACACTGTCCTGTGCCGACTCATCAAAACAATTGTTAAGCACTTAGCTTAACTCAAGACAATTCACTGCTCACGCCATCTAAGCTTGCAAGACACGTCTATCCCATCCAACATGACCCCCTCTACTACCAACAACAGATTAAGGCTGATCAGCTTCTCAATTTGCCAATAGACATCCGAAAATCATGATGGGGTATAAACCATCTTTACCAAACTATAAGAGTGTTCAACCACACACTGAGCCGCCACTTCACACTTACAGCATCCTGGAGAATCACATCTTCTCCCCCACTTGTTTCATTCCCACTTCTGTAGACAAGGTTAGGCAACAAACATGTACCGACAGTGTTTTCACACACATGTCGCATACCAAGGAACAAACAACATTAGACAACTTGGCCGGACGGACCGACCTGCTCTGATACCACTAATGTAACACCCTTTTTCTACCCCAAAATTATCAAGGCAAAATAACACATAAATCAGAATGAATAAATAAATCTCATTAAAAAGCCACAAAAGGAAGTACATTTCTCAAAGTCAACAAAATTGGTCAATACTCCATAACGACGGGGTTTCCTCAAAGTACATCAAACAACATAAAACAGCGGAACTCAAACCATAAATCAAGGTTTCTCCTCAAAATGGAATATCAGTAAAATAACCCAATGATATAAAATTAACTCAAAGAACCCAACCCGATGTTACATATCAGAGCAAGACCCTCTAAATTAACCATAAAGGCTAACGACTCTAAACTTCAAAATACTCCTCGACGGCGTCCACGGCTAAAATTGCTCATCTGCATGTTACCCACATGGAGGTAACATTCAAACAGGCAGGGTGAGTAAAACAATTCATAATAATCAATGTATAACAATTAATGCATAAACGACATATTACTCATAATTATATTAAACACATTGATATCCTTCAAATATGCCTCAAAGGCCATAACATCATAATTCATACAAAAAGACTCATAGATGCAATGCGACACAACTCAATGCATGTGGTACCAATCATCACAGCGCGATGGACATTGGGCCATCAACCCTCCATAGATCCCCATAAATAGGATCGATTCTACTATAGAACCGGAGCACATCAAAATACTTCACATCCGCACAGTGGGATTGAAGCCAAAGTAATCGAGGTCCTGAACCGAAGTCTGGATGCACATGAATGCATGATGCACACTTCACAAATCATCCTCATAATAACATCATAGGTGCATCATCATTCATCATATTCATCACCATCAAACGTCATAATTCATCATATTAATCATCATACATCATATCATCATAATTCATCATATTACTCATCATACAACATATCATCATAATTCATCATATTAATCATCATACAACATATCATCATAATTCATCATATTAATCATCATACAACATATCATTATAATTCATCATATAATCACGTATAAATCACATATTAGCTCATAGTCATATTATCCCATATTAATTCATAATACTACCCTCATATCATCTCATATTAATTTATCAAATTATACTCACGGTAATCCACACACTATCGCCTATCAATCACATAAACTTCACAGTTCTACTCATGTTAATTCGTCATATCATCACATAGTATTCACATATTAATCCATAATATCATCTCACATTACCTCATATTAATTCATCATAATTACACTCGCGGTAATTATCATACTATCACTTATAACTCACGCAACCTCACTGTCATACACATAGCAACTCATCACAGGAATCCCAGAATCAAACATCATGGCATCGCTGCACACGATCAATTTCGCGAACTCTGCTACGTTCGCTGGCTCGCTCACTAGGCGAGTTGGTAGCGAGCCTTTGCTGGCTTGCTCGCTAGGCGAGCCTGTAGCGAACCTTCGCTGGCTTGCTCGCTAGGCGAATAGAGCGATGACAGCAAAACTTGCTACGCACCAGAACTGATTTCTACCCAAAAACTCATACGATTCACATACCCAATGCCCCCAAAACATCCCCAAATCATCCCCAAGATCATACGACGATAACGGTACAAACCCTATGGTTCATTAGGCCAATCCCACAACATTTGCACTGCCTAAAACACTATTTTCCTGCAATTGCTCTGAGGACATCAGAGTTACTCACATTTGAATATTCCTATTCCTACAGGGTCAAACATATCACAATCCAAGGTTTTGGCCACGAAGGCCTAAGGTTTCCAAATTCATGTTACACATCAAACAGTGCGATAAGGTTTCCTAAATTCATGTCAATATTCAGGGATACATGCCATCAATCATAACCTCAAAGTCTATCCATCAATTTCCCTAATTCTCCCAAATCAATCCAACATACCTTAAATCATAAACCTCACCATAAACACACCGAAAGGCATACATAGAAAATCATGAAATGCGATACTCCCCATACCTTAGCCGATTCAAAGCTTTCACGATTAACTCCGGTAATCTTCCGAAGCTTTTGCCTCCACTGATCCCTCCTCAGAGCTCTGGCCTCCATTCTTTTCACGGTTAACAAAAATGAATCCTAAACCTTCAGAATTCTATTTTGTCAAACTTAGACTTGGGCCACACAATTGGGCTTTTCCCATAACACCCTTACTAACTTTTCATAATGCCCAATTTACCCTTATTTCACTTATATTCATTTTAATCAATAATAATACTAATATTCTCATATAGTATACTATTAATTAAATAAATAGTCCAAAAATGCACATTTTCTCAATAATCCACAAACCACCGAAAACCACCCAAAATACGAATATTCTCAATTAAATAATTAATTAAAATATTTCGCTTAAATTTGGGGTGTTACACTGCTCGGGCGGCCTGTTATATAAACACAAAAGCCCTCCTTGACTGTGAAACAGAGGCCGAGGCTTTTGAACTTCTAGGTATAGATGACTGATTTTGTTTTTGCTTCTTGATGTTTTGATGTTGTGTTAACCCCTTTTTTATCCCTTTGTAGGAAAAATGTCGAACTTTCCTGAACGCCTTGTAAAGTCTGCCGTGGCCAAGAATGTCCAGAAGGTTTCGACCTCGAGGATGGATGCGATCAAATAACAGGCTATGTTGGAGAAATTCGTGGGTGGTTCTTCACCTTCTCCGGGCAGCACCTCCAATCCTCCTACCTCAGATCCTCAGAAGAAAAGGAGACAGGACGATTTCGGTTCTTCCTTGGCTGAAGGCTCAAGTGGATTTTTTGGGGGAAATTCATCTTTCCGCCTTGCTATCTGTAGGACAAGATCTTCGAAAGAGAAGGATTCGTAGTTATCCCCGACCTGGAAGCGTCTGCAATATTGTTCGTTGACCCAAAGGTGAGGAAGACTCTCTTTCGCCAAGATGTAGCGGTGATGATGAGGGTGCTGGAGACGGCTCTGGCCCTGGGCGACATGGAGACAGTTTCGCTTAAGGAGTTCAAGAAGGTAAAGGCCAGGGAGATCGAGCTCGAGTTGGAGACAACTGAACTGTTCAACAAGCTGACGACTCTCTAGGGCAACTATGAGGCCAAGGTCGCACTCCTAAAAGATATGAACAAGATGAAGGAGGAGATGAAGAAAATAAAGGAGGATAATGCCAACTTGAAGATGAGGGTCGCGAAACTGGAAGGCTCATCGGTGGTGGGGCTGGATGAAACCGAAGAGGACAAATCCTTGAAGACCCAGCGACAATTGATTGACAAGATCCGCATCCTCGAATAGGATACCCTCGGGGCTGCCGAGTTTGGATTCAATGCTACGGTAGAGCAGATGAAAGCCTTGAACCCCGACGTCCAGCTGGTTACTAAAGGGATGGGTGTTTTGCACCAAGTGGTCGACGGGCAGGTGGTCCCTCCAGAGGTTCCGGTTGATGATGCTTGATTTTTCAGTCGGGTGGCCGGACTTATATATATATATATATGCTTGTTCGGCATTGCATGCCTTATTGTTCTTTTTTTTCTGCCTTGCGCTAGTTTTTTCTGAGTTGTGTTTGCTGAATGAGAGTTTGCTCGACTCGTTACGATGCTCAAAGATTTGGGGAACTTGTCGAGTGAGCGAAGTAGTTTCGCCGATCATAGGACTAGGATCTCAGTCGAGGTCCTGATCGCACAGGGCTTGGACTTTCCCATCATGAGCTGGGTGTCCTAACACGCTGGTACGACAACAATGAAGCTCGATTGAAGTTTCCCTGTTGGGCATAAAGTTTGCTCGTTCCATGAGCAGAGACTTGCCTTTGTTATGTTTGAGGATTATGCTTGCACCAAGGCACACTCCCTTGGCTGAATGATCTCTCTCTTTGATCTGAGACGAAGTCGTTAATAGGTAGTCCTAATTGTCTTAGTACTAACTATAATATTGTTTGAGCTTTTCAACATTCCATGGTTGAGCAAATGGTTCTCCATTTAGGTGTTCGAGGTAGTAGGCTTCAGTACCTGTTTTCGACCTCACCAGTAAGGATCTTCCCAATTTGCGGCCAGCTTACCCTCACGCGAATCTTTTTTATTCCAGCGTAGAACCAAGCTTTCCACTTAGAAGTCACGCTTTACGACCTTTGCATCGTGGCACAGAGTTATTTTTTGTTTTAGTGAAGCTTCGCAGAGGGATGCCCCTTATCGGATTTCTTCGACCAGATCAAGTTCCTCTCTTAACGCTTTTTCATTCATCTCCTCGTTGAGAGGAGCCTTTGTCCGTCTAGAGGGTTCTCTGATTTCCACCAGGAATACAACTTCGGTTCTGTATGTTAGTCAGAAGGGAGTTTTCCCGGTGGTAGAGTGTGGAATTGTTCTGTAGGCCCAGAGCACACAGTGTACCTCTTCGACCCACCTCTTTTTGGCTTCGCCTAACCTTCGACTTAGTTCGCAGAGGATCACCCTGTTCACGGAATCTGCTTGTTCATTAGTCTGAGGATGCTCGACGGACGTGAAATGTTGCTTGATGCTTAGTTTGGCAACAAAATCTTGAAACTTTCTGTCTGTGAACTGGGTCCCATTGTCGGTCACAAGGGCCTAAGGCACACCTAATCATGCGAGGACATTTCTTTTGTAAAAATGAAGTATATTGAATGCCTTGATTTTGGAGAGGGCCTCGGCCTCAACCCTCTTTGTGAAGTAGTCGACGATCATGATCAAAAATTTATTCTGATAGGATCCCATGGTGAAGGGGCCGAGGATGTCCATCCTCTACCAAGTGAAGGGCCATGGTGAGGACAAGGTCTTCAGCATATTGGGGGGTGCTAAGTGCATGTCCCAGTGGCGTTGGCATCTACCGTATTTCTTGACATGCTCCTTCGCGTCGTGCTGCATTGTTGGCCAATAATATCCTGCGTGAAGGGCTTTTCGCGCCAAAGATATACCTCCTAAGCGTTGTGCATTGATCCTGTCGTGAATTTCTTGGAGAATGTCAGGGACGTTTTTCTCGTCAACACACTTTAAGAGGGGGATGAAGAATCCTCGTCGGTAGAGCTTATCTTCGACTAGGACGTATGAGCAGATCCTTCGCTTAGTTGCGCTGGCGTCTTTGCTATCTTCGAGTATCTTCCCTATGGTGAGATAGTCGTACACCGGAGTCATCCAACAATTGCTATCACCAATGGAATTGACGTTGAGCAATCCTGCTGGCTTTTCGATGCTTGGACGAGGAAGCGTCTCTTGTATTACAAACTTGTTACCATCTTTCCTCCTTGTACTGGCCAGTTTCAACAGGACGTTTTCCCGAGTGTTTTGTTCGCGGGGGATATGTTGGACTTCCCCTACGTCGAACTTGGCTATTTTCTCATGTACCAGCTTCAGGTGTTTGATGAGACGATAATTTTTTGCTTGGTATTTCCCCCGTACATGGGAGGCCACGAGCTGGGAGTCTATTAAGATTTTTATTTCCTTAGCGCCCAGGTCTTCAGCTAGTCGTAAGCCTACATGAATTGCCTCATATTTGGCTTGATTGTTTGAGGTTGGGAAGGATAGGACCAACCACACTTTGATTAGGATCCCCTCTTTGTTATCGAGGATGATGCCTGCACCGCTGCCAGTGGAGCTGGAAGCTCTGTCGAAGAAAATGGTCCACTTGTGCGATCCACTCAATGGGGATGCTAGGGGCGTCATTTCTTCCACGAAGTCGGCCAAGACTTGTGCCTTAAGGGCCTTCCTGCTTTCGTAGTGGATGTCGAATTTTGACAGTTCTAGAGACCATTTGAGCATCCTACTTACCATATCTGGTCGGCCGAGCAGTTGCCTAATGGGTTAGTATGTCCGAACCACGATCGTGTGGGCTAGGAAGTAATGCCTTAATCTTCTCGTAGCGTTGATGAGGGTCAGGGCGACATTTTCGATTTGCTGGTATCTAAGCTCTAGCCCTTATAAGGCTTTGCTTGTAAAGTATATTGGCTTCTGCCCGTCGATGGTTTCTCGAATGAGGGCAGTGCTAATGGCTTCATTGGTGACGGAGAGATATAGGTAGACTGTTTCCCCGTTGTCTAGTCAAGACAAAACTGAGGTTTAGACAGGGCTTGCTTAAGATGGTGCAGAGCCTGCTCACATTCCTTTGTGCATTTAAACATAGCCTCTTTTCGTAAGAGCTTGGAGAAGGGCAGAGTGCATTGGGCAGACTTGGCCATGAAGCGAGATAACGAGGTAAGCATCTTGTTGAGGGATTGTATGGACTTTTTCGACTTTGGTGTGGGGAAATCCGAAAATGCTTGACATTTATCGTGGTTGGCCTCGATCCCCCTCTCAGTAAGGTAGAAGCCGAGGAATTTCCCTTCTCGCACACTAAAGATGCATTTTTCTAGGTTAAACCGCATTTTGCACGTCCTTACTTGGTCGAAGACTTTTTGCAAGTGGAGCGTATGATTGGATTCCTCTTGGGATTTCACTATGATGTCGTCCATATATACTTAGAGCATATCTCCGATATATGATTGGAAGACTTTGTTCATTATTCGCTGGTACGTGGCTCTAGCATTTTTCAGACTAAAGGGCATTACATTGTAGCAATAGTTTCCCGACGAGGTCATGAAAGTGGTGTACCTTTTGTCCTTCTCTGCCATGGGAATTTGGTTATATCCCGAGTATGCATCCATGAAGGACAAGAGTTTGAAACCGAAAGAATTATCTATTAACTTATCAATGCTAGGCAAAGGATAAGCGTCTTTCGGGCAGGCTCGATTGAGATCGGTGTAGTCAATGCGCATCCTCCACTTTTCATTATGTTTTTTTGACTAATACAATATTGGACAGCTAAGTTGTATACCTGGCCTCCAAAATGAATTTAGCCTCTAAGAGGTCTTTTATAAGTTTTTCCGCTGCTTCAACATTTTCGTCGGATTTCTTACGCCTGCAATGTGCGACTGCTCGAGCTGATGGGTCGATGGTGAGTTGATGGCAAACAGTCCTAGGAACGAGGCTGGGCATGTCAGTGGCGCTCCAGGAAAACAAATTTGCGTTGTCTCTTAGGCATTTCTTCAATTGCTCCTTCACCTCTTCAGGGAGTCCTACACCTATCCTGACTCCTCTATTATGATTGTCCCCAAGATCACCTCGAAGTTCCAGTCTGGTACCGGTCGCATGATAGTTGCGGAAGGAGAGTTGCTTGTTGATGCTGGCGTGTCTTCGCTGTTGTCCTCTCTTTCCTCTTCTGAGATTCGGCTGTCGAGGTCAATGGTGTGGGCATGAAGTGCTGGCTTCTTCTCGGGCTGGCTTTCTTTGCTGGGGAGATCTCTATCTCTTGCTCGTTTGACAACTTAAGGTGTTGCACCAATCGAACTCTACCCCTTGGTAGCTGCCTCGAAGCATCACCTTGCAGCTTTGATGTCTCCATGCAAGGTTGCGACGCAACCCTTCTAAGTATATTATTTCATCTTGAGATGAACTGTAGATAGAACGACGATCAGCTCAGCAAGTGTTGGCCTCCCTAGGATACACGGGTATAAAGAAGGACATTCGATGACTAAGAATTGTGACTTAATCGTTTTGGAAAGATTGGGGGATCTTGGTTTAAAAAGACGGGGGAGTTGGGTTCCTACAGACGGCACCACTGATCTGGAATGATCAGAATGGATCGTCGTGACCTTCAATATAGGGTAGCAATAGTGGTTGTAGGAGAGGAGGGGGTGTACCTGCAAGGTGCTTTGATGCCAAAGTAAGTTTGGGCTAGAGAGAAAGCAAGTACAAATGTTTAGATGAATTAGAATGATTAGAATACATGACCCTCCAAAGAGAGAGGGTATTTATGAGATTCCCCCAACGCGGGGCCAAGGTCTCCCATGTGGCCGAAATATCTGGTCGACCAATGGGAGACTTCCAGGTGGAAGATCTAGCACGTGATCTTTGACCTAGTCCAACTGTCCCCGTGAATTTCGGAGGCGCAATTGGTCGCGTGAACTGTCAAGCGCGTGAGGGGGATGTCCCCAACAACTATATTCTCCAACGGCTATAACGTGCTCAACGACTATGTTGTGCCCAATGGTCATATTGTCTTCTTATTGGGCCTTGCCTAAAGCTGGACTGGATTGGGCCTTGCCCAACTATAGGCCATGTGCCAGTTCAGTCCAGAACATTGTCAATCTTCAAATATTTCACCTTTGAAATTTCTTTGTATATCACAATAGTCTGAACATCATCAAAACTGATTGTACATTCCTTACAATAATAAAGGGCATATTTAAAGTGTTCAAAGAATCTATGTAATGAGCTTAACAAGAGTTGGTCCTTGTACCCTTCTTCAATCTTCACATTAATATTCTCCAGATCATCAATGATCTTGTGAAATTATATCAACAACTCCACTATTGATTTTTTTCTCTACCATTGATAATTATTAGAGTTGTTGTTTCAAACACAAACTTTGAGCCAAAGACACGGTCATATACAATTATTCCAGTTTTTCCCACATGGAAGCCACAATCTTATCCATGGTGACTTCCATTAAAACCTTATTCTTAAGGAACAAGATGATGACACTTATGGCCTTATCCATCATTTCGGTATTCTCAGTTTATTTTTGGATTACATGCATAGATACCTAACCCTTAATTGTTTCAATACAATTCTCTTTTGTTAAGATTGCTTGCATCTTCAATTTTCACAACTAAAAATTCTTATCTCTTAATAACTTATCAATTTTCCATTTAGAACTTGTAGTGCTCATTTGTAAACAAAATCCCTTTTCCCCACAGTGGGAGCCACTTGTTGTGAAATTGAGAGGTTCATCACACCAAGAAATTTGATGTGCAGGTATAAAGAAAAATGAGAACAAAAATACATGGACTTCACAAAAATAAACTCTTTATTGAATAATACAACAACTTAACTTGGCAGGAGAAGAAAAAAGATAAGAAACACAACAACTTGTTTACCTAATTCGATCAAATGATATACTCTGGGGGAAAAAAACAGCTATTTGATTCACTATATTTCCAAAAGTTGTTACAAAAGATAAAAAATGAGTAACAAGAAAATAGTCACCCAAGTTTCCGAGAGCATATCCTATTAGTTACCCAAGTGTTTTCAAATCTCTCCAGCTCTTTCTCTCTCTCTCTCTCTCTCTCTCTCTCTCTCTCTCTCTCTCTCTCTCTCTCTCTCTCTCTCTCTCTCTCTCTCTCTCTCTCTCTCTCTCTCTATATATATATATATATATATATATATATATATATATATATATATATATATATATATATATATATATATATATATATATATATATATATATATATATATATATATATATATATATATATATATATATATATATATATATATATATATATATATATATATATATATATATATATATATATATATGAATAACACAATACCAAGGTGTTTAGAAGCGTTTTCAAATCCCCTTAGATATATCCAAGGGTTTCTTAAATTTCAAGAATACACTCTTAGGAATTTACCCTTGCCTCTCTAAGATTTACCACTAGGATTAACAAACCCTTCTCTCTATCTTAAACTCTAAAGTTTTGAAGATTTTAAATACAATAATGATAGGGATGCATATTTATAACTGTTGAAACCCAAAGGATTCACAACAAGCCCAAAGTATAACCCATTAACGAATGAATCCACGAACCAAAACAAAAAATCCTAATACACACGAACTGAGAAAAGTGGACCCGAGCTTCAACAGAATGAACTGTGTGGTGTACCTTGACCCACTATCGCACTGCCGCCACTTGCTCTATCTCCAGGCTAATTTCAAATTTCTACAATCTCAAAACATGTTTCCTTTCTCTTCATCACTTTAGGTTTTGAGACATATTTCAACAATATCATGTTACTTAAATGATCTAGATGAAAATTGGTTTAAAGTGTTTATAATTACCAAAATATGTTTAAATATGTGTTTTTAAAATTATATTTGAAAGCTGGAGACCATATTATCCTACAAGTCATGTGGTTTAAATATTTTAGGGTTGTAATACAAAACGATGGAGAAATAAAAGGCAATGTAAACCATTCAAGTTGGGTGGATGAAATGGATGAGGGCTTCAAGAATTTTATGTCACATAAAGGTACCGATCAAGTTGAAGGAAATTTTTTATTGAAGTGCGGTATGACCTACAATGTTGTACAAGAGACAATGTTGGACGATTAAGAATAAACAATAGAATAAAGTAAGTGTAGCATATATGAGGATGTTATATTAGATGTATGATAACACTAGATATGATAAAATTAGAAATGACAATATTAGATACAGAGTGTTAGGGTATCACCTATAATAGAAAAGATTGTTGAAAATTATTTTAGATTGTTTGGGCATGTATAGACAAGATGTACCTAGAGATAGAAGAATAATTATAAAAAGTATAAATGAAGTTATTAAAAAAAGTTATGAGGTTAAAATTTTGGACAAAAGCATGGTTCTGAATAGAATATTATGGCAGAATTTGATCCATGTAGTTGATCCCACTTAGTGAGATAAGGCTCGGCTGTTGTATAGATTTTTAAAAATAGAGAAGAGGATTTCTTTGTATTAATAAAAAGATAGCACTAATAGTTATTTTTCTATCGTCCTTAAGGGAATTTAAACTTATTACTTTTAGGCTACAAGACTAAGCTCTTACCATTGATCCGATGCTTCAAATGTCAATTATTTATTTATTTAAATTGAATTGAGAAGATAACTCTAAGGAAGACATGTGAGCAAGACCTTATGTTTGTTGATGGGAAGTGGTACCTACAAACACTATAACTCCCAAGTTAGAAAGAAAAAGACTATTTAGAGGTTCTGAAATAAATATTTGTGCCATTCCCTCTCATTTAAGAGATATCTCTATAGGAATGCTAGAGCCCATGAGGAGACTAGGTTTTATAGATGGAATCATAATTATGTCTTGGTTTTTTCCCGTGTACTCATCTTTGTATCTTCTAGTCATTCTTAGCGTGTTGAAGAAGTTTTACTATTTGAATGGACCTTATGTTTTGGTTTAAGTTTCTTATTGATTTGGACTTGACCCAGCCCAAACTGTTGCCCCCTTAGTCGACAATCACTACTACAAAAGACACCTTCCATAACAGTCTATTACCACTGTCACATATCCAACCGAGGTATTATACGTTGATTAGGCGCTTTTTAAATTTAAATTACATATAACCACAGTCACAATTAACAACGGTTTGATATGTTAAGAGTCACACACTTTGAAACCCAACACCTACATTTTTTGTGTTTTTTTGCTAATAAAAGGGTGTGTTCCTGTTATTTCTAATTTTAAATAAAAATTAAAAAATAATGTCACCACAGTCCAAAATAATAACCACTGTGAATTAACAGGACATGCCACTATGGTTGGTTTTAACAACCTTTGTGAAACAGTTTACCTATATAAGCTAACTTAATTCACTTCAGAACATATTGTGTTGTAAGTGTGAAACCCTAACTTCTCTCGCCTTATCCTAATATCTCAAAAACTTCATCATAATTTCACAAAACTCAAACATAACATCTCAAACTAGTATAAATCAAGGGAATGTGTCACGAAATAGGCAAGCTCATTTCTTTGTTTTCGTTTTCCACAAACCTTTTCAAGTAAATGTATGTATGTAAACCATTTATTTTCAAAAATCTATTATTTTATTGTTTTAAGATGAGGTATGTAAACATTTTAAAGTTATTGTTGAGGTATATTTGATAAATGTGTCGTGTTTATGTTAAGGTTGGTTTTGATTTTATGAAGGTTAGTTTATGACATATTAACTCTACCATTGCACCCAATCCATTGGTGTGCAACTCACTAGTCTAAGCACTAATTCCCTGATCACCAATTGGAAAATTAGGCTAGGAACTAGAGCGTGTTAATCTGTAAGTCACGATTCCTAATTAGACTATCCCTAATTAATTAGATAACCAAACAGTTATCCTACTTTCGATAAGCAGTCATATAGTCAATATGTCACTACATACCTAGATCAAATTGCATGTTGTAACATACAATAAGCAATGAACACAAGTAATAATTAAATAATAACAATATGTCAAAGAAATAACATTAACATCAACCACTCATATGTCCCAATAGAATAAAAGTAGGTTCAACATACTAAAATGCCTAACCTGAAAGAATTATAGCTACTCATAGTGTAAAATAAATATACCATAAGTTTATATTCATAGTACATGAAAAACCACTAAAGAAAACGCTCTGCAATGGCTCCAATGACCTCCAAAAGCACAAAAAATTATCCTTTGTCGTCATTCTCCGTCTAGGAATTCAGAACCCCTCCAAAGTGACCAAAAATTCCTTTTAATAGAAAAAGGTGTGTTAGCTAAAAAGACTGTATCACGTCCCCGACCATCAATATCACGCTAGGATATGATACATTCCGCGCACAAGAACTCCAAAAGCGAATCTCACTTTTTTCTCTCCTTTTTCTTCACAAATTTCACTAAGTATTTGTATGTTTCTTGTATTGACTTTTTGCTCAATTCTTCACACTTTAACATGGTTTTTGACCATTCTCTATCCGAATTTATTCGGATTTCTTCCTAAAAATCATATAATGACAATTGTCATCAATTTTGTTTTGTTCATAAGTTTATGATTTTATTTACATATTTACGTAAGTTGATAATATTTTTTGTTGAGCTATGTTTGATAAATTTATGTTAAGGTCAGTATATGATTTTATAGATAAAAGTTGTTGTTTGTTCATAAATGATTTTGCTTTGTTCAGAAGTTAATGATTTGATTTATATTTTTTTTGTTGAATTATGTTGATATTTTAGTTTCGTATGTTGATAAAAGTTGTTATTATTATATTTTATGTTTGTATAGGTATGCTAATGTTTTTGTTTTTGTTTATGATATTAATAATGTTATTACTTGGACATTGTAGCTATCATGTTGTTCATTCAACATGTTCTAGAAGATGAGTTTATTATATAATTTGTGGTTAGAGTGTTATTTCAACCCCACATTTAATATATAAATTTTTGAATTGAATTAGAAAATAATAATATGAAAAATTAATTTATGTTAGATAACAACTTACATTAATAAATGTTTTACGTGTTTTCTTCAGGCCATTATCTGTGTTTCATTTTTTACTGTTAAAATTTAGTTTAGTGTTTCTAGTTCTTCAATGAACACTTCTTTTTTTAATAGTTCATTCTACAAAGTTAATACATTGTAGAATGAACTAGTAAAAAAGAAAATGTTAATTGAAGAACTACATGCATTAAACCAAATTCTAACAGTCAAAGGGTAAGATACAGATGACGGATTGTAGAAATCTTGAAAAACATTTATTAGTGTAACTTGTTATTCTAATATAGCTTAATTTTTAACATTATTAATTTCTAAATTAGATTGAAAGATAATATATTTATTGACAAGTTGATGATATAAGCATTCCACATAAGTTATAATAAACTTAAGCATACATATCACAACGGTTTCTAGTTATAACTATGGTGAAATATTATGCGCTAAATATTTCACTACAATTGTAATTTTTAACCGTGTGAAATGTTAAAAAAATATCAAATCCTGGCACTGGGTATCAAACCAATGACCTCTATATTTTACTACGTTTATTTTTCACAACCGTAGTGATATGTAATGAACTATTGGATTTTTACTATGATTTCCTGCCCGTGGTGATAAAATTGGCATATACTACCACACCTTACTTTACCACACTTGATCAACCATAATGGTATCCATTTGCGAACCGTGGTGAAAGGTCCTTTGTGTAGTAGTGAATTTATAGGAATATAGTGACGACTTTGTTTAATTTGATGATGAAAAACTAAAGTGGGTTTTAATTAGGAACTTTGTTTTATTAAATTAATTTTATCAAGAAAGTGGTCACATCACTTTTATCAACTGATATGAAAGGATGACTGCGTATAGAGCATATAAAATGAATAGAACATGTGATTTTAGTTCTTAAATTCTAGCTTCTCGAGGTGATTGATGGTGTTTTACCTATTGTTGTGATGTTTTTCTAAGGTCAAGATGTGTCATGAGGAAATCTAGTGTTTGGTTTTTAGTACTGAGGTTAGTTATTCAATGACCCTTTTAGACTTTTGAAGTCAATATCATTATTTCTCACCTATATTTTGATGTACTTTTCTTGTCATTTCAAGTAGTTTTTATGATAAATGTAATCTGGCATTAATAGAGATGACATTTTCCCTTACACCATAATCTGTCTAGTGACATAAACCTACTCAAGTGCTTGGGCTTTTTAGGTGTCATAGGCGTTTGATTTAGAGGTCGGTTGGAAATTGTTAGATGCATCTCGAATCTTTATTTGCATTGTTGATATTCTTGGTTTACATAAAGAAGATTTTCTCATTCAGAGAGACAACTCAAAATTCCTAGTTCTTTTTTTCTCTTCTTTTCCACTCAAACACTCTGCAACATTTTTCATTTTTTTTATCTACTTTTTCAATGTCCGTTGAAGCCTTCCCAATATATTTTACCTAGTTAATCCAAAAAAAGTATTAAGTATGAAGAATTCATCAATATTAAATTATAAGAATTTCATAAAACTCCATGACCCTAATCAATACAGGAGTCTATGGACAACTACATCTAACCCAAACAAAAGAAAAATTAGCCACACTTATTCATTATAGCTTTACAATTAATACCTAGAAGAAAGAAGTTGAATAGAACCTATGTTGATTTCTAGGACAAAACTTCCTCCCTCAATCTTCCTCTTCTCCTTTGATTTTAGTATCATGAGTGTTTCTACCTCAAATTTATTAAAACCACCAAGAATCCACCAAAAAATTCCCAATCGAACTTACTAAAATTCATGTTTATAAATTTTATATGTGGCCTTCTTTCTAAGAGAGACTTATAGCTTGCTTAGCGCACTTTTTCTTCTCCCTTAAGTTAAGTTAGCTCATCTTCAAATGGGTTTAGCCTTCATACCTCACTTAGCGTGTCTCCCATTCTCACTTAGCAAGCAAACCATTTCTTTCCTCTAAAGTAACTTAATCAAGAAGCATTAGACCTGTTAGAATTAAGACTTCTCACACAAGAGGGAGGTGAATTGTGTGGTTTTGAAAATTTTTTATAAATAAAATCAGATTTTGAAAACATTTTAAAAAACCTAGCAGTGAAACACCAAGAGTTATACAGGTTTAGTCAAAAAACACTTAAACTTGTTTCCACAAATTGATCTTAAGAGTTTCCATTAAACATTGAGAGCTTTTACTAGAAAAGGTTCACAAACCCCCTTATACAAGGAATGTTGGTTGATCTTCAACCAAGAGATACAAGACAATAGATATGTGCATTTTCATCTTTCCATCTGTCACTACTGCGAAAATCAAGGTCGGCAATGACAGAAGAGTTGCCACCGTGCGTTATTTATCCCAAGAGAGGGAAAGGAAACGCTCAGAGAAAACCTGACGAAAAGAGGGACAAGATCGGTCATCGCAACCAAATCTCGGGTTCGGGAGTCGGTTACGCAAGGGGAAGGTATTAGCACCCCTCACATCCGTCGTACTCGATGGGATCCATGCTTGTTGTCTAGTCTGGTACCAGCACGGACTGGACCAACAAAATGAGAACAAACTTCACTCGATTCCGAAATAAATATCCTTATTTAAACTGGTTTGAATCGCCTGAAACGCGAGAAGAGGGGGTTGTAATCCCGATAAATCAATCCGACTGACAAAATGTAACAGTATACGATAAATGATATGCAAATGCAAATGAAACGAAATATAAGCCAAACTACTGAAAAAGGTTGGTCAAGTTTTAGGGTGCAACACTATCAAAATAAGCTTGTGAGTGAAGAGGCCAATCTTCATTCCCAAACGTTGGATTAAGGTGGTTAGTTTTCTTTCCACAAACAAGGACCTTGGAACGGTTAGTCTTCAAGTTCCAAAACCTTTGAGCTCAATAACTTGGTATTACATGGGATAACAAAAAACCTAAGAGATTTTAACACCAGATTGAAATTGAACCTATGAAACGTTTAGTACCAAGCTGAGCTTTAACCTATCTTTGTTTTAACATCGAGCTGACCAAGAACCTAGGAGATTTTATACATGCTAATCTCCAACCTAAACTAGGACCGAAATACCCAATCCTTAAACAAAGATTTTTACGTGTTTAGCTTTAACCTAAACAAATCCCTAATTGGACATTATTTAACCAATGTATACACAAAAGGTTCCCTTGATGAATTTTGCAACTCAACCCATTCCAGAATTTCAAAAATGATCTCACTCACAAAAAAAATTTTCTCCCAAAAGTACTTAGGCTAAAAACATTGTGAGAGAAATTTAAAGAAATGTTTAGAGATAGATAGATAGATAGATAGATAGATAGATAGATAGATAGATAGATAGAGAGAGAGAGATAGAGAGATAGATAGATAGATAGATAGATAGATAGATAGATAGATAGATAGATAGATAGATAGATAGATAGATAGATGGATAGATAGATAGATAGATAGATAGATAGATAGATAGATAGATAGATAGATAGATAGATAGAGAGATAGAGAGATAGAGATAGAGAGAGAGAGAGAGAGAGAGAGAGAGAGAGAGAGAGAGAGAGAGAGAGAGAGAGAGAGAGAGAGAGAGAGAGAGAGAGATGAAAGTGTCAAAACACGATTTTGGATGATTTGAAATGAGAAATGGAATATCTATTTATATGTCTAAGGTTGAATCAAAAAGGAAATTTCAATAAAAGCATGTTGTAGCAATGTAATTAATTAGTACCTATTCCTAATTAATTAGAAGATAGAAGTAATCGTCTATAAGTTCTCAAAAAGGAAGTTTAAGATATCTAGCCATTGCACAAAATCAAGACGCCTTATAGATAACTTAGGCCTTCAAGATATTTACCAGAGTATGTTGCAACCTCTTATGCAGCATATCAAGCACTTTGGTTAGACAATTTCTTAAAGAATTGAACATTGGTGACTATGGAAAATCAAGCTTCTTGTAGACAGTCGATCAACCATAGATATAACAAATCATCCAATGAGTTATGGTAGAAGTAAGCATATAGAAAGGAGGTATCGCTTTCTTAGAGATCAAGTTAGTCAAGCAAGGTTAACTATTGATCATTTCAAGATAGAGTTGAAATTAACATATATCTAGAGAAAACCCCTAAAGCAAGCAAGATTTGAAGAAGTTATTGGGAATGAAAAGCATGGAAAATATGAATTAGGAAGGGTATTATGATTAGTTCAGTTTCCTTTAAGAATATGCTCGGGGAGGGGGCGTATTTCATATGAATTGACGTGTATATTGGTTTAGTTAGACACATTGTTTTAACTTTGATGATATATCCAGGTGGGTATATCAGACAGTTTTAGACAATTTGTTTTAACTTTGATTTGAGTGACTAGTGGGTCTATAAATACCAACCCTCAATGTAATTGACATGTATACAACAATCAATGAATTTTTTCCTCAATCACTCTCTAGTTTTCTTTCAATTTATCATCATTTTTCAAATAATTTATGATAGAGATTACCCAAAAATTTCTATTGCAGTATTCCTATTTGCTTTAGTTTGTATTTTATGCCTTTACATTTCAATCCTTCTCTCTACACGTGTTTTACAACACACTAAAATATGTGATATGACATTACTTACTCTACACCTAAAACTACAATAATGTAAGTTTTCTTCTATGTTTTGTTATTGTTTTAATTCATATGCAAATAGGGCCGACCTTGTCCAGGGCAAGCAAACCCACAGGCTAGGGCCTCAAAATTTTTGGTGATAGATTTTGTAAATTCAATAGTAACTGTTGCAGTGGGAATCAGATATCAAGCTATTAATTAACTTGAATCTTAATTCATTGAAATTCACCACCGAGCTTTGATTTATCTAAAGGAAAGGTTAAAGAAAGAAAAACCTTTTGTGCGATGTAACAAAAACGCTAGAGTTTCGGGGGTCGGGGGTTGGTTATGCTTAGGGTAGTTATTTCACATCCTAAACATCTGTAGTACTCTACAGGAACCTTTTATTTGTATGTATACTAAGTTATATCAGTTTTTTGTTTGCTAGGGTTATGGGATCAAGGTTAAGGTACAGTTTGAGCTAAAAACCTAAGGATATTTCTAAGTTTGCTCGCGAAGATATTGCATCTTATGCCTACGTATCCTTACTAGGATGGAATCAGAGCAACCATAGTTCATCTCACTAAGGTTGAGGAATACTTGACTATGGTCAAGACTCCAAGGGGGAAAAACATAACAATGTTATACAAAGTTTGACAAAACTCTCTAGATCTAAGTTTAACACTCAAGGGGATTGACTTTGATAAAAGCCAAGAGGGGAGTAAGTAATCATGACAATGATCCTTACATAGAGTTAACAAACTCTATCTTAAAGTTCTAATTGAAGGATACTCCTAACAAGGGGTAGGTCTTTAGAATTAAAGCAAAGTCTAACAAATATAAGTTCTAACTTAACTAAATTAAAGGACCTAATGACTTAGCCAACTCAAGGGAAGGGGTAATGAGCTATCTATGACAATGAAGTCAGTAGAGAGACTTTCCTTTGGAATATGGGGTACCAAGGCAACTGGATGAGAGCTAACAAGCTACATCACTTGGGGAAACTTAACAAAACCTAAACACATATATGCATTAACTTAAACATGATGAAGATGCAAAGTCATGGTAACAACCAAGAAAGATAAAGGCAAGTGTGACTACATTAAGCAAAGAACAAGGTTACAACCAAGTATTCACTAACAAGAAGTTTATAATCAAACCAAATTGTTACAATCAAAGGTAAACATAGATGTAACAACATCTAAAATGGGATGATGATAAGGTTCTTACAAGACCAAACATCACAGGCATAAGTGAATCATGCATAAGTCAAAACATTACTTATCATGGCAAAGTTCAAAGATCAACATGCACAAATCATGACAATATTTAAGCATGGATACAAATCAAGTAGAGGTAAAAACCAAGATAAATTGAACATGTGTGGGACATGTATGAATAATCATGTGATTTATGGTGAATCACATTAGACAAGTAGGTAACAACCAATCGTGGGCAAGCATGAAACATGTGTAACAACAACATTTTCATCAATGGCATCCAGACAAAACTCATGCAAACAAGTTACAACTTGAATCAAACATGGTATATAAATCAATTAAAGACAAATGTAACACATTTAATCATATTCAATACATATCGATGACAATTAATCATGGATAGGCAATAAAAGTAACAACAATTCAAGCATGGATTCAAACTTCACAAAGCGAAAGATACACAAGATTCATGGTAACTTTCAAAGCAAGAAACACCCCTAAACATGTTATGGTTCTAACAAGACACATAAACAAGTAATATGGGGGGTTGGGGAGGGATCATGTTCATGAGGTTACAACATCAAGGAACATATCATGATTCACAAAGAAGTTTCAAGGCATACTTTCCACATTCATGCGTTCACAAAGGCAAGTATGATCATGGAAAAGCAAAGAGCCAAGAATTTTCAAGCATATAAACATGTTATACATTAAAAAATGATTCATACAAGATTAATCTTACAATAAAAATTAAGTACTATGTCAAGAAAGTTCATGAAAACCAAAGAAAAACCCTAAAGAGACCATGTCATTCAAGTGTACCAAAGTGTTTCAAAAATAACAATTCTTGAATTCTTCCTTCACACATTGAAACTAGACATATCAAGGAGCATAATTAAAAAATATTGGCATCAAAATGATAAAAAAAAAATCAAGGAAGTTATGCACATTTGAAAACTAGGTTCAAAATTAGGCAAACTAGGGCAAAAAGCAAGGCAACTTGACCAAGGCAAGGCAGATTTGCAAGAAGAGTCACAACTCACTCAAAACTTAATGAAATTGGATGGAAAAAAAATAAAATTGTGTATTTTTTTCACAAGGAATCCAATGGTGGTGGTGGTTTTCTCATATCATGCACTATGTGAAAAATTCGATAGCATCATTGAAATAGGCATTTTATGTGCAAGAGCAATGTGACAGTCCAATCTACATGTTCCAAGCAACAAGAAATGATTCAAAAATAACATATGATACATATAGAGAGTGATTACAAGCATCATACATCAATAGACAAGCTCATTCAACAGATGGCACGTGTAGTGGCAAAAATAGCAAGTTTGTGCAAGAACAATGTGACAGACAGAAGTGCACCAATTTAACATCAACCAAATGATCAAACATGTCATATATGACCTATAAATGATATTTACAAACACCAATCACCTATGCCTAACTAGAATATACAAGTTGCATATGGAAATGACACTTAAAGTAAGCTAACAAGCCAAACCAAAGGGACAATCATGAATACACAAGTTTGTGAGCAAGAAAATGTTCAAACATGACCTATAAAGTATTGCTAACATGTTCCAAATCAGTACACATCAATATTCAACATGACCTCAAAAGCAGCAAGTTGGAACACTTATGTATTGTAGCTTTTTCAAGTCAATGCACCAAACCAGAAACCTAGTTGATGGGTGATGATCCAAGCAGCTCCAATATGCTCCAAATAAGGTGTTCAAATGATGAAAACTCCCCTAACCACATTTCCTTGACATAATGACTTCTTTTTCAAGAAAACACCAAGAGCTTCAAAGTGAAACTCTAGGAAATGGTGTTACACAACTTTTGTGATGCCTTGGACATTTCAAACAACTCATATGGAGAGTTTTTGAAGTGTTAGAATGATTGAAAAGGGGCTAGACAGTAACTTAGCTTTGGAAATGCAGAAAAGTCAAGATTTTAAAGTATGGGAGTTGAATTTCTATTCTAGTAGGTTTTGGATGGTTGTAATGGTTTGAACACCTATAACATGTGTTTTATGATGTGTTAGAGTAATTTGTTTGGTAGTTTGGTGATTGAAATGGTTTTTGATGAGTTTATGCAAAGGCAGATTTTACTTCAAAAGGAAGCAACTTCTATAACTTGCAAGAAGATGGTGATCAAAGAAATGAGAGAGATTCAACTTGGTTTCTATTTGATTCTAATGTTGTTTGGATGTTAGAGGTATGTTCTATTTATAGGAAAGCTTGGAGAATGAGAGGTATGGGCAGATTGTGCCAACTTGCCAAGTTTGGCCTTTTTGGAGGCAAAAGGAGCAAATCCAACTTGAGATTTCTTTTTCTGAGCATGAGCACCCTTCCTATGTGTTTAAACATCATCAATAGCATGAAAGTAGTTGATATGAAGTGAAGGAAATATAGTAGCTAATGCAATAGCTTAGGTGTAGCAGAAATGCAAAAAGTTTCTCTCTCCTTGCCACTTGCATCCACTTGCTTGAATAAACAATTCCACTAATCCAACTTCTGGTTTTTGCTCGTGGTAAACCATCTTAATCTCATTAATTAAGTCCCTAAACATCATAGGATGAGTTAAACAAATGATTAGAGGAGTTTTGAGTGGTTTATGCATCAAAATGCAAGTTCTGAACTTGGTTTTGTGACATGAAAAACCCCTAACTTGCTCTCTTCGATTCTCCCTAACCACAAAGGTTGTGAAAATGATATTGTAATTTTAAAAATCCTCAAATATGATCTAAAATATTCATGTTTAGCCAAAGTTCAAGCCAAGAAACTTGACTTACAAGCCAAGAAATAAGAAAATTTTCTAAGTGTGGAAATCCTTCACAACTTGATGAGCTCACTATCGCAACTGCGAAAAACACCCGGCGGAAAACAGAAGAGTCGCCACCTTTCGTTATTTATCCCAAAGAGAGGGAAAGGGAACGATCGGAAAAACATAACGAAAAATGGAAAAGACGAGGTCATCGCAACCAAGTTCTGGATTCGGGAGTCGGTTACGCAAGGGGAAGGTATTAACACCCCTCACGTCCGTCGTACTTGATGGGATCCACGCTTGTTGTCTATCTAAGGGTGTGTTTAAACTATATACACTACATGCTCACAGGACAAAAAGAAAAGAAAAAAGACTCGGCAGAGCATCACCGCTCTGTGCCTACGTATTCCCTCGTGCAATGGGAAAGTCAGAGTCAACGTAGTTCGGCAAACTACGGGGGAAAAAGGGGGAAAGGTTGCTCGCCAAGACATCGCATCTTGTGCCTACGTATCCTCATTTGGTATGAGAAATCAGATCAAACATAGTTTGGGCGGACACGAAACCACAGGTTGATTAAGTGTTTTAACCAAGTAGGGTTAAACCTCCGTTCCAGCAGTTAGGGACAAAGCCTGTTTGCGGTAGAACCGAAGCTTAACAACACTCTTTTTTGAAAAAGGTTTTCCGATTAATCCCAAAGGAAAAGGGTTTGAAATTTGTTTTGTGTTTTTTAGTGAAGTGAATTAATTCGGTTTGTGATTCACGTTACACTAAAGACTATGACATGGGAGCGAATGCATCGTATTTCGCCCCCAAACGGGGCGGACAGTAAACACTCTAGACAAGCGAGAAGAGACCCCTCACTCATCATTTCCCATGTAGCTTAAGGCTCATAGCGCGCAACGTTAATCGCATTTATTAAATGAGTTAAAATTATTTTGAGATGAGAAAGAGAGACGCACGGAAGGTCTAAGGGAAACTCGGCCCTAACATTGTTATGCAAAGTGGTCCTAAGGTTAGGATTAAAAGGGGAAACATCTACCCTAATGTTAGCATTCTTGGATTGAACACCTAATGTCTCTCCTACTCCCATCCTAAACCGAGGGACTAGAAACCCTATGGGGATCATGGCAAAAAGCAAAAGAAAGCACCAAGTAAATTCAATCACAAGTAAGAGATGCACACATGAAAAATGCACACTTAGAATGGAGGGAGGAAGGGAAAATGTATAGGGCAGCAGCTGCCACAAGCACATCTCGACCTCAACAACGATGCAAAAATGATGCAAACATGAAGGAAAGCGCAAAATATGAAAGCAAACGAACATGCAAAAATCACCACCTTGAACCACATCCATAAGCATTCATTCAAGTGGAAAAGAACACGAATGTCGGTGAAATCTTGATTAAACAACCAAAACATCGACATATATCCCAAAACATTTCACTTTTAATGCATCATATCAAATTACGATGATTCGAAGTGAAACGGTACTCAAATAAGCAAGCAAAACAGCAAAACAGACCCACTGGCACAATGTTAATCGGTTAACCCCAGGGGTTAATCGGTTAACACACTGTTAACGTTAAAAAATTTGAAAATTTGAATTGGTTAATTGGTTAACCATATGCGTTAACCGATTAACGCTCTGAAAACTTTTGAAAATTTTGAAAATCTGTGATGGTTAATCGGTTAACCATATGCGTTAACCGATTAACACTATGCCAACAGTAGAAAATCAGCAACAGAACAACATTTGCAGCAAATAAGCACTTATCCGATCAACCAGATGATTGCATAATCAATTAATCACGAAATTAAACCAGCAAATCATGATTCAAACAGCATGTAAACATATCTAAACAGCAACATCCACAATCATGTCAACCAAAATTCAATCGAATATGAAAATCAACATGAACATGCAAATAAGCTAAAAAATGCTATGAATCTAGAATTTCAACCTTCGAAGCGGAGAATTGCTTTGGTTAATGTTGAATTAACTGAAATTGAACAGATCCAATGCTAGAAGTGCGGGATACTTCAAGATCCACACCAATTCTTGTAGTAGCAATGGAGATCCTTCAAGATTAATCCAAAATAAGCCAAATAATCACTTTCAAAATCACTTCCAGATTCAGATCCAATTGTGCACGAAAATTGGATGATGAAATCACTTCGATAGAGATGATGAATGGAGGTTTTAGCTCAAGAATTCATTGATTCCATGGAAGAATCAAAGAATTCAATGGAAAAGAGCTTTGAGTGAAGGTTCTGGAATTGGAAAATTGAGAGAAAATTTGAGAGAATTGAGATGAATTCTGAAAAATGAGAGTGAGAAATGAAGATTAGCTAGCTTTGGTTTGGAATGGATCACTTAAATATCACCTAGGTTTGGATCCAAAGGAAAGGCTTGGAAGTTGGTTTGTGAATTTTGGTTTGGGATGAGGAATGGGATTTTGGAGGGAAAATGAAATTATGAAATGATTCTAGATCCTTCCCAAGTGTAAAATTTGAATTCAAGTGATCAAAATTGGACCCCAAATGGCTCTGCATTGAAAAATCACGTACAGAGGCAAAAATTGCACTGGTTAATCGATTAACCATATAGGTTAATCGGTTAACACCTTTAAAAAACCCCACATTGACCTGATTTAACTTGGTTAATCGGTTAACCATATGCGTTAACCGATTAACACCTTCAAAATTTTGAATTTGGCGCCTTTTGGAGGGAAATCTGCACATTTGCCCTATTTCAACTGTTTGGAGCTCCGTTAAGCTTCTGAACCTTGTTCTTGAATGTTATCACTGTAAAAAATACTTGACATGAGCCTGAGTGCTGCCTTCTGAACTGTCATTATCCTGCAAAATAAAATAAAATCGGCCGTCTGACCGCTGGGCAAAATAAATGCCCGAGCCTCTGATGCTCGCTGTTCGTTGTTCAGTCTTTTGCACTGAAATGAACCTGAGCCACCGGAATGCCTCGACCCCATTCCTCGAGAGCAAATGCTATGATATGTGAAAAAATGCAAAATGCAAAGAAACAAAAGCCAGTTAAGGTTAAAACGAAAGGGAAAATTTTGGGGTACTATAGCTGCCCCTATTCAATCGACTTGAACCTGAAGGGATGAGAGCATCGGCTTTCAAACAATCAAGGTAAAAGACAGTTGAATACCAAAGAACCCGGAAATTTGCCACCTGCAGAAATAAACTTGAAACTCTGATTGGGGATAGAAATCTCCGGAAGTAGCTGAATCTACTAAACATCTGTATATTCCACTGAGGAAGAGAGAAACTTAACCAAGTAACTCTGTGGGGAAATACATAACAAGATGAACACGTTCATAAAAAATTGTGCCAAGGTCTGAACACCATATCGGCTGAAGGGCAACACTTCAAATTGTCGGAATCTGGACATTTAATGAACAAAATGAGTCGACGAGATTTGTCGGAGTCTGAATACTCAACGTAATGATCGGAATCTGGATACTCGACGAACAAAGGAACTAGAGCCTGAATGCTCAAGAATGACCGGACTCTGGATACTCGACGGACAAAGTGAATCAATACACGAATCGCAGGAGTCTGGGTACTCAACGAACAAATCAGAGCCTGAATGCTCAACCAAAATGACCGGAGTCTGGGTACTCAACGAACCAAGGGATTCACAAATTGGAAATTTGTCGGAGTCTGAACACTCGACGAACAAAAACCGGAGCCTGAATGCTCAACGCGACAACCGGAGCTTGGACGCTCAACAAAATTAACGAATTTACTAGGGATTTACCGGAGTCTGGATACTCCACAACATTGACCGGAATCTGAATACTCAACAGACAAAGAAAATACAACCCGAATTGGAAACTCACCGGAGTCTAAATACTCGACGGAGAAACCGGAGCCTGAATGCTCAACGAAATAGCCGGAGCCTGGATGCTCGACGAAAATTGACCGGAGTCTGGATACTCGACAGAGAAAGAAACATTCATTATGGCCTGAATACCACCTGAGTTTGCAAAGATACCATCCATCGACGTCTAACGACACCACTGGGGGAAATAACACAAGCCGGGGTCTGGACACCATGCGGGCTAACTGGAGCTGCCATGGTCTGGATACCATGTGAGTTTAAGAACACCATCTCAAACTGCCGGAGTCTGAATACTGCATGGAAAAAATGAATCAATGAAATCTGCCGGAGCCTGGATACTCGACGACACAGGAACACACTTCCGCAATCAGAGGTTTACCGGAGTCTGGATACTCGACGACATTGACCGGAATCTGAATAATCAACGGACAAAGAAAATATGCCTGACATCACCATGGTCTAAATACCACAACTGTCTTTACCGGAGTCTGGGTACTCGACGGAAAGAGAAAAACATAAACAATTGGGGACTAACCGGAGTCTGGGTACTCGATGGACAGAGACAATCATCACAAATACTTATCAAAGTCTAACTACCAAATGAGTCCCAAAACAACATAATCAGCTGAAATCCGATGACACTGTTGGGGAATAACGTAAGCCGAGGTCTGGGTACCACGGGGGTTGACAGAAGCTGCCATGGTCTGGATACCAAGGGCAAAAAGATCAATTCTCCGGGGAATACACCTGAAACACAGAGATAACAACCTGGCTTATGTTTCACATGAGTATGCTTGAAAATGGCGTAATGCTCCACACGAAATGGAAATGCTACGTATATGGGAGGATGCTAATGCAAAAGAACCACCCCAGTAAAATAAATGCTAGAGAGAAAACCAACTCTGCCGAGGACAGGAAATGACCCTGCCGGGGATAGTTAGCACATGCCAGTAAACTGGACTTACTGGGAAAACAAACCCTGGATGGCCTCCCGGAACAAAACCTGGGTAGTACTGCTCTTCCAAGAACAAGAAATCCACTCCGCTGGGGGATTAAATCACATCCTGCTGAGAAAAACGCCCTAGATGGCCTCTCAAAATATGACTCTTCTGGGAAATCGAAAAAAACTCGGTTGGGAAATAAGCGACCTTCTGCTTAAATCAAACCCCTTCTGTTGAGGAAACCGACCCTGCAGGAAAAATACAACCAACCGCCTGAGCTTGACTTTACTCCGCTCGGGAAATCAGCCCTGAATGGCATTCCAGAAAACTTCATCCTGCTTGGGAAAGAATCCACTCTGCTTGGGGTTACATCAGGTATCAACCTGTCTTGCTGAGGAATATCAGATACTCCTACCAGGAACTTCATTCAACTGGGGAAATCACACACTTCTGTTCTACCACTTACTCTGGCGAGGGAATCAGCACTGCACTCTGCTGGAGAAAATCCTGAATACCGATATTACTAGGAAAATACCTGAATGTCGACTCCGTTGGGAAAGGGCATCATGGACTTTGCCTCCGCTGGAGAAGAATACTGGTTTACAAACCACCATACCACTGAGGGAACCACTTCTATCATGCTCTGCTGGGAAAAACTTCACCCTGCTGGGGATCCACTTTCTCATGAAAACAAAGCTTTATTGTGCTGGAGGTACACCATTTCAGACTTGATAATCAGACTCCGCGACCACTTCATTGGGGAAGCAAAATCTCTGCTATGGGGAAGCAAACATCCTCGTTGCTCATGCCTGACTGCATTCAACCTGTTGGGATGAGTCCATTCTGCTGGAGGTATCAAACTTAACTTGTTGAGAATACCCGGCTGACAACAACTGCCATTTGCTGCGATTTCGAACTGTTGAGGATAAGGAAATCTCCATCGGCGGAGGGTAACCCTGCTGACCTGCAACAAAGAAAAACACCAGAAATGCTCTATATGCTAAATGGTTACCTCATTTACCATTCATGATACTTGTTGCTCAAGCAAAGTCAGCACTTTCGTTATGCTCTGTACAACCTCTTGCTTTTACCTGCAATGTTTACCAAAATAACAGAAATTTCGCAAACAAAACAGTAAAACGAACAAGGAAAAGAAAGCTCTTTGACTGAAGTGAACACTTCATTGATGAAAGGCCTGTAAATAGGTGAATTACAATTCAGATGCAATTCCTGAAAAGAGATAATTGCTCAAAACAAGAAAAATAATACAATATACAAATGTCGGCAATATGGAAACAGATAACCACCATGTGTTGATTCGGCTATGACCTGTATGTCTTTGATGTTCCCCATGTTTCGTCTTCTGACAAGACTGACTGGACTGATTCCTTTCCTTTGGGATAACCGCTCATAAGTTCACAGATCAAACGCAGACCGTGATCATTTTCTTTTTAAATCCCTAACTTTTGCCTAGACCGCCCTTTCGGGTTTTCAATCCACCGGGATACCCATTTTTGCCAAAGTAGCCTTTTCAGGTTTTCAACTTTGCGGGTTCATTCTTTTTCTTTTCTTTTTATCCCTAATTTTTGCCTGAACCCCTTCTTTTTATGGTTCGCCGGGATGCCCCATTTTTGCCTGGACTTTTCTTTTTGTGTCCAGCGGGTCTCTTTAAGCAAAGTATTTTTTAAGCACGTCTGCGTTCACAGGGGACGACAAATCTTCACCATCCATGGTAGATAGCAATAAGTCTCCACCAGAGAAAACCTTTCTTACCACATACAAACCTTCATAGTTAGGATTCTATTTTCCCCTGTGATCTGTCTGAGGAGGAAGGATCCTTTTCAACACCAAATTACCCGTCTGGAAGCACCGAGGACGTACTTTCTGATCAAAGGCTTTCTTCATCCTACCCTGGTACAACCGGCCATGCGCAATGGCTGCCAATCTCTTTTCATCAATCAAGCTCAGCTGATTCAACCTGGTTCGCACCCATTCAACTTCGTCAAGCTTTACATCCGACAATACCCTTAAAGAAGAAATATCAACTTCTAATGGTAGGACCGCTTCCGTACCATACACCAGTGAGAAAGGAGTTGCTCTGGTTGACGTACGCACCGAAGTACGATAACCATGAAGAGAAAAAGGCAACATCTCATGCCAGTCCTTATAGGTGACCACCATCTTCTGCACAATCTTCTTGATATTCTTATTAGCTGCCTCAACAACGCCATTCATCTTCGGACGATACGAAGAAGAATTATGATGTTCAATCTTGAAACTCTGACACAATCCCTTCATCATTTTGTTATTCAAATTTGAACCATTATCAGTAATGATTCTCTCAGGAATACCATAACGAAAAATGTTGTCCTTCTTTATGAATCAGGTTACCGCCTGCTTCGTGACATTGGCAAAGGATACTGCTTCTACCCACTTCGTAAAGTAATCAATCACGACTAGAATGAAGTGATGTCCATTAGAAGCAGTCGGCTCAATATTCCCAATCACATTGATTCCCCACATAGCAAAAGGCCAAGGAGACGTCAACACATTCAGAGGAGCCGGCGGCACATGCACTTTGTCTGCATAAATCTGGCATTTATGGCATTTTCTAGCGTATTTGAAACAATCGGATTCCATAGTCATCCAATAATACCCAGCTCTCAACAATTTTCTAGCCATTGCATGTCCACTGGCATGAGTGCCAAAAGAACCCTCGTGGACTTCCTCCATCAACAAGTTTGCTTCAAGTTCATCAATACAGCGCAGCAAGACCATGTCGAAATTTCTCCTGTAGAGCACATCGTCCTTATTCAGGTAAAAGTTACCGACTAACCTCTTCAGAGTCTTTTTATCTTTGCTGGATGCCCCAGAAGGGTACTCTTGAGTCTTGAGAAAATTCTTGATATCAAAATACCAAGGTTGTTCATCTGATGCTTTCTCAATTGCAAACACAAAAGAAGGTCTATCAAGATGCATGATGGTGATAGCAGGAGTTTCATTCCAGAAATTCACTTTGTACATCGAAGATAGCATGGCCAAGGCATCCGCCATCTGATTCTCAGCCCTCGACATATGATGGAAATCAACTCTATCGAAGAAAGGCAGCAGTCTCCTTGCATAATCTCTATAAGGCACCAGGTTGGCCTGACGAGTTTCCCATTCTCCTTTGATTTGGTTAACGACTAACGCTGAGTCACCGTACATATCCAGATTCTTAATCCTCATATCAACGGCCTCTTCTAAACCCATAATACAATCTTCATACTCGACTTCATTATTGGTGCAGGCGAATGTCAATCGGGCGGTGAACGGTATATGAGAACCGTGAGGAGTAGTAATGATCGCACCGATTCTGTTACCATATGAATTAACTGCTCCGTCGAAAACTAGTTTTCACTGAGATCCAATCTCAGGACCCTCGTCAGGTAAAGGCCCATCACAGTCTTTCATCTTCAAAAACATGACGTCTTCATCTAGGAAGTCAAACTTCATCGGCTGATAATCCTCAATTGGTTGTTCCGCTAGATATTCCGACAGAACGCTTCCTTTGATGGCTTTTTGGGAAACATACTGAATATCATACTCTGTTAACACCATTTGCCAACAGGCAATCCTTCCGGAGAGTGCTTTCTTTTCAAATACGTACTTGATTGGGTCCATCTTTGAAATCAATAGGGTTGTATGGTTTAACATGTACTGTCTCAAACGCTTAGCGGCCCAGGCGAGTGCACAACATGTTTTTTCCAGCATCGAGTATCTCAACTCACAATCAGTGAACTTCTTACTCAGGTAGTAGATGGCATGCTATTTCCTACCTGACTCTTCTTGTTGACCGAGCACACATCCCATTGAATTCTCAAGAGCCGTGAGGTACATGATCAGTGGTCTCCCTGCAGCTGGAGGCATGAGTATCATAGGTTCCTGCAGATATTATTTTATTCTTTCAAATGCTTTCTGGCAATTTTCATTCCACCTGACCGTTTGATCTTTTCTTAGCAATTTGAATATTGGTTCACAAGTGGCTGTAAGATGAGATATAAACCTTGCAATGTAATTTAATCTCCCCAGAAAACCACGAACCTCTTTTTCTGTTCTCGGCTCAGGCATTTCTTGTATAGCTTTTATTTTAGCAGGATCTACCTCAATACCCTTTTCACTGACATGAAGTCCAATAACTTTCCAGATCTCACCCCGAAGGTGCATTTGTTAGGATTCAGCCTCAGCTTGAACTTCCTCAACCTTTCGAACAATTTTAGAAGATCGACCAGATGTCCTTCCTCCGTCTGTGACTTTGCAATCATGTCATCAACATAGACTTCCACCTCATGATGAATCATATCATGAAACAAAGTGACCATAGCCCGTTGGTAAGTTGACCCTGTATTTTTCAATCCAAAGGGCATTACTTTGTAGCAAAAAGTTCCCCACGGTGTGATGAAAGTAGTTTTCTCCATGTCCTCTGGGGCCATCTTGATTTGGTTATACCCAGAGAAGCCATTCATGAATGAAAACACAGAATATTAAGCGGTGTTATCAACCAACACATCAATATGGGGGTGCGGGAAATCGTCTTTCGGGCTCGCTTTATTCAGATCTCGATAATCAATGCACATCCTGACCTTTCCATCCTTCTTAGGTACAAGAACAATATTAGCGACCCACGGAGGCTAATTCATGACAGCAAGAAACCCAACATTCAGCTGCTTTTAAACTTCTTCTTTGATCTTGACTGCCATGTCAGGCCTTGTCCGTCTCAACTTCTGCTTGACTGGCGAGCATTCTTCTTTGAGAGGTAATTGGTGTACCACAATATCTATATCCAGCCCAGGCATGTCTTGGTAAGACCAAGCGAAGATATCTTTATACTCACAGAGCATTTCAACCAATCTTCTCTTGACACTGTCTTCCAATGCAACCCCCAATTTAACCTCTTTCTTATCATCCTCGGTACCCTGATTGATGATTTCAATATCCTCCTGATGAGGCACAATGATCCTTTCCTCTTGCTTGAGAAGCCTGGCTAACTCTTCGGGTAGTTCACAGTCTTCGTCAGTCTCATCTTCAGCTTGATAAATGGGATTATCAAAGTCATACGAAGTCATAGCTGAACCTGAATCGATGGCATCTGATAGAAAAGACCTGCATGAGGATGTTATGTTTATTATGTGATGTAACAAACAAAACACATTTCCATCTTTCTGTTTAATATAAATGCAAAACAAGAAAAACAGGGATCACAATATTTGAATGTGAATGAATGTGAAACATCCTTTATTAATGATAAAGTGCAAATAACAAGAAGGCCCCACAAATGGGTCACTACGTCTTGGGCATAACGTAGGACTGAACATAATCAAAACGAGGAACATTACTCTGCAGCAGTAACATGGATGACTTCTTCGGTAGTCCAGTTGCACAGCTTCTGGCCAGGAGTACATGGACGAATCCAAGCATCCATATCGCAGTCACTGTCACCTTCATCATCTCCGACGGCATTAATCCTGTCAAATATCACACCACTGCTGGTGAACTGCACTGGTCCCCTATATCTCGGAATGCTCTGAGAAGAACTAGAGGGTTTGTATCCCAGGTCGAACTTGTCCTGCTTGACAGGAACCTCAAGAACTTGGCCCCACTTCTGAGACAAGCCGGATTCTAAGATAGCACGAGCTTCCTTGAGCGATGACATCGAAACCTCTAGGCCCCTGGCTTCTACAGAAGACTTCCCCTGAATCTAAACTATTTCAAACGCCTGGCAGAGTGTTTCGTGGATCTCACCATCCAATTCCATGTACTTGAAGTGTAACAACCCGAATTTCATTAAATAATTAATTATAGTAATTAATTGATTTAGTGGGATTTTTATTAATGTTGGAAATTAATTTTTATTAATTGGAATTAATAGAGAATTGAGAAGGAAATTGGAAGGAAGGAAAATAAAAGAAATATATAATAGAGAAGGAAAAGAAAAGAAAGTTGGAAAGAAACATTTGGAAAGAAAGAAGAAGAGAAAGAGGGAAGAAGAAGAGAAAGAGAGGAGAAGAAGAGGAAAGTGGAAAATCATCAAGAACCAACATCAAAGCTCCGATTAATCGAGGTAAGGGTGAGAAATGTTTCTATTTGATCATTGCATGATGTTATATATGTTGGGTTGGGGTTTTGGTGTAGTTTCCATCCTTTTTTATTTAGGGCAAAAGTTGGAATAATCGGTAGAACTGTGATTTAATCGGTTGGAACTGAGTAACAATGCCGTAGAATAGTCGGGTAACATGTATTGATGTTGTTTGAGCTGGTTTTGATGTTTGGGAGTTGGTTGGTGGTGGGTTTGAGAAGGAGAAGACAGAACAAAATTCTGTTTTGCGCAGGTTCGTTGGCTCTCGCCAGGCGAGCTAAGGCGAAGCTTCGCCGGGTGAAGCCTAGCGCACGCTGGCGAATAATTATGATTAAGTCCCAGTGGACTTTGCTGGCGAGTTCGCCAGGCGAAGGTTGGTTAGCGAATGTTCGCCCAGTGAAAGTGCTAGCGAATGGTGGCGAACAAAGTCAGTAGCTATTGACTTTGGCTCGTTGGGGAGTCTCGCCAGGCGAAGGCCTAGCGAGTGTTCGCTGAGAGGGTTCGCCAGGCGAAGGTCCAGTGAAGGTTCGCTGCGAGGCCTCGCCAGGCGAATATGGGCAAATTTGACAGCATCTTTTCTTTGTTGTGGTTTCCATGTGTTGACGATTTAGTTGTTTCACATAGACTAATACCTCTACATTTTGAGTATGTATGTGATCTATTGTGATGATATGTGTTGTGGGTAGCCTACGGGCGTGAATCCTAGAATTGTGATTTGAATGTTAATTGCATCAAGTATAAATACATGTGAACATAATAGGTGATTATGTGTGTATTATTTAATGAACTTGTGAATGCTTGATGTGTATACAATTATGTGATGAGTATGCATGAGAACATTGTCAATATGTGTGTATAACTTGTAATTGTATGATTGGTATTGTGATGTGAATACCTTGATTGTTGTGATATATGTTGTATGTGCAATCATTGTGTAATTCTTGAAGAGATGAATTATTAAATGCATGAGATTAAGATGCGAGAACGGTCTTAAGTGCATTGTTGTGGTTGATTGCATATGCATCATTTAGTCAAGAGGCAATGTCTGTTAGTTTCGTGGAAACTAGTGGCTTATCCCAAACCTAGAAGAGTGGGTTTGAAGGCTTAGAGGACGGGCCTTTGTTGTTATCGGTCTAGAAGAGTGAACCCGGTTTAATGTAAAAACCGAAAAATGATAACGGGTTATCGGTCTAGAAGAGTGGACCCGGTTTAATGTAAAAACCGAAAAATGATAACGAGAGTCGGTACCGCATTGCATGAGTTGCATTGAGTTGTTGAGTCACATTGATATATGACATATGCATGAAGAGATGCTTATGTGTGAATGATAAGATTGTGGAAATGTGAGTGTATGCATGATGTGGGAATGCTTTGTGAATATTCATGTTGTCTATATATGTGTGGTAAATATATATGACTAAGAGGGTGAATTGTGGTGAGAAATATGGAGTTGAATTATATGATTACCTATATATATATATATATATATATATATATATATATATATATATATATATATATATATATATATATATATATATATATATATATATATATATATATATATATATATATATATATATATATATATATATATATATATATATATATATATATATATATATATATATATATATATATATATATATATATATATATATATATATATATATATATATATATATATATATATATATATATATATATATATATATATATATATATATATATATATATATATATATATATATATATATATATATATATATATATATATATATATATATATATATATATATATATATATATATATATATATATATATATATATATATATATATATATATATATATATATATATATATATATATATATATATATATATATATATATATATATATATATATATATATATATATATATATATATATATATATATATATATATATATATATATATATATATATATATATATATATATATATATATATATATATATATATATATATATATATATATATATATATATATATATATATATATATATATATATATATATATATATATATATATATATATATATACATATATATATATATATATATATATATATATATATATATATATATATATATATATATATATATGATTACCTATATATATATATATATATATATATATATATATATATATATATATATATATATATATATATATATATATATATATATATATATATATATATATATATATATATATATATATATATATATATATATATATATATATATATATATATATATATATATATATATATATATATAATCTTATGCTTTGATTATTATGGTTATATTTCTCACCCTTCTGCTGTTTTATAATGCTCTACGAGGCATTGCAGATTAGGATGCTGGAGTCTTTCTTTTGTGAAGTATAGCTTCATTCTTTTGAGTCGGACTGCTGTTTTATGTAACACCGGGTAGTTAGGCTGGTATAGTATTCTTTTGTGATACATTGCGATGTATCAGCTGATGTGGCTTTGTAATTACCTGACATGATGTATTAATCTGGATATCTTATGTGTATGTGAATTAATATTTTGGAAATGATTAAATGATTTTATCTTCCGCTTAAATTTTAATGTTGAAATGTGATTTCTAAAACCATGAAAATGTTACATATTTTATGGAGCAAATGTTAAAGTGTTTCATTGGTGAAATTGTGACATTCTTCCTTTATACCTTATTCTAAAATTTTCACTCTGATAAATTTGTATATGCATTTATTTGGGGGTATAGAAGGGGGTGTTACAATAGTGGTATCAGAGCAGGTCGGTCCGTCCGGCCAAGTTGTTAGAGTGTTTTCCCTGTGTGTTATTGATATGCGTGTGTTGCATTATCAATATTGGTCGTTCTTACGTGGTTCTGTTGTTGGAATTAGTAAGATGGTTGCAGGGAGGAACGATGAAGCGATCGCAGAAGCTTTGACAAGGTTGGCGGGAGCGATTGGGCAGAATCCTCCGGCCAATGTGAATGCGGGGAATGTTGTTGAAGATGAATTTCGTGCTTTGGGGAGGTTTCAAAGGAACAATCCTCCGATTTTCAAGGGAACCCATGAGTCTGACAAAGCACAGATTTGGTTGAAAGCTGTGGAGAAGATTTTTCGGGTTATGAATTGCTCAGATGCACAAAAGGTGCAGTTTGGGACTCACATGCTCGAAGAAGAAGCTGAAGATTGGTGGGGTAATACTCGCCAAAGATTTGAGGAAGATGATATTGTGATCACTTGGGATCTGTTCAGAGAGACTTTTCTGGAGAAGTATTTTCCAGAGGATGTGCGAGGGAAGCAAGAGATTGAATTTCTTGAGTTAAAGCAAGGTAATTCGACGGTAGTGGAGTATGCGGCAAGATTTGAAGAGTTGATCAAATTTTGTCCTCATTACAATACTGCTAATGCCGAGAGGTCTAAGTGCCTCAAGTTCGTGAACGGTTTGAGACCCGAGATTAGGCAAGCTATTGGATATCAGAAAATCAGGCGGTTTTCTGAGTTAGTGAACAAGAGCAGAATCTATGATGAAGACAGTAGGACTCGATCTAGCCACTACAAGAGTTTAAGTGATAAGAAAGGAAAAGGTCAATTCAGAGGAAAACCTTATGTGACTCCTGCAGACAAAGGGAAGCAGAGAATGGGTTATGGCAAGAGGCCAAGTGGGGGAGTTTCTACTCCGGTTAGATGCTATAACTGTGGTGAAGCGGGACATCATGCTCCCGAATGCAAAAGTGTTGAACAGAAGTGTTTCAAGTGTGGCAAGCCAGGCCACAAGGCTCTTGAGTGTAGAAGCGGGACCGGTGTGACTTGCTACAACTGTGGTGAGAGAGGGCACATTAGTACCAAGTGTGATAAGCCTAAGAAGAATCAAGGGAGAGGAAAAGTGTTCGCTCTATCTGGATCTGAGACTGCTAGCGACGATCGATTGATCCGAGGTACGTGCTTCATTAATGGTACACCTTTGATCGCTATAATTGATACCGGAGCTACGCATTCTTTTATTTCTTTGGATTGTGTTAGAAGGTTGAATCTTGAGTTGTCTGTGATTGGTGGCGGTATGGTTATTGATACTCCTGCTATGGGTTCGGTAACTACACCGTATGTTTGTTTGAATTGTCCGTTGAGTATCTTCGGTAAAGATTTTGGAATTGATTTAGTGTGTCTTCACCTAGACCAACTCGATGTCATCCTTGGGATGAATTGGTTGGAATTCAACCGGGTATATATTAACTGTTTTGACAAGACGGTTATTTTTCCGGAATTGGACGTTGCAAGAGATTTGTTTATGACAGCGAGACAAGTGAAAGAATCAGTGCAAGATGGAGCTAAGGTATTTATGCTTATGGCAACTTTGAGAATTGGTGGAAGTGAAGAGATTGGTGCTTTACCAATTGTTAGAGATTTTCCGGAAGTTTTCCCTGAAGAGATAAAGGATTTACCACCGGAGCGAGAGGTGGAGTTTTCAATAGATTTGATTCCTGGAACTAGTCCGATATCGATGGCTCCTTATCGTATGTCGGCATCAGAATTGAAAGAGTTGAAGAGTCAACTTGAGGATTTGCTTGAAAAGAGGTTTATTCGTCCGAGTGTGTCGCCGTGGGGTGCACCGGTGTTGTTGGTTAAGAAGAAAGAGGGTTCTATGAGGCTCTGTGTGGATTACAAACAGTCGAACAAGGTGACTATCAAGAACAATATCCACTTCCGAGGATTGATGATCTGATGGATCAGTTGGTTGGTGCAAGTGTGTTCAGCAAGATTGATTTGAGATCTGGGTATCATCAGATTTGCGTGAAAGCTGAGGATATTCAGAAGACGGCCTTTAGGACGAGGTATGGACACTATGAGTATTCTGTGATGCCATTTGGTGTGACTAATGCACCAGGTGTATTTATGGAGTACATGAATAGGATTTTCCATCCTTATTTGGATAAGTTTGTGGTTGTGTTTATCGACGACATCTTGGTTTATTCGAAGAGCGAAGAAGAGCATGTCGAGCATCTGAAGATTGTGTTATCTGTGTTGAGAGAGAAGCAGTTGTTTGCAAAGCTTTCTAAGTGTGAGTTTTGGTTGAAGGAAGTTAGTTTCCTTGGTCATGTAATTTCGAGTAATGGTATTGCAGTTGATCCGTCGAAGGTTGAAGCAGTATCGCAATGGGAGACTTCGAAGTCAGTTTTTGAGATTAGAAGTTTCCTTGGTTTAGCCGGTTATTATCGGAAGTTTATTGAAGGATTCGCTAAGTTATCGTTACCGTTGACGCAGTTGACTAGGAAGGGTCAAGCTTTTGTTTGGGATGCCAAGTGTGAAGCGAGTTTCCAAGAACTTAAGCGAAGGTTGACGACAACCCCTGTTTTGATTTTGCCAAATCCAGAAGAACCATTCGTTGTGTATTGTGATGCTTCTTTGATGGGTTTAGGAGGTGTGTTGATGCAGAATAACCAAGTTGTGGCTTATGCTTCGAGGCAACTCAAAATGCATGAGAAGAATTATCCGACGCATGACTTAGAGTTGGCCGCCGTTGTGTTTGTGTTGAAACTTTGGAGGCATTATTTGTTTGGTGCGAGGTTTGAAGTGTTTAGTGACCACAAGAGTTTGAAGTATCTCTTTGATCAAAAGGAATTGAATGCAAGGCAAAGAAGCTGGTTAGAGCTATTTAAGGATTATGATTTTGGTTTGAATTACCATCCGGGTAAAGCGAATGTAGTAGCAGATGCATTGAGTCGGAAATCATTGCATATGTCGGCGTTGATGGTGAAAGAGTTGGAATTGGTCGAGCAACTTCGGGATTTGAGTTTAGTATGTGAGAGAACTTCTTTTGGATTTAAGTTGGGTATGTTAAAGCTTACAAATGGTATTTTGGATGGAATTCGAGAAGGACAGAAATCGGATTTGAGTTTAGTTGATCGGTTGACTTTAATCAGCCAAGGCCAAGGTGGTGATTTTCGGATTGATGAGAATGGGATTATGAGATGTCGGGATCGAGTTTGTGTTCCGAATGTTGTTGAGCTTAAAAAGAGTATCCTTGAGGAAGGACATCGTAGCGGATTAAGTATTCATCCAGGTGCTACTAAGATGTATCAGGATTTGAGGAAAGTGTTTTGGTGGCCTAGTATGAAGAAGGATATTGCGGAATTTGTGTATTCTTGTTTGACTTGCCAGAAGTCAAAGATTGAGCATCAGAAGCCATCGGGTTTGATGAAGCCGTTGTTTATTCCTGAGTGGAAATGGAATAGTATCTCCATGGATTTTGTATCGGGTTTGCCGAGGACGCCGAGTAGTTTTGAGGCTATTTGGGTTATCGTGGACAGATTGACTAAATCTGCTTACTTTATCCCTATGTGTGTGGATTACCCGTTGGAGAAGTTGGCTAAATTTTATATTGAGAGGATTGTGTGTTTGCATGGTATTCCGTCGAGTATTGTTTCGGATAGAGATCCGAGGTTCACTTCGAGATTTTGGGAGAGCTTGCAGAGTGCTTTGGGTACTAAGTTGCGTTTGAGTTCAGCGTATCATCCTCAGACAGATGGTCAGACGGAGAGGACGATTCAGTCGCTTGAAGATCTTTTGAGAGCTTGTGTATTGGAAAAAGGAGGAGCTTGGGATAGCTACTTGCCTTTGATTGAGTTTACCTACAACAACAGTTTTCATTCGAGTATCGGTATGGCACCATTTGAGGCGTTGTATGGTAGGCGGTGTAGGACACCATTGTGTTGGTTTGAGTCCGGAGAGAGTTCTGTTGTTGGACCCGAGATAGTTCAGCAGACTACGAACAAGATTAATATGATTCAAGAAAAGATGAGGATTTCTCAGAGTCGTCAGAAGAGTTATTATGACAAGAGGAGGAAGGCACTTGAATTTCAAGAGGGAGATCATGTGTTTCTTCGAGTCACTCCGATGACAGGTGTTGGTAGGGCATTGAAGTCGCGCAAGTTGTCGCCGCGTTTCATTGGTCCTTATTAGATTTTGCAGAAGATAGGAGAAGTGGCCTATCATGTGGCTTTACCACCGTTGCTTGCTAATCTTCATGACGTATTCCATATATCTCAGTTGAGGAAATACATTGCGAATCCGTCTCATGTAGTCTAATTAGATGATGTGCAGGTGAGAGATAACCTGACTGTTGAGACATCACCTATGAGGATAGAGGATCGGAAATTGAAGTAGCTTCGAGGTAAAGAGATTGCTTTAGTGAAGGTCGCTTGGGGAGGACCGGCTGGTGGAAATGTTACTTGGGAGCTTGAGAGCCAGATGAAAGAGTCTTATCCAGAACTGTTTGAACCAGGTAACATTTTCGAGGACGAAAATTCCTAAAGTGGGGGAGGGTTGTAACAGCCCGAATTTCATTAAATAATTAATAATAGTAATTAATTGATTTAGTGGGATTTTTATTAATGTTGGAAATTAATTTTTATTAATTGGAATTAATAGAGAATTGAGAAGGAAATTGGAAGGAAGGAAAATAAAAGAAATATATAATAAAGAAGGAAAAGAAAAGAAAGTTGGAAAGAAACATTTGGAAAGAACGAAGAAGAGAAAGAGGGAAGAAGAAGAGAAAGAGAGGAGAAGAAGAGGAAAGTGGAAAATCATCAAGAACCAACATCAAAGCTCCGATTAATCGAGGTAAGGGTGAGAAATGTTTCTATTTGATCATTGCATGATGTTATATATGTTGGGTTGGGGTTTTGGTGTAGTTTCCATCCTTTTTCATTTAGGGCAAAAGTTGGAATAATCGGTAGAACTGTGATTTAATTGGATGGAACTGAGTAACAATGCCGTAGAATAGTCGGGTAACATGTATTGATGTTTTTTGAGTTGGTTTTGATGTTTGGGAGTTGGTTGGTGGTGGGTTTGAGAAGGAGAAGACAAAACAAAATTATGTTCTGCGCAGGTTTGCTGGCTCTCGCCAGGCAAGCTAAGGCGAAGCTTCGTCGGGCGAAGCCTAGCGCACGCTGGCGAATAATTATGATTAAGTCCCAGTGGACTTCGCTGGCGAGTTCTCCAGGCGAAGGTTGGTTAGCGAATGTTTGCCCAGCGAAAGTGCTGGCGAATGGTGGCGAACAAAGTCAGTAGCTATTGACTTTGGCTCGTTGGGGAGTCTCGCCAGGCGAAGGCCTAGCGAGTGTTCGCTGAGAGGGTTCGCCAGGCGAAGGTCCAGCGAAGGTTCGCTGCGAGGCCTCGCCAGGCGAATATGGGCGAATTTGACAACATCTTTTCTTTGTTGTGGTTTCCATGTGTTGACGATTTAGTTGTTTCACATAGACTAATACCTCTACATTTTGAGTATGTATGTGATCTATTGTGATGATATGTGTTGTGGGTAGCCTACGGGCGTGAATCTTAGAATTGTGATTTGAATGTTAATTGCATCAAGTATAAATACATGTGAACATAATAGGTGATTATGTGTGTATTATTTAATGAACTTGTGAATGCTTGATGTGTATACAATTATGTGATGAGTATGCATGAGAACATTGTGAATATGTGTGTATAACTTGTAATTGTATGATTGGTATTGTGATGTTAATACCTTGATTGTTGTGATATATGCTATATGTGCAATCATTGTGTAATTCTTGAAGAGATGAATTATTAAATGCATGAGATTAAGATGCGAGAACGGTCTTAAGTGCATTGTTGTGGTTGATTGCATATGCATCATTTAGTCAAGAGGCAATGTCTGTTAGTTTCGTGGAAACTAGTGGCTTGTCCCAAACCTAGAAGAGTGGGTTTGAAGGCTTAGAGGACGGGCCTTTGTTGTTATCGGTCTAGAAGAGTGGACCCGGTTTAATGTAAAAACCGAAAAATGATAACGGGTTATCGGTCTAGAAGAGTGGGCCCAGTTTAATGTAAAAACCGAAAAATGATAACGAGAGTCGGTACTGCATTGCATGAGTTGCATTGAGTTGTTGAGTCACATTGATATATGACATATGCATGAGTTGCATTGAGTTGTTGAGTCACATTGATATATGACATATGCATGAAGAGATGCTTATGTGTGAATGATAAGATTGTGGAAATGTGAGTGTATGCATGATGTGGGAATGCTTTGTGAATATTCATGTTGTCTATATATGTGTGGTAAATATATATGACTAAGAGGGTGAATTGTGGTGAGAAATATGGAGTTGAATTATATGATTACCTATATATATATATATATATATATATATATATATATATATATATATATATATATATATATATATATATATATATATATATATATATATATATATATATATATATATATATATATATATATATATATATATATATATATATATATATATATATATATATATATATATATATATATATAATCTTATGCTTTGATTACTATGGTTATATTTCTCACCCTTCTGCTGTTTTATAATGCTCTACGAGGCATTGCAGATTAGGATGCTGGAGTCTTTCTTTTGTGAAGTATAGCTTCATTCTTTTGAGTCGGACCGCTCTGATTATGTAACACCGGGAAGTTAGGCTGGTAAAGTATTCTTTTGTGATACATTGCGATGTATCAGCTGATGTGGCTTTGTAATTATCTCACGTGATGTATTAATCTGGATATCTTATGTGTATGTGAATTAATATTTTGGAAATGATTAAAGGATTTTATCTTCCGCTTAAATTTTAATGTTGAAATGTGATTTCTAAAACCATGAAAATGTTACATATTTTATGGAGCAAATGTTAAAGTGTTTCATTGGTGAAATTGTGACATTCTTCCTTTATACCTTATTCTAAAATTTTCACTCTGATAAATTTGTATATGCATTTATTTGGGGGTATAGAAAGGGGTGTTACATGAAGGATGACAAATAGCTAACCATAATATCCTCTTCACCGCATACCGTGACTATCTTCCCTTCCACCATATACTTTAGCTTTTGATGCAACGTTGAGGTGACTGCCCCTGCAGCGTGTATCCAAGGTCGGCCAAGCAAACAGATGTATGCTGGATGGATATCCATAATGTAGAAAGTTGCATCATAGATCTCTGGCCCTATCTGAATAGGCAGCGTGATTTCCCCAAACACTGATCTCTTAGATCCATCAAAAGCTCTCACCACCAGATCACTGGGCGTGCATATCAAACCTTGAATGTCCAACTTCATCAATGCCTTCTTCGGAAGCACGTTGAGGGATGATCCTGTATCCACCAAGACATGTGACATCAAAGATCCTCTACACTCCAAAGATATATGCAAAGCACGGTTATGGTTCCTCCTGTTGGTGTAAGCCCTAGAGGCCAATACTTTTTGGTACTTGTATCAGATTATTCGTTTAATAATAAAAGGCATTTCTTTATTATGTTTGTCTTTCAGAATAATAAAGTCCCTAGAATAGTTAGTCTGTTTAATGAAATGTTAAGTGTGACTTAATCATGAGATCCCATTAAACATAAAGACATTATTCTTAAAATATCTGTAGTCAAGCTTTATTGCAAAGTGGGATAACATTAAAAGCATTGAGACTATTATGAAGATAGACTGATGATCACATCTCATGGATCATGGATAAAGAGTTATCAAGTCTTGACATAGGTATAAATATTAGGAGTAATATTTATACCGGATTGACCCGCTATGAGAATACTACATAGTATGTTATGCAAAGTGTCATAAGTTATTCTCATGGTGATAATGGTGTATTACCACCCTTCGACCTGAAACCACTATGGACCCTAGATGTAGAGTCGGGTGCTTTATTGCTGATCAAACATTATCCGTAACTGGATGATCATAAAGACAATTGATGGGCACTCCACGAAGCATGCTGAGGGACATGAGTGTCCTAGATGGAATTTGCCAATCCTGCATAACAGGAGAAATGTCTAAGGGCCCAATATTGAACTGGACAAGGATGACACAGTGTATGCCTTGTGTTCAATATAGACATAGGGGCAAAAGGGTAATTGTACAAACATATATTATCACGAAAAAGGTTTTGTCAGATCACATGACATTTTCGTGACTTGGGTAGCAGTGATGTGTTGCTAGATACCGCTTACTGTTTATTATGTTAAATATATAATTTAATATAATTACCAACGTTACGAAATCCTACAGGGTCACACACATAAGGACAGTTTGATGAGAGATAGAGAAATCAAAGGAACACCGTAAGGTACGGTGCACTTAAGTGAAAAATAGAAATTCGGATAATATAATAATAATTATTGTTATTTTATAATGGTTATAAAATAATAATAAAATAAATATATTTATTATAATAATAGTTATTATAATAATATATAATATTATTATGGATCATGTGAATTGGGTTTTTAGCTCGCAGTCCACAAGAGAGTCTATAAAAGGAACCCTTGTGATGAAGCTTTCACTTGATGCAATTTCGTTTTTGATTCTCTTTTCTCACTCAAATAATTCTGTTCGTAAGCAGCTAGCACTGTGACCGGAAGCTGTTCGTGTGGACTGAGTAGAGGCGTTGCACTTCATCAACGCTTGTGATCGCTGCATCAAAGATCTGAATCGCCACAAAGAGGTAACGATTCTATCACTGACCATGCTCATTCGTAAGGATCACTAAAGGAAATTTTTGTTTTCCGCTGTGTTTAGATCGCAATTTTCCTTCAGTGGTATCAGAGCCACTTACGAAACCATGGATCTGATAGCTGTTAAATTTCCGTCTTTTCTGTATTTGATTCGATTAAAACACAGAATGAATTTAACAATAAACGACTAATTAAATTTGGCATCTGTTGTGTACGATTTGGATGATTGATGTTGATTATGCTTCAGAAACCGACATTAGTATGGTGAAGTTGTGCGATACATTGATCATCCATAGGTTACACAATTAGATCGATCACCTTTATATAAGATATAAGAAATTCTGATGCAAAGATGGTATATGGGATATACTGTTTTGATTTCATCCATTCAATCACATAAGGATTGTAATTCTTTTGAAAGATCATCATTTTCATTCGCTTCGGAATCCGACATTAGTATGGTGAAGCAATGACATGTTGATCTATCATATTGAGTTATCAATCGAGTTGTGTTTGACGGCATGAAATTGTTGCATTAGGATTAATGGCAGTACAAGTGTTGTATTGCCGCAAACTTTTCCGGTTGGGGTTGTAAATGCACAAAAGTTGTGCAGGAAACGACGTGAAATACAATGAAGTGTGATCAATCAGCCGAAATTTAATTTAGTTTATTTAATTATCGGAATTTTAAACTAATAATAAAAGTGTGTTTATTATTATTTATTTGTGGTGATCAGTTATGGCCTTAGTTTATCCTTTATTATTGTTTTGGGATTTTTGAATACGGCCTGCGTGTCGTGCCTCTCTCTCAATCTCTTTATGTAACTTCTTTTCTCATCTCACCCCCTCGTATGTAAAACGAGTTTTCTTATATATAATGTAATATTATGTTATGAAAAAAAAAAAGAAAAAAAAAGGAAGTATTCAATATTAAAGGAGGATAACCTTGGAGATCATGCTTGGAGAAGCTTAGATCGTTATTAGGTTAGCTTAGGTTCTCTCATTGGCTTGAGAGAACAATTGCGTTAGGGGCCATAATTGTATCTTTTTATATGTGTGTTGATGCATGTAATTGTATGTTGATGCATGTGAGAGACGTTTTGCATGTTAAGCCGGTGAGATCAAACTAATAACAAATTCCCTCAAAATTAAATATTAAGTTTATGCTTTCCAATTTTTAGCACTCATCAAGACTAGTATCGAGCATTGTAGGTTTCGCCTACGCGAGGTGCATGTTCTATATTAGTAAGGTGTGATGGGATAATTGTAATATCCAATTGCTAAAACAATGGGTCAAACTTAACTAAACAAATTATAATAAGATTATATATGTTTAGAAGCAAGAATTGGGAATGATTCATGTGATGGATCAGAATAAGGAGTTATTCACCCAATTGAAAATATTCGAGAGTTGTATGAGATACAATTGGAAGGAGTTCCTACCTAAATAACTTAGTTTTGTGTAATCAGCCTAACGCTGACTTAAAACAAAGTGAAACATGGATCTCGACCCACTAGAAAGTCTTCCAACGGGATTTTCCGAATCAAATGATGAGGGTCATTTGTTTTGAATAAAATAGTGGGAGCATATTTGATTAAAGGCCTAATTAAATATGTTGTTTTAATTATACTTATATTTTCATGTTTCTCTTGTAGATTACCATGACAACAAACACATCGAACAATATTTTGCGATCCATCCTAGATAAGGAAAAATTGTCTGGGACAAATTTCCTGGATTGGCACCGTAATCTGAGGATTGTCCTCAAGCACGATAAGAAGTTGTATGTCTTGGAGACACCAATTCTTGAGGAGGAACCTCCTAGTTCTGCACCAAAGGCAGAAAGAGATGCTTATAAGAAGCATTTCGATGATGCCAATGAAACCGCTTGCCTCATGCTTGCTACCATGAACTCTGAGTTGCAAAAGCAACACGAGAACATGTCTGCGTTCGATATGATCGGACATCTGAAAATGCTTTATCAAGAGCAAGCAAGAAATGAGAGGTTTCAGGTTTCAAAGTCCCTTTTTAACAACAAGTTAGCTGAGGGAGCCCCTGTAAGTCCCCATGTACTCAAGATGATTGGGTATGTGGAGAACCTTGACAGATTAGGGTTTCCCCTTGGAAAGGAACTTGCGATTGATCTGATCTTGCAATCGTTGCCAGAGAGCTTCAGTCAGTTTGTCCTGAATTTCAATATGAATGACTTGGACAAAAGTCTTCCAGAACTGCTAGGCATGTTGAGAACTGCTGAGCAGAATATGAAGACAAAAGGGAAATCCATTCTGATGGTCAGTAATGGAAAGAAACAGAACAAGAGGCCCATCAAACAGGGTGGTAGAGGGAAAGGCAAGGAAGTTGCCAAACCCAAACCCACTCCTCCTGTTTTGAAGCCTAGTGGAGGAATAGCAAAGGAGGGCACTTGCTTCCATTGCGGTAAGACCGGACATTGGAAGAGAAATTTCCCAAAGTACCTGGAAGATAAGAATAATGGAGTAGAGACTTCAAATTCAGGTATTTTTGTTATTGAAATTAATTTATCTACTTCTGCATCATGGGTATTAGATACTGGATGCGGTTCTCACATTTGTACTAATGTGCAGGGGCTAAAAAGGAGTAGAGATTTGGCAAAAGGTGAAGTTGACCTACGAGTTGGCAATGGAGCAAAGGTTGCTGCTTTAGCTGTAGGAACTTATGTTTTAACTTTACCTAGTGGTTTAATAATTCAGTTAGAGAACTGTTATTATGTACCTGCAATTAGCAGGAATATTATTTCCGTTTGTTTGGACAAGTTTGGTTTTTCATTCATAATAAGGAACAATTGTTGCTCCATTTATTTGAATGATATATTCTATGCTACTGCAAAAATGAATAATGGACTATATGTCCTTGATCTTGAAATGCCAATTTATAACATTAATACTAAAAGGTTGAAACCTAATGAGTTGAATCCAACTTACCTTTGGCACTGTCGATTAGGCTACATAAATGAGAAACACATTTCCAAACTCCATAAAGATGGACTCTTGGACTCTTTTAATTATGAATCATATGAGACATGCAGATCTTGTTTAATTGGAAAGATGACAAAGTCCCCATTCACAGGAAAAGGTGAAAGGGCTAATGATCTTTTGGCACTCATACATACTGATGTATGTGGACCACTGAACATACCAGCCAGAGGAGGTTTTCAGTACTTCATCACTTTTACTGATGACTTCAGTAGATACGGATATGTGTATTTAATGAAACACAAATCTGAGTCCTTTGAAAAGTTCAAGGAATTCAAGAATGAAGTACAAAACCAACTAGGTAAGAATATTAAAGTTCTTCGATCAGATCGAGGCGGTGAATATTTAAGCCTAGAATTTGATGACCATCTAAAAGAGTATGGGATTCTATCCCAACTTACTCCTCCTGGAACACCACAATGGAATGGTGTATCTGAGAGAAGAAATCGAACCTTGTTAGACATGGTCCGATCCATGATGAGTCACGTCGATCTTCCAAACTCCTTTTGGGGACATGCATTATTAACAGCAGCTTACACACTTAACCGTGTTCCATCCAAAAAGGTTGATAAGACACCATATGAGATATGGAGTGGTAAGAAACCACATATGTCTTACATGAAGATTTGGGGTTGCGAAGTTTACGTCAAACGACAAATTTCAACCAAGCTTGAGCCCAAATCTGACAAATGCTTATTTGTGGGGTATCCTAAAGAAACAAGAGGATATTACTTCTACAATCCTTCTGAGGGCAAAGTGTTTGTCGCTCGAACTGGAGTCTTTCTGGAAAGGGATTTTATTTCCAAAGGAAACAGTGGGAGGAAAATAGAGCTTGAAGAAATTCAAGAATCACAAAACATTGAAACACCTATGGAGGAACTAGAGCGGGAAACACAAGTAGTTGTGGAAGAGCAACCTGCTCAAGTAGAACAAGACCAGCGTAGGTCAAGCAGGATACGTCACCAACCTGAGAGATATGGATATCTCACAAGTGATCAGGGTGATGTATTACTCATGGATCAAGATGAGCCTGTGACCTACAAAGAGGCCATAACTGGTCCTGAGTCTGAGAAGTGGCTAGAAGCCATGAAATCTGAAATGGATTCCATGTACACAAACCAGGTTTGGACCTTGGTAGAACCTCCTATAGGAGTTAACCCTATAGGATGCAAGTGGGTCTTCAAGAAGAAGACTGACATGGATGGTAAGGTACATACCTATAAAGCAAGACTGGTTGCAAAAGGCTATAAACAAATTCATGGGGTTGACTATGATGAAACCTTTTCACCAGTTGCAATGCTTAAATCTGTTCGAATTTTACTTGCCATCGCTGCATATCATGATTATGAAATATGGCAGATGGATGTCAAAACTGCTTTCCTTAATGGGAATCTTCTTGAGGATGTGTACATGACACAACCTGAAGGATTTGACATACCACAAGATGCCCAAAAGATATGCAAGTTACAGCGATCAATCTATGGATTGAAGCAAGCTTCCAGAAGCTGGAATCTTCGTTTTGATGAAACCGTAAAACAATATGGATTCATCAAAAATGAAGATGAACCTTGTGTCTACAAGAAGGTTAGTGGGAGCATGATCGTGTTTCTGGTATTATATGTAGATGACATATTACTCATTGGAAACGATGTCCCTACCTTGCAACAAGTGAAGACTTGGTTAGGGAATTGTTTTTCTATGAAAGACCTAGGTGAAGCAGCCTATATATTAGGAATTAGGATCTATAGAGATAGATCACAAAAACTGCTTGGCCTAAGTCAGAGTACATACATAGATAAAGTGTTGAGACGCTTTAATATGCATGATTCCAAGAAAGGATTCATACCTATGCAACATGGTCTGTGTTTATCAAAAACACAATCCCCTTCAACTAAGGAAGAAAGGGATCACATGAATACGATTCCATATGCATCTGCAATAGGATCTATCATGTATGCCATGTTATGTACTCGACCAGATGTCTCGTATGCATTAAGTGCAACGAGTAGGTACCAATCTGATCCCGGTGATGCTCACTGGGTAGCTGTCAAGAATATCCTTAAGTACTTGAGAAGGACTAAGGATTCATTCTTGATATATGGAGGTCAGGAAGAGCTTGATGTAATTGGTTACACTAATGCTAGCTTCCAGACAGATAAGGATGATTTTAGATCACAATCTGGTTATGTGTTCTGTCTCAATGGTGGCGCTGTGAGCTGGAAAAGTTCAAAGCAAGAAACAGTTGCTGATTCTACAACTGAGGCCGAGTATATTGCTGCCTCAAATGCAGCAAAGGAAGCTGTTTGGATCAAGAAGTTCATTAGTGAACTTGGCATAGTCCCTAGCATTGTGGATCCCATTGGTTTATATTGTGATAACAATGGTGCTATCGCACAAGCTAAGGAGCCTAGATCTCACCAACGATCCAAACACATACTTAGGCGTTATCACCTCATTCGAGAGATAATCGATCGGGGAGATGTGAAGATATGCCGAGTACCTACACTTGACAATATCGCTGACCCATTAACAAAGCCTCTTGCGCAACAGAAGCATGATGGTCATACTAGATCTATGGGTATTAAGGGTATGCCTAATTGGCTCTAGTGCTAGTGGGAGATTGTTGGTGTAAGCCCTAGAGGCCAATACTTTTTGGTACTTGTATCAGATTATTCGTTTAATAATAAAAGGCATTTCTTTATTATGTTTGTCTTTCAGAATAATAAAGTCCCTAGAATAGTTAGTCTGTTTAATGAAATGTTAAGTGTGACTTAATCATGAGATCCCATTAAACATAAAGACATTATTCTTAAAATATCCGTAGTCAAGCTTTATTGCAAAGTGGGATAACATTAAAAGCATTGAGACTATTATGAAGATAGACTGATGATCACATCTCATGGATCATGGATAAAGAGTTATCAAGTCTTGACATAGGTATAAATATTAGGAGTAATATTTATACCGGATTGACCCGCTATGAGAATACTACATAGTATGTTATGCAAAGTGTCATAAGTTATTCTCATGGTGATAATGGTGTATTACCACCCTTCGACCTGAAACCACTATGGACCCTAGATGTAGAGTCGGGTGCTTTATTGCTGATCAAACATTATCCGTAACTGGATGATCATAAAGAGAGTTGATGGGCACTCCACGAAGCATGCTGAGGGACATGAGTGTCCTAGATGGAATTTGCCAATCCTGCATAACAGGAGAAATGTCTAAGGGCCCAATATTGAACTGGACAAGGATGACACAGTGTATGCCTTGTGTTCAATATAGACATAGGGGCAAAAGGGTAATTGTACAAACATATATTATCACGAAAAAGGTTTTGTCAGATCACATGACATTTTCGTGACTTGGGTAGCAGTGATGTGTTGCTAGATACCGCTTACTGTTTATTATGTTAAATATATAATTTAATATAATTACCAACGTTACGAAATCCTACAGGGTCACACACATAAGGACAGTTTGATGAGAGATAGAGAAATCAAAGGAACACCGTAAGGTACAGTGCACTTAAGTGAAAAATAGAAATTTGGATAATATAATAATAATTATTGTTATTTTATAATGGTTATAAAATAATAATAAAATAAATATATTTATTATAATAATAGTTATTATAATAATATATAATATTATAATGGATCATGTGAATTGGGTTTTTAGCCCGCAGTCCACAAGAGAGTCTATAAAAGGAACCCTTGTGATGAAGCTTTCACTTGATGCAATTTCGTTTTTGATTCTCTTTTCTCACTCAAATAATTCCGTTCGTAAGCAGCTAGCACTGTGACCGGAAGCTGTTCGTGTGGACTGAGTAGAGGCGTTGCACTTCATCAACGCTTGTGATCGCTGCATCAAAGATCTGAATCGCCACAAAGAGGTAACGATTCTATCACTGACCATGCTCATTCGTAAGGATCACTAAAGGAAATTTTTGTTTTTCGCTGCGTTTAGATCGCAATTTTCCTTCACCTCCAAGCAGGAGTCAGATCCAAATCAGTAAAACCTATACCATTACCGGCGTTCACATGAGCTACTACCCCTTCCAACTGATTAACAAAAATCTCCTGAGGTACGTACGCTGCATTCAAGACTTTCAGTAGATCATTGCGATGCGCCTCTGAACTCATCAATAATGACAGGATAGATATCTTCGAAGGAGTCTGATTCAAGTGATCCACAATTTTGTAGTCACTCTTCCGAATTAGTCTCATAAATTTCTCTGCATCTTTTGAAAGATCATCAACACCGACCTGTGGTTGGACATTCTCCTCAATCACAGCCTTACACTTACCTTTGTCATTCTTATCAGCATTAACCTCTGGTGGAGAAAAGACCTACCACTTCTGGTGATACCCCCGACACCAACTATATTCTCAACCGACGAACTTCCGCTTGCAGACCCTGTCCATTCTTGCTTCTGCCCATTACAGAACACCTCTCCCCCGTAATTCCATGGTATAGCTCTAGTGCTCTTATACGGTAGGGGTCCAGGTACAGTAATGGTAACCGGAGCTGGCCTAGCAGGCGCTGAAATATTGATTGTCCGGTATGGAATGAAAATCATAGCAACTTCGTTTCCATCATTACTCACTTTATGCTTGGCATCTTCTTTCACGACTTTATCAAATTACAAACAACCCTCATCAATCATTCTCTGAATACCCTTCTTCAAAAGATCGCAACCCTCAGGTTGCGCTTCACATTCTGAGCAGTCAGCAGAACAACCAGGAAACACCCCCTTCTTCAACAGACTAGCCTTCACAAAACCCAATGGAGTTTTCAAATCCTCAACATCAGTTATTAGATTCAACTTCTACCCCTCGATAATGGCATTGACTCCGGCCACCCCATGATTTGGCATCGGGTTTTGAGTCACATTAAGCCCCTCATTAGTGAAATTGATAGCTTTGGAATCAAGCAAGTCCTGGACTTTATGCTTGAAAGCTTTGCAATGGTCAATATCGTGCCCTGGAGCATCCAAATGAAACTCGCACTTAGAATTCGCATCGTACCCAGCAGGTGGCAGACCAGTGAGAGGAACCAAGGTCCTCTTCTGAACCAATTATAACTGCAGCAACCGTTGTAACAACTGAGAATACGACATTGGAGGATTTGAAAACTGCCTATTAGCCGTTCTGTGCCTGGCAGCATAAGGTCGTTGAACATTGGCTTGCTGATGAGCTGCAGTCGGAATATCTACTGTAGCGACTTGTTGAGGATAATGGGATTGAGCTCTACCTTTACCCTTGTGAGAAACAACATTTGCATCCCCCTCCCTTCTCTTGGGGTTTTCAGAATACAGCTTCTTTGTTCCTCCCGACGAGGATCCACCTCCATTCGGAATCTTACCAGACTTGATTCCACTCTCTAATCTCTCGCCAGCGATTACCAGATCGGAAAACCCTGCAGACATGCAGCCTATCAACTTCTCAAAGTACACACCAGGTAACGAAGCCATGAACAAGTCTATCAACTCCCTTTCAACCAAAGGGGGTTGCACTCTTGCAGCCAAATCCCGCCACCTCTGGGCGTATTCCTTGAAACTCTCAGAATTTTTCTGCGGCAAGCTCTGCAATTGTACCCGATTTGGTGCCAGATCGCTATTATATTGATAATGACGCACAAAAGCCTCGGCAAATTCTTTCCAGCTGCGGATATGGGTTCTCTCAAGTTCCATATACCATTCCAAAGACGCCCTTGCTAGACTGTCTTGGAAAAAATGTATCAGCAGCTTTTCATCATTGGAATAAGCAGACATTTTTCTGAAATACGCCCGAATATGCACCCTTGGACAAGTCGTCCCTTTGTACTTATCAAAATCGGGCACCTTGAATTTGGGAGGAATCCTGACCCCAGGAACTAAACCAAGATCAGACATATCAAGGCTCAAAGAGTTCTAATTCTCAAACAATTTCATTTTCTCCTTGATCAGTTTAAACCTTCGGTCAGCTTCAGTCGGTAAACCATCCTCCATATCTCTCATGGAAAACACATCATCCTGGTTATCTTCCCAATCAGGGCCAACAGCCCTGTGCACAACGCACACACTTCCATTACCAGCAATATTACCATTCTCATTCACAACTCCTCTGCCTGGAGGTACAACAACAGTAGGGATACCCTGTGGAATAGATCCACCAATCTGTGGAGGAATAATACCAGATCCTCTGTGCAAAATATCGTCTTCGTCAACCCGTGCTATCAACGGCTAGACCAAAGTTCTTAACTGTTCCTGCCCACTAGCAACAGTCTGCATCAGTTCCATGAATTGGGCCATGCGAGCCCTGACTTCCTGCAATTCGGCTTGAACCTGATCCATCACCTTTCGTTGATTCCCTCGAGTTAGATACTTGTAGAAACTGAACTCCTCAACTTCCTCAATCCTAAACTGAAGAAAACCAAGCAGAGTTAGGAACAGAAGGCCACCGAGAACACCTGCGATGCAAATGAGAATGCAAGATGCAAAATGCAAACATGTCTATGTATGCACAGGGAGATCTCCCCCTTGATTCCAGTTTCAATAAACAAGAACGACAGAGATGGATAAGAACATCACAATAATCTTCTCATATATCAGGTAAAGCTGAGATAATACAATCAAACGAGAAATATCTGCATACAAAGAGGTATTGATCTCATCCAACATCACTGGTGATGATCCAAATACAAAAGCAAATAAAACTACAAAAGATAAAACTCCCTAGTAGCCATGATCTCTACTCCAGTCTTGAGACTCCTTGAGCATCTCCTTTGTATCGGGATGATCTGGTCTGGCAACCAACTCTCTGACAAGGACATCCCTCTCACGTATCACATCCCGGAGATAATGGCAATGGTCCTCCCAAGCATCTTCGCCGAAGGCATCCTCAAGCCTGGGTTTCTTCACCTCTGCTCGAATCTTGAACTCTTCAAGTGCTGATAAAGTTTCCTTTTATTTCTGCTTTATCGTGCTCCTACAGAACGATTCTAACAATACCTCCCTCTCCTTAGCCTTGAGCCGCGCTTTCAGCTTATCAACCTGAATTCAAAGCTAATCCTCTCTACTCTTGTTGGCAGTCAAGGTAGCATTCCATTGCTCATTGAATTTGGATATCTTCAGATAGGCTCTATCTAAATCCTCCTTCTCACTCTTCAGAATGCTACAAGTGCTTTTCAGATCAAAACCGACTTACTTCCGTGCTTGTACCTGATCAGCAAGTTCTTTCTCCAACTTGGCAAAGGATTCTGATTTTATCTTGGCCAAATAAACAGCTTCACCCTTATCATGCTTCAGCTGACTGATTTCCTGCTTCAACTCTTCATTCTCTTTGTGCAGCTCTTCCTTCTCTGCCCAAAGCTTGGTATATCTCAGGATGTCGACGGTTGTAGGCGGCTCACTGACTAAGGGATACAATGGTTCTTCAACAGGAAACGGCGATAGTACCTCTTCAACCCTTTTTTGAATCCAATCCAAGTAGGGATCATAGGCTCTACAATATCCTTTGTATAAAGAAAGCTTTCCCTTCTTGTGAAGTACAGAGATTCCCGCACTTCTTCTTCTTTCGGAGGTTCTTTCGAAGTATAACCGAATTGTCTCACAGCAAGAGAAGGATTATAATTGATACCGCCTTTCCTCCCCATCAAGGGCACATTAGGAAAGCTACCACAACTAAAGATAAGCTCACGACCCAGCAAGTCTCGATTGAACCAGACGATATTCTTCTCCATTAAACCCATAAGCCTCTTCGACCATTCAGATGAGTTCGCGGAATCCAAAAAAGCTCCAGAGCGAGGAAGGTGATCAACAAACCATTTATGAAACAACGGCGCGCAACAAGAAACCATCTTTCCTCTTCTTTTCTCGTTCTTGTAATGCACTGAATGATACAAGTCTCCTAGAAGAGTAGGTACGGGGTTCTTGGAAGAGAAGATATGAAAAGCATCAAAATCCACAAAGTCCGGTACATTGGGGAACAACACAATGCCATAGACACACAGAGCCAAGATAGCACTGAAAACCACCCAACAACCCTTTTCAGCATACTCTCGGGCCTTGTCGACCAAGAAGGGTAAAGTAAATCCGGAAACTCCGTTTCTGCTAATAATATGATCTGCCAAGTCAGAGGCGCTCAAATAAAGAGCGGCGGACAACTTCTCGAGATTAGGTTCTTCTTAGGAGCTGAAGAAAGATACTTTGTTCAGAATCGGAACCCCTAAGATGTAAGCGAATTCCTCCAAAGTCAGAACCAACACATAGTTCGGAAACATGAAGCATCTTAATGGAGGACCATAAAACTGCAATAGGGTATGAATAACTCCATGCTCATAATTCGTGAGCTTACGGACAAACTTCAGAATTCCACCATACTGTTCCCTGAAAGCTGCAAGAACACCAGGATCGGCCATGGAAATCAGACCAAATAAAGGTCCCAACTCAGGTGCCGGAAATTTGTACACAACAATCTTCTTCCTGCTAACTTCCATCTCTACAGAAGACCAGTACCAGAATCAAGGGAAAGACGAGAACTTGTAACACACACAAACATGCAATTTTAAATGCAGAATGATTATGCATATGCAAACATGGGATCAAGGTATCCAATGCTCAAACTCGTTGTTGTGCCGTTGACTGAATTCAACCAGAGCTCCGCTCTAATCAGAACACTGAAACACTCAGGATCAAAATTTTGTACTGACAAGAAAACCAGGGTTGGTTGAAGGCTACGTTTCCTGCAAAACCCATCCCCTCTCACATGTGGGTTCTATTCTTGAAAGGTACGACATCCTATGCGGGTGGTCAACGTCACAGACTTTTGAGAAACAATGATACGTTCACCATTTTTGGTTTGGCATCATAGTCAAATGAAGCGGCTTCACTTAGCTGACTTCCCAAATGAGAGGTCTCCAGAGTCGATAGTTTCTCTAAGTCAATATTCCCTCAACTGCACCAGACGTGCAGGATAGAATACTTTCGAAGAAAAACTTCGTCTGAACGTGAATTTCAGGCGAGCTATTGTGCAGCCAAACGCCACACAAGCTCCCGCTAATCTCCACTCTAATCCTATGTGTATACTCAAGTCCAGGTTCAGCTTATCTCTCAATGGAACAACCCAACCCACAACACAGCAGCAGCAAGAATGCAAATGCAATAATATACAACAGATAATGTACATAAAGCAAAATTGCACAAAAGTAAACACCCAAAGACACAACAAACAAGCGCTAGGATTGACTCGCATAGGGAACCAGAGTCCCCAGCAGAGTCGCCAACTGTCGCAACTGCAAAAAACACCCGGCGAAAAATAGAAGAGTCGCCAACTTTCGTTATTTATCCCAAAGAGAGGGAAAGGGAACGATCGGAAAAACCTAACGAAAAAGGGAAAAGACGAGGTCATCGCAACCAAGTCCTGGATTCGGGAGTCGGTTACGCAAGGGGAAGGTATTAGCACCCCTCACATCCTTCGTACTCGGCGGGATCCATGCTTGTTGTCTATCTAAGGGTGTGTTTAAACTATCTACGCTACAGGCTCACAGGATAAAAAGAAAAGAAAAGAGACTCGGCAGAGCATCGCCGCTCTGTGCCTACATATTCCCTCGTGCAATGGGAAAGTCAGAGTCAACGTAGTTCGACTAACTACGAAGGAATAAAGGGGAAAGGTTGCTCACCAAGACATCACGTCTTGTGCCTACGTATCCTCATCTGGTATGAGAAATCAGAACAAACGTAGTTCGGGCGGACACGAAACCACATGTTGATTAAGTGTTTTAACCAAGTAGGGTTAAACCTCCGTTCCAGCAGTTAGGGACAAATCCTATTTGCGGTAGAACCGAAGCTTAACAACACTCTTTTCTAAAAAAGGTTTTCCGATTAATCCCGAAGGAAAAGGATTTGAAATTTGTTTTGTGTTTTTTAGTGAAGTGAATTAATTCAGTTTGTGATTCATGTTGCACTAAAGACTATGACATGGGAGCTAATGCATCGTGTATCGCCCCCAAACGGGACAGACACTAAACACTCTAGACAAGCGAGAGGAGACCCCTCACTCATCATTTCCCAAGTAGCTTAAGGCTCGTAGCGTGTAATGTTCATCGCATTTATTAAATGAGTTAGAATTGTTTTGAGATGAGAAAGAGAGACGCACGGAAGGTCTAAGGGAAACTCGGCCCTAACGTTGTCATGCAAAGTGGTCCTAAGGTTAGGATAAAAAGGGGAAACATCTACCCTAATGTTAGCATGCTTAGATTGAGCACCTAATGTCTCTCCTACTCCCATCCTAAACGGAGGGACTAGGAACCCTATGGGGATCATGGCAAAAAGCACAAGAAAGCACCAAGTAAATTCAATCACAAGTAAGAGATGCACACATGAAAAATGCACACTTAGAATGGAGGGAGGGAGGAAAAATGTATGGGGCAGCAGCCGCCACAAGCGCATCTCGACCTCAAAAACGATGCAAAAATGGTGCAAACATGAAGGAAAGCGCAAAAGATGAAAGCAAACGAACATGCAAAAATCATCACCTTGAACCACATCCATAAGCATGCATTCAAGTGGAAAAGAACACGAATGTCGGTGAAATCTTGATTAAACAACCAAAACAGCGACATATATCCCAAAACATTTCACTTTTAATGCATCATATCGAATTACGATGATTCGAAGTGAAACGGTACTCAAATAAGCAAGCAAAACAACAAAAAAACAGACCCACTGGCACATTGTTAATCGGTTAACCCCAGAGGTTAATCGCTTAACACACTGTTAGCGTTACAAAATTTGAAAATTTGAACTGGTTAATCGGTTAACCATATGCGTTAACCGATTAACGCTCTGAAAACTTTTGAAAAATTTGAAAATCTGTGATGGTTAATCGGTTAACCATATGCGTTAACCGATTAAAACTGTGCCAACAGCAGAAAATCAGCAATAGAACAACATTTGCAGCAAATAAGCACTTATCCGATCAACCAGATGATCGCATAATCACTTAATCACGAAATTAAACCAGCAAATCATGATTCGAACAACATGTAAACATATCTAAACAACAACATCCACAATCATGTCAACCAAAATTCAATCGAACATGAAAATCAACATGAACATGCAAATAAGCTCAAAAATGCTATGGATCTAGAATTCCAACCTTCGAAGCAGAGAATTGCTTCGGTTAATGTTGAACTAACTAAAATTGAACAGATCCAATGCTAGAAGTCTGGAATACTTCAAGATCCACACTAATTCTTGTAGTAGCAATGGAGATCCTTCAAGATTAATCCAAAATAAGCCAAATAATCACTTTCAAAATCACTTCCAGATTCAGATCCAATTGTGCACAAAAATTGGATGATGAAATCACTTCGATGGAGATGATGGATGGAGGTTTTAGCTCAAGAATTCATTGATTCCATGGAAGAATCAAAGAATTCAATGAAAAAGAGCTTTGAGTGAACGAATTGGAAAATTGAGAGAAAATTTGAGAGAATTGAGATGAATTCTGAAAAATGAGAGTGAGAAATGAAGATTAGCTAGCTTTGGTTTGGAATGGATCACTTAAATATCACCTAGGTTTGGATCCAAAGGAAAGGCTTGGAAGTTGGTTTGTGAATTTTGGTTTGGGATGAGGAATGGAATTTTGGAGGGAAAATGAAATTATGAAATGATTCTAGATCCTTCCCAAGTGTAAAATTTGAATTCAAGTGATCAAAATTGGACCCCAAATGGCTCTGCATTGAAAAATCACGTACAGAGGCAAAAATTGCACTGGTTAATCGATTAACCATATAGGTTAATCGGTTAACACCTTTAAAAAACCCCACATTGACCTGATTTGACTTGGTTAATCGGTTAACCATATGCGTTAACCGATTAACACCTTCAAAATTTTGAATTTGGCGCCTTTTGGAGGGAAATATGCACATTTTCCCTGTTTCAATTGTTTGGAGCTTTGTTAAGCTTCTGAACCTTGTTCTTGAATGTTATCACTGTAAAAAATACTTGACATGAGCCTGAGTGCTGCCTTCTAAACTGCCGTTATCCTGTAAAATAAAATAAAATCGGCCGCTTGACCGCTGGGCAAAATAAATGCCCGAGCCTCTGATGCTCGCTGTTCGTTGTTCAGTCTTTTGCACTGAAATGAACCTGAGCCACCGGAATGCCTCGACCCCATGCCTCGAGAGCAAATGCTATGATATGCGAAAAAAATGCAAAATGTAAAGAAACAAAAGCAAGGCAAATTTGAGCGGTTGATAATCTTCAACAGGTTGATCATCAAGGTAGTCTGACAAGACGCTTCCTTTTATCGAACTCTAAGAAACATATTGAATGTCATACTCTGATAAGAGCATGTGCCATCTTGCAAGTATTCCTGTCTGAGCAGGTTTTTCAAATATGTACTTTATCGGATCCATTTTAGATATCAACAGAGTAGTGTGACAAATCATGCACTGCCTCAGACGTTTGGATGCCCAAGCCAGAGCACAACAAGCTTTTTTTAATGGAGAGTAACGACTTTCACAATCGGTGAATTTCTTGCTCAAGTAGTAAGTCGCACACTCATTCTTCCCTGACTCATCTATTTGGCCAAAGACATAACCCATCGATTCTTCGAGCACAGTCATGTACATGGATAGAGGCCTTCGAGGCAAAGGAGGGATCAATATTGGAGGCTCTTGGAGGTATCCTTTGATCTTTTCAAATGCCGAATGGCAATCCTTGTTCCACAAAACTGCTTGATCTTTCCGTAACAACTTAAAGATCAACACGCAAGTAGGAGTCAAGTTGGAGATAAACCTGGAGATATAATTCAATCTGCCAAGGAAATCTCTGATCTGCTTCTTAGTTTTTGGGGAAGACATTTCCTGGATGGCCTGTACCTCGTCAGGATCTACCTCGATTCCATGTTAACTAACAATGAAGCCGAGTAGTTTTCCAGATTTGACTCCGAAGGTACATTTGACAGGATTTAGTCTCAATTGATACTTCCTGAGTCTTTCAAATAACTTTAACAAATGATCAAGGTGATCATCTTCGCTCTGAGACTTGGTAATCATATCATCGACGTAAACCTCAATTTCTTGGTGCATCATATCATGGAATAATGTCACCATGGCTTGTTGGTATGTTGCTCCAGCATTTTTCAAACCAAAAGGCATAACTTTATAACAATAAGTGCCCCAGGGTGTGATGAAGGTTGTCTTTTCCATATCAGCTGGGTCCATTCTTATCTGATTATAGCCGAAGAAGCCATCCATGAATGAAAATACTACAAAGTTGGTTATATTGTCCACCAAAGTATCAATATGTGGCAGAGGGAAATCTTCCTCCGGACTAACTTTGTTGAGATCCCTGTAATCTACAAACATTCTAAATTTGCCATCCTTCTTAGGTACTAGTACAATATTAGCCACCCACTCAGGGTATTTAGAAACTTCCAGAAAGCCTGCGTCGATCTGCTTTTTAACCTCATCCCTGATTTTGAGAGCCATGTCGGGTCTAGATCTTCGAAGTTTCTGCTTAATTGGAGGACACTCAGGTTTAAGAGGGAGCTTGTGAGCTACACTGTCGGTGTCAAACCCAGGCATATCTTGGTAGGACCAAGAAAACACAATCTTATAATCTTTGAGAAGCATTACCAATCATTCCTTAACCTCTGCCCCAAGCGATGCTCCAATATTGACCTCTCTTTTTACTTCTTCAGAGCCCAAGTTGATAATGTCGATTTGTTCTTTGTAAGGTTGAAGATAGGCATCCTCGTACTCAGTCATCTTTATCAGTTCTTCAGGAATTTCGAAATCCTCATCACTCTCATATTCATCTTAGAATAAAAGTGAACCAAAGTCAAAAAGAACTGGATAATCATCGGATTGAGCGGATGATGGAGGTTCTCTGCATGTGTTAATGGGTTTAAATGATCAAACGCACACACAAAGAGATGCAGATGATGAATTCTTTTTAGATTTTCAAAAGATTTCCATTTTCCTTTTTTTTAAAAGACTGGAAAAAAAACAATGAACAACAAATGGAAGTTTAACAAACACTCATTCATTGATTGATATTTAATTGCAAAAGTCTGGCCCATATAAAATGATCCACTGGCCTCGGGCGTGAACATGGATTTTAAACAGAGAAAAAGCTAACAAGCAAGACAAAACATATTACTCTAAGAGTGGTAGCATGATAGGAACTTCAATGGCCTCCCAATTGCGCAAAACGACTTCATCTCGGAATACCAGGTTATCAATACAGCTCACTTCGGTGTCTTCTTCGATGGCATTAATTTGAATGTCGCCGCTCACAAAGGTTTCTTTCAGGGTCTTTAGGCGCTTGTCGTTGATCTCTGATTCTTCATCTATAGTTGGTTTGTAACGCAACCCTTGTCGATTATTCTTTTCCTGAGCGTTGACCTTAATTACTTCTCCCCAACCTTGAGGAAGACCTTCCTTCATGGAATTTTTTATACTCTGGACAGAGGCGAAAGATGGCATGCGTGTGACAACACCATCCTCAATCAATACAATGTGTGAAATTTCCAATGCCTGGAAAGATGTTTCCAATGCATCGTCATCGGCTTCGATGTACTGGAAGGATGATAGATTTCTCACTATTAAATCTTCTTCTCTGTGTACTATGACCAACTATTCTTCAGTGATAAACTTCATTTTTTGATGTAATATGGATGTGACAGCTCCCGCTGCATGTATCCATGACCCTCCCAGTAAACAACTCTATGTCGGATTTATATCCATTACTTGAAAAGTGACCTCAAAGACCTGTAGGCCCACCATAATTGGAAAATCAACTTCTCCAATTACTGTTCTTCTTGATCCGACGAAGTCTTTCACGATCAGAGATGTGGCTCTTATCACGACTCCTTTATATGCCAACTGGGCCAATGTTCTCTTGAGCATCACATTGAGAGATGACCCAGTATCAACAAGTACTCTAATGAGAGTATCATCTTCACATTTGACAGATACATGCAAGACACAATTGTGCTTGCGACCTTCAGTGGTCAAGTCATCGTTGTTGAAGCTCAGCGTATTGCAAGCCATGATGTTAGCAACAATGGAATCAAACTGCCCCACAGTGATATCTTTTGTTACGTGGCCTGTGTCAGTATCTTCAGCAATGCTTGTCGGTGACTAGGAGAACTTAGCAACAGAGACATGACTAAGATTTTTGACGGCATCTGATTGAGCTGGTCTACTACCCTGTAGTCGCTCTGACGAATTATTCTCAAGAACTCTTCTTCATCTTCCTTCGTGACTTCTTTTCCTTTTAACTTCTCAATAATAATAGGTAGATGGCTTCCTTAGGAACAGTTTCCTTGGGAATGGTTTCCTTGGGCATGGTTTCCTTGGGAATGGTAAGAGTTGCTTTGGGTTGATATATACGACCGCTGCGGGTCATTTTGCTTGCCCCAACAATATTTGTTACATCCTCATGCTTTCTCCCAACTTTCTTATCGTATCAGGAATGGTCATATTTCCAGGATACAACCTTTGGATTAGGACCTGGTCCTCTTCTTGGATCATAACTTGGCTTAGGCTGGCCAACCGTCAGTACTGGGTTGTTGTGGAATACAGGCCTAACAGCAGCGGGAGCAGCGGACTTGCTATTTGCAGTGTTGAATACCGGCACTTTGTCAGACTTCTTCAGTAAATTGAATATAGGTTCAATCACCGAGATATATTCTTTTCTCTTTTTCCCACATATTTGTAGCAGACCATCGTCAATCATCGACTAAATATTCCTCCGCACTAGGTCACAACCTTGCGAATCATGATAACAAGTACTACAACCTTCATGAGAGTCTGTGATCAGACTCGCCTCTATGAATTTCCTGTGTAACTCGATCAATGGAATTTTAACTTCCGAAACCCTAGAAATCAATCTCATATCAGAATCTTCCTCTACGACATTGACACCACCATGGTTTGGTAAAGGACAGTTTTCCACATTAGGCTGATTATCCTCGAAGGAGAGAATCTTATTTTCTATCAACTCGCGCACAATATGGTGAAGTGTTATACAAACTTCAAGGTCGTGTCTCACAACATTTTCATGAAAGGCACACCATGCGTTTGGATTGTAGAAATATGGTAACAAATTTGGAGAAGGACCCAATTTCCTTGTCTGAATCAGGCCTTGTTGCACCATTAAGGGGTACAACTCAGTGTAACTCATAGGAATAGGTTGAATCCTTGGCCTTCTATTATAAAAAGCAGGCCTCAGAGCCGGAGATCTTTGTTGCTGATGTGCTTGTTGATTATGATTTTGCTGGTAGGCGTTGGGCACATGTTGTTGAAAGTTTTGTTGATTTGGCCAAAGTTGAAAAACTTGCGTGACCGTGGCCACATATTGCTGTTGTTGGTACTGCTGATAGTTTTGCTATGGTTGTAGACAAGGTAGTTGTTGATTTTGTGGGCGATTTCTTCTGCTCTAAACCCTCCTATCACACATTACAACATTAGTTTCCTCTTCTTTTTTCTTATAAAAATTGCTCGGTGGCTTCTTCATTGTACTAGTGCTGGTATTACTAGCTGAGTTTGTTACTTTCCCGTTTTTCAAACTTTCCTCCACTTTTATCCCTACGGCCACAATATTGTAAAAGCTCTTTGTGACGCTACTAATTATCCTCTCGTAGAATTCGGGCCTGACTGTATGTACGAACCAATCAGCCAATTCTTTCTCTGTTAGGGGAGGTTCCACCTGAGCGGCAGTTTCGCGCCATCTCTGCGCGTATTCCTTGAAATATTCTGAGTTCTTCTGTTTCATGCTGAGGAGCTAACGACGGTCTGGCGCCAAGTCCATGTTGTACTTGTATTGTTGAATGAATGCATCAGACAAGTCTTGGAAGCAGTGGATTTTTGACTGGTCTAGACTTAGGTACCATTTGGCAGAGGCACCCTTAAGACTGTCTTGGAAGAAATGGATCAATAATTTGTCATTTTTAATGTGCGCGACCATACGCCAACAATACATGATCAAGTGAACCTTTGGTCAGGTCGCTCCTTCATATTTTTCAAATGTGGGCATCGTGAACTTAGAAGGAAGTACCAAACCTGAAACCAGGCACATGTCTTTAGCATTGAAACCAAAGATTCCTTCTATGGTCCTCATCGGTCTTTCCATTATATCCATCTCAACCCTTAACTTTTTGTGTTTCTCATCTTCGACCTCAGACCCGTCGGGTATATCAAATATTTGCTGATGGTTGTTAAAGATCGGTCGGACCTGTGCCTGAGCACTTGCCTGAGTCTAGATAGAATTTTGGAATTCCGTCATTAACGAAATAGTCTGCTACTGAAGGTTGAATTGCTAGGCATTACTAAACGGTGGCATGAAATCCCTGGCGATACCAAACGGATGTTCAGTTGCCGAGGTCACTATTGGAGGAGGATTTGCCACCGTTGTATTGATTTTAGATACCACTATATTCTGCGTGTCCATTTTTGCTTTTATCACTTGAAGGACTTCCATTATCTGGCTAACGTCACCGCGTAACCCCCCGAGGTCGTTGTCGATTTTTTTGATTCTTTGATCTTTATCAGCCATTCTTCTCTGAGCGTTGGCCCTGGTATTGTATCGGTGGGTATTCAGCGTGATTTCTGACAGCAACAAAGCACATGATGAGCTGAGGAACCGATGTAATGCAATGCAAATAAAATGCAGGATGTAAATGCAAATGCAAGCCACACATTCAAGGAAAATCCAAAAATTTGTTTACGAAAAAAATTAATGGATCAACATGTAACAACGTGATGCTTATCATTAACAAATGAAATCTTAACCAAATTCTCATTAACAAATGGAATCTCACAAGCATAAATTTTTCATTAACGAATGAAACTTTTACAACATTTTATAAAATAAAGGTTACACATTCCCAAAAGCTAGGGGTACAAACTAAACAAAAGGAAATTAAAAGGCCCAAATCTTCTAACAAGATGATCCTTCTCCTTCTTACATACTTGTCCTTCTCTGGTCTTGACGAAGCAACTCCCAGAGTTCTTCATTTTCTCATTCGTCCTTGACTAAAGCAAACCTCAACTCTCTTCTAGACAAAAGTTCTTCCGGGACTGGAAAAATTTCATAAGAGCGGGTGTAGAACATCTTCATAGCTATCTCCTTTGACCAAAACATATATACCTTTGAAGCGAGACAACTTAGGTTTTCCACGACAGTCATTCCTTGTAAGTTAGGATGACGCCAGGAAGATATGACTTGTGATTCAAAATCCGGGTCACTACCTTTTTCACAGAAGCAAGTTTCTAACAAGGCTAGATTCGGTTCTTCCTCAGTTGGGTATCCTAATTGGCGGCAGGCCAGGATATGGTTGTAACTAATACATCTTTTGGTGTCGATCAGAGGTACGTTTGGGAAATCTCCACAGCTATATATTGCTACTATTCCTCCGTAAGCAAGATCATACCAGTTGATGTCGAGTAAGAGAGTGAAGCCAGCTTTCTAACCCATGCATCACTATCTTCTAGGTTTCATAGAGAGAATATCCTAGGAAACTGTGAAATAAACCATTTTCTTAAGAGTGTCGTGCAACAAGTAAATTGTCCGAGATCATACACCCTCCACCGATGAATGGTGTAATAGGTATCAACTAATAAAGTAGGAGCGGGATTTTTGACAATGAATAACTTGATGGCCTTTAAGCTGATGAACTCAAGGCTAGTTGGAAAAAGATACAAATCATAAATTAAGAAAGCCAATATAGCTTCAAAGGTTCCCATATCTCCATGATCATAATGAAAAACAGCCCTTTCCATAAATGGTTTTGCTTCTATTCCAGTAAATCCACCTCTAGTATCCAAACAGGTTGGAGGGTCAGTGGGTTCCAGGTGTAGAGCCTCAAAAATGTCTCTCCTGTTTGGTCTTCTCTCTTTTCCATAGTGAGGTGTAAAAGTCATGGGAATCTTCAGATGTGCATAGTATTTTTCCAAAGCCGGCAGCAACTGAAAGTCCGAAAATGTGAAGCAATGGTAAAGAGGATCATAAAACTTTATGAGAGCTAGCAACATTTCCTTATTTACTTGCATGTCCAATAAAGATAATAGGTCTCCATACTTGGAGACAAAAGTAGCAGAGTTCCTTACTAGGCCTCTTAAGATCCTCAAGTTGTCTAACCTTAGGCTTGGGAATGTGAACCTATTTCTTTGATCCATTACCATGTTTGTTAAAAAAAGATTTTGAATTTCTTGAATGGTTAGCAATATGTAAAATGTAACGCAAAAATGCTAGATGCAACTGGTTTTACAAAACTCAGAAGATAAATTGAAGCAAAACCCTTGTTTCATTTATATTGGGAAAAGTTACGACTTTTGAACTACAATAAAGAAACGTGAGGTTATATCAAAGGAGAAGACTAGGCCCTATGGTCAAGAAATCTGACAAGAGTTCTATTTGCGTGTCCTTTTCAGTCTTTTCAGCATAGTGTTCTCCATTACCAATTTATCTACTATTCCTTTCCAAGCGCCAGAAGTTGGTGAGATATTTGAATACTCATGAGTACTTTGATTAGGCTTGACACTAGAGAAAAATAAATTATCTTTCGTCACATTTTCACTAGTCAAGCGTCTTTCGAGCCACCCAATCAATTCATCCTTGTCTTCTAGCCCTCTCCTTAATTTCGTCATCTCATAATGAAGAGTATGGTACTTGCCCTCCCAAGTGTCCCTTTCAAGCTTGGTTCTCTCAAGGATCTCTTGGTATTCTTCCATCTTTTTAATAGGGATGGCAGAAGATGATGCGATGAAAATCTGCGAATTCTTTTTAGGAAGGTAGGGCATCTTGAGATCACGGGCTCTAGATTGAACCCATTGAGTGAATGGATCAAAGGCTACACAATTCCTTTTCCCAAGGTCAGTTTTAGTTTCCTTCCGGATGTTCTCCCAAGCATCAATCATATTGTTCCTTAAACTCTCCCCTGCTTTGGCGTTAAGGTAGAAGAAACCAGACAATAGGATGTTTCTAGGTTTATCCTTCATTGGGAACCCAAATTGACGTCTGGCCAAAGCGGGATTGTAGTTGATTCCCCCTCTTGTACTCCCAGGAGTGGTACATTTGGAAAAGAACCACAACTGTCAATGTAGACCCCTCGATCATAGGCGGGATCGTACCAGTGAATATCTGCTTGAGTTAGAGACATAATCCTTTCAGACCATCTCCAACCATTAGGATTTTCCTTGAAATCGTTTGTCCTTGGTAAATGATTGACAAACCATTTGTACAACAAGGGTGCACAATAGAGAATAGTTCCTTTTCCATGAAGAGTCCTATGATGAATGAAATGATAAACATCACCTAGCAAAGTGGGTACCAGATTACCATTCAAGAACACGGTGATAGCAGTTGAATTGACAAATTCTTCTATCTCAGGGAACAACACCAACCCATATATCAATAGAGCCAAAACCACTTCAAATGCATCCATACTCCCCTTCTAGGCAAGGTAAGTAGCCTTTTCCAATAAGTAATAAAAATGAAAACCTTTAACTCCATTCTTTGAAGCATAATTGGCTTTGATCTCAGATACTTCTAGATGAAGTGCACCAACAATCTCTTTCGGCGAGGGTAACTTATCCAAACCGCTGAAAGGTTTCTTATCTGTCACGGGGATTCCAATGAAGTAAGAATATTCCTCTAGTGTCGGCATCAATTGGTAATCCAGGAAGGTGAAGCAGTGATATAGCGGATCGTAGAACTGAACCTAAGTGCTAAGAACCCCTTCTTCCATTCTAGTCTTCACAATACTCATGAGTTTCCCATCTGTTTTCTCAAAATCTTCGGATAACAACATTCCTAGCTCTTTCAACTTCGTTGTATCACATTTCTTAAAGTTGTATTTCTTAGTGTTTCTTTTCCCAAAATCCATGATATCTAGGGTTTCGTAAAAAGGAGACAATTGAGTTTCACAAAACCAGTGCAACAAGATGAGATGCTATGATGATATGATGCACACATAGAAGATATACAAGTATACACAATTCACATGCTAACAAGTAAGGGTCCTAGGTTCGGGGTTATGAACATGAAGCCTGGGTATACCCTCCCAAAGGACATGTACTAAGGTGTTCATTGTACCTACAGACTGAGTTCTATCAAGAGTTCCCAGAGTCATAGATAAATCCTTCGGATATTATCAACCAATATGACTACTCACGTGGGTCAAAAATATTCTCGGGATAAACTCGTATGAGTGTAGTATTGCATAACAACTATTTTGGGACTACTCCCTCATAGTCACCGCACTACGTCCTAAAAAGGCCAAGTGGGTAACTAAAGTTCCTCAGTTTCACAGACTCTCATGTTGAAACAACCAATGAAATGCATGACTACTCATACATCATCCATTATCTCAAGGAGGTATCAACTGAGCACGGTTACGTCATATTTCAAACATGTTAGGACTACTCCTAACAGTCAACTATTGATCATACCACATCCTATCATATGTGTACGCTCGAGTCCGGGTTAGGACTTATCTCACCACTCAAGATATCACCCAAATGATCCAATGCAAACAAACAGTTATATATTCACAAATATACATGTATAGGAAAATATACAGAGATATAGCACACAAGCATACAAAGTGGGTTAAACCCTCAATCAATCCCCAGAGAAGTCATTGTTTCTGTTGTGCTGAGAATCAGATATCAAGTTATTGATTAACTTGAATATTAATTCATTGAAATTCACCACCAAGCTTTGATTTATCCAAAAGAAAATTTAAAGAAAGAAAAACCTTTTGCGCAATGTAACAACAACGCTAGAGATTTGGGGGTCGGGGTTGGTTATGCTTAGGGTAGTTATTTCACATCCTAAACATTTGTAGTCCTCTACAGGTACCTTTTGTGTGTGTGTATGCTAAGTTATCTCAGTTTTTTATTTATTAGGGTTATGGGATCAAGGTTAAGGTACAGTTTTAGGTAAGGACCTAAGAATAGTTCTAAGTTTGCTCGTGAAAATATCACATCTTATGCCTATGTATCCTTACTTGGATGGAATCAGAGCAACCATAGTTCACCTCACTAAGGTTGAGGAATACTTGACTATGGTAAAGACTTAAAGGGGGAACAAACATAACAATGTTATATAGAGTTTGAAAGAACTCTCTAGATCTAAGTTTAACACTCAAGGGGATTAAATTTGACCAAAGCCAAGAGGGGAGTAAGTAATCATGACAATGATCCTTACATAGAGTTAACAAACTCTATCTTAAAGTTCTAATTGAAGGATACTCCTAAAAAGGGATAGGTCTTTAGACTTAAAGCAAAGTCTAATGGATATAAGTTCTAACTTAACTAAATTAAAGGACCTAATGACTTAACCAAGTCAAGGGGATGGGTAATGAGCTATCTATGACAGTGAAGTCAGTAGAGAGACTTTCCTTTGGAATATGGGGTAACAAGGCAACTGGATGAGAGCTAAGAAACTACATCACTTGGGAAAACTTAAAAAAACCTAAACACACATATGCATTCACTCAAACATGATGAAGAGACAAAGTCATGGTAACAACCAAGAAAGATAAGGGCAAGTGTGACGACATTAAGCAAAGAACAAGGTTACAACCAAGTATTCACTAACAAGAAGTTTAGAATCAAATCAAATGGTTACAATCAAAGGTAAACATAGATGTAACAACATCTAAAAATGGATAATAATAAGGTTCTTACCAGACCAAACATCACAAGTATAAGTGAATCATGCATAAGTCAAAACATTACTTATCATAGCAAAGTTCAAAGATCAATATGCACAAATCATGACAATATTTAAGCATGGATACAAATCAAGTAGAGGTAACAACCAAGATAACTTGAACGTGTATGGGAAATGTGTGAATAATCATGTGATTTTTGGTGAATCATGTTAGACAAGTAGGTAACAACCAAACATGGGCAAACATGAAACATGTGTAACAACAACATTTTCATCAATGCCATCCAGATAAAACTCATGCAAACAAGTTACAACTTGAATAAAACATGGTATATGAATAAATTAAAGACAAATGTAACACATTTAATCATATTTAAGACATATTAATGGCAATCAATCATGGATAAAGAAAAGTAACAACAGTTCAAGCATGGATTCAAGCTTCACAAAGGGAAAGATACACAAGATTCATGGTAACTTTCAAAGCAAGAAACATCCCTAAACATGTTATGGTTATAAAAATACACATAAACAAGTAAGATGGGGGGGATCATGTTCATGAGGTTACAACATCAAGGAACATATCATGATTCACAAAGAAGTTTCAAGGCATACTTTCCACATTCATGCATTCACAAAGGCAAGTATGATCATGGAAAATCAAAGATCCAAGTTTTTTCAAGCATATAAACATGTTAGACATTCAAAAATGATTCATACAAGATCAATCTTACAAGAAAAATTAAGTACTACGTCAAGAAAGTTCATGAAAACCAAAGAAAAATCCTAAAAAGACCATGTCATTCAAGTGGAACAAAGTGTTTCAAAAATAACAAATTCTTGAATTCTTCCTTCACAAATTGGAACTAGACATATCAAGGAGTATAATGCAAAAAGAGTGACATAAAAATGATAAAACTCAAGGAAGTTATGCACATTTGAAAACTAAGTTCAAAATTAGGCAAACTAGGGCAAAAAGCAAGGCAACTTGACCAAGGCAAGGCAGATTTGTAAGAAGAGTCATAACTCACTCAAAACTTAATGAAATTGGATGAAACAAAAAAGTAAATTGTGTATTTTTTTTCACAAGGAATCCAATGGTGGTGGTGGTTTTCTCAGATCATGCACTATGTGAAAAATTCGATAGCATCATTGAAATATGCATGTTATTTGCAAGAGCAATGTGACAGTCCAATCTACATGTTCCAAGCAGCAAGCAATGATTTAAACACAACATTTGAGACATACAAAGAGTACTTACAAGAATCATACATAAATAGACAAGCTCATTTAATAGAAGGGATGTGTAATGGCAAAAATAGCAAGTTTGTGCAAGAACAATGTGATAGACAAAAATGCTCTAATTCAACATCAACCAAATGATCAAACATGTCATATATGACCTATAAATGATGTTTACAAACACCAATCACCTATGCCTAACTAGAATCTACAAGTTGCATATGGAAATGACACTTAAAGTAAGCTAACAAGCCAAACCAAAGGGACAATCATGAATACAAGAGTTTGTGAGCAAGAAAAGGTTCAAACATGACCTATAAAGTATATCTAACATGTTCAAAATCAGTGCACATCAACATTCCACATGACCTCAAAAGTAGCAAGTTGGAACACTTACCTCTTGTAGATTTTTCAAGTCAATTCACCAAGCCAGAAACCCAGTTGATGGATGATGATCCAAGCAGCTTCAATATGCTCCAAATAAGGTGTTCAAATGATGAAAACTCTCCCAACCACACTGCCTTGACATAATGGTTTTTTTTGTAAGAAAACACCAAGAGCTTCAAAGTGAAACTATAGGAAATGGTGTTACAGAAATTATGTGATGCCTTGGACAGTTCAAACAACTTATACGAAGAGTGTTTGAAGTGTTAGAATGATTGGAAAGGGGCTAGACAGTAACTTAACTTTGGAGATGCGGAAAAAACAAGATTTCAAGGTATGGGAGTTGACTTTCTATTCTAGCAGGTTTTGGATGGTTGTAATGGTTTGAACACCTCTAACACATGTTTTGTGATGTGTTAGAGTGATTTGTTTGGTGGTTTGGTGATTGGAAATAGTTTTGGATGAGTTTATGCAAGGCAGATTTTACTTCACACAGAAGCAACTCCTACAACTTGTAAGAAGATGGTGATCAGAGAAATGAGAGAGATTCAACTTGGTTTCTAGTTGATTCTGGTGTTATTTGGATGTTAGAAGTGTGTTCTATTTATAGGCAAGCTTGGAGAATGAGAGGTATGCGCAGATTGTGCCAACTTGCCAAGTTTGCCCTTTTTGGAGGCAAAAGGAGCAAATCCTACTTGGATTTTCTTTTCTGAGCATGAACACCCTTCCTATGTGTTTAAACATCATAAATAGCCTGCAAATAGTTGATATGAAGTGAAAGAAAGAGAGTAGCTGATGCAATAGCTGAGGTGTAACAGAAATTGCAAAAAGTTTCTCTCACCTTGCCACTTGCATCCACTTGCTTGAATAAACAATTCCAATAATCCAACTTCTGGTTTTTGCTCGTGGTAAACCATCTTAATCTTGTCAATTAAGTCCCTAAACATCATAGAATGAGTTAAACAAGTGATTAGTGGAGGTTTGTGTAGTTTATGCATCAAAATGCAAGTGTTGAACTTGGTTTTGTGACATGAAAAACCCTTAACTTGCTCTCTTCGATTCTCCCTAACCACAAAGACTGTGAAAATTATCTTGTACTTTTAAAAAAATCCCCAAATATGATCTACAACGTTCATGTTTGGTCAAAGTTCAAATTACAAAGGGAACCAGGTCAAAAAGCTTTATGAAGTTGGCTGCAAAACATGACTTACAAGCCAAGAAACAAGAAATTTTTCTAAGTGTGGAAATCCTTCACAACTTGATGAGTTCACAACTCAAGATCTATGCATTTTTGGATCTCAACCCCCTAGTACACTTTTGTAGGATTTCTCAAGAGCTTTCTAACCAGCTTTGGATCACTCAATTTGGATGTGTGATATGAAAGTTATGACCATTCCAAATAAGCTTGTAATTATAGTTTTTCATAAACCCTAATTTCTTGCTTCACAAGTTATGCATCAATTCTTGATTAGATATTCATCAAACTCACTAGTTAGACATAATATGATGTTGGAAACCTTGATTGCTTCAATTTGGGGTCAAAACCCTAAAAGTCAAAGAGTTGACTTTCCAAACAGACGAACCGAACAGTTGAAATCTTCAGGATCGATCCTCAGTGTTCTGGGTCTTTTGAACCTTTCATACTTCTTGAGGGAATTTCAATAAGTCATAGAAACATCATGGACCATGGTTCAAGCTTTGGAAACTCATTTATACCAAAAGTCAAACTACAGTTGACTTTTTCAACTTGAAACCCTAATCATGGTTTTGCACAACACTACTTAAATTCTTTTGGTAACAACCTCAAATAGAACTTGTTCTTGGTAAGATATGAACCTGTTGATGATGTGAAGAATTGATATGTAGAAGATCAATCCAAAACCTTGACTGATTAATCTACATGATTCTTGATTTTAACAGTGTGAAACCCTAATTCATCTGCATCTTAACAAAGATTAACTTGAAAGAGGTTAGGGTTAGATAACATATACTTGATGCACCTAGAATGATAATGGAATCTAGGGGTCAAAATTTTGGGTGTGACAGTAATATATTAAATATACTATATTACATTATTATTTCAAAGTGGACAAATGGCCCAGCGAATGATATTGAAATTTCGAGAATGATATTGAGGGTGCATGTACTCGGTTCAATCCTCATCGATCCAACATTAATTTTTTGGCAATTCAATTGTTTTAATTCAACAAAAAAAGTTGGCTCTATAAAAGTTTCGAGCTTGATCTCATTTTAAAATCACAAACTAACCTACATAGAAATTTAGGTTTTTTATTAATTACTTAAAATTATGTTTTAGAAATTTGTGATCTTATAATAAATAAAGTGTAATTTATGTTAATTTTTTAATATTATTTTTAATATTTTTATTTTGTTATAATTTTTAAATTTTTTTTAATATCACTGATCAGTGCATTTGGATGCACCTTCATCTATATTTTGACTTAAGCATTTCTATAGGTTAGTTTTTTTAATTTACTATTTTAGGATGTTTTTACAATTCAATTTATTTTCAACCTTATTTGATTTTCGTTTGTTATTTTTAGTATTAGCAGTTTTTAATAAAAAATTCATAACTGGAGCTACAAGAATCAGATCGAGGCATTCTACCAGTCGTTGGAAAGATAAAAAAAAGATCTATAACTTTTATGTTGTACGAAGTAGCTGATTCTGATTTCTTGAGTCTCGAATAATTCGTTGAAGTTCTTACTGTAATAATTTAGTTGCTTTTCCCTATTGGGCCTGGTTTAGGTTTCCGATCCAATTGAATGTGTAATGCAAACCTTATTCTGTTTATAAGGTTTCTTCCGTGCTACAGTGACGGCTACCCTAGTTTTTCCGAATTTTATTTTGCTTTCATGTTTTCCATGGCGAACTAATCCTGACGGAAAATCTGCCGGTTTCGAATCCTGTAATCCTTTGAGGTTTATTTTAATTCTGATTTAATTTAATTTCGTTCCAATTCGTTTTATAACTTCGTTTGCTTAATTCGTTATTATAAGATAAATTAAATTTAATTCGACCGATCAATGTTCCTTAACTTAATCGCGGATTAACTTAACTTTTTCGTTAATTTGTGCCATCTTTAACAGTCTGCTTAATTCGGTAATTAGGAATATAAGTCGTGTGGTATTCTCGACACTTGTTCATCAATATTGCAATCGAATAGGGATTGGAACCGCTTGGGAATTGGAATTGTAATAACCAATGATAAGTTGGGAGTCGAATCGGTTTATTTACCTGTTTTCATCACTTATTCCAAAATCACTTATTTTACTTCTTATTTTGGTAATCGAATCATAAATCAAAACAACCCCTCCCCCCCCCCCCCATAATCGTTTTCAATTGGCTATTTTATAAATAAGAATCCTTGTGAATCGACATCCGAGTTACTGTGGCTTTACTACGGTTTTTCAAATCACTCGGTTTTGATCCGCGCGCGACAGCAGAATAAATTGACGCCATTGCCGGGGAGTTAAGCGACATGTTCTCAATCAGCGCCTTGGCAGCGGCTGGAGTCTTATCGACAAGTGCTCCATCACTAGCAGCATCCAGAATATTCCTATCCATTGGTTTTAAGCCTTCATAGAAATGCTGAATCAATAATTGCTCAGTGATCTGGTGTTGTGGACAACTCGAAACCAATTGTTTGAATCTCCCCCAATATTCATCCAAGGATTCATTATCCCATTGTCTAATACCATAAATGTCTTTTCATATCGAGGCAGCTCTGGATGCAGGAAAATATCTTTCTAGGAATACCTTCTTCAGATCATTCCAAGTAGCAACAAAATTTGGCTCAAGATAATATGACCAGTCTTTGGTTGCACCTTGTAGAGAAAACGGGAAGGCTCTTAGCTTGATATGGTGAAGAAAGAGGTAACCAAAGTGTTATAAGCAGGTATCATATATCCTATCTCTGACAGTAACGGGTGAGCTCAGTGCAGGTTGTACCAAAGAAATCTGGACTCACTGTGATAAAAAATGAAAAGAATTAACTTGTTCCCACTAGAGTTCAGAATAGCTGGAGAGTTTGTATTGATTATAGGAGGTCGAACCAGGCGACTAGAAATGATCACTTTCCTTTGTCGTTCATTGATCAAATGCTCGAACGGCTCGCAGGTAAATCACATTATTGTTTTCTTGATGGTTTTTCAGGTTACTTTCAGATTCATATTGCACCTGAAGACCAAGAAAAGACTACTTTCACGTGCCCTTTTGGTACATTTGCTTACAGGAGGATGCCTTTTGTCCTTTGCAATGCTCCTGGAACCTTCCAGCGATGCATGATTAGCATTTTCTATGATTTTATTGAAAATTGCATGGAAGTGTTTATGGATGATTTCACTGTTTATGGCTCTTCTTTTGATGCATGTTTGAACAGTTTGAATATGGTTTTAGAGGGTTGCGTCGAAACTGACCTTGTTTTAAACTTTGAAAAGTGTCACTTTATGGTGGAGTAGGGAATTGTTTTAGGATACATAATTTTTGAAAAAGGAATTTCAGTAGACCCTGCCAAGATTGATGTGATTTCTACACTGCCTTACCCATCTTGCATTCGTGAGATTTGTTCTTTTCTTGGTCATGCAGGTTTTTACTGGCGCTTCATAGAGAACTTCAGCAAGATAGCTCTTCCGCTTTCAAACTTGTTGAAGAACGACGTGACCTTCAATTTTGATGAGAAATGCAAGCAGGCGTTTGATTTCTTGAAGAAAGCATTGACCTCCGCCCCCATCATACAGCCTCCTGATTGGAACCTTTCTTTTGAGATTATGTGTGATGTATCTAACTATGCAGTTGGATGGGTCCTTGCACAAAGGGTGGACAAGGCTGCCCATGTTATTTACTATGCTTCTAGGACTTTAGATTTTGCACAAGCTAATTACACTACCACTGAAAAGGAACTTTTAGCAATTGTTTTTGCTCTTGACAAGTTTAGACAATATTTTATAGGTTCCAAGGTTGTTGTTTTTACTGACCATGCAGCTTTGAAGTACCTTTTAAAGAAACCAGAAGCAAATCCAAGATTAATTCGGTGGATGTTGTTGCTCCAAGAGTTTAATGTAGAAATTAAGGACAAAAGTGGAGCTGAGAACCTAGTAGCTGACCACTTGAGCAGAATAGAGCGGGATGCAGATCCTTCTCCCATTCAGGATGACTTTCCTGATGAGCATCTGCTACTTTTACAAGGAGTTGCTCCTTGGTTTGCTGATATTGTTAATTATCTTGTTGCTGGTGTTTTTCCTGCAGGTGCATCTAAGGCACAAATTCACAAGCTCAAGAGTGATTCCAAATACTATGTGTGGGATGATCCTTATCTTTGGAAATTTGGTAGTGATCAGGTTATTAGGAGGTGTGTCCCCGACTATGAGATTGAATCCATTTTAAATTTTTCTCATGCCACTCAAGTAGGAGGACACTTTGGCCCGCAACGGGCTGCAAGAAAAGTCCTTGACTCAAGTTTCTACTGACCCACTATTTTTAAGGATGCTTATGAGACTTATGCACTTGTAAAGAGTGCCAGATAGCAGGTATAACCATCACTCGTAAGAGTGAAATGCCTCAGCAATCTATGCTTTTCTGTGAGGTGTTTGATGTATGGGGAATCGACTTCATGGGTCCCTTCCCTGTATCATTTGGGTTTCTATATATTTTACTTGTTGTCGATTATGTTTCAAAGTGGGTGGAAGCTATCCCCACTAAGACTAAAAATTCGAGAGTTGTTGCAGATTTTGTCAGGTCTAATATCTTTTGCAGGTTCAAAATTCCACAAGCTATCATAGGTGACCAAGGCACTCATTTATGTAAAGACACCATGGAAGCTTTGCTTCGAAAGTATGGAGTTGTGCATAGAGTCTCTAATGCGTATCACCCACAAACCAATGGGAAAGCTGATGTCTCTAACAAGGAGATCAAACATATTCTAGAGAAAATGGTGCAACCAAACAGGAAGGATTGGAGTCGTCGTCTAGAAGACGCACTCTGGGCTCAAAGAACAGCTTTCAAGACACCAATAGGGATGTCTCCCTATCGACTTGTTTTTGGTAAGGCATGTCATCTTCTTGTTGAGATAGAACATCGTGCTTATTAGGCGGTAAAGAGTTGTAATATGGAGATGCAACAAGTAGGTATTGAAAGAAAACTCCAATTACAACAACTTGAAGAGCCTAGGCTAGAAGCTTATGAAAGCTCTAGAATCTATAAAGAGAAAACCAAACACTTCCATGATAAAATGATTTCTAGGAAGGAATTCTCTGTGGGCCAACAGGTTTTACTGTTTAACTCCCGCCTTAAGCTTATGGCTGGGAAACTTCGATCCAAATGGATTGGCCCTTTTACTGTTTCTAATGTTTTTCCCCATGGTGTAGTAGAAATTAAAAGTGCAGGTACTAACAAGATTTTCAAGGTCAATGGACAGCGGTTGAAGCTATTCCATGAGAGTTCAGTACCTAAAGGTGCTACCATAAAAGAGTTTTCTTTGGAAGCACCCAACTACACTACAACATGACCAGGGAGCACCCTTTCCTTTCTCTCACTCTTACTTTATAATCGAGTCCTTTTCATTGAGGACAATGTCTATTTTAAGTGTGGGGGAGGGAACCTTTGTTTAGTTTAGTTTTTTTTGTTGTTTTCTTTATTTCTGTGGGTTTTGTTTTCGTTTCAAAAAAAATTTGTTTACTTAGAAACACAATGCATTTTTTTTTGAAATTTTTAGGCTATAGATCAATTTGAGGTTAGATTTTAGAGACTTGGGAACAATTCATAAGATCGGTATCATTTTAACACCTTAAATCTCCCGAATATGGGAATCGATTTAAATACTTGTTATGACATAGTCTTGAGTTCTCGCCCTTTAATAGCTCTTAAGTAGTTTATCCAGCAGTCAACACCATCTAAAAATCACACGCTAAGTAATTAAGCTGATGCAAATAAGTGAATGATCCCGTGCTTAATAAGAAGTCAAAATAGGAATCCGCCTTTTAAATTATGTTACCCTCACCCGGTCACTTAGGCTAACGGTTGCGAAACCTTAAAAAAAAAAAAAAAAAAGAAAAAAAAAGACAAAAAGTTTCTAATTTTGAATTGTTAAAAATATATGGATCATAGTCACTAACAAGCTTAGTTACCATGTGTGTGAATAGATAAAGGGCTTAATGTGATTGCACTCGAATGAAAGAGAGCAAAAAGGAGGATGAGTAAGTTAGACTTAGACACAATGACATGATTTGGATTGGTTTGTATAGGAGGGAGTTTTATGATCCCACAATTGCGGATTTGTGTTCTTACGATATTCTTAGTATGCAAAATTAATACCTATCGATGCAATCTTGACCGAAGAAGAAAGTACAACCTAGAATGAGTATCTAAATATTTTTGTGTTTCATGAGTTTTAATAATATTTTGCTCGGAGTGCAAAGGTTCAAGTGTGGGGGAATTTGATCAGTGCATTTTGATGCACCTTCCTTTATGTTTAGAATTAAGAATTTCTATAGTTTAGTTTGTTTAATTTACTATTTTAGGATATTTTTACAATTCAATTTATTTTCAGCCTTATTTGATTTTCGTTTGTTATTTTCAGCATTAATAGTTTTTAATAAAAAAATCATAACTGGAGCTACAGGAATCGGATCGAGGCGTTCTATAAGTTGTTGGAAATCTAAGAAAAAGATCTACAACTTTCATGTTACACGAAGAAGCTGATACGGATTGCTTGAGTCTCGAATAATTCGTTGAAGTTCTGACTATAATAATTTAGTTGCTTTTTCCTATTGGGCCTGGTTTAGGTTTCCGACTCAGTTGAGTGCGTAATGCAAACCTTATTCTGTTTATAAGGTTTCTTCCGTGCTACAGTGACGGCTACCCTAGTTTTTCCGAATTTTATTTTGCTTTCATGTTTTCCATGGCGAACTAATCCTGACGGAAAATCTGTCGGTTTCGAATCCTGTAATCCTTTGAGGTTTATTTTAATTCCGATTTAATTTAATTTCGTTCCAATTCATTTTATAACTTCGTTTGCTTAATTCGTTATTATAAGGTAAATTGGATTTAATTCGATCGATCAATATTCCTTAACTTAATCGCGGATTAACTTAGCTTTTTCGTTAATTTGTGTCATCTTTAACCGTCTGCTTAATTCGGTAATTAGGAATATAAGTCGTGCGGTATTGTCGATGCTTGTTCGTCAATATTGCAATCGAATAGGGATTGGAACCGCTTGGGAATTGGAATTGTAATAACCAATGATAAGTTGGGAGTCGAACCGGTAGATTTACCTATTTTCATCACTTATTCCAAAATCACTTATTTTACTACTTATTTTCGTAATCGAATCATAAATCAAAACAACCCTTCCATAATCATTTTCAATTGGCTATTTTATAAATGAGAATCCTTGTGAATCGACATCCGAGTTACTGTCGCTTTACTACGATTTTTCAAATCACTCAGTTATGATCCGCGCGCGACAGCGGAACAATCACTTAAATTTAATGTTATTTTAAATAATTTTTTTTAAAAATTATTTTTTAGATATATCATTTTAAAAACATATTTGATTTAATTATATTAAATTTTTTAATGATAAATATTTAAATAGTTAGATGTTAAAATTAATATTTTAATTTTGATCTCATTTTAAAATCATAAATTAACCTACATAATAATTTAGGGTTTTTATAAATTACTTAAAATTATCTTCTAGAGATTTGTGATTCTACAGTAAAGAATTTTTAGTTTGTTTAAGAGTTTAAATATTATTTTAAATATTTAATTATTCTTTTAATTTATAAAAAATAATTAAAGAAAATTTCTAATATTATTAAAAAAATTCTCATAAAAAAATTAAATATTTTAAGGTATGTTAGAACTTTCGTGTCTAACAAATATCCAAGAGTTAAGAATTAGAATTAGAAACCTGATTCAATCTTTAAATCAAAAGCTGGAAGTGATTGTGATTTTCCGAAAAAATCTAGGAAGGAAGAAGTCCTTGAAAAGCTAAGCAAGTTAATTCAAATGTTGAAAGGTGAAGGGATGACTTTAAGAATCCTAAAAGAATCCTCATCAAGTTTATCAAGAGATTCTTTTGTTAAAGAAATAGTGGAATCAACTCCATAGTGTTTTAAAGAATCATCGTCGGCTAGTGAAGAAGCTTCATCAAAGATAATATATGTTTTGAACAATGAAGACGATGAAGAAACTTAGGTCTGTAGAATCTCTAAAAGAAGAAATGATGGAGGATTCTATATGTTGTGAATCAGATACCTTTAAACAAAGTATAAACGGTTTCTAAATGATTAAGAAACTCACAAGGGTTAGGGTTAACAAAGAAAACAAGGTAAAACAACAAGGAACAACAAGGATTGGTTATTAAACTGCTATTCTTTCCTTTCTCTTAGAACAAGATTACAAGTATACAAGAATAACAAAATAACCTCTCTCCCTTGAAATTAGGATTTTATCTTCCTATTTTTCCTTATGCCAATATTGAGAAACTAGCATCCTATTTATAAGAAAAATAGCACACTAACCTAATGGGATTGTTAACAATTACCCATTACAAGCCAACTTAGGGTACAAGCTAACTTAAACAATTGGGCTTACAAGCAAGGCTCAATTCAACATGCTAACAAACCTAGCAATATTGACTAATGCATGTTAGAACAAACTTCGACTACAACACGCATTACTTGCGAACAGGCTTCGACAACACTAGAGTTCGATCCAACATCTCACAAATCTCCACCTTGGACCTAACTCTATAACATCAAGAAACTAGTTTTCTTCATACAGATTTATTAACTGCATACAGTGGAAAAACTTGCAACTGGGCAACGTCTTGGTGATCATATCAGCGACATTATGATCTGTCGAAATCTTCAGCACTTGGACTTCTCCGCGCTCGATTACCCCTATGATGAAATGCAGTCTCACATCAATGTGCTTGGTTCGCTCATGATAGGCTGAATTCTTCGACAGGTGTATTGCATTTTGACTATCACATTTAACAGTGATAACTCGACCTTGAAGTTTTAACTCCTTTGCAAAACCTTCAAGCCACAATGCTTCTTTCACAGCTTCAGTTAGGGCAATATACTCCGCTTCAGTGGTTGATAAGGCAACGACCTTCTGAAGTGTTGCTTTCCAACTGATTATTGTCCCAAACATAGTGAACACATATCCAGAGATAGATTTCTAGAATCCATACAACCTGCATAATCAGAGTCGACATATCCTTCGATTGCTGCTTTACTATCTTCACCCAAGGCTCCACCATAAATTAGGACTATATTCATAGACCTATTTATGTACCTTAAAATCCATTTACAACTGACTAACCTGGCTCCAGCGGGTTTCTTGATCAGTTCCCATATGTTGTTATCATGAAGAGATTTCATCTCATCATCCATGGCCTTCAGCCATTCAGTCTTCTTTCGACTCCTCATAACTTCCTTATAGTCTCTGGGTTCTTCATCTAGAACCTCACTAGCAGAGATTAAGGCATAAGCTATAAGATCTGCATACCCAAGTCTATGAGGTGGCTTGATGACTCTCCTCGACCTGTCTCTTGCTAGTAGGTAGTCATTATCAGTCTCCTCATCTTCGACAGCATCTTCTGCGTCTTCTTCGACTTCATCCGGGGTACGCAATTCAGCATCAACATGTTCCACCTCAACAGGAATTTCTCCCTGTTCCAGCTCTTCGTCAGCATCATTAGTTTTCTTGATAGCCATCTCTGCTTCATTGAAAACTACATCTCGACTGGTGATACACCTCCTGTGACCTGGCTCTAGGCACCATAGCCTATAAGCTTTGACTCCTTTAGGGTATCCCATGAACATGCGCTTCAGAGCTCTAGGTTCGACCTTGTCTTGCCTAATATGAGCATAAGCCACACAGCCAAATACTCTCAGTTTGTCGAGACTAGGTGGATGTCCTGACCAAACTTCTTCAGGTGTCTTCATTCCCAAGGCAGTTGAGGGACATCTATTTATTAGGTAAGCTGCTGTCGAAACAGCTTCCGCCCAAAACACCTTCTTCAATCCAGCACTAACCAACATGTATCTAACCCTTTCAAGGATTGTTCGATTGAATCTCTCAGCTAAGCCATTTTATTGAGGAGTACCTGCTACAGTCTTGTGCCTTGCAATCCCAGACTCAACACAGTAACAGTTGAATGCTTCGTTGCAGAATTCAAGGACATTGTCGGTTCTCAACCTCTTAACCTTTCTGCTAGTTTGAGTTTCGACCAGAATCTTCCAACTTTTGAAATTCTCAAAAGTTTCATCCTTCGTCTTCTGAATGAATACCCATAGCTTTCTGGAATAGTCATCAACGATGGATAGAAAATACCTTGCACCTGAGTGTGAAGGATTCCTTGCAGGCCCCCAAAGATCAGCATGAATGTAATCCAGAGATCCATGTGTTCTTTGTTTGCCTTTGTTAAACTTCGCCCTACAGGATTTACCAAATACACAAGATTCACAAAATTCCAACTTTTCGAATTTGTCACCTCCTAGCAGGTTCTGCTTCTCCAATTCGAACAGGCCTCTTTCGCTGACATGTCCCACTCTCATGTGCCATAATTCTGTCTTCGACATAAGTTTCGTGGATCCAACATTTGTCGAACCACTTACAACCTCAGCCTCAAGGGTATATAAGCCTTGTTTCTTCACACCTCTCAAGACTTCCTTCGACCCCTTCATGACTCTTAGGATACTTTTCTCTCCTTGAAAAATGTATCCTTTTCTGTCGAATTCACCAAGAGAAATCAAATTTCTCTTCAAGTCAGGTACGTACCTGACTTCAGTCAATAACCTTATTGACTCATCATGGAACTTGAATCTCACAGATCCAATACCTGCAATTTTGCAAGATTTGTTGTTTCCCAGCAGCACAGATCCACCATCTTGATCACATAGCTCCTCAAACAATTCTCTGTTTGGAGTCATGTGCCAAGTGCAACTTGAATCCATAATCCACTTTTTTCTCGAGTCGCCACTTGAAACCACAAGAACATCAAATGAGTCGAAGTCATCTTGAACAATGACTGCATTGCCATTACCTCCATGATTTTTCAGACGTTCAGGGCACACCTTTCTTATGTGACCCTCCTTCTTACAGTGATAACATCGAATACTAGATGTTTCGCCACTATAAGACTTCTGTTGACTTTTACCTTTCTTCTTGTCGAACTTACCATCCTTTCGCAAGAATTTTCCCTTAACGACCTAACCTTCGCCCACCGTCGAAGGTTTATGCTCATTTCGTTCATTCAAGTCCTTAGAATATAAGGCTGATTGAACTTCTTCAAAGGTCAGGGACTCCCTTCCATACAAGAGAGTTTCTTTGAAGTGAGCATGTGTTCTGGGCAAAGCACACAACAGCAACAGTGCTTGATCTTCATCATCGATCTTCACATCAATATTTTCAAGATCAAGAATCAGCTTGTTGAACATATCCAACTGCTCAGCCAACACTTTATCTTCACTCATCTTGAATGAATATAAAGCTTGCTTCAGGTAGAGTCGATTCACCAGAGATTTGGTCATGTACAAACTTTCAAGTTTCACCCATAATCCCGATGCTGTAGTCTCCTTTGATACCTGTCGAGGAACCTTATCACCAAGGCTCAACAATATTGCGCTGTGGGCTTTCTCGATCATGCCCGTCTTTTCTTTTGTCGTTAACACAGCGTCCATGGCTGCCTCACCCTTCAACGCTTCCAAACAACCCTGCTGAACCAATAGGACTTTCATCTTCAAGCGCCACAGACTGAAGTCGTTCACTCCGGTGAACTTTTCAATCTCATACTTTGTTGAAGGCATCTTCTCCACGCTCACCGCACCAATTTTTTGTGAATCAGATACCTTTAAACAAAGTATAAACGGTTTCTAAATGATCAAGAAACTCACAAGGGTTAGGATTAACAAAGAAAACAAGGTAAAACAGTAAGGAACAACAAGGATTGGTTATTAAACTGCTATTCTTTCCTTTCTCTTAGAACAAGATTACAAGTATACAAGAATAACAAAATAACCTCTCTCCCTTGAAATTAGGATTTTATCTTCCTATTTTTCCTTATGCCAAGATTGAGAAACTAGCATCCTATTTATAAGAAAAATAACACACTAACCTAATGGGCTTTTTAACAATTACCCATTACAATCCAACTTAGGGTACAAGCTAACTTAAACAATTGGGCTTACAAGCAAGGCCCAATTCAACATGCTAACAAACCTAGCAATATTGACTAATGCATGTTAGAACAAACTTCGACTACAACACGCATTACTTGCGAACAGGCTTCGACAACACTAGAGTTCGACCCAACATCTCACACTATAAATAATGTCAAATGGAATCGAATCCATGCAATTGAAAATTGCAAGTTCTACTATGATCAACCAAACTAATCAAATTATTTATCCGTATGCATTTTTATATTTATAAATAGTCATTTCTTAATCATTAATCATTAATGTATAACTAGAACTCAAAAAAGGAAAATTAAAATTTAAGGTTAGTTGTTCAATTTTTTTATTAAGGATCTATTTTAGAAAGTTTTATCTCATACCCCTACCATTATCCCTTTACCTCTACATTTTTTAAAATATTTCAATTCTATCCTTTTCATTTATCAAATAATTTTATTATTTAATATTTATTATTTTCTAGTATGTATTTTTTCTTCACCAAATACCTTGCAACCAAATTTTTTGGTATGTATTTTTCTTCACCAAATAACTTGCAATCAAGTTTTCCGGTATATATTTTTTCTTCACAAAATAACTTGCAATCAAGTTTTTCAGTATGTATTTTTTTTTTCATCGGATAACTTGCAATCAAGTTTTCTAGTATACAATCAAGAAAAATACATACCGAAAAACTTGATTGCAAGTTATTCGATGAAGAAAAATTATATACCGAAAAACTTGATTGCAAATTATCCGGTGAAGAAAAATTACATATCCGAAAAATTGCAAGTTATTTGGTGAAGAAAAAATACATACTAGAAAATAATAAATATTAAGTAATGAAATTATTTGATAAGTGAAAAGAATAAAATTGGAATATTTTAAAAAATATAGAGATAGAGAGGGATAATGGTAGGGGTATAAGATAAAATTTTCTCTATTTTATTATTTATTTCGGGCCTTTAAAAAATCAGGGCCGGTCCAGCCTGTATGTAAATATGTATAGAATAATCTTGGGAAAATGGAACATTAACAAAGCTTGAGGAAACTTCTAAATTTGATATTTTATTTTTTTCCAGTAATAAAGGAAATAAGTTTTTGTATATTTCTAGGATTACATATTTTGAGTAAACATCCCTAAGAACAGAAAGGACATATGTGCATCGATACTTTTCTTGCATTATCGCCCAAAAAAACTTAGATAGACACAAACATAACACTTGACTTTACAAACAACCAATCACAATTTTTTTATTAATTAAAAAAAAAAATCTCTCTCCTTCATTATCACAACCACCACATGATTCTAATTAAATTTTGAACAAATTTAAAATTTTCTCCTTTTTTATTGATTGTTTCTAAGAATAAGGATTTAGGTTCGTTTTCATGCAATTTTTTCTCTTATAGTTCAAAGGTTTAAACCTATAAGCAACATCATATTTGATCAACTGAATAAGTCATGTGTGATTATATGCTATTTTCTGGCTTTGAGATCTGTTGAATATTTACTTGATTCATTCTTTTATCTAAAAATTAAATTATAACTTTGTTTATAAAATAGAAATGGCAAAAATATACCTTTAGTCTTTTAAGTTATTTTATTGTAACAAGGCAGTCTTTTATGTTTTTTTCGCTACAAGTTGGTCCTTCATGTTAACTAACGTGTTCGTCGTTGACATTTTTCACAAACTCCGTTCTAAAAAAGCTTATGTGGCACTAACGACGACGATGTGTTATTTAAGGAGATGATGAAAAATATGTTGAAGATGTTGACGATGCTAGTCTATGTCATAATATTGTTAGTTTTGATTTTTGTAGTGTTGATGTGTATTTTGGTTCATAAGTGGTGATCATTGTTAATTTTGGTGTTAATGTTGTAAGACATAATTTTTGGTACCTTCATGTAACACTTGTTGACAATGGTTGATTCTTCAATTCATACTAGTTTTGTGTTGCAATTCTATACCATAATTGTTACAGTTAGGTCGTAATTTGTACAACAGACAAAACTTGAAGGACCTGGTTGTTACAATTTAAAAACAAATGAGACCTGTTTGTAGCTGAAAAAACATAAGTGACTGCCTTGTTACAATAAAATAACTTAAAAGACTCAGGGTATATTTTTGCCAACAAAAATTTATTTTTTGACTAAGTTCTCCCTAATTTTATAGTCACCTTTTAAAATAAAAATATGAAGATAGCATATAAAGTATGATATATGTATTTTAATATGCAAAAATATCATAATAACTTTTTTTTTGTGGTAAGTATAATGTGTGCTTGAGAAGGAAAATGAATTTCATATGCAAAGTGAATGTTGCCTATTACTTCTATTTCATAAAGAGTGAGCTAGACTAATTGTATGATTATGAAAGAGTCTTTGTTAATTGACATGTCTAATTATGACTCTCTGTGTTATCAAAACTTGTTGAACATCCTCTTTGTTTATTGGGTGTGCATAAACAAAGTCATTTGCAAAAAGGCGAGAAATGTCACACTACATTATGAGTATATAAATACGATGAAACCATTATTGAAAGTATGAGTTTATCAAGTGATATTGTTGGCAAAATTAAGAGACTGTACATATGCAAGTTTATGCTTTAAGTAATTATTTCTATTGTTGGACAAAGCGAGTTATTGTCTCCGCCATTTGTAATTTCTTTAAGAACTCTTAACTTCTTCTCTGAATAATATGATGACACTCTATTTCCTACATGGGTAGGGTTTTAATGAGTTACCCCCTCTTTATATTGCTTTATTTATATTAATTTTTATAGAGTCGCGTGCTGAGAAGGATTGGTGAAACCTTGAAGTAATTGTTGGATCCTCATGGAAGAATCCTTATCGCCATTAGAAGTGATAAAAATATTGGACTTTTACTGGAAAATCCTTGTCATCCTTAGATGTGATACAAATGTTGAACTTCCACTAAAAGATCCTTGTCACCCTATGAGTAAATTACATTATTGGATCTTCAATGAAGAATCCTTGTCACCAATATTGATCATTCACCAAAGGATCGCCACTATGAAAAACTCAAGCAACACTCAAGGGGCTCGTCCTAGCAATAAATTTATTAAAGGAAACATGAAAGAAAAATGCAACAAAAGCAGTTGCAACCCCCCCCCCCCCACCAAAGCTAAGCTTCATAAGGCATCTTAGGCAAAACAAGAAACCACAACAATCAATAAACTTACAATATAAGATCGAATTATTACCATTAAATATGTTGGAGGGTGATGTTACAAATCTCCCCTAGAGATGAAATAAAACAAAAACAAGGGCCAAAGAGGTAGACAGGCTCACATTTATAAAGTTTCATCTGAGGTATTCAACTTAAAGTCTTACCTGAGATATTCAACTTAAAGTCTCTCCCGAGGGGACTCAACTTAAAGTCTCTCATGAGGGACTCAACTTAAATTCCCGCCCGAGGGACTCAACATAAAGTTTCTCCTAAGGGACTCAACCTAAAGTATCACATGAGGGAATCAACTTAAATTCTCACCTTAGGGACTCAACTTAAAGTCTATCCCAAGGGACTCAACTTAAGGTCTCTCTCAAGGGATTCAACTAAAAGTCTCTCCTAAGGGACTCAACTTAAAGTCTTGCTCGAGGGACTCAAATTAAATTCTCTCATGAGGGACTCAACTTAAAGTCTCTCTTAAGGGACTCAACTTAAAGTCTCGCCTGAGGGACTCAACTTAAAGTTTCTCTCAAAGGGATCTACTTAATATCTTTCCTGAGGGACTCAACTTAAAGTCTCGTTCGAGGGATTCAACTTAAAGTCTAGCCTAAGGGGCTCAACTTAAAGTCTCACATGAAGGACTCAACTTAAAGTTTCTCATGAAGGATTCAACTTAAAGTCTCTCATGAGGAACTTAACTTAAATTCTTGCCTGATTGAATCAACTTAAATTCCCTCATGAGAGATTCAACTTAATGTCTCATCCAGAAATGATTTTCCTTATGCATAGACTAAACCACTCCATCCATTTTCAAATCCCTCTTGCTTAAGGGACCATGTACCGATATAACTTTATTGGACCCTAAGAGGGGGCAGTCAATGGAAAGTGAAACATTGGCAGGGTGAGTTGCCCCTGTGAAGCTATTATTCGCCCATAATGGGTTATGAGGCCACTAGGATGTCCACAATAGACCTCCCAATTGGGCTACATTCGTTTATACTAATTCTTGTTGTCCATTAGCCTAGTAAACGAGGGTGATGATGTGGGCTCACATTGACTAATTGAAGAGAGCTAGTCAATTGAGGAAATTTTTTCCTCCATGATTCTAGGAAGAACAAGTCTTACCTTTATCACTTTCCCAATCATGGAGTTAGGGAAAAACCTCTCCCATATACTCTGCAATCCAGTCCCAATAGAATCTTTATAAATACGTCAGTCTTAGGACACACGAGGGATCCCCTAATTTCCCACATAAACACGCATACAAAGTTTCACAACACTCTTTGTGAGCAAGCCCTACGTATTGCCCAAATACCCTAAACGCCACAAACATAGCGACAAATATAAGGTCGTCTTATTGTACTTTTTAGAATAAGTTATAGTCGTATCTCATGCACCTGTTATGGTATTCCACATTTCTTTTAGTTTGACAGTTTTTGCACTTTCGTCTTTATCCTTAAGAATTTTAGTTTTTGTATCCAACCTATATTTAGATTTCTCATATTTTGTCATGTGATAGTGATACAATAAAGCAGTTGAAGTTGGAAAAAATCGCAACAACATTTATCAATGTGGTAGCACGATTATTGACAATAACTTACGACATATTATATAGATCCTTCAGAAAATTTTGACACATCTCTAGAGTCTAACTAACATTATCCTCTTTTTTATAGTCCATAAAATCATATTCAATTGAATTTGTCATCTCTTTAGAAGTAACACCAACAAATTCAAATAAAGATAGTTTGTATTTGTTGGTTATGTATGTTAAACATATAAGTAATATTGTTAGAACATTGTTAAACAACTTGATAAATTATGGATTCACCCATAATATATCTTTGAGGGTTTTTAAATCTCCAAAAATTACATGCATGTAGATATATTTGTTCTTTTTATGGAAAATATTATAAACTTATTTAATATTAGTCATGCACTTGAACTTCTTTTTTTTTTCCTTTTCAAATTTATGAAAAAAAATTTTGGGAAGAATCTTGTTCATTGTCATCTCACTAACATATTTCTTTTCTTCAACATTTAAATGACTATTAAAAGAGTGATCCTCTAACTTGCGATCAAGTGTACTCTGCAAACTACATAAATAGCCTAAATATTTTAACTTTTTTTATACTCTCCACATCTTTCACAATCTAACAGTATAAAATACTTTTTTCTATCAAAACTTGGACTTTACTTCACAATAACTATGGCAAAACCTAAATTAACAACTTAACCACAAAACCATTTAAACATATCATCTCATAAGATAAACTTATGTTCAATGCTAAAATATTTACCACCATCCATTTCATCAACAACTAATTTAGCAACATTGTATTCTTAAACATATGGTTTGACAAGATATGATTCACCAACATCCGGTGCTTTAGCATCTAATAAAAAAATATCAAGTTCCTCAACCACTGAGTTGACTATATCTGATGACATCATATCTATAATCATTAAGCGTATTGGAAACAAATATAAAACCAAAATTTAATACTATCGAAAGGATCTTTTTGGAATTGATATTCATTGTTTCATAATGATCCTTCTGGAAAATTTCCAAACTGTTCTCTATAACTTTTTCTAGTTCAACTTTAGTTTTTTCACTGTGGTTACTAGTAGGTGGTGGTCATTGGTGGTTTAAACTTCTAATCCTAGGATTAGGGACCACCTTGGTGTATAATGAATTAAACATGATGAAAACACCACAAGAAGGATGGGTAGAAGTTAGAAAGAAAAAGGAGCAAACTCAGGTTAAGGAAAAGTTCTCGATTTGGATGGCGAGAAAAGGAAAGGCAATAAAAGAAGATGAAACAGTGGTTTCATTTTTCTTTATAGAATTCCCGGATGCTTAAGATGCTAAATATATGTTTACTGTATTCAAAGATTTCGGGCTGGTGTCAAAAGTCTTCACACCCCAACGACGTGATAAGCAGGGTAAACGATATGGATTTGTCTGATTTCTTAAGGTCACTAATGTGAGAGTGATGGTTGCAAACCTGGATAGTATTTTCATGAATGGTAGGAAAATATATGCTAATATATCCAGGTTTTAGAGGAAGAGAGATGTGGGGGATAATGTTCATATTCAATGATTAGCTTCAAGAGGGGAAGGTGTAAAAGTTAGATTTATCATATATTTTATGGGTTACAATCAATTGTGGTTTAATTTGTAAAAAACGAGTTAATCGTGATTCTGATGGGGTGCATATATAAGCCCTTTAATTAATTAAGTGATCAATTTTTAACTAATGGCTGAGTATCTGAAACCTGATTGGTGTGGGTAAAAGCGTGGGATTTAACCTTGGGCCCATAATAGGTAGGGACTAAGGTTATATATATTATATGGCTAGGTCCCCTCTGTAATCACAAAAAGCATCAGAAACATAACTGACGGCTCCATAACTTGCCCCATTGAAAGTTGTGAAAGGGAGTGTGAGATACGGAGGAAGATCCGGTCATTCATCCATTCAGAATTCCGAATCATGAATTCAACAAGTAAGTATTGATGTTTTAATCTCATATAATATCCATGAATATTTCCGCTTACATTTGGTATCAGAGCCTAGATTATATGAGTTAGAACTCAATTATTTATTATTATTTTTGTGAATACGAATTGATGGCATTATTTTTTTTATTGTCGTAATAAATTTTACCATTACGGAACTGCTCCATAAATAATATGAAAATTGGAATTGATATTTTGTGATTACTAAATCTATGAAGTATATATGGAATCGAAAATCTTTTATGTATTTATTTTAATTGGAATTGTTGCATACTTCTTCAAAATTCATATGGTGAAAGTAATAGTGTTCTGATAGTACGTTATTTTTCAATTGCCCTTTATTTTGGATCAATTAAAACAATATATATGATTCTTTGGTTACTGAAATGCAAAATACGTGAATGCCGTCAATAGTGCCGGTAATTTTGTTTATTTAGTGTTTCTTTTGCAAATTAATAGAACAATTCCGGTATTTGTGCTTAATTTGTTTTCCCTTTCCAAGTTAATAGCCACTTCTAAATTCTTTTGTTTAATTTTTTCACGCCAATACAGTATCATATAAAATTATATATTACTAATTAAATTATATATAATTAACTAGATTAATTATTTTCAAGACAATATGTACTATATATTTCTAAATTTTTATTGTATTGTCTTGGACATTTTATTAAATAAATGTCAGTTTATATAAATTTGTAATATATTTGTTTTGTCAAGTATTTTGAAATATTATATAATATCTCTATAATATTGAGATTGATACTGTTGAAGACAAAATTTATTAGGAATGTTATATGGTTTAAATTCATGATTGGTTCATGATTTATTTTGGCAAGAATTTTTTTTAATTCTTATGCAAGAAATTCTATAAATTATTGTGTGTGATTACCACCAAAGTGAGATCGCTCGTTTTAATTTATAAAAGTCTCTTTGTAGTTTGAGGAATGGTTTTAAGTCATTACTGTGATTGTCTTCCCAAAGGTGGACAATTGTATGTAAAGATTGTGGTTGATTAAGGATATAACTATTGGAGATGCTTTGGTCTAAGGGATTTATTTACCCAAAGGAAATAAATTTCTAAACTCAATGTATGCTCATTGAGTAGCTTATTCTTGAAATTTGTAGATGAAGTTGTTGGAGGTGTTTTGGTTTAGAGAATTTATCTACCCAAAGGAGATAGATTTTCGAACCCAATATATGCTCATTGAGCGACTCATCTGAGGTTCTGACCTTGGTTCTAACCTGGGTTTTACGCATTCCACCCAAAGGGGATTGTGTGATAATGTTGGCCTCTTAGTGATAGCTTATGTTCATTAAAGCTATATCTTGCCTTTATTATTTGTTCTAATGCGTTCCTATTTTGTCTAAACAATGACCTTCTCTATGAACAATTGTTCTGCTTCTATTGAGATCCTGAATGAGTCTAATTTTAAAAAATGGAAGAAAGACTTAGAGTTTTCGTTAGGGATTGCTAATCTTGACATGTCATTGCGTGAAACCAAACCTCTGATCAATGATCAGAGTACACCCGAAGAGAAAGAAAAATTAGCTAAGTGGGAGAGGAGTGATCGACTTAGCTTGTGTGCTATGAATAGAACAATTTCTGGTTACATTTTTATGTTGGCTGGAGGCGCGATATCATGGAAGAGTAAAAAGCAAACTCTTGTCGCCTCTTCTACTATGCAGGCAGAGTTTGTTGCTTGTTATGCTACTGCCACTCATGCTGTTTGGTTAAGAAATTTAGTAACTGGACTTCGTATTGTTGATTCCATTGCAAAGCCACTAAAGCTTTACTGTGATAATAGTTCAGCTGTGTTCTACTCCAAGAATAATAAAACTTCTAGCGGTTCTAAGCATTTGAAATTGAAGTATTTGACAGTCAGAGATCTTGTAAAGAAAAATGACATTGTTGTTAAGTACATTGGTACATATTTCATGCTAGCTGATCCTCTAACTAAGGGACTTAGGCCCATTGTGTTCAAAAACCATGTTGAGAACATGGGCATTGTGAGTTCTTTTGATGTACTTGGTTAGTGGGAGTTTGTTCTTTATGTCATTTTCTTTTATCATGTTATATTTTATTTTAGACACTTTAAATGTTGGATTGTCGAGTACTTTCTATTTTAAGCAATTGATATTACAATGATTATTATTATTATTATTATCATTTGTCATTGTTTATTTACATTTAAATTGCTAAATTTGGGACTCAGTGTCATCGAAACCATTGTGTCTATGGTCGACACTAGTTTGGAGTTCAAGGCATGGTTATTATTTTGAGCTCGGTGTCTTCGGGACCCCTATACCGGTGGTTGATGCTATATTGGAGCTGAAGTATGATTTTAAGCTCGGCGTTGTCAGGACCACTGTGTCGGTGGTCGACGCCATATTGGAGCTAAGGCATTATGGTTTGTAAAACCATACAATTTCTTTGTGTTTAATGCATTTGAGAGAAATTGTTAAGGACTGACGAAGAAAATAGCAAATGGTTGTTGGATCACGTTAGCATGTTGTTTTCTTACCACACTCCACACTAATGACTAGTTGACGGAGTATGTAGTATTTGTAACCACGAAAAGTTTTATGTCAATGAAGGACATAATAATCGTCGTGATTCAATACTACTTAACTTTTGTTGGATGAAGTCATATTCAGATACTGCACTTGGAATCATGGGTTTCCTTAAAATGCGGCCGCATTTTAAGGAATTAGTCATTAACCCGAGAGTCGTTTTCAAAATGTATTTTAAAATAAAAATCATACAATTGATTTTGCCCAAGTGGGAGAATGTTAGATTTATCTAATATTTTATGGGCTACAATCAATTGTGGTTTAATTTGTAAAAAACAGGTTAATCGTGATTCTGATGGGGGTGCATATATAAGCCCTTTAATTAATTAAGTGATCAATTTTTAACTAATGGCTGAGTATCTGAAACCTGATTGGTGTGGGTAAAAGCGTGGGCTTTAACCTTGGGCCCATAATGGGTAGGGACTAAGGTTATATATATTATATGGCTAGGTCCCCTCTGTAATCACAAAAAGCATCAGAAACATAACTGACGGCTCCATAACTTGCCCCATTGAAAGTTATGAAAGGGAGTGTGAGATACAGAGGAAGATCCGGTCATTCATCCATTCGGAATTCCGAATCATGAATTCAACAAGTAAGTATTGATGTTTTAATCTCATATAATATCCATGAATATTTCCGCTTACAGTAAAACCTAAGGGCCCTGTGCAATGGGGGGTTGGTAGGGCGAAGTGAACATATGCTCAGGTACTTGGAAAAAGGACATGTTTCTAGAGAGACTAGATTTCAAGGAGACAAACTATATAATGTTATCATGGGGAGAGAAAGGTGGGTAGAACCAAAACCCAAGTTTGCGCATTTGCAGTTCAATATTGACAAAGAGAACTTGATTAGATTCGAAAAGGCTTACGTAGGGGTTGTGGAAAATCCTGGAGCAACTTATAACATTTAGAGAACTCTAAATTCGGAAAGGTACTTCCATATCAATGTGACTTCAATGGAGCAAACTTATGTCTCCTTGAAGAATCAGAAGAAGGTAGTTAAAGGCATTGATACCTGAAGACAAAAAATGGGTTTCACAATGGTTTCTGGATATTCGTCCATGGATGATGGATGATATTGATAATGAAAGGCTAACGTTGATAAGGTGCTATGGTCTTTCTCCTCATGCATGGAAAACAAAAAATTTCAAATTCATTTTGAGCACAATTGGAGAATTCATATGTTGCAATAAGGAGAAGGAAAAGTTAAAAAAAGATGGATGTATTTAGTTTTCTGGTGAAAACGAAGTACTCTCTAAATTTGAAAGAAATTTTTAACATGGAAATAAATAATAAAGTCTACAAAATTAAGTTAGTTGAAGAGCTTCATGGTCCAAAAATATTGGTAGATCCAAGTGTTGAGTCGCTGAGTGGCTCTGAAGTTTCAGAGTCGGAGGAAGGAGATAGCACGTGGAGTGATCATGATGAAGAAGACGAGGTAGGAACGAATAATGACACATTTGATCAGAATAGTAACAATAATGGAGGCGGTAAAAGAAAATTAGAAAAAGGTAAAGGTGAAGAAAAATTCAACTTGGCCAATCATGTGGGTGTCGTATCTCGAAAAATATGATCATCGCGATGGACACGGAAAAAAATTTAGACAGATTCGCCACTACAATTTATTTATCTCAATGAAAGAATAGGAAAATATCGATAAAACCTCTAAGGAAAAGAAAATGGCCGTCGCAACCAAATTCTAGGTTCGGGAGTCGATCACGCAAGGGGAATGTATTAGCACCCCTCACGTCCGTTGTACTCAACGGAAACCTCTTAGTTCAATTTGTGATTGACTGTTAGCTCATGTTATTTGTTTTTATTGAATGATAAAAGATTAAAAAAAGAAAAGGAAGGAAACCTCCAAAGGGGAAAAGGGAGGTTTTTTATTAGTGTGCTCGCCAAGGATTGAGGCTCTTGTGCCTACGTATTCTCATTGTGAAATGAGAAATCAAAGCATTTGTAGTTCGAAGAACTATGTGGAAAACTTTTGAAGTAAAAAGAAAAAATGTAGCTCGTCAGGATCTCGCGACCCTGTGCCTACGTACCCTCATAGTGCAATAAGGAAGTTAGAGCTCCGTAGTTCGGGAGACTACAGTTGGTTGGTTTGTCTCTTTTAATGAAAGAGTGTTTAGATCGCATTCTAACTGCTAAACATTGACTTGTCTGCTTGCGGGGGAGGCTGAAGCACTACTTTATATGCGCGATTGAAGGGACTAAATAATGTTCTTTGAGAAAAGTTGTTTTGAGTTGTGGATCACACGGAGACGAGGAATTAGTGTCTTCAGAGGTTTCAATCGCACGGGGGGTGAGAAAAGACAAGTTTGATGTGATAATTTTGATTTTAGAGTTTTGAGAAGATTGTTCTTGATTTGGATTGCGCTAAAGACTATAGGTAGAGGTGAATATTTTCAATCACCAAATCAAATGTCTTGTGTCTAAAATACTCAGAGTGAGTGTAGGAAATCTCCATTCTCACCCCTTCTCCATAACTTAAGGCTCGTGGCATGCAATCCTAAACGCCTTTTATTGTGTTTTTGAAGCTTATTCGAGAAAATGTCACTTGACGTTGGATCAAGTGTTTTATCGCGGGATGATTATGAAAAATGGTTTGAGATGGAAAATAGGATAGGTTGATGGCAACACATGAAGCGGTTGACTTACAAGTTGGGTATGGCTTGATGTATGGATCAAGAATATGGGGGTTGAATTGACTTTATTTATCATGCAACGACAAAATATAAACAAGCAAGTGAAATAAAAGAAATCAACAAAGCAATTGAAGTGAATTAAAATTACAAGTGTACTAGAAAAGTGGGCTAGTATTTTAGACGACTAATTAGAATTAATTAATCGAATAAGTCTTATTGTAAGAAAGCTCAAGAATAAGCTATGAATGTGTGCAAGTGTGAGCATGAGGTTGATGGTGATGTGTAAAAAGCGATAGACTTACAAGGTATAAAATGAATCGACATTAAATCGAGAATTAGTTCTTTTGAAAAGGGTTTAATGTGATACATGAAGTGATTAACAATTGAATAAAGTACATAATCAAGATGGAAGTGATAAAATTATTACACTTCATAGGAATTGGGGTACATTTTGTCCGATAGGAGATAATAAAACAATTAAATTGAGCCTAATCAACAAACATAAATAATTGAGGGTAAGTGCAAAAAAGAATGGTCTCATTGTAAGAAGGCCCAAGCGTAAGCCATGTGACCGAAAATCAACCGAAATCATTATGAGAAGGCCCAGGAGTAAGCCGCGGGACTCGAAAACCAACTAAAATCAAAAGCAAGTTGAATTTAGGGTCATGTTAAGCTCATTTGAATGGATTCATGTGGGAACCACTCTATAAATATTCGGTCAACCAAATCTATGTGTCCATACGAATTTCAAAAGTTTAATCGAATTTCAACTCTGAATTCATAACACAATAAAAGCAACCAAAATAGTTTACCTTGTCACACTATTTCCAATGTTCAAAAGTTAACAAACAAATTCAACTAAAATATAATAGAAAATAATCGAGTAACACAAAAGATAATTAATTAACTACATTTAAACCACTAAGTAACAAAATAATTGTTCAAATAGAAATGGGGTGAATAATAATGGGGTGGATGTGAATTAATGGGCCTGAACATGCAAGAAGAGTCAGCCCAATATTACTCATTTATTAAAAACCCAAATAACCTATTAATAATGAAATAATAATTGAATAAAAAACCTAATTAAAATGACATTACTTCAAAGAAAATCTAAAAAAATGCAGACAGGACAAAAACATTAACAATCCATCGTCTCTCTGCTTCTCTTTTAATTGAGACCAAAATTTCAGAATACCAACAACACAAAATAATCAAAAATGAAGAAGCCAACTCGAACGCTCAAATTGAAATCATTTTTTATTGAAATCGTGTCGTACGCTTCGTCGATTGAATGCAAGTTATTATTAATTTGAACTTGAGAAGAAGTGCCTCTGATTTCAATTGTTATCTTCACATGAAATCCCCTTGTTTCTCACATGGCAATAGTTTTGGTATCATGTTATTGTAGAAGGTGGTAGTCTGATTCACATTTAAGTTGAGATGGGGGTTTAACGACATGAACAGTTCAGTGTGGTGAAAATGTAGTATTGTTTGTGAAGTTTGCAGGGGTGTTAATGGTGGAATGGTGATGACTTTAAAAGTTGATGGCAATTGTGAATGGTCACAATGAGGATGAAGAAGAGAGGTCCATACTTGTGTTGTTGTGTTGTGGAAAAATGCAGAGATGATTGTGAATAGTGACCTGGTTATTCAAGCTAATAAACATGATGCGATAAACATGATCCAATATCTTGCTCACATGTTGGCCTTGTCGTAGCACATGCAAGGCCCAAGTCGAAGAAGAAAAAACATATCAACAAAATATATAAAAATATACAGATATCATTTTCACCATCTTAATTTTCCTCTCTTAACCATTCTATCAACATAGGGAATCTGCCCATCCCCATTGTGTTGCACACTCACAATGGTTCAAGCCAAAGTCTTGTTGTTGGAGATTCCAATTCGAGATACTCGGGTGGTTCTGTAACAGCCCAATTTTTCAATAATTAATTATTCATGTTAATTAATTAATTAATTTGGATTGTTTTAATTATTGAAAATTATTGGTAGATAATTGAGAGAAGAAAATAATGGAAGGAAATAAAAGAGAAAGATATATAAGAGGAAAGTGGAAAGAAAGGAAAAGATAGAAACATAAGAGAAAAAGAAGAGAAAGAAAGAGGAAGAGGAGAAAAGAGAAGGAAAAGAGGGAAAAGCTTGGAAAGCTCAAAATCAACTCTTTGGGATCGATTTAATCGAGGTAAGGGTGTGAAATATCATTATATTGTCAATGTATATGATTATGTATGATTGGTTTGGGTTGTTTGGATGTTTTTCTCCATTTTCCATTCTAGGGCATAAATGAGTTTAATCGGTAGAATTGAAGTTTTAACGGCTAAAATCGAGAATAAAGTGTGTAGTTTAGTCGAGGGATGTTAGACTAAGACTATAGGAACTGGTTTGGTGAGAATCAGTTGATTTTGTGAAGAGTTGAGGATTGATGGCAGTGAGGGTTTTTGAGTTCGCAGACACTGGCTAGCACGTTCGCTAGGCGAGCTGGTCGTGAGCGTTCGCTACAGTGAGCTGTAGCGAGTAGGTGGCGAGAGGTCCCAGACTTGGACAGAATGGAATTGGTCTTCTTCACTGGGAGCGAGCGAGGTAGCGAGCATTCGCTAGGCCATCGCTAAGCGAGCGAGGTAGAGAACGAAGTCAGTAGCTTCTGTTTGCCTTCGCGAGCTTGTTCGCTAGGCGAACAAGTAGCGTGCACTCGCTAGGCGAGCATGCTAGATAGCGTGACAGTATTTGGTTTTCTTGAGATTCCATCCTATGTTGATTTCTGGGTTCGATTGTGTTTGATCCTTGTTGGAAATAAGTAATTGTGTGTTATGAAACATATGTTGTGGGTAGCCGTAAGGCGTGAATCCTAGATTGTGGAATTCATTATGAAATGCGGCCTTTTGGCGTATATAATGCATTGTTTTAAATTTATTAAAAATGCATGATGAATTGTGATGAGGTTTGTTGCCATTTGGCACGATGTTGTGAATATATATATATATATATATATATATATATATATATATATATATATATATATATATATATATATATATATATATATATATATATATATATATATATATATATATATATATATATATATATATATATATATATATATATATATATATATATATATATATATATATATATATATATATATATATATATATATATATATATATATATATATATCGATTATATGTTATAGTATGTGAAGAATGCATGGGAACATATTGTGAATATGTGTGCATTACTTCATAATGTGGTGATAATATTGAATTATGAATGCATATTGTTTGTATGCGATGTTGTGAAGAATGCATGGGAACATATTGTGAATATGTGTGCATTGCTTGATGAATATGATGTTATTGAATATGAATATGTTGTGTGTGCAATCATGTTATAATTCTTGAGTGATGAATTATCTGAATGCATGGGATTAAGATGCGGGAACGGTCTTAAGTGCATTTGGTGGTTGATTGCATATGCATCATTTAGTCAAGAGGCAATGTTTTCTAGTTTCGTGGAGACTAGTGACTTGTCCCAAACCTAGAAGGGTGGGTTTGAAAGCTTAGGGAACGGGCTTTTGTTGTTATCGGTCTAGAAGGGCGGACTCGGTTTAAGTGTAAAAACCGAAAAATGATAACAAGTGTTGGTACCACATGGCATGAGTTGCATTGAGTTGTATTGAGTCACATGATTAATGTGTATTGTTGTATGAAAGTATACTCGTATGTGAAGTATTGAATTGAGAATTATGAATGTATGCATGATGAAATGTGCTTGGTGATTATCCATGTTTGTTTATACATATGTTGTGATGTATATGATGATTGGAATGAATTGTGGCGAGAAAATATTGAATATATGTATTTCGTACTTGTGTAAGTATATATAATTATATGCATTGATTATTATGATAATATTTCTCACCCTTCTGTTGTTTTATAATGCTCTATGAGGCATTGCAGATTAGGTCGCTGGAGGTCTTTTGTGAAGTATAGCTTCATTCTTTTTCGGTCAGCTCTGATATGTAGCACCGAGTAGTTAGGATTGTATAGTATTCTTTTGGGATACATTTTGTATATGTATCTGATGACAAATGTGTATGTGAACATGAATGATGTGATGAAACAAACCGAATGATATGCATCTATATGATTAACATGTTAAGTGATTCAATGTTTAGATTTTCCGCTTTAATTCTAAATATTTGAAAAGTGGGTGTAAAGACTAAGTTCCTCTATTTGAAAGCTACCCCACTGTTACATGTCTTTTGTAGAGCAGGTGTTGCATGTTAATTTTGTGTATGATGTGGCATACTTCTTTTATACCATGTTTCAAATTTACTCTGATGAAATTTTATTATGTGAGTGATTTAATTATTTGGGGTATAGAAGGGGGTGTTACATTAAGTGGTATCAGAGCAGGTCGGTCAGTTGACCAAGTTGTTAATGTGATCATTCCCTTATGCATTTGGTATGTGTGTGTAGCACTATCCATATGGTTGTTCTAACGAGGATTTGTTGTGGGAATCAAGAATAATGGTTGCAGGCAGGAATGATGAAGCGATTTCTGAGGCTTTGGCGATGTTGGCTGAAGCGATTGGGCAGAATCCACAAGCCAATGTGAATGCTGGAAACAATGTTGATGATGAGTTTCGTGCTTTGGGAAGGTTCCAAAGGAACAATCCACTGATTTTCAAGGGAACCCATGAACCTGACAAAGCACAAGTTTGACTGAAAGCAATTGAGAAGATCTTTCGAGTTATGAACTGTTCAGATGCGCGAAAGGTGCATTTTGGCACTCATATGCTTGAAGAGGAAGTTGAGGACTGGTGGGTTAACACTCGTCAGAGGTTTGAAGAAGATGAGATTGTGGTTACTTGGGAGGTTTTCAGAGAGACATTTCTGGAGAAGTATTTTCCAGAAGATGTGCGTGGTAAGAAGGAAATTGAATTTCTTGAGCTGAAGCAGGGTAACTCAACTGTGGCCAAGTATGCGGCAAGGTTTGAGGAATTGATTAAGTTTTGTCCTCATTACAACACTGCTAATGCTGAGAGATCCAAGTGTCTTAAGTTTGTGAATGGTTTGAGGCCTGAAATTAAGCAAGTCGTGGGTTATCAGGAAATTAGGCGATTTTCTGAGTTGGTGAACAAGAGTAGAATTTTTGATGAAGATAGTAGGGCTCGGTCTAGTCACTACAAGAGTTTAAATGATAAGAAGGGAAAGGGTCAATTTAGAGGGAAGCCGTATGTGACTCCTGCTGATAAGGGGAAACAGAAAGCTGGTTACGGCAAGAAGCCAAGTGGGGGAGGAGTTTCTACTCCGGTGAGATATTTTAGGTGCGGTGAAGCATGACATCATTCTCCTGAGTGCACGAGTGTCGAGCAGAAGTGTTTCAAGTGTGGCAAGCCAGGCCACAAAGCTCTTGAGTGCAGAAGCGGTGCGAACGTGACTTGCTACAACTGTGGTGAGCAAGGACACATTAGTACCAAGTTTGACAAGCCAAATAAGACTCAAGGGAATGGGAAAGTGTTTGCCCTATCAGGATCGGAGACTGCTAGTGATGATCGATTGATCTGAGGTACGTGCTTCATTAATGGTATACCTTTGATCGCTATAATTGATATTGGAGCTACGCATTCTTTTATTTCTTTGGATTGTCTTAAGAGATTAAATCTTGAGTTTTCTGTTATGAGTGGTGGTATGGTTATCGATACTCTTGTTATGGGTTCGGTAACTACCCCGTATGTGTGTTTGAATTGTCCGTTGAGTATTTTTGGTAAAGACTTTGGAGTTGATTTAGTGTGTCTTCACTTAGATCAACTTGATGTTATTCTTGGGATGAATTGGTTGGAATTCAATCGTGTTTATATTAAGTGTTTTGACAAAACGGTTATTTTTCCTGAACCTGGTGACAAAGGAGATTTGTTTATGACGGCTAAGCAAGTGAAGGAATCGGTGCAAGATGGTGAGAAGGTATTTATGTTGGTGGCAACTTTGAGTATTGGTGAAAGTGGAGCAATTGATACTTTACCAATTGTCCGTGATTTCCCGGAAGTTTTTCCTGAGGAGATAATAGATTTTCCGCCGGAACGAGAAGTGGAGTTTACGATCGACTTAATTCCTGGAACTAGTCCGATATCAATGGCTCCATATCGTATGTCCGCGTCAGAATTGAAAGAGTTGAAGAGTCAACTTGAGGACCTACTTGAGAAGAGGTTTATTCTTCCGAGTGTGTCACCGTGGGGTGCACCAGTTTTGTTGGTTAAGAAGAAAGAAGGTTCTATGAGACTCTGTGTGGACTACAGACAGTTGAACAAGGTGACTATCAAGAATAAGTATCCACTTCCGAGAATTGATGGTTTGATGGATCAGTTGGTTGGCGCAAGTGTGTTCAGTAAGATAGATTGGAGATTTGGGTATCATCAGATTCGTGTGAAGGCTGAGGATATTCAGAAGACTGCTTTTAGAATGAGGTATGGACACTATGAGTATTCTGTGATGTCATTTGGTGTGACTAATGCACCAGGTGTATTTATGGAGTACATGAATAGGATTTTCTATCCTTATTTGGACAAGTTTGTGGTAGTGTTCATTGACGATATTTTGATTTATTCGAAGAGTGAAGATGAACATGTCGAGCATTTGAAGATTGTGTTATCGGTGTTGAAAGAAAGGCAATTATATGCTAAACTTTCTAAGTGTGAATTTTGGTTGAAGGAAGTGAGTTTCCTTGGTCATGTGATTTCGAGTAGAGATATTGCAGTTGATCCGTCGAAGGTTGAAGCGGTATCGCAATGGGAGACTCCGAAATCAGTTTTTGAGATTAAAAGTTTTCTTGGTTTGGCGGGATATTATCGGAAATTCATTGAGGGATTTGCCAAGTTATCATTGTCGTTGACGCAGTTGACTAGGAAAAGTCAAGCTTTTGTTTGGAATGCAAAGTGTGAAGAAAGTTTTCAAGAGCTTAAGAGAAGATTGACGATAGCTCCTGTTTTGATTTTGCCGAATCCGGCAGAACCATTTGTCGTGTATTGTGATGCTTCTTTGATGGGTTTGGGAAGTGTGTTGATGCAAGATAAACAAGTTGTAGCTTATGCTTCGAGGCAACTCAAAGTGCATGAGAAGAATTATCCAACGCATGACTTAGAGTTGGCCTCCGTTGTATTAGTGTTGAAGCTTTGGAGGCATTATTTGTTTGGTTCGAGATTTGAGGTATTTAGTAATAATAAGAGTTTGAAGTATCTTTTTGATCAGAAAGAATTGAATGCAAGGCAGAGGAGATGGTTAGAACTTCTGAAGGATTATGATTTTGCTTTGAATTACCATCCGGGTAAAGTGAATGTGGTAGCTGATGCATTGAGTAGGAAATCGTTGCATGTGTCGATGATGATGGTAAAAGAGTTGGAATTGATTGAGCAATTTTGTGATTTGAGCTTAGTGTGTGAGAAGATTTCTTACGGAGTTAAGCTTGGTATGTTAAAGCTTACTAGTGGTATCCTTGACGAGATTCGAGAAAGGCAGAAATCTGATTTGAGTTTAGTTGATCGGTTGACTTTGACAATCAAGGTCAAGGTGGTGATTTTCGGCTTGATGAAAATGGTATCATGAGGTGTCGTGATAGAGTTTGTGTTCCTGATGTTGTTGAGCTGAAAAAGAGCATTCTTGAGGAAGGGCATCGTAGTGGATTGAGTATTCATCCGGGTGCTACTAAGATGTATCAAGATTTGAGGAAAGTATTATGGTGGCCTCGTATGAAGAAGGATATTGCCGAGTTTGTGTATTCTTGTTTGACTTGTCAGAAGTCAAAGATTGTGCATCAGAAACCGTCGGGCTTGATGAAACCGTTGTTTATTCCTGAGTGGAAATGGGATAGCATTTCTATGGATTTTGTGTCTGGTTTACCGAGGACGCCGAGTAACATTGAAGCTATTTGGGTTATTGTGGATAGATTGACCAAATCTACTCATTTTATTCCTATGAGAATGGATTACCCGTTAGAGAGGTTGGCAAAGCTGTACATTGAAAGGATTGTCAGTTTGCATGGTATTCCGTCTAGCATTGTGTCAGATAGAGATCTGAGGTTTACTTCGAGATTTTGGGAGAGTTTGCAAGTGCTTTGGGTACAAAGTTGCGTTTGAGTTCAGCTTATCATTCGCAGACCGATGGTCGGACTGAGAGAACGATTCAGTCACTTGAGGATCTTTTGAGAGCTTGTGTTTTGGAGAAAGGAGGAGCTTGGGATATCTACTTACCTTTGATTGAATTTACTTACAACAACAGTTTTCATTCGAGTATTGGTATGGCACCGTTTGAGGCATTGTACGGTATACGGTGTAGGACGCCATTGTATTGGTATGAATATGGAGAGAGTTCTGTGGTTGGACCCGAGATAGTCCAGCAGACTACCGATAAGATTAAGATGATTCAAGAGAAGATGAGGATTTCTCAGAGTCGTCAGAAGAGTTATCATGACAAGAGGAGGAAGGTACCTGAATTTCAGGAGGGAGATCATGTGTTTCTTCGGGTTACTCTGATGACTGGTGTTGGTAGGGCATTAAAGTCACGTAAGTTGACGCCGTGTTTTATTGGTCCTTATCAAATTTTGCAGAAGATAGGATAGGTAGCCTATCGTGTTGCTTTACCATCGTCGCTTGCTAATCTCCATAACATGTTCCATGTATCTGAGTTGAGGAAATACATTGCGGATCCATCTCATGTATTCCAAGTAGATGATGTGCAGGTGAGAGATAACCTGACTGTGGAAACATAACCTATGCGGATAGAGGATCGGGAGTTGAACCAACTTCGAGGTAAAGAGATTGCTTTGGTGAAAGTTGCTTGGGGAGGACCGGCTGGTGGAAATGTGACTTGGGAACTTGAGAGTCAGATGAAGGAGTCTTATTCAGAGTTGATTGAATCAGGTAACATTTTCGAGGACGAAAATTCCTAAAGTTGGGGAGGGTTGTAACAACCCAATTTTTCAATAATTAATTATTCATGTTAATTAATTAATTTATTTGGATTGTTTTAATTATTGGAAATTATTGGTAGATAATTGAGAGAAGAAAATAATGGAAGGAAATAAAAGAGAAAGATATATAAGAGGAAAGTGGAAAGAAAGGAAAAGATAGAAACATAAGAGAAAAAGAAGAGAAAGAAAGAGGAAGAGGAGAAAAGAGAAGGAAAAGAGGGAAAAGCTTGGAAAGCTTAAAATCAACTCTTTGAGATCGATTTAATCGAGGTAAAGGTGTGAAATATCATTATATTGTCAATGTATATGATTATGTATGATTGGTTTGGGTTGTTTGGATGTTTTTCTCCATTTTCCATTCTAGGGCATAAATGCGTTTAATCGGTAGAATCAAAGTTTTAACGGCTAAAATCGAGAATAAAGTGTGTAGTTTAGTCGAGGGATGTTAGACTAAGACTATAGGAATTGGTTTGGTGAGAATCGGTTGATTTTGTAAAGAGTTGAGGATTGATGGCAGTGAGGGTTTTTGAGATCGCAGACATTGGCTAGCACGTTCGCTAGGCGAGCTTTCGCTGTAGCGAGTAGGTGGCGAGAGGTCCAAGACTTGGACAGAATGGAATTGGTCTTCTTCGCTGGGAGCGAGCGAGGTAGCGAGCATTTGCTAGGCCTTCGCTAGGCGAGCGAGGTAGCGAACGAAGTCAGTAGCTTCTGTTTTCCTTCGCGAGCTTGTTCGCTAGGCGAACAAGTAGCGAGCACTCGCTAGGCGAGCATGCTGGCGAGCGTGACAATATTTGATTTTCTTGAGATTCCATCCTATGTTGATTTCTCGGTTCAATTGTGTTCGATCCTTGTTGGAAATAAGTAACTGTATGCTGTGAAACATATGCTGTGGGTAGCCGTAAGGCGTGAATCCTAGATTGTGGAATTGATTATGAAATGTGACCTTTTGGCATGTATAATGCATTGTTTTAAGTTGATTAAAAATACATGATGAATTATGATGAGGTTTATTTCCTTTTGGCACGATGTTGTGAATATATATATATATATATATATATATATATATATATATATATATATATATATATATATATATATATATATATATATATATATATATATATATATATATATATATATATATATATATATATATATATATATATATATATATATATATATATATATATATATGTATATATATATATATATATCGATTATATGTTATAGTATATGAAGAATGCATGGGAACATATTGTGAATACGTGTGCATTACTTGATAATGTGGTGATGATATTGAATTATGAATGCATATTGTTTGTATGCGATGTTGTGAAGAATGCATGGAAACATATTGTGAATATGTGTGCATTGCTTGATGAATATGATGTTATTGAATATGAATATGTTGTGTGTGCAATCATGTTATAATTCTTGAGTGATGAATTATTTGAATGCATGGGATTAAGATGCGGGAATGGTCTTAAGTGCATTTGGTGGTTGATTGCATATACATCATTTAGTCAAGAGGCAATGTTTTCTTGTTTCGTGGAGACTAGTGACTTGTCCCAAACCTAGAAGGGTGGGTTTGAAAGCTTAGGGAACGGGCTTTTGTTGTTATCGGTCTAGAAGGGCGGACCCGGTTTAAGTGTAAAAATCGAAAAATGATAACAAGTGTTGGTACCACATGGCATGAGTTGCATTGAGTCACATGATTAATGTGTATTGTTGTATGAAAGTATACTCGTATGTGAAGTATTGAATTGAGAATTATGGATGTATGCATGATGAAATGTGCTTGGTGATTATCCATGTTTGTTTATACATATGTTGTGATGTATATGATGATTGGAATGAATTGTGGTGAGAAAATATGGAATATATGTATTCCGTACTTGTGTAAGTATATATAATTATATGCATTGATTATTATGATAATATTTCTCACCCTTTTGCTGTTTTATAATGCTCTATGAGACATTGCAGATTAGGTCGCTGGAGGTCTTTTGTGAAGTATAGCTTCATTCTTTTTCGGTCAGCTCTGATATGTAGCACCGAGTAGTTAGGATTGTATAGTATTCTTTTGGGATACATTTTGTATATGTATCTGATGACAAATGTGTATGTGAACATGAATGATGTGATGAAACAAACCGAATGATATGCATCTATATGATTAACATGTTAAGTGATTCAATGTTTAGATTTTCCGCTTTAATTTTAAATATTTGAAAAGTGGGTGTAAGGACTAAGTTCCTCTATTTGAAAGCTACCCCACTGTTACATGTCTTTTGTAGAGCAGGTGTTGCATGTTAATTTTGTGTATGATGTGACATACTTCTTTTATACCATATTTCAAATTTACTCTGATGAAATTTTATTATGTGAGTGATTTGTTTGTTTGGGGTATACAAGGGGGTGTTATAGGTTCCATATTACGTTGTGATTCTCTGAGTGATTCAGATGTAAATCAGAGAAATTATCGATTTAAAAGAGTGTTGGAAGGCATCCCTGGAAAAGTTTGACAGTCAATTAAGGATATGGGGATCGAAGGCGAAGAAGATGATGAAGTTTTCGAGGGAATAATTAGAAACATGGAAGATAGAGATAGAAAAGATTTTCAGGATAAGTTTGCGGTAGCTATTAAGGGTCTATGAATGTGTTGACCTACAATATTTGTAAGGGTGGAATCGCAATCAAAAGAAGGAGAATCGGGAAAAAGATTATGGAATGGAGAGCATATATTTTCTTTTTACAAGAAACTAAAATTAAGAGTATAAAAGAATGGGTCGTGAAGAGTTTGTGGGGTAATTTTGCTTGTGGCTAGTCAGCAGTTGATGCAAGAGGTCAATCTGGTGGAATCCTAACTATCTGGAAGGATACTGTTATTTGTCTAACTTTTTGCTTCAGAGGGCCTAGATTCCTAGGATTAAATGTTATGTGGGAAGAAATTAATTGTTATTTCGTAAATGTTTACTCTCCTTGCGGAATAGTTGAAAAACAGAAACTGTAGGAAGACTTTATTGAGTGGAAAAACATGGATCCTAAAGAGGAATGGATCGTGGGTGATGATTATAATGCAATAAAATCACCAGATGAAAGGAGGGGCTTTGGAAGAGATGTTTCGTCAGCATTTAAGGAGCTTTCATCATTCATAGATACAATGGAATTGGTGGATCTACCGGTAGTGGGGATTAGACTTATGTGGTTTAAAGATAATGGAAGATGCAGAAGCAGACTTGACATATTGTTGATATCAGATGGATTAATCAATAAATGGAACATTAACTTCTTTGATTTTAGGGCCTGTCTGGATTAAAGTCAATGCGAGGAATTGGGGCCCAAAACCTTTTAAGGTTTTTATTTGTTGCTATGAACACCTTAACTTCTTTGATTTTGTGAAAATGGAATGGAATGCGTTTGTGGTTAGTGGTAGTGCGGCTCATAATTTGAAGGGAAAACTTAAATTGCTAAAAACAATACTAAGATGGTGGAAAAGGAAGTTTTTTGGTTGATTAATTTAAAGATTGATGATAGGGTGGATGCTTTAAATAAGTTGGAGGAAGAATTGGACTTGGTGAGTGATGATGCATTGCAAGAGGTGATTTTGGAAAGAAGTAAGTCCAAGAAGAGTTGTGGAATAATTTGATATTGCAAAAAAGCCTTATTAAACAAAAGTTGCGAGTGAAGCGGGTGAGGGAAGGAGATATTAACACTAGATATTTCCATACGATGATGAAAAATAGAAGTAGAAGAAATTCCATTTCAAGGGTGAATCTGGGATTATGGTGATGGAAGAGGTGGATCTAGTTAAAGAAGCTATTCAAGATTTCTTTGCGAGGAGATACAAAAAGGTGGAGGTTGTGAGACCATTCTTGAAAGCTGACAATTTACCTAAGTTAAATAAGGAAGAGAACGTAGGACTTGAAAAAAGTTTAACGGTGGAAGAAATTCATGAGGCATTGTTTGATTGTGATGGGACAAAAAGTCCGGGGCCTGACGGATTCAACTTAGAATTTCTGAAGAAATATTGGGAAATGGTAGAGGTGGATGTGGTTAACTGTGTAAAAGAGTTTCACTCTTCTTCAATCCTCCTTAAAGCAATTACTTTCTCTTTTATTGCTTTGATACCAAAGGTTGACAATCCTCAAGGTTTATGTGAATATTGTCCCATTTGTCTTATTGGCTGCATATACAAGCTCATTTCAAAATTGTTGGTTGCTTGTCTGAGGAAAGTGATAAGAAAGCTTATATCGAATACGCATACAACTTTTATCCCAGAAAGAAATATTCATGATGGAGTTATTGTGGAAAACTATCTTATTGATATGGTAAAGAGACAGAAAAGCAGACGCCTTATACTCAAAATTGACTTTGGACAGGCGTATGATTGTGTGGATTGGGAGTGTCTTAAAAGGATTTTGAAATACATGGGTTTTAGGAAGAAATGGTTGGAATGGATGAAGGGGGAAGTTTTCACTAGCCATTTTCTATCTTGGTTAATGGAGGTACAACGAGAGATTTTAAGGTGACTAAGGGTTTGCGTCAAGGCGACCTTTTGTCCTCTTTTCTATTTTCTTTGGTGGTAGAAGGCTTGGCATTAATGGTTAGAAGGGATTGTAGTTTGGGTTTCGTATCCAATGGTTGATGGAGGACGATTGTTGTGAGTTTCTCTTGGCCTGGTACATGAGATTAAGAAGTCAATGCTCTGCTCAAACAACATGCCTTCTATGGTTCGCAACTTGTTAGTGCATCTGGCAATCGAGGAACAAAATCATTTTTAACAACGAGATTAGCGACTCGGAGGTTATTGTTCAGAAAATCATTTATGTTTTTTGGTGGTGGTAGCTGTAACATCTAAAAAAATATATAAGATGTAATTTTTTCAAATAGTTTAAATATTGTTATAATTTTTTTGTAGGTGATTTGGATTTGTATTAATGTTGGAGTACCTTAGTACTCCCATCATTAAATGTTTGTTTGCTTATAAAAAAAAATAATAGAAGAAGAATATACATAATATGACAATGAAAAGACATATAGGTATATTTCCTATATTTTATATAGTTTAGAACGATAGTCAAATTAATCGTATAAATAAAGAGTTCAATTATATGTTAGAATCTCAAATTTTAAGAGAAAAGAATTTTGTTTTTTCAGAGTTTGAAAAAGAGTGTTGATTTAAGTTTGAAAAAACTCAAAGGTCTACAAATACGTGAAAGGTAGAAATTTTTTTTCTTCCTATTTTTAATCCTTAGTTAACACAACAATTACAACAAAATGACAAAGAAAAGTAAAAAACATGGAAGAGTGTGAAACACATATTAACGTTTTACTTCTATTTTAAAATTTAAATTAAGTCTAATTTAACTTTATAAAACTTGTAAATTATCTTCATTTATAAATATATATTTATATCACAATCTCTAATTATAGTGGTTAAAAGGCTAAAAGAAAATCATTTAAGTTCAGCCAAGTATACTTCATACTCCTTCGTCGTTCATTTTTTCGTGACATATAACAATTTCCTTACAATTATGGGGTCCATTAAATGTTTATCTTTGAAAAAAAGCCATTGCCACAAAAGTTGTGATGAGTTAAACTCATTTGCTAAGCCTCTAATGTCTCAATGCAAGAGAAAAAATAGAAAGTCCAAAAGAAATTAATTAGTACTTGACATTCTGAATTTGTCCACATATACATTGATTCATTCTTGATGACAAAGGAATATAGATGACTGAACAATCACGTATCTTAAAAATCAAAGGACAAGTTTCTTAAGCTTTAGATACATTTCATCGTAAATAGATGCTTTTTTTTAACCATAATAAATAGATGATGCATCAGTATACATGAGACTAATTTAATGAAATGTACAGGATGGACTTAGGGTAAAAGTTAGAGGATACTATCAATTTCGACTATTAAATTATCTTGTTTTTGTTTTACTTATGTCACGTGATATTTACCTAGTTGAAGACAAAAGGACATCATGGAAGGGTGACAGTATTGTTTGACAAGTTGGACTTGCTCTTCTCTTGTCATATTGCTATGTCAGGTTGACTCGTCTCATTCTATGATGAGACTAGCTTTTGTTGGGTAACATATTCATTAGTTTAGCTTGTAGGGAAGCTAAATAAAGAAGTTTTTTTTTTTTTTTTTTTTTTACCGTTAACGTTGTAGACAAGATGAAGAAGGTGAAGAGAGAGAAAAAGAGAAGAGAGAATAATAAATTTTTATTATTTTTGTAAAACTGACTGTTACTCATTATTGACAACTACATTTATTTATATAAACAAATAATAATGTCACGTAGGTAAAATGCTAACCTACACTAGTTAGGTTAAGCTTAACAAAAACTAATATTACTATTAAATATGAATTACTTCTAACACTATCTCTTAATTCATATTCAGCTAATCAAAACTAACAATATTAATTTCTTCCATTAAGTGGAAAAATTGATCAGTCTTGATCGCTTTCGTCAGAACATCTGTCAGCTGCTTCTGGGTGCTACAATGCATAACTTCTAGCATTCCATTATGAACCCGACTTCTCAGAAAATAAAACTTTGTCTAAATATGCTTGCTTCTCTCATGCAACCTTGAGTTCTTGGCACGATTGATTGCAAACTTGTTATTAATAATCAGCTTCAGAGGCTTGTTTACCTTGATCTTCAGATCCTTCAGTAAATTCAAAAGTCAAACAACTTGATATGCAGGCACAACACATGTGTCGCTTCCGCGAATATAAGGTGCCGGCAGAACAGAAGAGCCGTCACCTTTCGTTATTTATCCCTCGGAGCGGGAAAGGAAACGATTGGAAAAACCTGACGAAAAGGGTAAGACAAGGTCGTCGCAACCGTTGTCTGGGTTCGGGAGTCGGTTACGCAAGGGGAAGGTATTGGCACCCCTCACGTCCGTCGTACTCGACGGGATCCACGCTTGTTGTGTTTACTGGACGAGTTGGTTTATCTATCTACCTATCAAGGATGACTTAAAAAGAAAAGAAAAATGACTCGGCAAAGCGTCGCACTTTATGCATACGTATTCTCATCAGAGAATGAGAAATCAGAGTCAACGTAGTTCGACTAACTACGGGTTACGGGGAAGGTGGCTCGCCAATACATCAGTATTGTGCCTACGTACTCTCAACATGTATGAGAGATCAGAGCTTACGTAGTTCGGGATAATACGGTCACGGGATTCAGATTCATCTGTTTTACCGAGTAGGGTTAAACAGCAGTTTCAGCAGTTAGGGAAAAAGTCTGTTTGCGTTGGCGCTGAAGTTTAACGACACTCTTTTCTTCAGAAAAGCTTCCTTTGAATTATGGGCCCACGGGGCAAAAAGGTTTGAAGTTTGTTTTCTGTCTTTTACGAAAGAAGTGTTTTTTATTGTGTTTGCAATTTCAATCGCACTAAAGACTATGACCTGAGAGTGAATGCGTCGCATGTCACCCAAAGGGTACCATACTAAACATCCAGACTGTTGAAAAGAAGCTCTCCAACAATCCTTTCTCAGATAGCTTAAGGCTCGTAACGTACGAAAGAAATCATTCATGATTACTGTATCTTAAGCTGTTTTGAGATGAGAAGAGAACAGGCTCAACTACGGGGAGACTATCAAGTCCTACTGTTGTCATGCCAAGGATTCATCCTATGGTCGAGGTTTGAAATAGGGAACTCCTAGAAGCTATCATACATAGGTTTCAACCTAAAGTTCTATCATCACTTCCTTATCAAAGGAAATGAGAGTCCTAAGGGATCATGTCAATGATACGCAGAAACAGATAAAGCATCAGCTTAAACAGTAAACAGTAATACAGTAAACGACTGTAAAATGCATGCAATGCAAGTGAGGGAGGAAATGTGTGTGGGGCATCAACCTCCACAAGCTCATCTCAACCTCAAGCCAGAATGAATAACAGCAATCATACAGAAAGATAAACAACATGCTATCAAGCAGAATACAGTAAACTGCAATCATACAGAAGGAATAAACATCATGCTATCAAGCAAAACAAACCACATGGGCAAGGGAGCTGAGCTCTACCAAATACCCGCAAGCAAAGCCATACAGTAACAATACAAGCAGAGGGAGCAACTCAACCTCTAGTGCAATCATGCTCCTAGATTAAAGCTAGTCTAGATATGGACTTATTCTAATGCATAAAGCAAGTCAAACAAGGCACATCAATACAGAAAAGAAACAAAGAAGAAAGCAGATCAACTCCTATCTCTTCCAAGCTTCAGCTCTTCTAACAGCAACTTAGTCTTCAGACTTCAATCACTCTTGACAAATATCAATTTGCTTCCAAGGTTTCAACCCTTCCACATAAGTTTCAACTTATCTCCTTCTTCAAGCTTCAGCTCCTTAATCAGTTCCACCTTCAGGCTTCACCCTTAACCACAAGTATCAACTTGATTCTTCAGTATCTCCAAGCTTCAAAGTAAGTATCAACTTATCCTTTATTCCTCAAGCCTCAGCTCTTCCCTCAATCTCCATTGGATCCTCTTCAGTCTTTAAGCCTCAGCTCTTCATTCAGTCTTTACTGGATCTTCAAGTCTCAACTTGCCCTTCTTACTCTTCAAACTTCAGCTGAAATGGCCATGCTCAGGGAATCATCCTCTTCCATACTCTTCAATGAAGTCTTCATCTTCACACTCAAGCCCAACATCTCTCCAGATACTCAAACCAGAAGAAATCACTTAGCTGGACAAGCTAGGATATTAAACTGCTTATTGACCACCAAAGGTGACCTATAAGGGTTTAACATCAAAAGAATGGTTCCCTCAAAGGTTCTACTTCCTAGGCACCATCACTTATCCTTCAAAAGGAGGGAGGTGAATACCATGGAAGGACCTTGAATCATGGGGAAGAATGGAGGTGAAAGATACCATCCATGTGTACGAAGGAAATTAACTAAGTCTAAGCTCTACTTAATTCCTAACCCTAAAACAACAACAAAACACACAAATCTTCAAGCTCTCAAGCTCCTTCTTCAATCTTCAAGTCTTCCACTATGCTCCTCCATGCTCCTCAAAGCAAGACCAAGCCCACCAAGCCAACAAAGCAAAGCAAAACAAAATACAAGCCCACAAGGGCAACACAAACAACAATCAATTACAAAAATCAATTAAAAATAGTATACTATTATATTAAAATCTAATATAATTTCTAGGGGATCCTATATACCTACCCTTAATACCCTATATGTCCCAATATCTATCTTGACCTAGAAACCCAAAATTCCAGTGTTATTGTGGACCTATGTTAAGGATTGACCTAAATCTACACAACCTAAAGTCATCTAATCAAAACTAATAAAAAATTAATCATAAAATTATGGAATAAATCCATAGGGGAGCTAAAGTCCTAATCTAACTATCCTAAAAAGAATGGCCTAAAAATTCAAAGGGAACTAGCTAAACAAAATTCTACAAATCTATGCATCAACATAAAAGGAATTAAAAAGCTATTAAAAGAGAAAATATACAAAAAATACTAAAAATGCATGAAATGCAAATATTTTGATTTTATAATTTTCTAGACATTAACATGAAATAGGAGAAAAAATCCCCATGCAAAAATCATCATTTTTCTATTTAATATGATTTTTCAAAGATTAAAGAAAAATAGAGAAAAAGAAATTAAAATATGAAAACATTGGTGCAGATAGCAATGCCATACAGTTCATTATCCAGATGGGCTCTAAATGGGGGTGCAAACAATAGAAGCGCTAGGCCCAATCTTTAATCAGAAAATCAATTCATAAAATATAAAGAAAAAGAAAAATACTCGGTGCATTTAGTAAAGAAATTCAGTTCAAAATGCAATGGGCCATGAGAGTGGGGTGGGATTATCAATTAAGCCCAAACGAAAATTAAATGAAACGCAGCATTTGGGTTGTCTTCAGACTTCCCTCTTCAAACGTGAGATTAAACCTCGGCCACGCGATCTGATCCCAGTCAATGGGTTCACTCTCCATCCAACGGCCATGACCTTATCTTCTTCCTCCAGCCAGGGTTTGAATGAAGAAGCCATAGAAACAGAGCTTCATAGTGAGTCTTCACCACAATCGTATCACCTCAATTTTCAACCAAAATCCATGGTTCAAAACCCTAATCCATTCTAAATTCAGCCCTGATCACAACCATAGCCTTAGAATTCAAAGAATCATCCTCAATCTCTAAACCCGATAGTGAATCCAAATTATGCTTAAATCTCAACTCTAACCATTCTTGAAATTAAAATGATCAATATCTTCCTCATGCTACACTGGTCAATTCTTGCTATCATACCACAATTATCTCTCAAGATTCAGCAAGTTATGGTGGTAAACAGAAATGGTGTCACTATCTTGAACTTCATCAAATGCTCTCAAACTTTCCAGAATTCATCTCCTACTTGTCTCTAACCATTCTAACCTAACAAATCTAACTAATTATGTTTAAATTATGGTGTAAAAGAAAAGTTACCAACCTGTCAAATCTTGAATATCAGATAGGTCAAATCTTCAATTCAGCCTCTCAAACTCTTCAGAAACACTCCTTGATTGATGTTAAAGCTTCTGTTTGCAAAAGATTTGATCAAGAAAGCTTGAATCTCCAAATTCGATTGTGACTTGCAGCTCCCAAAATCCAAAAGCTAACTCTTCAATTCTTCATGATCTTGCCCTCAATTTGGTATGCACACATTCAGTATGATCAATGGAAGGTGTTGGGATTGAAAGAAGCAATGGAAATGGTGTGGAAAGTAGAAATTGATTTCAACTTGCAATGGAAGAAATTGAAATGGCTATCTCACTCTCCTCTCTAATCTCTCACCAACCTTGCATCTGAACAAGTTCTAAACACTATATAGGATGGTTCTAAACCATCCAGAACTTTCTGGAATCATCCAATGAGAATTTGGGATTCTCATGCCATGAGTTTTTGATTTCATCTCATCTCACATGCCATCTCATGTTATACCTCTTGCAGCAACTTGTTCTGACTTGAAAATCTCCTTAGATGAGATACATGACATGTTAGGATACTTAGCTAGCTTGTGTATTGAGTTTCCTTGTGTTTTGCATATGTACCTTAATATGCAAGTAACCATTTTCCAAAGCAAGTCCATGATCTAAACCTCAAATCAAAAATGTGGCTGAACCATTGTTTTTAAAATGATTTTTAGAGTCAAAATGACCTATTACATGCCATGGTTTGGATGTGTAGCTTGGAAGTTTCAATTTCCAACTTTGACTTATTTAACTTATGCCTCCATTTTAGGTCATTTTTATCACTTTGAGCTACAATCCTTTTCAACATCTCATGACCTCCTTACTAGCCTTAAAACATCATTTTAAGCAAGTTTGATGTTGAATATTTTTCCATTTGAAGCTTGGAAATAGGAGTTATGGCCTTATGCTTGAAATGACCTATAATATCCAAATGACCAAAATGCCCTTGACTTGTCAAAGCCATAAGTTGAGTTCTACAAATCCTATCAAGGACTTCTAGTACTCTCTAGAAAGCTAAGAAGACAAGGAACAACATTCATGTTAACCAAAAGTTCATAGGAACCATCCTTCTTGGGCAAACGTTGGATGCAAGTTGGGTGACTTTCAAGGCCCGAGATTCACATACCTCAGATGACCTGTAACTTGTCAAAGTCATAACTTGAGTTCTACAAATCCTATCAAGGACTTCTAGTACTAAAATTAAAGCTAAGAGCAAGCTCTACAACATTCATGTTGGGGGTAAGATGAGATGACAATCACATCTTGAGCTAAACTGCCTTGAAGATAGAAGTCAAACTAGGGGATTTTACACTGTCAAGCCTTAGAAACCCTAGCTTGAAACTTCTCAAACTCCTCAATCATGATGAGTTGATCTTGGAATCATCCTTATAGCATCTTAATGCATCAATCCATGATCACATGGCTCTTGGATTAGGTCTTAACCTTCTCCAAATCATCAGTTGACCTAGGGTTGACCCAGTCAAACCCTAATTGCACCACTCATGGCTGAGTCTTCTTATTCTTGCACAATGACCTATCTAGGACTCATGATGGCTTTCAAGACATCTTATAAGCTCTCTCAAGGCTTCAAGTCCATCCTCATAGCTTCAGAATCATCTGAGGAGCTCCCACAACCCTCAAGTTAGGAGGCACACAACCTTGGTTTCAACCAATCTCTCTGAGGATCTCTTAACTTCTCTGACAAAGATATCAACCCTTGAACACTTGAATAGCCCTCTTGGCCAACTTCAAAGTCTTGTGGTGCTCTTGATTGGTAATCATACCTCTTGATCTACTGCATACATGTCAATGAAATGCAAATGAACCACAAGCTAGGTAAAGAAATGTTGGTCAAATTTTGGGGTGCAACAGCTGCCCCTATTCAAACGGCTTGAACCTGACTGGGTGAGGAGCGAACGGCTCTCAGCCAATCAAGGTAAAAGACGGTTGAATACCAACAAACCCGAAAATTTGCCAACTGCACAAGTACACGGTATTCTGATGGGAACAAATCTTCGAACACTGAAATATTAGCTGCACGACAACTAGCTGGGGGAGTGGTCCCACGGTAACCGGTAATACATGATCGATCATGCCGTTAGGCATCAAGATTCCTCGGGACTCATCAGGTCAACAATCAGGTTAGTCATGCCGTCGGGCATTCAAAGAAAACTTTCGGGCATCAGCCGGACTCCATCAATAAGTCGGGAATAGAATTCTCGGTCAATCATGAACCAATTGGGGATATCCAAACTTCTGCCATCAGGCACTCCGCATCAGCTGAGAGAACTGCTTCGTTAACACAATCGGACTTCACTCATCAAGTCTTCGCGGGAAGTTTCAACTTCACTGTTCAGAAACCTGCTAGGGATGACGCATCTCCGCTGGGGATTCTGGAGAACTATCAAGTAACTCTGCTTCGGGGATCCAGGAATCATTCTGGATGAATCAACTCTGCTGAGGACTTCAAGAATCATCTTGAGCAAGCCACTCCGTCGGGGACTTCAAGAATCATCCTGAACTGATAACTATGCTGGAGATTTCAGGAATCATCCTGAGCAAACACTCTGCCGGGGACTCTAAGCATCAACTTGAGCAACCAACTCTGGCGACTGCGTTGGGGATTTTAAGAATCATCTTAAGCAAACGACCTTGCTGGGGAATTCAAGAATCATCTTGAGCCGAAGACTTCGCTGGGGAATTCAAGAATCATCTTGAGCAAGCGACTCCATTGGGGAGAATTCAATAATCATCTTGAGCAATCGATTCTGCGGCGGAACACCTGCAAAACAACAACGGTAACAACCTAGATCATGCTTACTATGCATATGCTTTGGCAATGGCGCAATGCTCCACACGGTGTAAATGCTATGCGTTTATGATGAATGCTATGCAGTCATGCAAAATGATACGATTCCGTCAGCAAAATAAATGCTGAAGGAGGAATCCTCCTGTCAAGGAGAAAGAGCCACTCAGATAGGGGGAAGGAATCATCCTGCTGAGGGAAAGCGATGTCAATCGCAGAGATACACTGCACGGCCTTCACGGCTACTTCCCTGGGGATAACGGCTCCGGCGGGGAAACACAGCATCAGCTATTCAACACTCCACTGGGGAAAACCAATCATAGCCTGGGCGTCTTCCAAGGACTCGACTCTCTTGGGGATCTGCAAACTCGGCTGAGGAAGAAGAAATCATTCTGTTTGCTGGAGAGAGTACGACTCTGTGGGGAAACTCAATTCCGCTGGAGACTTCAGTCTTGAACCACCAATTGCTGCACACTTCAGTGTACGACTCAGCTGAGGAGATGACGTTCCTTCAGGATGCATTTGATTGGGGAGAGAATCTTCTCTGCCTAGGGAGACATATCAATGCTCACGATCTCGTGTTCAGACTCTGCGGGGAGAGGCTGCTGAACTTTGCTGGAGAAGGAGGAATCATCCTACTTGGGGATACGCACGGCGCACTGTCTGGAATATGCTACACATGTAACAACACAAACAAACAGACAAGATACCCTTCTCAAAGGGACCTATCAAGGTTATTATCTCATGACGATGTTCAAGTAATTCATTGTTTCAACAATCAGTAGCCTAGGCCAACAAGTTTATGTATGCGCATTTTATCAAAAACATCGACGTTCTTTTTCGCAAACAAAACAGATAAATGCTAAACAGACAAACGGAATTGCTGAATAGTATACATTTTATTGATAATGAACCCCTGAATGGGTAAAAATGTTTTACAACAGATGCAAGCTCCTGGAATGAGGAAGCCGCGCAAAAAATAAAACATAAATATACATCAGTATATACAAATGTCGGCAACGAGGCGTAGACGAACACCATGAGTTGATCCCTCTATGACCCGCTCGACTTCGATACTTCTCCGACGCTTCAGCTTCAGAAGAGATTGATTCAGATAAACGGCCCTCAGGTCTTCCAAACCACTAAACAAAGAAAGTCCATACGCGGAACGCAGTCATTTGCTTTTTCAAATCCCTAACTTTTGCGTGAACCGCCCTTTGCGGGTTTTCAGTTCACCGGGATACCCTTTTTTGCCAAAGTCGCCCATCCGGGTTTTCGACTTTGCGGGTGTACATTTTTTCAATTTATATTCCTAATTTTTGCCTGAACCTTTTTCCTTTTTTATGGTTCGCCGGGATGCCCCATTTTTGCCTGGACTCTCTTTTTACTGTCCAGCGGGTCACTTTCAAGCAAAGTATTTTTTAACTGCGTCCGCGTTCACCGGGGATGCAAAAACTTCACCATCTATCGTGGACAACAACAAAGCTCCTCCCGAGAAGACCTTGCTGACGATGTACGGACCTTCGTAATTGGGAGTCCACTTGCCCCGGTGATCGGAGTGTGGAGGAAGAATCTTCTTCAGGACGAGATCACCCGTCTGAAAGCTTCTAGGACGCACCTTCTTATCATAAGCTTTCTTCATTCGGCTTTGGTACAGACGACCATGCGCAATCGATGCCAACCTCTTCTCGTCCATCAGGCTGAGTTGGTTCAGTCGGTTCGTAATCCATTCTGCCTCGTCAAGTTTCACATCAACCAAAACTCGTAAAGAGGGGATCTCCACTTCTAACGGTAGGACAGCCTCCATACCGTACACCAAGGAGAAAGGAGTTGCCCCGGTTGACGTACGTACCGTCGTACGATAACCGTGCAGTGCAAATAGCAGCATCTCGTGCCAATCTTTGTAGGTCACAACCATCTTCTGAACAATCTTCTTGATGTTCTTATTGGCCGCTTCAACGGCGCCATTCATCTTCGGCCGGTAAGGAGATGAGTTGTGGTGTTCAATCTTGAAACTCTGGCACAGCTCCTTCATCATCTTGTTATTCAGATTCGAACCATTATCAGTAATGATCCGCTCGGGAATCCCGTAACGACAGATGATGTCCCTCTTTATGAATTTAGCCACCACCTGCTTGGTCACATTAGCATACGAGGCTGCCTCCACCCACTTGGTGAAGTAGTCGATAGCTACTAGAATGAAGCGATGACCGTTAGATGCAGTGGGCTCGATCTTGCCTATCATGTCGATTCCCCACATGGAGAACGGCCACGGGGAGGACATGACATTTAACGGGTACGGCGGCACATGAACTTTATCAGCATAAATCTGGCATTTATGACATCTCTTCGCGAATTTAAAGCAATCCGACTCCATCGTCAGCCAGTAGTATCCTGCTCTCAGGATCTTTCTCGTCATAGCATGCCCTCCGGCGTGCGTACCAAATGTGCCTTCATGGACTTCTTCCATGAGCATACTCGCCTCTTTCTCATCTACACATCTGAGTAGCACGAGATCGTGGTTTCTTTTGTACAACACTCCATCAGGATTGAGATAAAAATTTCCAGACAGCCTCCTCAGAGTCTTCTTATCCTGGGTTGACGCACCCGCAGGATACTCCTTAGTCATAAGGAAAGTCTGGATGTCATGGAACCATGGCTTGCCGTCGACGGCTTCCTCGATTGCAAAGACAAATGCAAGTCTATCAAGACGAGAAAGGACAATTCTTGGAGCCTCATTCCAAAAATTGACTTTATACATCGAAGCCAACGTGGCTAAGGCATCAGCCATCTGATTTTCTGCTCTGGGCACATGATGGAGTTCCACTCGATCAAAGAACGGAAGTAGCCTTCTGGCATAGTTCATGTACGGCACCAAATTCGATTGATGAGTCTCCCACTCCCCTTTAATCTGGTTGATCACAAGCGCCGAGTCACCATATACGTCTAGGTTCTTGATTCTCAAATCAATTGCCTCTTCTAGACCCATGATGCATGCTTCGTACTCCGCTTCATTATTGGTGACCGGAAACGTCAGTCTCGCAGTGAACGGGATGTGGGATCCGTGGGGAGTCGTGATGATCGCCCCAATGCCACTTCCATAAGAATTAACCGCCCCGTCAAATATCAATTTCCACTGGGATTTCCTATCTGGCCCCTCGTCGGGCAACGGTTCATCGCAATCCTTCGCTTTGAGAAACATGATATCCTCATCAGGGAATTCAAACTTCATCGGCTGGTAATCTTCGATCGGCTGTTCGGCAAGGTAATTAGACAATACGCTTCCCTTGATGGCCTTCTGGGAAACGTACTGAATATCATATTCCGTCAACACCATTTGCCATCTGGCAATCCTGCCCGAAAGCGCTTGCTTCTCGAAGACGTACTTGATCGGATCCATCTTCGAAATTAGCATGGTGGTGTGATTGAGCATGTACTGTCGTAAACGTTTGGCAGCCCAGGCTAGTGCACAACACGTCTTCTCCAGCATCGAGTAACGAGATTCACAGTCAGTGAACTTTTTACTCAAGTAGTAAATGGCATGCTCCTTTCTGCCCGTCTCGTCGTGCTGACCGAGAACACACCCCATACTATTCTCAAGAACTGTCAAGTACATGATTAGTGGTCGTCCAGCCACTGGGGGTATCAAGATTGGAGGTTCCTGCAGATACTGCTTTATCTTTTCGAATGCCTTCTGGCAATCCTCGTTCCAGATGATCGCCTGATCTTTCTTTAGAAGCTTGAACATTGGTTCACACGTGGCCGTGAGCTGAGAGATAAACCTTGCAATGTAGTTTATTCTGCCCAAGAAACCACGAACTTCTTTTTCTGTTTTTGGCACTGGCATTTCTTGTATGGCTTTTATCTTCGTAGGATCAACCTCGATGCCTCTTTCACTCACAATAAACCCCAGTAACTTTCCGGACCGTACTCCGAAAGTACACTTGTTAGGATTCAGCCTCAACCTGAACTTCCTAAGCCTCTCAAAAAGCTTCAGCAAATTGACCAGATGTCCCTCCTCCGTTTGGGACTTCGCAATCATGTTATCAACATAGACTTCAATCTCATGATGAATCATATCATGAAACAAAGTAACCATTGCTCGTTGGTAAGTGGCCCCTGCGTTCTTCAGACTGAAAGGCATTACCTTGTAGCAAAATGTTCCCCAAGGAGTAATAAACGTCGTTTTCTCCATGTCCTCCGGCGCCATCTTGATCTGATTGTAACCGGAGAAGCCATCCATGAATGAAAACACGGAGAACTGGGTTGTATTGTCGACCAACACATCGATATGAGGCAGCGGGAAATCATCTTTAGGGCTTGCCCTATTCAAATCCCGATAATCGACGCACATGCGTACCTTACCGTCCTTCTTCAGTACAGACACTATGTTGGCGACCCACGGAGGGTAAGTAGTGACCGCTAAGAAGCCAGCATCAAGCTGCTTCTGCACTTCTTCTTTGATCTTAACGGCCATATCTGGTCTCATCTTCCTAAGCTTCTGCTTAACGGGAGGACAATCTTCTCGCAGCGGCAAGTGGTGGACCACGATGTCCGTGTCAAGTCCGGGCATATCTTCGTATGACCAAGCAAAGACGTCACTATACTCTCTCAGCATCTCGACTAATCTCTGCTTGACATCACTCTGCAATGCAGCCTCTATCCTGACGTTTCTGACGAGTTCTTCAGAACCCAGATTCACGATCTCAATCTCCTCTTCATGAGGCAGAATAACTTTCTCCTCTTGTTTCAACAAGCGGGCCAACTCTTCAGGGAGGTCTTCGTCTTCATCAATCTCTTCTTCGGCTTGATAGATCGGGCAATCGAAGTCGAAGTGAGCCGTAGAAGGTCCAGAGTCGATGTCATCTGTCATGTGGATCCTGCAATAACAAGGGTTAAGCTTAAAACAAGGATATGCATGTTAGCACAAGCCCCATTGCCATTTTATTGTTTTTCAAAACAAATATAAAATAGGAATAACAGAGATCACAATATTTGAATACAAAAAAACGCCTTTGATTTATTAACAAAATGCATGTACATAATCCAACAAGGCCCTGACAATAAAACCACTATGCCCCGGGTAAGACATAGGGTTGTACAATGATTGGAAAAAGTAAATCATTACTCTTCGCTTGTCATATGGATGATATCCTTGACGGACCAATTGTTGAGGCTCTCGCCTGGCTTGCTTGGCTGGATCCAAGAGTCGAGGTCACAGTCGCTATCTCCGCTGTCTTCAGACACCACGTTGATGCTTTCAAATATCACCCCGCCACTGGTAAACTGGATCGGTCCTTTACCTCGTGATGCACTGCTGGAAGAGGAGGCTTCAGCTCCAGGAGAATATCCTAACCCAAACTTATCTTGCTTGTTAGGTATCTCCAAAATTCGCCCCCAGCCTGGGGTAGATCCGGCTTGGACAACGGCCCGAGCTTCCTTGAATGAGGAGAGAGTCATCTCTGGCTTTTCCGTGACTACAGGAGCTACGTCCTTCACTTTGACAGCTTCGAACGCTTGGCATAGAGTCTCATGGATTTCCCCATCCATCTCCACATACTTGAAGGACGACAAATGGCTCACCATTATATCTTCCTCGCCACACACGGTTACGATGCTACCTCCGACAGCATACTTGAGTTTCTGGTGCAACGTGGAGGTCACGGCACCAGCAGCATGGATCCACGGCCGGCCCAAGAGACAGCTGTAGGCAGGCATGATGTCCATAATATAAAAGACCGCGTCGAACGTTTTCGGACCAACTTGGATTGGCAGGGTCACCTCCCCGAAAACATGTCGTTTAGTTCCGTCGAACGCCTTCACAACCAGATCACTGGGTGTGCAAATCACTCCACGAGTATCCAACTTCATTAATGCCTTCTTCGGAAGAACGTTAAGTGACGAACCCGTGTCCACCAACACGTGCGACATAATCGTGCCCCTACACTCTATCGAGATGTGCAGGGCACTATTGTGATTCCTCCCCTTCGGCGTCAGCTCCAGGTCAGTGAAACCTAGCCCATTTCCAGTATTTACGTGGGCTACGACCTCTTCTAGCTGATTTACCGATATTTCCTGCGGTACATATGCAGCGTTCAACACCTTCAGCAGCGCGTTGCGGTGTGCTTCAGAACACAGCAACAAGTTCAGAATGGAAATCTTCGAGGGCGTCTGATGGAGATGGTCTACAATCTTGTAGTCACTCTTTTTAATCAACCGCATAAACTCCTCGGCATCTTTAACAAGCAAGTCTTTTTCTGCCCCACGTGGGATCTCTTCAACGACTTTACTTTTACCTTTATCAGCCGCATCAGCTCTGGCTGCTTTATCCGCCACGACCTCTGGTGGTGCAAACACTCTTCCGCTGCGAGTAATACCACTGATTCCCGCAAGGTTCTCCACAGTTGACCCAAATGGTTCCAGCTCCAACCTCTGTCCGTTGCAGTAGACTTCAGCCCCATAATGCACGGGACAGCATTCGTGCTTTCGAACGGTATTGGCCCAGCTCTGGTGATGGTAATTATGGGCGGTCTGGGCGCAGAAATAGTTATCGTATGGCGAGGGATGGTGATGGTGGCGACCTCATCAGCTTGCTTCAGCACTACCTCTCCTGACCCACTTTCAGCCCTTCGGCTAAACTGTAAAATCCCTTAAGTCATCAGACTTTGGATTCCTTCGACCAACTGTTCACATCCATCAGAACGTGTGGCACAGTCCATACATAGCTCTCCGCAACCTGGAAAGAACCCTCTTTTCAGCAACTTAGCTTTAACGAAGCTAAGCGGCGTCTTCAGATCTCTAACGTCAGTCAACAAGTCCGAACTCTCGTCTTCGATAATGGCATTCACTCCACCCCCCTATGATTCGGCATAGGATTCTTCGTGACATTTGGCACATTATCGTAGAAGTTGATGATCTTGGCATCTACCATGTCCTGCACCTTATGCTTGAAGGCTTTGCAGTTCTCTATTGTGTGGCCTGGTGCCCCTGAGTGGAACTCACAAGTGGCATTCGCGTCGTACCCTGGCGGAGGTGCCCCTGTCAAGGGAGCCAGCGTTCTCTTCTGGATCAACTGTAGCTGAAGCAAAGTCTGCAAGAGTTGCGCGTACGACATGGGCGGTGTCTCGAGGTGACGGTTCGACAAAGGTGCCCGATTCTGATACTTTCTGTATCCCTGTTGATTCGGTTGCTGCTGCTGCTGCGGCTGTTGAACTGCCGGGATAGTTATACTGGCCACCTGCTGGTGAGGACCTTTACCCTTCCTTCGAGCGTTGGTCACAGCGCTCGCTTCTCCTTCCCGCCTTTTGCCAGCATAAGGTTTCTTTCCGCCTCCCCCAGCTGAGGATGACTCACCTTGAATTTTCCCGATCTTGATCCCATTTTCGACGTGCTCACCTGTGATAATGAGATCTGAGAACGTCCCAGACATACCGCTGACCAACTTCTCATAGTAAACCCCTGGGAGGGTGGCGACAAACATCTGCACGAGCTCACGTTCAACCATCGGCGGCTGAACCCTGGCTGTCAACTCACGCCACCGCTGGGCGTATTCCTTAAACCCTTCATTGTTCCTCTGCGACAGATTCTGCAGTTGGACTCGGTTCGGGGCCAAGTCACTATTGTATTGGTAGTGGTGCACAAATGCTTCAGCAAGATCCTTCCACGTGCGCACACTAGTAGGCTCCAGACTCATGTACCATTCGAGGGATGGCCCGGAAAGACTGTCTTGAAAGAAGGGCATCAACAACTTCTCGTCATCAGAGTGGGCAGACATTTTTCTGTAGTACGATCTCAGGTGGACGCGAGGGCAAGTGGTGCCCTTATACTTTTCAAAGTCAGGTACCTTGAACTTGGGAGGCACCTTGAAATCAGCAATTAGTCCCAACTTGGACATATCAACGCCCAAAGTATTCTGATTCTCGATATCTCTCATCTTATCTTCAAGTGCCTTGAATCTAAGTCGTGCTTCAGCATTCAGCTCCCCTTCAGCACCTCTCTGAGAGAACACATCGTCCTGACGATCCTCTAGCCATGGCTGAGGCCCAAACAGATTCCCGACGCCTGCATTGCCGTTGCCCAGGCCGACATTGACATTAGCTCCCAGACTCCCATTACCGAAGCCCGTCGTATTGAGTCCAATGTTGGCCATCACATTGCCGTTGGCACTGCCGTTTCCCCCGGTCACGGGAACACCATTCTGCGGAGTTTCAACTGGTGGAGGAGTAGGCACAATCCCATCATGGAGTACGCCATTGCTATCAACCCTTGAAATTAGAGGCTGAACCAAAGTTCTGAGCTGATCCTGGCCATTGGCGACCGCTTGCATGAGCTCTATGAAGCGATCCATTCTTTCACGGAGTTCCTGGACATCAGTTTGCACTTGCTCCATGATCCTGGTTCGATTAGCTCTGGTCGGATAGCGGTGAATAGGTCTCTGATCAATCCTGGAACCACCTGAAACAACCTGAAACAACCTGAAACAACCTGTAAAACACAAAAGGGTTAGGAAAAACAACAAAGTTCTCGTTATGCAAATGCTTCATGCAAATGCAGACGTGTGTCTGTGCGTTAGGGAGATCTCCCCTGATCCTAGTGCCTGAGTGCCAGTGCTGATAATAAGAAGAAGTCCGAGTCCAATCATGGAAATAACAATCTCATATATAAAGAAAGCCCATCAAGGCAGTACACAACATCAGCGAGTACAAGATGAATCAACAGCGTGACCTCAGCCAACAAGCCTGGTGATGGTCAGCATACAACAATGATCAAAACAAAAGGAATACAAATAGTCAAGTACGGCCACGGGCGCGATACTCTTCTAACAACTCCTTCGTTTCTGGATGATCCGGCAGAGTGAGTAACCCTTTGACGAGTAATTCCCTCTGCACAATGGTGTACTGAAGACCTTCGACCGAATCTTCCCATGCTCCTTCACCGAAACAATCTTCTAACTTCCGCTTCTTGGACTCAAACGTCATTTTGCGCTCCTTCAGGTTAGCGAGAGCCCTGTTGAGCTGGCCTTCGGCGGCGTATCTGCGAGCGGTTTCTTCACCAAACCTCTTCTCATTATCCTTCACCTGGGCTTCATGCTTGGAGATCTGTAGCATCAGCTTATCCTCCCTCTCTTTCCTGGTGGCTAGGGAGGCCTTCCAGTGCTGGTTGAACTTGGATATCCTCCGATATGCTTCGTCCAAGTGCTGCTTCTTCGTAGCCAGTACGTCGTTGACAGCTTTGAAGTCTTGACCCATGCGCTCACGCTCGGCTATCTGCTTAGTCAGGTCTGTACCCAGCTGGTTCACCAGCTCTGTTTGCCTTTTGAAAGAATGAACGGCTTCGTTCCTCTCGCTTCGGAGCTGAGCCAATTCTTTCTCCAGTTCCTCATTTGCCCGCTTCAATTCATCTCGCTCAGCTAACACCTGATTATGCTGCTGAATGGGCACGGCAGTAGGCTCTTCAATCATTGGAGGGCTTTCTGGCTTGGCATGAAAAAACGGCATCCCTATAGCATCTGCTCTGGCTTTGATCCAAGTCACATACGGAGGGTAGACTTGATTGTTGCTTCTCCCCAGCAATGGCTTCCCCCTCTTACTGATACCATTCCATGCGAGCTGAAGCTTGGATAACAGATCCCCCTCTAGAAGACCAGTGAGGTACAGAGATTCCTGCACCTCTTCATCCTTCGGCGGAGCTCTCAAAGCATACGCGAACTGTCGGACCAGCAAAGACGGATTGTAGTTTATACAGCCCTTCCTGCCTATCAAAGGCACGTTCGGAAACCCGCTGCAGCTGAAGATAATCTCGGTAGCCAACCTATCTCTGTCAAACCAGTCAATGTCCTCTGCAGATAAACTCATCAGACGCTCGGACCACTCAGCTGTGGCTGCAGTCGAAACAAAAGGACCCCTCTTGGGCAGATGACTATCAAGCCATTTATAAAGCAAGGGTACACAGCATGAGACATTCTTGCCCCTCCTGTTCTCGTTTTTGTAGTGGATGGAATGGTAGACATCTCCTATCAAGGTAGGGACTGGATTCCCTGAAGCAAAGATATGAAATGCATCGAAGTCTACAAAATCGGGTATGTTGGGGAACAGAATGATGCCATATATGCATAGAGCGAGAATGGCGTTGAACGCGACCCAACATTCGTCCTTGGCGCACTGCTGAGCCTTTCCCACTAAAAAATGCAAGGAGAACCCGGGAACCTTGTTCCAACTAGTCAATACCAACTCGGAGGCATCCAGATGAAGTGAAGGAGCTAAACCAGCCAGATCAGGCTCAGCATCCATATGAACAAAAGGTATCTGCCTCTTGACAGGCACACCTAGCAAATCAGCATATTCCTCTAGCGTGGGTGCGAGAACAAAATCCTGAAAAGTGAAACATCTCAACGGAGGGTCGTAGAACTGCAGCAGAGCGTGCAACCCATTCAACTCGAACGCAGAAGGTTTACGAACCAAACTGAGCAACTTGTCGTAAGACTTTCTGAACTCATCCCTCACAGAATCATCTGCTAAAGCAATCAAACCGATCAGCCGAACCACATCAGGGGCAGGGAACTTGTAAGCCACGGTCTTCCTCAGAGAACCCATAACAATACAATAGGAGGCAAGAAATCCTGGATCGGGGAAAACGGTACCTGCAACATAGACACACGTTAATGAAATGCAAATGAGTATGCAAAGCAATGTAAAATGAAATCATGCAGCAGGAGATCAAGGAAACTGTGTTGTGGAGATTCTGTATCAATAAAACCATGATGCTGCTCTGTCAAGAACAACCAATACATCTGATAATAAGAAAACCCTGGTATCGGACCACAAATCTGCTCTGTCAAGAACAACCATCTGATAGGGCCATATACCTAGGACCATAATTCTGCTCTGTCAAGAACAAACGTCTGGTAATAAGGACCTCTGATACAGGACCAAGAAACTCTGCTCTGTCAAGAACAAACATACATCTGCTGATGAGATCTTCAGACCCCAATCATAAATCTGCTCTGTCAAGAACAAACAACTGATGACCAAAACTCTGCTCTATCAAGAACAAACATCTGATAACCAAAACTCTGCTCTATCAAGAACAAACATCTGATAATGAGATCCTCAGACCCCAGTCATAAACCTTCTCTGTCAAGAACAAATACACATCTGATGATAAGATCCTCTGATCAAAACCTGCTCTATCAAGAACAAATACACATCTGATGATGAGAACCTCCGGTACCAACAAAACTGATTCGTTGTCAAGAAAACTAGGTGGTCTGAAGGTCAAAGTTTCCTGCAATAAACCCAACCCTGCTCACAGGTATGGACCTAAACTGACTCAAGTTCGGCATCCTATGCGTTCATCAGTGTCACAGACATTCAAGAGGGGTGATACGATACCCAGAAGGTGTGGCATCACCAGCTCATGAAGCGGCCTCACTCGGCTGAATCACAAATGATCGGTCCCCGGAGTCAACAATCCTCCAAACCAACAACCGTATCAACCCAAAGGGTTGAAAGAGAAACCAACCAGGAGAACCTCGTCTGAGCGTGGATTTCATGAGACACTAGTGCCTGCAAAGCAAGCACGCTCCCACTAATTTCCACAACTAATGTTATATTCACTCAAGCCTGGGTATGGCTTCTCACTCATCAGAATGCCCTTCCCACAACAGCACAGATAATCATATCATACTGAAAATAAAGTGCGGGAAATAAAAATGCGATAAATAAACATAACCCAACAAGTAATCATACAAGCGCTAGGATTAACTCGCATAGGGAACCGGAGAACCAAAGACTCTGGGTTCGATCCCCAGCAGAGTCGCCAGCTGTCGCTTCCGCGAAAATAAGGTGTCGGCAGAACAGAAGAGTCGCCACCTTTCGTTATTTATCCCTCGGAGCGGGAAAGGAAACGATTGGAAAAACCTGACGAAAAGGGTAAGACAAGGTCGTCGCAACCGTTGTCTGGGTTCGGGAGTCGGTTACGCAAGGGGAAGGTATTGGCACCCCTCACGTCCGTCGTACTCGACGGGATCCACGCTTGTTGTGTTTACTGGACGAGTTGGTTTATCTATCTACCTATCAAGGCTGGCTTAAAAAGAAAAGAAAAATGACTCGGCAAAGCGTCGCACTTTATGCCTACGTATTCTCATCAGAGAATGAGAAATCAGAGTCAACGTAGTTCGACTAACTACGGGTTACGGGGAAGGTGGCTCGCCAATACATCAGTATTGTGCCTACGTACTCTCAACATGTATGAGAGATCAGAGCTTACGTAGTTCGGGATAATACGGTCACGGGATTCAGATTCATCTGTTTTACCGAGTAGGGTTAAACAGCAGTTTCAGCAGTTAGGGAAAAAGCCTGTTTGCGTTGGCGCTGAAGTTTAACGACACTCTTTTCTTCAGAAAAGCTTCCTTTGAATTATGGGCCCACGGGGCAAAAAGGTTTGAAGTTTGTTTTCTGTCTTTTACGAAAGAAGTGTTTTTTATTGTGTTTGCAATTTCAATCGCACTAAAGACTATGACCTGAGAGTGAATGCGTCGCATGTCACCCAAAGGGTACCATACTAAACATCCAGACTGTTGAAAAGAAGCTCTCCAACAATCCTTTCTCAGATAGCTTAAGGCTCGTAACGTACGAAAGAAATCATTCATGATTACTGTATCTTAAGCTGTTTTGAGATGAGAAGAGAACAGGCTTAACTACGGGGAGACTATCAAGTCCTACTGTTGTCATGCCAAGGATTCATCCTATGGTCGAGGTTTGAAACAGGGAACTCCTAGAAGCTATCATACATAGGTTTCAACCTAAAGTTCTATCATCACTTCCTTATCAAAGGAAATGAGAGTCCTAAGGGATCATGTCAATGATACGCAGAAACAGATAAAGCATCAGCTTAAACAGTAAACAGTAATACAGTAAACGACTGTAAAATGCATGCAATGCAAGTGAGGGAGGAAATGTGTGTGGGGCATCAACCTCCACAAGCTCATCTCAACCTCAAGCCAGAATGAATAACAGCAATCATACAGAAAGATAAACAACATGCTATCAAGCAGAATACAGTAAACTGCAATCATACAGAAGGAATAAACATCATGTTATCAAGCAAAACAAACCACATGGGCAAGGGAGCTGAGCTCTACCAAATACCCGCAAGCAAAGCCATACAGTAACAATACAAGCAGAGGGAGCAACTCAACCTCTAGTGCAATCATGCTCCTAGATTAAAGCTAGTCTAGATATGGACTTATTCTAATGCATAAAGCAAGTCAAACAAGGCACATCAATACAGAAAAGAAACAAAGAAGAAAGCAGATCAACTCCTCTCTCTTCCAAGCTTCAGCTCTTCTAACAGCAACTTAGTCTTCAGACTTCAATCACTCTTGACAAATATCAATTTGCTTCCAAGGTTTCAACCCTTCCACATAAGTTTCAACTTATCTCCTTCTTCAAGCTTCAGCTCCTTAATCAGTTCCACCTTCAGGCTTCACCCTTAACCACAAGTATCAACTTGATTCTTCAGGATCTCCAAGCTTCAAAGTAAGTATCAACTTATCCTTTATTCCTCAAGTCTCAGCTCTTCCCTCAATCTCCATTGGATCCTCTTCAGTCTTTAAGCCTCAGCTCTTCATTCAGTCTTTACTGGATCTTCAAGTCTCAACTTGCCCTTCTTGCTCTTCAAACTTCAGCTGAAATGGCCATGCTCAGGGAATCATCCTCTTCCATACTCTTCAATGAAGTCTTCATCTTCACACTCAAGCCCAACATCTCTCCAGATACTCAAACCAGAAGAAATCACTTAGCTGGACAAGCTAGGATATTAAACTGCTTATTGACCACCAAAGGTGACCTATAAGGGTTTAACATCAAAAGAATGGTTCCCTCAAAGGTTCTACTTCCTAGGCACCATCACTTATCCTTCAAAAGGAGGGAGGTGAATACCATGGAAGGACCTTAAATCATGGGGAAGAATGGAGGTGAAAGATACCATCCATGTGTACGAAGGAAATTAACTAAGTCTAAGCTCTACTTAATTCCTAACCCTAAAACAACAACAAAACACACAAATCTTCAAGCTCTCAAGCTCCTTCTTCAATCTTCAAGTCTTCCACTATGCTCCTCCATGCTCCTCAAAGCAATACCAAGCCCACCAAGCCAACAAAGCAAAGCAAAACAAAATACAAGCCCACAAGGGCAACACAAACAACAATCAATTACAAAAATCAATTAAAAATAGTATACTATTATATTAAAATCTAATATAATTTCTAGGGGATCCTATATACCTACCCTTAATACCCTATATGTCCCAATATCTATCTTGACCTAGAAACCCAAAATTCCAGTGTTATTGTGGACCTATGTTAAGGATTGACCTAAATCTACACAACCTAAAGTCATCTAATCAAACCTAATCAAAAATTAATCACAAAATTATGGAATAAATCCATAGGGGAGCTAAAGTCCTAATCTAACTATCCTAAAAAGAATGGCCTAAAAATTCAAAGGGAACTAGCTAAACAAAATTCTACAAATCTATGCATCAACATAAAAGGAATTAAAAAGCTATTAAAAGAGAAAATATACAAAAAATACTAAAAATGCATGAAATGCAAATATTTTGATTTTATAATTTTCTAGACATTAACATGAAATAGGATAAAAAATCCCCATGCAAAAATCATCATTTTTCTATTTAATATGATTTTTCAAAGATTAAAGAAAAATAGAGAAAAAGAAATTAAAATATGAAAACATTGGTGCAGATAGCAATGCCATACAGTTCATTATCCAGATGGGCTCTAAATGGGGGTGCAAACAATAGAAGCGCTAGGCCCAATCTTTAATCAGAAAATCAATTCATAAAATATAAAGAAAAAGAAAAATACTCGGTGCATTTAGTAAAGAAATTCAGTTCAAAATGCAATGGGCCATGAGAGTGGGGTGGGATTATCAATTAAGCCCAAACGAAAATTAAATGAAACGCAGCATTTGGGTTGTCTTCAGACTTCCCTCTTCAAACGTGAGATTAAACCTCGGCCACGCGATCTGATCCCAGTCAATGGGTCCACTCTCCATCCAACGGCCATGACCTTATCTTCTTCCTCCAGCCAGGGTTTGAATGAAGAAGCCATAGAAACAAAGCTTCATAGTGAGTCTTCACCACAATCGTATCACCTCAATTTTCAACCAAAATCCATGGTTCAAAACCCTAATCCATTCTAAATTCAGCCCTGATCACAACCATAGCCTTAGAATTCAAAGAATCATCCTCAATCTCTAAACCCGATAGTGAATCCAAATTATGCTCAAATCTCAACTCTAACCATTCTTGAAATTAAAATGATCAATATCTTCCTCATGCTACACTGGTCAATTCTTGCTATCATACCACAATTATCTCTCAAGATTCAGCAAGTTATGGTGGTAAACAGAAATGGTGTCACTATCTTGAACTTCATCAAATGCTCTCAAACTTTCTAGAATTCATCTCCTACTTGTCTCTAACCATTCTAACCTAACAAATCTAACTAATTATGTTTAAATTATGGTGTAGAAGAAAAGTTACCAACCTGTCAAATCTTGAATATCAGATAGGTCAAATCTTCAATTCAGCCTCTCAAACTCTTCAGAAACACTCCTTGATTGATGTTAAAGCTTCTGTTTGCAAAAGATTTGATCAAGAAAGCTTGAATCTCCAAATTCGATTGTGACTTGCAGCTCCCAAAATCCAAAAGCTAACTCTTCAATTCTTCATGATCTTGCCCTCAATTTGGTATGCACACATTCAGTATGATCAATGGAAGGTGTTGGGATTGAAAGAAGCAATGGAAATGGTGTGGAAAGTAGAAATTGATTTCAACTTGCAATGGAAGAAATTGAAATGGCTATCTCACTCTCCTCTCTAATCTCTCACCAACCTTGCATCTGAACAAGTTCTAAACACTATATAGGATGGTTCTAAACCATCCAGAACTTTCTGGAATCATCCAATGAGAATTTGGGATTCTCATGCCATGAGTTTTTGATTTCATCTCATCTCACATGCCATCTCATGTTATACCTCTTGCAGCAACTTGTTCTGACTTGAAAATCTCCTTAGATGAGATACATGACATGTTAGGATACTTAGCTAGCTTGTGTATTGAGTTTCCTTGTGTTTTGCATATGTACCTTAATATGCAAGTAACCATTTTCCAAAGCAAGTCCATGATCTAAACCTCAAATCAAAAATGTGGCTGAACCATTGTTTTTAAAATGATTTTTAGAGTCAAAATGACCTATTACATGCCATGGTTTGGATGTGTAGCTTGGAAGTTTCAATTTCCAACTTTGACTTATTTAACTTATGCCTCCATTTTAGGTCATTTTTATCACTTTGAGCTACAATCCTTTTCAACATCTCATGACCTCCTTACTAGCCTTAAAACATCATTTTAATCAAGTTTGATGTTGAATATTTTTCCATTTGAAGCTTGGAAATAGGAGTTATGGCCTTATGCTTGAAATGACCTATAATCTCCAAATGACCAAAATGCCCTTGACTTGTCAAAGCCATAAGTTGAGTTCTACAAATCCTATCAAGGACTTCTAGTACTCTCTAGAAATCTAAGAAGACAAGGAACAACATTCATGTTGACCAAAAGTTCATAGGAATCATCCTTCTTGGGCAAACGTTGGATGCAAGTTGGGTGACTTTCAAGGCCCCAGATTCACATACCTCAGATGACCGGTAACTTGTCAAAGTCATAACTTGAGTTCTACAAATCCTATCAAGGACTTATAGTACTAAAATTAAAGCTAAGAGAAAGCTCTACAACATTCATGTTGGGGGTAAGATGAGATGACAATCACATCTTGAGCTAAACTGCCTTGAAGATAGGAGTCAAACTAGGGGATTTTACACTGTCAAGCCTTAGAAACCCTAGCTTGAAACTTCTCAAACTCCTCAATCATGATGAGTTGATCTTAGAATCATCCTTATAGAATCTCAATGAATCAATCCATGATTACATGGCTCTTGGATTAGGTCTCAACCTTCTCCAAATCATCAGTTGACCTAGGGTTGACCCAGTCAAACCCTAATTGCACCACTCATGGCTGAGTCTTCTTATTCTTGCACAATGACCTATCTAGGCCTCATGATGGCTTTCAAGACATCTCATAAGCTCTCTCAAGGCTTCAAGTTAATCCTCATAGCTTCAGAATCATCTGAGGAGCTCCCACAACCCTCAAGTTAGGAGGCACACAACCTTGGTTTCAACCAATCTCTCTGAGGATCTCTTAACTTCTCTGACAAAGATATCAACCCTTGAACACTTGAATAACCCTCTTAGCTAGCTTCAAAGTCTTGTGGTGCTCTTGATTGGTAATCATACCTCTTTATCTACTGCATACATGTCAATGAAATGCAAATGAACCACAAGCTAGGTAAAGAAATGTTGGTCAAATTTTGGGGTGCAACAACATGCAATATATTCAGCTTCACAGATTAACAAAGAAACAAGTGGTTGCTTCTAAAGGTGAGAAAATACTTAGAAGAGGGGTTGAATAAGTATATTGAAAAACTTCGCAATAAAAACTCAAGGATTTTTATCCTGGTTCGTTGAACTCAACTACTCCAGTCCACCCTATAAAGAGTGATTTGCCTTTCTCAAACAAGGACTTAATCCACTATTTAATCAACTGATTACAATAGTAAGCACTAAGAACAACTGTTCAAAGTCTTCTCAAGAACTACTGATCCTAACTGGATCTTCTTAAGGTTCTTTTACAATCAAATGTAATAATAATACAAGTGTTTAAATTGCTTCTAATAAAGCTTTATCACAACTGTGATTTTACACTTAAGATTTATGAACTATGAAATAAATTCAGCAAATGAGAATTAATTGTATGAGAGCTTTCTTTGAATTATTTCAATATCTTCGTCAACTGAAGAAGATAAATGGAGTCTTCCTTTTATAAGCAAGGAGGTCCAAGTAGCTATCACGTTGAAGGCTGTGTACTAAAAGGTCTGAGCCTTTTTGTCTTCATATCACATGACCTTTCCTAGAAATAGAATGCACAGAAAAATCCTTTTTGTCTGTGTTCTTGTGTCTAGCATAAATGAGAAAAGAGTCGTTTGGCCATTCCAACGGACATAATTTGAATTCGTCTCCAACAAGTTTCAGCAAATATCATCAGAGTCTAGATTGGTCAAATTCTTTTGATGTTCATCAGAGTTTGCTGAATCAGAGTCTTTGCAGCATGTGTGCTTTCAGCGTGTAATTGTTCAGAGTAGAGTTTGGGATCAGATCTTCAGTACTGACAGCGTAGTACAATCAGAGTCTTCTGAAATAAACTAAGCTTGACACTCTTCATACAAAAGTCTTCAATGCTTCAGATGCTTCTGGCTTCTGCTTCAGATTCTCCTGTAGCTTCTGCTTTAGATCCTTCTGTAGACAGCGCTCAGAATCTTCTGAAGGCAGCGTTCAGAATCTTCTAAAAAATGTTTCTGACGCTTTAGAACCTTGCATATTTTTCATGTTCAGATCTAATATGCTTCAAGATTAATATTCACTTTAATATCTGCAGCAAACATTCTCAAACAAATTTTAGAGTATATAATTCTTTAATACAAAATTTCATAAGACTTATCATCAAAACATAGAGATATAATTAAGAACCAATGTGTGTTCTAACAATCTCCCCCTTTTTGATGATGACAAAAACATAAGAAATTTTGTTCAATTGAAAATATAATTATAACTCCCCCTGAGATTATGAATCTCCCCCTGAATTGAATACTTAGAAGGAATAGAAACTTCCCTTTTTGCATGAGTATTCTTTTCAGAATCAGAGCCTGATTGTTCCAAAAATTTGATATTGACTTTGGATGCATGTTTCAGAATCAGAGCCTGATAGGTTAAATATGATCTGGGAGTCTCAGAGTTACTTTTAAAGAATTGTCAGATTTATCAAATGTTCTGAAACACTAAGATTTCACGTTAGTTATAATTTATATGTCTGAATTTTCATTTAGGTAGAGTTTATTTGAACAGTCAGATCCATTTTCTCCCCCATTTTTGTCATAATTAAAAAGTAAAACTTTTAAAAGACAAATAAAAGGAAATACAGAAAAGATGAATCATGTAGAGAAAACAGCAGAGTCATTCATTCATATTCAAAACAGACAAATCATCAGATAAATTCAAGTACATGTGCACAAACATCAGATATAGAAAAAAAAAACATAAACTAAGTTTGCTTGGACAGAATCATCTTCAACAGGTGAGTGATCTCAGATGAAGACTCTTCTTGCTTTGTCATCCACTTAGCCATGTTCTCATTCTTCTAATCTTGTTTGGACATCCATTGTGCCATGTCTTCAAATTTCTGATCTTGCTTGGCCATCCATGACTTAATCTCAGATTGTCCAGCTTCTAAAATTGCAATCTTATCTTCAAGATCTGGATTTTCTTTCTTGATCTCAATGGAAGAAGGTGAAGCAGATTCTGAAGTAGGAACAGAGTCAATTTCCATTGGAGATGCAGAGTCATGAGCAACAGATCCATAGGGATTTTCCATAATTGTCATAGCCAGTGGATATTCTTCAAGATCAGATTCTGTAGAAGCTTCTGTAGCAGTTACTTCAGAAGATGAAGGCACATCTTCAAGAAGCAAAGGTACAGATCTTTTCACATTCCACAGCATGCTCTTGGCAGTTTCAGCAAATATAAGCTTCGCATCATTAGAACATACATTCTTCAGATTTGAGGCTACAATATTGAATCTGTTAATGAAGCTATTCCAGATAGCATCAAATTCATTTGCATCCATGGTTGACAAACATTTCTTCTGAACAGAGCCTAAATGTATCTTTATTTCTTTCATAAAATTTGCAAATAAATTATTAACATTTAGCCTAGTTTTTGGTTTCAGAAGGATTTCTAAGGTGAATGGCTTGGGTTGAGGTGAAGGTGGAATGGTAATTTCTGGAATGATGATCAGAGGACGAGGGTAGAAAGGAATGGATAGAGAGTCAGATGAAGTGATAGATTTTGATATGATTAAGGAATTAACCAGAAATGGTTTTGCATTTGATGCATAGGAAACAACATCAAATGAGGTGGAAGTGTAAGGAATGAAAGCAGATTTATCAGACAATAGGGGTTCTGATGAAATCATTTATGGTAGTTCTTTTATATAAGTTTGAAGAACAAATGGAAGAATGATGGAAATCTTAGGTTTAAAAGGAGTGATAGAGTCAGATGGTTCAATTCTGTCATAGAAATTTTTGAACTCGAAACCAGAAGGAAGTGGATCAGAGGGGAATGGTTTAAAGGAAGAAAAGGATACAAACTCAGATCTCCTTGGCTTAGGTTTTGGAATGGTTTTGAGAATGAGAGTTTCAGATGAAACAGATCGTTCAGGTTGGTTAGATTCAAATACTCTGAGAGAGGGAGGTGAAATAAAATCTGGATGGATATCAGATTTAGAGGAATCGGATGAGGTGGTTGGGGTACAAGATGTAGAAGAAACTTCAAATACAGTCTTGAGAGGTGTAATGTTTAGAACCTCTGTCTCAGGTATATTTGTTTCAAGAGGATTGGATGGTTCTGGTTGAATCTTAGAAGGTTTGGATGTTGGTGGTTCAGACGCAAGTGGTTCAGATACAACTTGTTCAGGTGCAACAGTTTCAGGTGCAATATTTTCAGGTGCAACTATTTCAGATGCAACTTGATCAGATACAGCTGGGTCAGATTGTATGGGTTCAGATGCAGCTGATTATTGTATTTCTGGTTGTTGTTGTGGTGTAGGTTATTCTATTGGTTTCGTTGTTGTTGGTTCAGATTGAGGAATATCATAAGATTTTAGTGGTGTAGTGGAAACATGATTAGATGATTTTGGTGGTGTAGGAATTTTTGATGGTTCAGATGTTTGAGATGGAACAGGAATTGTTTGATTTTGAGTGGGAGGAGGTTCATGCATAGAACTAAATGTTGATGTATTTATAACAATTTTAGAAAAAGAAGATAAAGATGATTTAGTACCTTTAGTCTTTATGCACTTGGTGGGAATAGAGGGGACTTCTCCAGAAGCTTTTCTCTTGATCTGCTTCTGTGGCTTGTCAGCAACTCTTGGCTTCTTCTGAGCAACAACTTCTTCTGCCTCTAATTATTTCCTTTTCCTTGTGTTCTCATCATACACATCTGGAATGGGTTCCCTTGCCCTAATCAGAATATCTGCAGGAATAGGTGTTCCATCTGCTTTGCACACATCAATATACCTAACAATAATCTCCCTAAGTTCTTCAGCACCAAAGAGTGGAAAATCTTTAACTGGAATCCTCTTCTGACTAACTTCAGAAACATTTAGCTTCTTGGGAACAGCTGTGATTTCATCCATAATCTTTAGCCTCTGAAGACTATTTGCATTCAATGGTTTTCCAACAATTGATTCAAGCTCATCTTTAACTCCAGCTTCATACAGAGCAGTTACCAGACCATTCTCTGTCAGAATGTCTGAGATCAATCTTCCAAAGGGAATCCACGTCCTGATCTTCTGTCCCTTATCCTTTACAGATTCTCTTGATGCATTGATATGATTCCACAGATGCATAAAGAGGATGTAAGGAAGATCTACCTTTGTACTCTGACTCAAATAGTACATAAAGTAGAGTTGTTCATTATTCACATAATCTAGAGAATTGGTGGATTTTTTGTGATGGATGCATCCTAGAAAAAATTTTGCCCAGATTTTATAGTCAGGTTTCAGATCCTTAAATTTGTTGGAGGCCTGTCCAGATGTAATGACTTCCTCATAGACTTCTTCCATATCCACACGCCCAGCTGGCAGATGACACACACCATCAGTCTCCTCATACCCTATGAGTTTTCTGATGAGATCTTCAGTGATGATGATCTCCTTTCCCAGAACAGAAGATAGAATGAATTTTGGATAAGCAGAAGCATGAATCTAGAATTCCTTCACAAGATGTGGGTAAACTGGTCCAAATAACCTGTCAAAATACTTAACCCAGCCTTGTGCATCAATTATAGAACGTAACTCAAACCCATTTTCAGCTAGAGAATCAAATTCCACCATTGATTCACAAAGAACTTCAAGTTTGTCCACAGGGGTTAACAATGTCCTTTTTGGTTCCTTAAATGGAGTAACACCCATATTTGCTGACGTAACTGCAGCCATAGATGGTTGAAACTGAGCTGTAGTAGAGGATGATATTGCCATTGATGAAGATGAAGATGATTTGGATGAAGGTCTAGGGTTTTTGTGAAGAGCGAAGAGAAGACATAAATGCATAAAATGTTTGTGAAGTGAAAAGTGTGAAATGGTATGACTTGTGGTATTTATAGAGAAAGAAATAGGGCACACAAACAGTCACAAATAGCACGTTCCACTTAGCAATTAATGGCATTTAATGAAAAGAATAAAAAATCATTTCAAAGCATTAATTGATTCTGACAATTTGGGGGGAAAATCAATATTTTCACTATTCAAACAATACCTCTAATGTCTCTTTAGTAATGTGCACGCCATCTTTTTAGATTCAGAGTGACTCATGTTTGCTTGCATGTGCTTCTGAAATCTCTTGAGAAATGAAACGTTAGCCAAAGTTTAGATCCTCTAAGATTTGTTAGTTCAGATACACAAATAATAAATCAAATAATCAAATAATTGACAGATGAAATACTTCTGAGTTTTAAACATTTTGCATCTGAAAAGTTTGCTTCTGATAAATATCATTTTGGACAAAAATCCATACCAACATTTTTCAGAATAAACTTGAACCTATCTTCAGCAAGGGGTTTTGTGAAAATATCAGCCCACCGATGATCTGTATCAACAAAGGCTAAATTTATAATACCCTTCTGAACATAGTCTCTGATGAAATGATGTTTAATTTCTATATGTTTTGCCTTAGAGTGTAAAATAGGATTTTTAGACAAACATATAGCAGAAGTATTATCACAGAAAATAGAAATGTTACTTTCAAAGATCTGATAGTCTTCTAGCTGACTTTTCATCCAGAGCATCTGCGTGCTACATCCAGCAGCAACAATATATTCTGCTTCTGTAGTTGAAAGTGCAATTGTAGGTTGCTTCTTGCTGTACCAGGAGATTAAATTTATTCCTAGAAATTAGCAACTTCCATAAGTACTTTTTCTTTCCACTCTGTCTCCAGCGTAATCAGCATCACATAATCCAACTAATTTGAAATCATCAGATTTTATGTAACACAAACCCACATTAGAAGTACCTTTCAGATACCTTAGAATCCTCTTAACAGCTGTTAAGTGTGATTCTCTAGGATCTGATTGGAATCTTGCACACAAGCATACACTAAACAAAATGTCAAGTCTAGAAGCAGTTAAGTAGAGAAGAGATCATATCATACCTCTGTAGAGTTTCTGATCTACTTTCTTACTTACCTCTTCCTTATCAAGTGTACTTGTTGGATGCATGGGAGTCTTTGCCATCTTACTATCAGTCATATTAAACTTCTTCAGAAGCTCTTTAACATATTTGGTCTGATGAATGTAAGTGCAATCTGGAGTCTGGTTGACTTGAATTCCCAGAAAGAATCTCAATTCCCCCATCATGCTCATCTCAAATTCAGCCTGCATACATTGAGCAAACTCCTTTCCCAACATAACATTGGTAGATCCAAATATAATATCATCTACATATATTTGACAAATTAAAAGATCTTTCTTAAATGTTTTACAAAAGAGAGTTGTGTCCACTTTGCCTCTGATGAAAATTTTCTCCAGAAGAAAATTGCTTAATCTCTCATACCAAGCTTTGGGAGCTTGTTTTAAACCATAAAGAGATTTCTTTAGTTTGAAAACATATTCTGGAAATTTTTCGCTTTCAAAACTAGGAGGTTGGTGAACATAAACTTCTTCTTCTATAATACCATTTAGAAAGGCACTTTTAACATCCATCTGATATAGAGTGATGTTATTCTGTGCAGTAAAAGAAATGAGTAAACGAATAGACTTTAACCTTGCTACAAGAGCGTAAGTCTTTGTATAATCAATTCATTCTTGCTGGCTGTAACCTTGAGCAACAAGTCTTGCCTTATTTCTTTCAACTTCTCCTTTCTCATTTAACTTATTTCTGAAGACCCATTTAGTTCCAATTATGTTGAATCCTTTTGGTCTTGGAACCAAATCTCACACATCATTTCTTGTGAACTGATTGAGCTCTTCTTGCATGGCAATTATCCAGTCATTGTCTTGCAGAGCTTCATCCACAGAAGTGTTAGACTATGGCACGGATCTAGAAGGGGGGTTGAATAGATCCCCAATTAAAATTTGAGTCGGCGTTACCAATTAAAAATTAGTTTTGAAAAATTGTTTTAAGTGCGGAAGCGGCCGAGGAAAATATAGTCTAAAACGAACGGTTATTGGAAAACCGGATATGCGTAAGCCTTTGGATTAACGACAATATGGAAAATAGAATCACAACACTAATCACACTTATCAATGATCTACTTCAGTTGTTAGGATTCCTAGTTCCAATGATTCAAAGAGCAAACCAAAACTAGATACACAAGTAAGATAATTTTGGTTCAAGCAATTTGTCAAACACTTGGTGTGCAAAACACTCCAAGTGATATTTATGTTGAGTAAGTGATTCCAACTAGCCTAGTACAATGTCTTATTGTACTTTGGAGTCAAAAACAGAGTTTTAACCTCTTACTCAATTGATATCACAATTTGACAATAGTGCTTATACAAAAATCACTTATTTTGAGCTATAACATAAATGCTGAAAAATAGAGAAGACAAGTATTTGGTGAGGCAGTTCCCCCGTCATCCTCGCTTCGGGGTACGTCTGCCCTCAATTCTAAAACTAGAATTGAGATAGATTTTATAGATATCACCTGTTGAATGTAACAGTTTATACAAGGATTGAGCAACAAATATACAACAGAAATCTCAATGTGTTGAAAGTTGCTTTCACTCCTTGCCCCTTGATTCAAGATGAATCAAGTCCTCCGATTATTGTTGATGGACCTCCGATTCCAGCCACCTTATTGAATAACACGTTGTTGTTCAAACCTTCGGCTCCGGCTGATCTCAACAGCAACAAATCGAACCTGAGATCTTCCCTTCAATATCACTGAATCCGCTACTAGACTTGTAAAGAACACCTCTTCACAATCACCTTCGCTTAGTCGACCCTTAATGAAGAATCTCGTCCAAAAAACCCCAAAATTCAAACCAATCTTGGAGGGTAAAAGCCCAACGGTTTTATTCAAGAAAGAACCTGTCACAAGCTTCAACCCGAACTTGATTCTATAATCTAAGCTTCGAACTTTATCACCTTGAATCACTCACAATGCACTTAAAAAATGGTTGTGTGTAATTGAAATGTTGTGAGATGTTGAAGATGAAGATGATGAATCTTGGACACCTATTTCACTCTTTCTTGTTTTTGAACACATGAATCAAATATTATCAAATGTTTATGTGACACAAGTGGTTAAACAAGTATATATAGTACGAACCCAATTTAAGACATAACAGTATTTCAAATAGAAGAGGGAATCATTTAAAAACAGGATTTCCGCGTGAGCGGTCGACCCAGCAGATCTGTGCATCGACGCATGGCCTGTGTTTTCTGGAAATCTGGAAAATGCATCAGTATGTGTCGACCATACAGTCGGCGTATGCTGACCCGTTGAAAACTATTTCCTTCATGCGCCGGCCCTATGGTCGACTCATTTCCTTTATGCGCTGACCAGTGGGAAAGTGCTCTGATGCATGCGCCGACCCTATGGTCGACTCATGCCCTGTAAACCTGCAAAAATTCATCAGTTTGTGGATTTTCATGCCTCTGGTCATGATTGCATTTTATCTACACATAGTATATTTATTACAACAGTTTTAAGATAAGTATGAAAGGATATGGTAGGTGATACGGTGCATCTGTTTGGTTGATCTGGAGTTTATAATTTCCAATCTATCCAAGGCTGTAATTTGTCATCATCGAAACCTGTATTGAACAATGGCTTGCAGACTTGTGTAATATGTGGCGATTTGCCTCCACAAGAAGTTGGTTCAATAACTGACACCAACCCAAACAATGATGCTTCAGATGATCTGAGGAAGGATCTTGTTCTTATGGGGTTATCCTTATTTCCAATGATCACATCCTCTGGATGAGAGGCCTTGATTCTGGAAGTTGATCCTCTAACAGTTGATTCTTCAGAAATGTTCAAGTTGTTCATTTGAGAAGCTAAAGGAATTGCATCTGGCGTTGCTTCAGGTTCCTTTACTTGAGCTTTGTCTGCCTCTGAGCCTTCAGAGTCTGTGAGAATTACTTCTCTATCTGCAGAACTTTCAAACTGCTTTGGCTTTTCAATGCCAAGCTTATCATCAAATCTAACATGTATAGATTCCTCCACAATCTGTGTTTTAGTATTGTATACTCTGTAGCCTTTAGAGCGTTCACAATAGCCTAGCATGAAACACTTCTGTGCTTTAGAATCAAACTTGTTAAGATTCTCTTTAGTATTCAATATATAACAAATACATCCAAAAGGATAAAAATATGAAATGTTGGGCTTTCTGTTCCTCCACAATTCATAGGGAGTCTTTTCCAGAAGAGGTCTTACAGACACTCTGTTCTGAATGTAACATGCTATGTTTATTGCTTCTGCCCAAAAGTGTTTTTCCAGATTAGTCTCGTTGATCATGGTTCTGGCCATTTCTTGCAGAGTTCTATTCTTCCTCTCTACAACTCCATTCTGTTGTGGAGTTCTAGGACAGGAAAAATCATGAGCAATGCCATTTTCATTAAAATATTTTTCAAAATATTTGTTTTCAAATTCACCACCATGATCACTTCTGACTTTAATAATTTTGAAATCTTTTTCATTCTGGACTTGTTTTTAGAAGTTAAAGAACACAGAATGTGACTCATCCTTATGTTTTAGGAACTTTACCCATGTCCATCTACTGTAGTCATCAACAATGACTAACCCATACTTCTTGCCTCTGATGGATGCAGTTTTTGTAAGAACACAGATTGTTTCTTAGTAATATCTCTATGTTTTGATGATAACACTTATGAATTTTGTATTCAAGAATTATATACTCTAAATTTTTTCTAGATTGTTGGCTACAGGTACTAAAGAAAATATTCTTAAAGAGCAAATTTGGATCTGAACAATGATATTATGAAAGGCTTCAAAGGTTCAAGAACATCTTAAATGAAGATCTGAACGTTGTCTCCAGAAGAATCTGAATGTTGTCTACTGAAGATTCTGAAGCGAAAGCCTCTAAAGAATAGAAGACTCTGAGAGTTCAGAAGCTTAGTCATCAGAAGACTCTGAAGATACTGCGCTGCATAGTATTGAGAATTTGATATAGAAGACTCTGCTCTGACAGAACTACACGCTCAAGCAACAAGCTGCATATACTCTGATTCGGCATAATCTGAAGAACATCCCAAGACTCTGAAGATCTAGAAGATCTCTACTCTGGAGATTCTGAAGAATCAGACTCTGATGTTGATAGCTGAACTTACTTAGTGAAGAAGATTTGAATATGTCCGTTGGCATATCTCAACAGCTCTTTCCTCTTTTATGTTAGACACAGGAACACAGACAAAAAGGTTTTATTTGTGCATTCCATTCTAAGGAAAGTTTCTGCAAAGTGAAGACAAAAGGCATCAAGCTTTTTCAGCATAGCCTCCAACGTAAAGACAAAAGGCTCCAGGCTTTTTCAGCACAGCCTCCAACGTTGAGAAGACTTCATGGATCTAAGTGCCTATATAAAGAAGTCCACTCCATCTTCTTCAGTAATGAACTACTTGCAAAAATCTCTCATCAAAGCAAAACTCTCATAAGCTCTTATATTTTATTTGATGTAACATTGTTCTTAAACTTAAGAGAAATATCACAGTTGTGATAATAGCTTTTTAGAAGCATTCTTACTCTTGTAATAGTTTTACATTGATTGTAAAAGGTTTCCTTAAGAGGATCCAGTTAGGATCAGTAGCTCTTGAGAAGACTAAGAACAGTTGTTCTTAGGTGTTACTATTGTAATCTGTTTGATTAAATAGTTGATTAAGTCCTTGACTGAGAAAGGAAAATCACTCTTGAGAGGGTGGACTGGAGTAGTTGAGTTCAACGAACCAGGATAAAAATAATTGTGTTCAAATCTTTGATTATTTGTCATACTTATTCAACCCCCGCCCCCCTTCTAAGTATTTTCTCACCTTCAGTTGGTATCAGAGCCTGGTTCTGCGTGTGCTACCACTTAACCGTGTCAGTAAAGATCCAGTGAGAAAAGTTAATTTGATATATATTTGTTTGTCATTATGGGTGATGCTTCTACACCAAACTTTAACAAATATGAAGGGGATAGAATCAGCACAGAGCCTCCTATGTTTGATGGAGAGAAATTTGATTACTGGAAGGACATGATAGAAAGTTTCTTCCTTGGTTATGATGCTGATTTGTGGGACTTGGTCATTGATGGCTATGAACATCCTACAAATGAGGATGGCAAGAAAATTGATAGAAAATCAATGACAGAAGCCCAGAAGAAGGATTTCAAAAATCACCATAAGGCTAGGACAATATTGCTTAATGCAATCTCTCATACTGAGTATGAAAAGATTACTAACAGAGAAACATCTCATGGAATGTTTGAGTCACTTAAAATGACTCATGAGGGAAATTCTCAAGTGAAGGAGACCAAGGCTCTGACGCTTATACAGAAATATGAAGCGTTCAAAATGGAAGAATCTGAAAATATAGAAACTATGTTTTCTAGATTTCAGATCCTCACAGCTGGTCTAAAAGTTTTGGACAAGGGATACTCAACATCAGATCATGTAAAGAAAATCATCAGAAGTCTACCTACCAGATGGAGACCAATGGTGACTGCCTTGAAGATGGCTAAAGATCTGAACAAGATCTCTTTAGAAGAACTCATCAGCTCACTGAGGAGCCATGAAATTGAGCTTGAGGAAGATGAACCTCAAAAGAAAGAGAAAGGTAAATCTATTGCTTTAAAATCTAATAAATCTGCTAAAGCTTTGCAGATTATTGAAGAAAGCTCTGAAGGATCTTCTTCTGAAGAAGAAGATGAATTATCCATGCTGTCCAGAAGGATCAACAAACTCTGGAAGCACAAGGGAAAGAAGTTCAACAACTTCAGAAAATCTGATCATAGAAAGGAATCTTCTGGGCACAGAAGATCTGGCAAGAAAGAAGTTGTATGCTATGAGTGCAAAGAACCTGGGCATTACAAGAATGATTGCCCCAAACTTTAAAGAGAAAAACCCAAGAATAAGTTTGACAAAAAGAAGAAAGTTCTGATGGCAACATGGGATGACTCAGATGAATTTGAATCATCTTCTGAATCAGAAGAAGAATGTGCTAATGTTGCACTGATGGCCAGCATAGAAGATCAGGAGGAAGGAACTTCAGGATCTGAGTCTGATTCTGAATCTGACTCTGACGCTGAAGAGGTAATGGCTAAACTTACTAAAGAAGAACTTATCAAAGTATTATCAGAAGTTCTGAAAAGCTATAACAATATCAAACTCAAATACAAGAAGCTGAAAAGCAGTCTTGAATCTGAGATTGATCTTCTGAAGACAGAACTTGTTGAGCAAAAAGAAATTAATCTGAAAATCAAAAATGACTTTGAAATAGCTCAACAAGAATCTGAATCTGAGACTAAGTCATGTGAAAACATTTTAGAAAAATATGACTCTAGCTTTCAGAGATTCCTTACTAAGAGCATAGACAGAAGCAAGATGGCTTCTATGATCTATGGTGTTAGTGGGAACAACAGAAGAGGTATTGGATATGAATCTTCCTCTGAAAGTAATCCAAAATCTGTTGACAAACTTTTCATCAAGAAGACACCTCTGTACTCTCAATTTAAGTTTGGTCACTTAAATGACATTAAACACACAAGCTCTGAGAAGAATACTTATGTGTTTAAACCCAAGGTAAGTCAGAATAAACATTATGTTGAAAAACAGAAGTTTAGACAAACCTACAAACCAACTAACCCTAAAGGACCCAAGAAGATCTGGGTACCTAAGAGCAAAATAATCCCTGTTGCAGATGTTCTTAGCAGCAAGGTCAGGACACCAGTCATGGTACCTGGACTCTGGATGCTCACGACACATGACAAGAGAAAGGTCTATGTTCCAAAGCCTGGAACTTAGATCTGGAGGTGACGTGAAGTTTGGAGGGAACCAGAAAGGCAAGATCATTGGATCTGGCACTATTGGAAATGGTAAACTTCCCTCTATAACTAATGTTTTACTTGTTGAAGGCTTAAAGCATAACTTATTGTCCATAAGTCAATTAAGTGACAATGGTTATGATATTACCTTTAATCAAAAATGTTGTAAAGCTATTAGTCAAAAGGATGGCTCTATCCTATTTAGTGGTAAGAGGAAAAACAACATTTATAAAATAAATCTTTCAGAACTTAAAGTTCAGAATGTAAAATGCATCTTGTCTGTTAATGAAGAGCAATGAGTTTGGCACAGAAGATTGAGCCATATTAATATGAGACGTATATCTCAGATTAATAAACTTAATCTTGTCAGAGGACTTCCTAATCTGAAGTTCACCTCAGATGCTCTTTGTGAAGCATGCCAAAAAGGGAAGTTTTCAAAATCATCTTTTAAATCAAAAAATGTTGTTTCTACTTCCAAACCACTAGAATTACTTCATATTGATCTGTTTGGGTCAGTGAAAACTGCATCCATCAGAGGCAAGAAGTATGGATTAGTCATTGTTGATGACTATAGTAGATGGACATGGGTAAAGTTCTTAAAACACAAGGATGAGTCACATTCTGTGTTCTTTGACTTCTGCAAGCAAGTCCAGAACGAAAAAGATTTCAAAATTATAAAAGTCAGAAGTGATCATGGTGGTGAATTTGAAAATAAATATTTTGAAAAATATTTTTCTGAAAATGGCATTGCTCATGATTTTTCCTGTCCTAGAACTCCACAACAAAATGGAGTTGTAGAGAGGAAAAACAGAACTCTGCAAGAAATGGCCAGAACCATGATCAATGAGACAAATCTGGCAAAACACTTTTGGGCAGAAGCAATTAACACAGCTTGTTACATTCAGAACAGAGTGTCTGTAAGACCTCTTCTGAAAAAGACTCCCTATGAATTGTGGAGGAACAGAAAACCCAACATTTCATATTTTCATCCTTTTGGATGTACTTGTTATATACTTAACACTAAAGAGAATCTTAACAAGTTTGATTCCAAAGCACAAAAGTGTTTCATGCTTGGTTATTCTGAATGCTCTAAAGGCTACAAAGTATTCAACACTGAAACACAGATTGTGGAAGAATCTATTCATGTAAGATTTGATGATAAGCTTGGCTCTGAAAAGCCAAAGCAGTTTGAAAATTCTGCAGATAGAGAAGTGATTCTCACAGACTCTGAAGGATCAGAGGCAAAAAAGGCTAAAGAGAAGGAATCTGAAGCAACTCTAGATGTTATTCCCTTATCTTCTCAATTGGACAACTTACACATTTCTGAAAGATCAAATGTCAGAGGATCTTCTTCCAGAATCAAGGCATCTCACCCAGAAGATGTAATTATTGGAAAGAAAGATGATCCAATCAGGACAAGATCCTATCTCAGAACATCTGAATCTTCATTGTTTGGCTTAGTGTCAATAATTGAACCAACATCTGTGGATGAGGCTGTGAAAGATAATGAATGGATTATTGCCATGCAAGAAGAGCTAAATCAATTCACTAGAAATGAAGTATAGGATCTAGTTCCTAGACCTAAAGGATTCAACATTATTGGAACAAAATGGGTCTTCAGGAATAAGTTGAATGAAAAGGGAGAAGTTGAAAGGAATAAGGCAAGGCTGGTTGCTCAAGGTTACAGTCAACAAGAAGGTATTAATTACACTGAAACTTATGCTCCAGTGGCAAGGTTAGAATTTATACGCCTTCTTATTTCATTTGCTGCACAGAATAACATCACTTTATATCAGATGGATGTTAAAAGTGCCTTTCTTAATGGAATTATAGAAGAGGAAGTATATGTCCACCAACCTCCTAGATTTGAAAGTGAAAACTTTCCAGATCATGTTTTTAAACTAAAAAAAATCTCTTTATGGTTTAAAACAAACTCCCAGAGCTTGGTATGAGAGGTTGAGCAATTTCCTTCTGAAGAAAAATTTTATCAGAGGAAAAGTGGATACAACTTTATCCTGTAAAACTCTTAAGAAAGATCTGTTGATTTGTCAAATATATGTAGATGATATTATTTTTGGATCAACAAATATTACGCTTGGAAAGGAGTTTGCTAAATGTATGCAGGCAGAGTTTGAGATGAGCATGATGGGAGAATTGAGATTCTTTTTGGGAATCCAAGTCAACCAGACTCCAGAGTGCACCTACATACATCAGACCAAATATGTTAAAGAGCTTCTGAAGAAGTTCAACATGGTTGATAGTAAGATGGAAAAGACTCCAATGCACCCTACAAGCACTCTTGGTAAGGAAGAGGTAAGTAAGAAGGTAGATCAGAAACTCTACAGAGTTATGATAGGATCTCTTCTATACTTGACTGCTTCTAGACCTGATATTCTGTTTAGTGTCTGCTTATGTGCAAGATTCCAATCAGATCCTAGAGAATCACACTTAACAGCTGTTAAGAGGATTCTAAGGTATCTGAAAGGTACTACTACCATGGGTCTGTGTTACAGAAGATCTGATGAATTTTCATTAGTTGGATTCTGTGATGCTGATTATGCTGGAGACAGAGTTGAACGTAAAAGCACTTCTGGAAGCTGTCAGATTCTTGGAAGTAATCTGATCTCATGGTACAGCAAGAAGCAACCCACTATTGCACTATCAACTACAGAGGCAGAATACATTGTTGCTGCCGAATGTTGTACGTAGATGCTCTGGATGAAGAGTCAGTTAGAAGATTATCAGATCTATGAGAGTAATCTTTCTATCTTCTATGATAATACTTCTGCTATATGTTTGTCAAAAATCCAATCTTACACTCTAAGGCTAAACATATAGAAATTAAACATCACTTCATCAGAGACTATGTTCAGAAGGGTGTAATAAATCTAACTTTTGCTGATACAGATCATCAATGGGCTGATATTTTCACAAAACCCCTTGCTGAAGATAGGTTTAAGTTCATTCTGAAAAATATTTGTATGGATTTTTGTCCAGAGTAATATTTATCAGAGGCAACTTCTCAGATGCAAAATGTTTAAAGATCTGAAGTATTTCATCTGATTATTTGTTCATTTATCTTTGATTGATTTATTTGTGTGAAACTCTGAACTAACAAACTCAGAAGATCTGAACGTTGGAAACGTTTCATTTCTTGAGAGACATCAGATGCATATACAAAGAAAACACGTGTCACTCAGAATCTGAAAAGATGGAGTGCTCTACTGAATTGACGTGTGAGGTACTGCTTTGAAAATCTCATTTTTCTTGGTTTTCCCCCCATTTGTCATATCTTTAAATTGAAATGATTATTTTCATTAAATGTTGTGTAAACGTGCGTAGGTGTCTATTGATGTGCCCAACGTTTGGTTTTTTTGGTTTTCTATAAATACCACCTATCACACTATTTTCACACTTTTCACACTCACTACACTTATGCGTTTTGCTTACTCTTCAACCTCTACCAAAACCCTAAACCCAAATCAAAATCTTCATCTTCATCAATGGCTTCTTCAAATGCTGCTGATATCTCCAACAAAAATATAATGTACAAGAAACCAGTACGCACTCTATTTACTCCAGTTGTGGATCTTGAGGTTCTGTGTGAGAGTTTCGTTGATCTTGAATCAATAGAAGAAAATGGGTTTGACCTAACAACTGCCATTAAAGCTCAAGGTTGGGAGAAGTATTTTGAGAGACTGATGGGTCATGTGTACCCAACTCTTGTGAAGGAATTCTGGATTCACGCTCATGCTGGTCCTAAGTTCATTCACTCATCTGTCCTTGGGAAGGAGATAGTGATCACTGAGAAACTGATCAGGAAACTGTTTAGTTATAAAGAATTTGATGGTGTTACAAACCTAGCCTCTTCACGTATTGATATGGCTAAGGTGTATGAAGAGGTTACTGTATCTAGAACACCAACAAGCAAGGTTAAAGATCTGAAACCTATCTATAGGATCTGGGCGAAGATATTTATGAGTACAATCTTTCACATAAAGTCAACCAACTCACTAGACTATGTGAGTACAGAGCATCTGTACTTCATGTACTGCATCAGCAAGAATATTAAGGTGGATCTGCCCTATCTGATTTTCAGTCATCTTCTGACTCATGTCAAAGAGACTAGAGAAGAGGTCAGAGCTAAAGCTGGGAAAGTTAGAACTTGGATACCTCTGGGAAGACTTATTTCAGACATCCTTACAGAGAATCAGTTGGTGAAGCATCTGACAGATGCAAAAACAACAGAGGATTTGTCCTACATCATTGGATCTGAGATAAACGGACTCACTCTGAAAAGAATGAAGATCATTTTAGAGTTGAATGGTAAACTAAGGAAAATAAACTCTGAGGAGGTAAATGGCAGAAGGATACCAATTGAAGATTTTCCAATGTTCAGCGCAGATGAACCAAAAGGTATTGTCTGGGCTTACATTACAGATTGTCTGAAGAATGGAATTCCTCTACCTGCTAACCTTGTTCAGAAACAAGGAGAAGAATTGCCCAATCTGATGAAGGAAAGGCGTAGTAAGAGAAAAGCTGAAGAAGGCTCTGTTCAGAAGAAAAGGAAAGAATCTGAAGTTCCAAGGAAGAAGAAGAAAGGAGTAAAGAAAGCCATAATCAATTCTAGGGATGCTACTCTGGAAGAGATAAGAGACACTATTCATCAGGTATTAACATCTGATCCTACCCCTGCTGTTCATTCACCCCTTTCATCACCTCAACTCTCTCCAACCCTTAGACATAGAACTTCTAAACTCCAACCATCTGCAAACCTTTCATCTGAACCACCTTCATCTCCCCTAGTACATTCACAACCATCTTCTGTACCAACAATCTCTGACCCCCAACCTCATACTACATCTGAACCCCCTCAACCTACTTCACTAGAAATTCAACAACCAGAAATTCCACAACCAGATATTCCACAACCAGAAATTCCACAACCAGAAGTTCCCCAACCAAATATAATCATCTCAGAACCAAACCAACCAGAGGCTGTTCAATCTGAACACTCTGAACAACCAGCTCCACCAGAAGATTCAAATCTTTCTGAAGATATTCTGGATATCCAACCCCTGAATCAATCCATTACCATTTCTTCAACATCTGTTCACTCAGAAGAATCTTCTGATAGTGAATCATCTGATTTTGAATCATTTGATTTTGAACCAGAGTCTCTCAAACAAGCTTGTTCTGACATTGCTATGAAGGAACACGTTAACATTTCTATGTTTCATACTCCACCCAACTCCCCACCTCAGATAACCATCCCTCAACCATCTGAAACTCATCTATCTGAAACCCAAACCATCCCTCAACCATCTGAAACCCATCTATCTGAAACACAAACCACTCCTCAACCATCTGAACTCCCTCAGTCTGACACCCAAACATCTCAACCAACACCACCTCAACAACAACCATCTGAACCTACACCATCTGAACCTACTCCTGTTAACACTCCCAATCCTGAACCCTCTGAACAGTCAGATCTAGGTTCATGTGTTAATACTATGTTTGAAATATTCAAGAAAGAGATAGATTCTGAGTATGCTCGTGTTAAGGAAGTGTGCTTGTCAAGTTTGGATCCGGCTGTTTCAAATGCTGCTTGGAAACGTTTCATCTGGATGTTCAACAAAGCTGCTTTAAAAGTTAGAGCTAAATGTTTTAAGCTTGTAAAGACTCAATTTGCAGAGTTAATCAAGATAATTCTGATGAACATGCCTCCTCCTCCTCCTGTGTTGCTTCTAGAAGCTGCTCCTCTAGAGGCTCCTGCATCTGAATTGGTTGCACAAGCTTCTGAAGAGAACCAGTCTGAAGAGAACACTGCTGCTACTGAATCTGCTACTTCTTCATCTGTGGTCACAGAGCTTGTGAATGATGTCAAGGAAATAAAAAATTGGATGGTAAAGCAAGAGAAGACAACTGATGAGATCAAGACCTGGATGTCTAAGCAAGAAGAGTCAACAGCCAAAATGACAGAGCTTCTGACCCTTATTGCCTCACGCCAGACTTAGTTTTATTTGATGTTTCTGCACATGTTATTGCTTCTGTTGTTTTCTTATTGTTGTGTTATGCTTTTTGGCATCTATCTATTTGATTGTGAACTTTGATATGTTTAAATGAAAGTTGATGTTTTTGCTTCTATATGCTTCTTTTCTTCTGTATCTTTATGTCTTTAAAAATCTTTTTGATTATGACAAAAAGGGGGAGAAAAAGAGAATCTGATTGTTCAACCTATAAGCAATTACTAAAACTGAAATTCAGACATTTTATTAACTTACTTTGAATTTAAGTCTTTCAGATTACATTGATATATCTGACATAATTCATTGAAGTTACCCTGAGACTTTTCCAACCAGAACCTGATCTTCTAAAGCAAATCTGAGTATTCAATCAACTATGATATCTTAATCTGATACCTTTACTCTGAAAGATAATTCAAGCAAGATGATAACCAGGCGCTCTGACTGAAGGAAGTCATAATTATCTGGCATCATGATTTAATTCTGAAAGTCAAACCTCTTGCATCAGGCTCTGAATCTGAAATATACTTAATCAAAAAGGGAAGTGTTTTCTTCTATTATAGTATTCATTTCAGGGGGAGATTGTTAATCTCAGTGGGAGTTATAATTCATACTTTTTATTGAACAAAATTTCTCATGTTTTGTCATCATCAAAAAGGGGAGGATTGTAAGAACACAGATTGTTTCTTAGTAATATCTCTATGTTTTGATGATAACACTTATAAATTTTGTATTCAAGAATTATATACTCTAAATTTGTTCTAGACTGTTTGCTACAGGTACTAAAGAAAATATTCTTAAAGAGCAAATTTGGATCTGAACAATGATATTATGAAAGGCTTCAAAGGTTCAAGAACATCTTAAATGAAGATCTGAACGTTGTCTCCAGAAGAATCTGAATGCTGTCTACTGAAGATTCTGAAGCAGAAGCCTCTAAAGAATAGAAGACTCTGAGAGTTCAGAAGCTTAGTCATCAGAAGACTCTGAAGATACTGCGCTGCATAGTATTGAGAATCTGATATAGAAGACTCTGCTCTGACAGAACTACACGCTCAAGCACACAAGCTGCATATGCTCTGATTCAGCATAATCTGAAGAACATCCCAAGACTCTGAAGATCCAGAAGATCCCTACTCTGGAGATTCTGAAGAATCAGACTCTGATGTTGATAGCTGAACTTACTTAGTGAAGAAGATTTGAATATGTCCGTTGGCATATCTCAACAGCTCTTTCCTCTTTTATGTTAGACACAGGAACACAGACAAAAAGGTTTTATCTGTGCATTCCATTCTAAGGAAAGTTTCTGCAAAGTGAAGACAAAAGGCATCAGGCTTTTTCCAGCACAGCCTCCAACGTAAAGACAAAAGGCTCCAGGCTTTTTCAGCACAGCCTCCAACGTTGAGAAGACTTCAAGGATCTAAGTGCCTATATAAAGAAGTCCACTCCATCTTCTTCAGTAATGAACTACTTGCAAAAATCTCTCATCAAAGCAAAACTCTCATAAGCTCTTATATTTTATTTGTTGTAACATTGTTCTTAAACTTAAGAGAAATATCACAATTGTGATAATAGCTTTTTAAAAGCATTCTTACTCTTGTAATAGTTTTACATTGATTGTAAAAGGTTTCCTTAAGAGGATCCAGTTAGGATCAGTAGCTCTTGAGAAGACTAAGAACAGTTGTTCTTAGGTGTTACTATTGTAATCTGTTTGATTAAATAGTGGATTAAGTCCTTGACTGAGAAAGGCAAATCACTCTTGAGAGGATGGACTGGAGTAGTTGAGTTCAACGAACCAGGATAAAAATAACTGTGTTCAAATCTTTGATTATTTGTCATACTTATTCAACCCCTCCCCCCTTCTAAGTATTTTCTCACCTTCATTTTTCACTGGTCTAAACAGATCAATGTGAAGTAATTCTAATGGTCTTGAGATTGAAACAACATTCTTAGATTTAAAAGAAGATTTTGAAAATTTTCCTTTTTGACATGCTTCACACAGAGCATCTGAGTTGAACTTCAACTTAGGAAGTCCTCTGACCAGATTGAGTTTACTAATCTGAGATATACGTCTCATATTAATATGTCCCAATCTTCTGTGCCAGACCCATTGCTCATCATTAACAGACAAAAGGCATTTAACATTTTGAACCTTAAGTTCTAAAAGATTTATTTTATAAATGTTGTTCTTCCTCTTTCCATTAAACAGGTTAAGCCATCCTTCTGACTAACAGCTTTGCAACATTGTTGATTAAAGATTATATCATAACCATTGTCACTTAATTGACTTATAGACAATAGATTATGTTTTAATCCATCTACAAGAAGAACATTAGATATAGAGGGAAGGTTACCATTACCAATAGTACCAGAGCCAATGATCTTGCCCTTCTGATTCCCTCCAAACTTCACTTCTCCTGCAGATTTAAGCTCCAGGCTTTGGAACATAAACCTTTCTCCCGTCATGTTACGTGAGCAGCCAGAGTCCAGGTACCATGACTGGCGTCTTGACTTTTTTGCTAAAAACATCTGCAACAGGGATAATCTTATCCTTAGGTACCCAGATCTTTTTGGGTCCTTTTTGGTTAGCTGCCTTGAAAGTTGGTCTGAACTTCTGTCTTTTTACAACAATTTTGTTCTGACTTACTTTTGGCTTAAACACAGGAACATTCTGATCAGAACGTGTGTGTTTAATGTCATTCAGATGACCAAACTTGAAATGAAAGTACAATGGAGTTTTCTTAATAACAAGTTTATCAACAGGCATTGGATTTAAATCCTTTCCAAAAGAAGATTCATATCCAACTCCTTTCCTGTTGTTTCTGCTAACCCCATAGATCATAGAATCCATCTTGCTTCTGTCTATGCTTTTAGCAAGAAACTTCTGAAAGCTAAAGCCATATTCTTCTAAAATGTTTTTGCATTTAGACTTACTTTCAGATTCAGAGTTTTATTGAGCTTTTTTAAAATTGGCTTTCATTTTCAAATTATTTTCTTTTAGCTCAGCAACTTATGATCTTAACAGATTATTCTCAGAACCAAGATTGCATTTAAGCTTCTTGCATTTGAGCTTAATCTGATTATAATTTTTTAGGACTTCTGATAAGACTTTAATAATCTCTTCCCTAGTGAGATCAGAAAGTACCTCTTCTGAGTCAGATTCAGAATCAGACTCAGATCCAGACTAGATTCTAATGAGGATCCAGGCCACCAACGCGATTCTGGAGGAGAAGCTGAAAGCTGCGGAGGAGGCGGCGAAGAAATCTAGGGAGGAGCTGGTCAAGGTTACTGGGGAGCGGGATACCTTGGTTGTAGAGAAGAAAGTCATGGAGGATGTGGTTGTTACTCTACGGGTTGTTGCGACTCCTGTCGAGGATGAGAGCGATAAGGTGAAGATTCTGAAGACTCGTGCCGAGCCTATTTCCCGGATCAACCAGGCTGAGGAGGACTGCTTAGGGGTCACCAAGGAGGCCTTCAACAACGCGGTGGAGCAGTTGAAACTGGTGAACCCTGGGGTTGAGTTGGTGAACGGCCAAATATTATCATCCCAGATTTCCTTAAGTTTGGTGAGGAGAACGAGCAGCCTGCCCACGAAGAGTTGTAGTCAAATGCTGATTGATTTTCTGTTTTGTATTTTCAGCCTGCGTGTTGTACTTTGTAATTTCTTTGGATGGGGTTTGGCCCCTTTTTTATGTAACCCTTACAATCGTGGTCCTTGTAGCCGTTTATTCTTTAATATGTGATTACGTTCGTGGTGGTCACTTAGGTATGAGTTATTTTGGATATTTGTGTGTGCTTGTTTTTACTTTGCTTAATTTCGCTAAGTGTCGCGCGTTGCTGGTCGTGAGTGCCCGTTTGTATGGGTTGTTGTCGTAAATGATTTTTGTGTCGTGGGGTTTTCCCGACAATAGTTGTTCGATAATTAGGGGAACTTGTCGAAAGGTCTGGGTAGTTTCTGGGCAAGAGAGCGGAGCTCAAGTCACGTTTGTGGCCTGAGTTCTGCGGCGTGAACTTCCATCGCGAGCTGGGCATTCGGCCTTTCGTGGTACGGTGGTAACGGCGGGCTCGATAGAGAGACCACTATCGGGCAGGGGTTTTGCTCGTTGCAGAGTAAAAGTCTGCCTTGATTGATTTTAGTATGCAGCGCTTGTACCAGGGCGCACACTTCTGGTCGGTACATTGTGCCCGTCATTTTGACGGAGCATGCCGACTGTTGTGGCCTTAGCTATAATATTGTTTTACCTTTACGGTGTTTCATGGTCGAGCGAGTTTTTCCCCATCGAGATGTTCTAGCTAGTAGGTCTCATTTTCCTTTATAGCTCGAACACGATAGGGTCCCTCCCAGTTTATGGCAAGTTTTCCTTCACGGGAATCTTTTTGATTTCTCCTCAGAACGAGACTGCCTACTTGAAAGTCTCGTCGTATGACTTTGGCGTTATGCCTAATTGTGATTTTTTTAATGAGGCCTCGTGGAGGGATGCTCTTGATCGGACCTATTCGACGAGGTCGAGTTCCTCCCTTTGTGCCTCGTTGTTTGCCTCTTCGTCTAAGGGAGCTTCAGTCTTCCTAGAGGGCACGTGTATTTCAATAGGGATCACTGCCTCAGTCCCATATGCTAAACGAAAATGGGATTCTCCAATTGTCGAGTGTGGCGTGGTTCAGTAGGCCCAGAGCATGATGTGCAACTTTTCGACCCACTATTTTTTTATTTCGTCCAGTCTTCGTTTGAAACCTTGCAGGATTATCCTGTTCGCTGCTTCGGCTTGCCCGTTCGTCTACGGGTGCTCGACGGACGCAAAGTGTTGTTCGATGCTCAGTTTGGCGACGAATTCTTGAAAATACTTGTTCGTGAACTGATTCCTATTGTCGGTAACGATTTCTTGGGGAATTCCTTGAAAATACTTGTTCGTGAACTGATTCCTATTGTCGGTAACGATTTCTTGGGGAATTCCAAAGCGGACGAGAATGTTTCACTTGTAGAAACAAAGTATGTTTTGGGTCGTTATTTTGGCTAGGGCTTCTGCTTATATCCACTTTATAAAATAATCCACACCCACTATCAGGTATTTGTTCTGATATGATCCTACGATGAATGGTCCTAGGATGTCCAAGCCCTATCATGCGAAGGGTCACGGAGAGGACATTGTTTTGAGCTCGTTGGGCGGTGTCAGATGCATATCCCCGTGACCTTGGCATTTTTCACAATTTTTCACATGCTCCTTTGTGTCATGTTGCATGGTCGGTCAATAATATCCTGCTCGTAGAGCTTTCCTGGCAAAGGATCTCCCTCCGAGATGTTGGGCGTTGATTCCTTCGTAGATTTTGCGCAGGATATAGGTGACCATGTTTTCCTCGACACACTTGAGGAGAGGAATAGAGAACCCTCACTTTTAAAGCTTATTTTCGACCAGGACATAGGAACAAGCTCTGCACCTGACCATGCTAGCCTCCTTTAGGTCAGATGGTAGTTCATGCTTGGCAAGGTAGTTATAAACCGGGGTCATCCAGGAGTCATTCCCTCCAATGACATTTACGTCAAGGATTAGGGGAGTTCGCTTGATGCTTGGTTGACGAAGTATCTCCTGGATGACATATTTGTTTCCTCCTTTCTTTTTTATGCTCGCTAACTTTGACAGGACATCTGCCCGGACATTGTGTTCACAAGGAACGTGCTTTATTCCACGGACGTGAACTTCGTCAGTTTTTCTTTGACCAAGGTCAATTATTCGGAGAGGTTATCGCTTTTGGCTTGATACTCTCCTCGTACTTGGAGGGCCACGAGCTGGGAGTCTATGCAGGTTATGACTTCCTCAGCTCCCAGCTCTTCGGTGAGACGTAGACCCGCAAGAAAAGCTTCATACTCTGCCTTATTGTTGAAGGTGGGGAAATATAGGGCGAGCGAGACCTCGACGAGGATACCTTCCTCGTTTTCCAAGATGACGCATGCTCCACTCCCCATCGAGCTGGATGCTCCTTCAACGAAGATTGTCCACTTGCGTGCTCTGCAAGTCGGGGATGCAGGGAAGGTCATCTCCGCCACAAAGTCGGCCAGCACCTGGGCTTTGAGGGCTTTTCCGATCTCGTACTTGATGTCAAACTCGAACAACTCTAGCGACCATTTAAGCATTATGTCGGCCTTGCCTGGCCAGCCCAATAGTTGCCTCACGGGCTAGTCTGTGCGCACCATAATTGTGTGGGCTAGAAAACAGTGCCTCAGCCTCCTCGCTATGTTGATGAGGGCTAGGGCTACTTTTTTGATATGTTAATATCTAAGTTATGGTCCTTGCAACGCCTTGCTCGTGAAGTATATGGGTTTCTGCTCCTCTAGGGTTTCAATAAATGAGGGTTACGCTAACAGCTTCGGTTGTCACGGCGAGATAGAGATAGAGGGTCTCCCTGTTGTCTGGTCAGGAGAAGACCGATGGTTCCAATAACGCTTGCTTTAGGTGAAGGAGGGCTTTGTCGCATTCCTCTGTCCACTCGAAAGTTGCCTCTTTGCGAAGGAGTTTGAAAAGGAGGAGCATGTGCTGAGCAAATTTTGCCACCAAACGGGACAGTGAGGTGAGCATCCCACTCAGAGATTTGATCAATTTTTTCGAACTCGGATTGGGGAAATTTGGAGAAGGCTCTTCGTTTTTCGGGGTTGGCTTCGATTCCTCATTCTGTTAGGTAGAAACTGAGGAACTTGCCTGCCCATACCCCGAACGTGCACTTCTGCGGATTGAAGCGCATCCTGTATTTCCTGACCTAGTTGAAGACCTTCTTTAAATGAAGCGTATGGTCGGATTCCTCATGGGATTTCACGATCATGTCATCCATGTAAACCTCGAGCATATCCCTGATCTCTCCTTAGAAGACTTTGTTCATCATTCTCTAGTAGGTAGCGCCAACGTTTTTCAAGCCGAATGACATTACGTTATAGTAATAGTTGCCCGATTCAGTCATGAAGGTTGTGTACCTTTTGTCGCTTTTGTCCATGGGTATTTGGTTGTGGCCTGAATATGCAACCATGAAAGACAATATTTTAAAATTGACAGAATTATCAACTAATTTGTCTATGTTAGGGAGGGGATAAACGTCTTTAGGGAAGGCTCCATTAAGATCAATATAGTCAACACACATTCTCTATTTTTCATTATATTTTTTCACAAGTACAACGTTGGACAGCCAAGTAGTGTACTTGGCTTTCGAAATAAAATTTGCCTCTAGGAGGTCTTTTACAGCTCTCTCGACAACCTCCGTTTTTTTCGGGGACTGCTTGCGCCTATGTTGAGCTACTGGCCTAACGGCAGGGTCGATGGTGAGTTGGTGGCAGGACACCTCTGGATTCAACTGGGGCATCTCCGAGGCGCTCCAATCGAACAAGTCTGCATCCTCTCTAAGGAAAGCTTTCAGCTGCTTCCTCGCAAGGTCAGGGAGGTCGGTCCCAATCTTCACTCCTTTGAGGGGGTCGTCTCCGAGGAGAACTAGCTCAAATTCTTCATTTGGGATTGGTTGTATGGGATGGATAGGCTCGTCCCTGCTTGTTGATGTTAAGGGGCTGCTCGAGTTTGACTAAATCTCTTTCCCCTTCTTCTTCTGGTCCTTTAATTCGTCCTTGGGGAAACGGTTGTCGAGGTCGATGGAGTCGATGCGGGGTAGCAGTTTCGTCTCTTCGGAGCTGTAAGGCAGGGCAGGCTTGTTGGACGTCTTTGGTCGAGTGATGATGGTGTTCAGCCCTTTTAACATTGCCTCGAAGCACCTTGTTGCTATGTAGGGTATAGACGAGCCTTTTGGAAGTGTAATACCTCATCTTCAAGTGCACCGTGGATGGCAGAACTATCAATTCGTCCAATGTTGGTCGTCCGAAGATGCACTAATAAAGGGATGGGCAATCAATTACCAGAAACTAGACCTTGATGGATCTAGCCGTCTCTGTAGCCTCGAAGGTGACAATCAGCTCCACGTATCCTCATGGCTTCGTGACTGAATCATTGAAGCCTTGTAGATCTGAGCCTACATAGGGTGTCAGGTGCGTCTCATCCAGCTGAAGTGTAGAGAACAGTTGGGAGTACATAATTTCGACCGAACTTCCCTGGTCGACCAAAATTTTCCGAACATCGAAGTTGACCATCTGCGCCCTTATGAGCAGAGGAATACTGAATTTGGGGGCTCCGTTGAGGAGTTCATCGCGGTAGAAGGTGATGGGAACTGAATCTCCCCAGATCTTATTGAGGGTATAGCTCTGGCTCGAGCTCGTATTGATGAGGTGCTCAAACTTTCTCTTTACTAACCTCACGGTCACCTTGTTGAACCCTCCTCCCGATATGACCATGACGGAAGGGAAGGTTTCTCAGGGGTTATGTATGGCGAAGTAAAGAGGAATGTTGAGCCCATCGGGGACATAGAAATCTTCTGATCGTGAGATGCTCATGGCAACCTGAAGGCTGACGTCATTCGAGAATGGTACTTCTTCTTCAACCTTCTTCAATTCCTGGGTCTCCTATCGATGAGCGTCTTTCTTCTTCGCAAACTGCTTCAGGTGCTCGTCCCTAATCAAGACCTTAATTGCATCCTTGAGATGGATGCATACGTTCGTCATGTGCTCATGGCTCTTGTGGAATCGGCAGTACTTTTTTTTATCCGTGTTCGGCTTGGCAGGTATCTGCTTTGGAAAACTTACCACTGCCTGCCAAAACTCCGAGTTCGTGCATTTGAAGAGAATCTTCTCGCGCAAGGTAATCAGTAGTGTGTACTCGTAGAAACGGTCAGACGGCCTTTTGTGATCTCGGGGTTCCCAGGAGCGGTCATCCCTTCTTTTTTTTGCTCCCCGACGAGTTGACAAGGAGTCATCATGTTTTGAGGACCTAGCATTCTCTTGGTGCCTTAAAAATCAGGCAGTGTTTGCTGCTTCATTTTCTCCATACTGGATATACGCATGAGCCTTGAGGAGGAGGTCATCTAGCGCTGCTGGGGTTTCGATGCCAACCGCCTTAGCAAAGTCGTTGTAGGGACGAAGCCCTCGTTCGAGCAAATGTTTTTTCATGCCGTCGTTCGTGGAGATCTGAACGACTTATTTTTTGAATCTTTCAATGTATGCTCGAAGAGATTCGTATTTTTCTTGAATGATAGCCTCGAAGGAGGCTTTTGCCTTCGGATGAGGGAAAGAAGCCGTAAAATGTCTCGAGAATATCCTCCTAACCCGCCTCCATGAGGTGATGGATTCGTAGGGGTGGCTCTTGTACTAGGACATTGCTCCCTTCCTCAGTTTCGTTGAGAACAACTTGCATTTAATGGCGCCTCTGACGCCACGGTATTCGAGCAGAGTATCGATGTTCTTGATGTGTTCGTTGGGATCGGTCGTGCCATCATATGTGCCCAAGTGTACGGGTTTCTCCGGCCCCTTAGGTAATCGAGTGGTTTGGGATAATGGGCCTCGAGTCTCGTCGTCGTCGTTGTAGCTACTCGACCACGAACAAGAGCGAGTTTTCTTCCAGGGTGAGGACCGTGATCTCGACGAAGAGAAGGGGTTCGCAACTGACCCTTAGGTCTGGGTGGAGGTGAACGTTGGTTTTCTGCCCGCAGATATCTTCTTGCTCTCTTGGCCCCTGGGGAGTGTTGGCTCCGGGGAGGAGTGTGGTCGCATTTCCTCATCGACAGAGATTCTGGCTCCACTGGAATTTGGTGATTTCTTCCATGTTAGGGAGAATGACTCTAAGATCTCTGGTGCTCGCGCCTTGTTGGAGGAGATCTTGGACGGTGGATCTCTTCTAATGCTTCAATTCTTACATTCTATTGGAGGATTAGAATGTTCGTCTTATTGAGGGCTTCGACCAGAGCTACCATGGTCGGGTCGACATTGGGCGGAACTAGGATGGGTTGAAGGTCTTCTGAGTACTGGATTTATACGTTGTTAGTGCGATCTGGGGAGGAATACATGGTGACTTCGTCCCTTAGCTGAGGAACATTGTCTCCAAGAAATAGGTTTTCCCTGTCGTTGTCTGTCTTGCTGATGGGGGGATGACGGTGTTGCGTGCATCGTTGACGTTATCATGGAAGGCCATGATCAGAATTTTGAAAAATTGCTTTGATCTTTGGTTTCCAGGAAAAGAAAGACGGGGCGAATAGGTTTCCCACAAAAGACACCACTGATCTTTCTGGTTGATCAGAACCTGAAGTGGGTCAGAGACTTCGCCTTCGATGATGGAATCCAAGGAGGAGGGGTGTACCTACAAGGCACTCTGATGCTAAAGTAAGATATATATATATATATATATATATATATATATATATATATATATATATATATATATATATATATATATATATATATATATATATATATATATATATATATATATATATATATATATATATATTATATATATATATATATATATAATATATATATATATATATATATATATATATATATATATATATATATATATATATATATATATATATATATATATATATATATATATATATATATATATATATATATATATATATATATATATATATATATATATATATATATATATATATATATATATATATATATATAATATATATATATATATATATATATATTATATATATATATATATATATATATATATATATATATACATATATATATATATATATATATATATATATATATATATATATATATATATATATATATATATATATATATATATATATATATATATATATATATATATATATATATATATATATATATATATATATATATATATATATATATATATATATATATATATATATATATATATATATATATATATATATATATATATATATATATATATATATATATATATATATATATATATATATATATATATATATATATATATATATATATATATATATATATATATATATATATATATATATATATATATATATATATATATATATATATATATATATATATATATATATATATATATATATATATATATATATATATATATATATATATATATATATATATATATATATATATATATATATATATATATATATATATATATATATATATATATATATATATATATATATATATATATATATATATATATATATATATATATATATATATATATATATATATATATATATATATATATATATATATATATATATATATATATATATATATATATATATATATATATATATATATATATATATGCTTATATATAAGCATATATATATATATATATATATATATATATATATATATATATATATATATATATATATATATATATATATGCTTATATATAAGCATATATATATATATATATATATATATATATATATATATATATATATATATATATATATATATATATATATATATATATATATATATATATATATATATATATATATATATTACCAGAGAACGCACGTACATGGATCCAAGAGACATAGCTTCAAAGTCGAAATGTCAAGCATATATATAGTCTAAGAAACCCTACCTCACTGAGCCATAAGTCTTTTTAAAATCCACCTTAAATAGAAAACACTCTCTATTAGTTTTCTTAAATTTTTTAACCAAATAAATAATCCCTTTCACCACCAAGACCTCATCAACCAACTACTTCTCTTTAACAAAATTTTATTGATTAGGAGAGATAATGTGATCCATAATCAAAGCTAGCACGCACACCAAAAGATAATGAGATTGGCTTAAAGTCCCTTAAGTTGAGGGGAAAGCTAAACTTCGGCACAAGAGCAAAAAGAGGATAAGAAACTCTTAAAAATTTTAGCATTATCGTAGTATTGGTGAAACATCGTCCAAAAATCATATCCATAAAAAGGTATCAAATATTTGATGAAAGAGAAGTTGAATTATGGACCATGCCTTTATTCTCATCACAAAATTAACTACTTCATTTAACTCCCTCTAGAAGAAACAGATGATATGTTAACCTTTGATCTAGAGTAAGAATCTGAAAAATAACTTATCTAGCTCCTATTTTTATCCAGAGAGATTAAGTGACTATAGAATTAACTAGTGACCTTCGAGCGCACATACATGATCTCTTCAACCCAACAATCACTTACTTTCACCACTACAATATGATTTCACTTACCTTTAGCCTAAATACTAACGTAGAAGAGGTTGGAATTAACATCCCTTTCTTTTTATGAATGAAATATTAAACTTTGTAAAGTGAGTGAGTGCTAACACTTTAAAAGGGACCACATATTCGCAAAGGCCTTTGTTTTAGAGGCCTCATTGTGAGGGAGAACTTATGTTTTTCCATTCAATTTTTTTATGACAACAAAAATCTATGTGTCCATATCATTGACCACCTGTGTGTACCACCATCTAAGATCCTTTTTAAGAGATTTAAGCATCTCTTTAAGAATAAGCTCAACCACACACATTCTCCTTCTAACTCTTAACCACGTTATAAAAATTAATGTTTGAACCAAAAATTATTAAACCTAAAAGACTTTTGGCCCCATAACCTTGAAAAATACTTGTTCTTGTTAAATACTATTTGAAGAAATCTCTCCAAAGTTGGCCGGGAGAGATTATAACCGCCCTATTTAATTAGGAGGTATTAATTTTCCTTTTTCTTATCGGGGTCTCCTTTTATACTCCTTTATTCATCAATGGTTTTTAAAAGGATGCTTCTTCATATCCCCCATTAAGGTGGTTCTGAATAATGTCTGCCGCCTTTTATAATTATCAAATAACATTTTTTTTCTTCAGTTTCTATAACTTTTATGGAGATATTTTGAAACCGTCCATTGTGACCGTTCGTATGGTTTCCTAGCACCGTTCATGAGGTCGGGTCCGACATGTTCTTCTGTCAGAGTTATTATGAGATCGGTTCCGTTGTGCTTGCTTTGTGTTTAAGTAAACCCTAATCAAGTTCCGACTTGTGCAAGGTTATGATTATCCGACCTTCTTGCTTCTTCGTATTCGATTTGCAAAAACTCAGCCTATATGAATTTTAAAATGTACAATACTTATGAATAAGAGAACAATGATGAGAGACTTCATGCAAAATAGTTCATCGGAATAGAACCCACCCAAAAATCCAACTAACCTTCAATTGCCATGATACCTCTGAAGGCTAATTTGTTCATAACCCTACATGTTTCAAGTCTTCTCTACAACACCATTGCTAATAGAACATCATTATAGTAAACACTCGTAGCCTTGATCATATCACATTGCTAGAGATCCATCTTCTGTTCTACTTTTTTTTGTTACGAAAAGTTTAGGTTAGTTGGATTCTAGAAACCTATCGAAAATATGTAACTTTTTTTTGTTACAAAAATGTATCGATATACTTATTTCTCCAATCTAATTATTTCTCAAACATTAGAGGTTTACTTGATTATTTCTATTTTATAGATATTATACTAATTGTTATTGATAATTAAATATTGTGATTCACTCTCTTAACGGTTGTGTGTGTTTGTGTATATTCAACATTACACGATTTTGTCACAAAAATATATTTATTACATGATGCATATCATGCTCATATTATAATATTATAATAAAACTCTAAAATAAAGGCTAATCAACCATCGGAAAGTCAGAAACGTGAACTCAGGGCAACCATTACGTTATACATACATCTGCAAAACACACATCCTCAAACATCAACAACCATATTCCAAAATATCAAAAATGAATATAGCAGTTATGAACAGCAACACCGTGACAGAATTTGTTAACGACAAACCAAATTTCAACACTTTTGTGGACGAATGGTTTGCCATGATAGACACCAAAGGCGGCGGTAGCCTCTCGCGAGACCAAGTTCGTGGCGGATTCGGAATGTTCATGCCATTAGGTTCATATTCGCATCCTCAAGAAGAGGTTGACAGAATGTTGGAATTAATATTCACGAGATTCGACGAAGATCATAACGGATCTCTCGATTTAAACGAGTTTAAGAAGTTAATGACGGAGATTATGAATGCAGTTGCTCGTGGAATTGGTGGCTCTCCTATTATTGTTGCTCTTGATAAAGATAGCTTGCTTATGAAGGCTGTTCAAAGAGAATTGGCAACACACTCATGATTAGTATGTCTTTTGTTTAACATTGATGTCATAATTGATTTGTGTTATGTCTTGTGCGTTTTAGTTTCTGTTTGTGGCTGTAAAATACATTTCAATAAAACACTTCTATTATAAATCTTTCCTTAATTTGTATGAATGCAAGCATTGACAAAGTGTTTGTTATGAATGCGAAACTTCATGACATTAAAGTATTAACCGCCCGATTTTTTGAACTCGAAAGTGAAAATCTGCAAAACTGCTTCGAGTGCGGAAACATTCCAACTCTCGACGTGCCTAATGATCTGTCAAACAAAAAAGTTGCAACCCTTAGTTAACGAGTGGAGAGGTATATATATGGCAGAAAAGACATGAATCCATTTCGATTCTGACTTTGAAATTATCATCCAATTCATAAGAAGTGCTTCCATCGATAGCAATCAGAGGTCTCCAAGGAAGCTTTAAATTGGTCCTGCATATCAGATTGAGGATCATATAGTGATAAATTCACATGTTAGATTAGCATGCTTAATGAGCAAGTTAAGCACCTCAGTTTCCAAGATGCGCGCAGAAAATTTGTGTCAGATTTAACATCCTGCATTATGAATGTATATCGTGAGTGAAGCACGACGCTGTTTCTTTGAAGCAAAAAATGTTAATTTACTGAGAATATCTACCTTTTCGATCTTTAGTAGCCTAATTGAGGCACGGTCGAAGAAGGGAACAAGCAATTTCAAGTTTCGCGCGTATAACTCCCTACCTGTATGGTACATACATCAGCAAGAGAGTGACAGAAATGTGTAACTTTTAGTCAATGATCAATTAAGTTGATGATAGCAAAACTATGATTCTTACCACTAAATTTAATAGTTGGATCTTCAAAGATACAGTTTTCTGCATAAATTGAAGAAGTGAAGTTCCCTATATGTCAAACAAACAGACACTTTAGATAATAACATACCAGAAAAGAAGCTGATGCTGAATTTGAAACTAATGCTAAATTAAGGAGTAAGAGCAATTTTGTGACAAAATATTTGTTAAGAGTGAAATTAAATAAAAAAGGTACCCGTGACAAAATATGCGTTGTCATAATCAGACTTGATGATGATTAGAACATCATCAACACTTGAAACTGTGAATTCATTGTTCTGTTTCTCAATATCGCCGCTCAATATGCTGCATATTAATAAATTGGAGTAGGACTCGTTCAACACAGTTTTTAGCTAGAACATTGAGCACTTACACAGACACCAGATACACACGATAATAATTTTTGAAAATAAAAGTGATCGAGACATAGTACACAGACACATGTTAGACAGCATGCACATCCTAGATAAATGGCATAGATACCTTGTTTGTTGGGAAGGAGAGAAAAGCCTGAGAAGCTCAGTGACTCCACTGACAGCAATCTTCAATACCTGAGGGGTTTTGTCTTTTTCTCTTGCCATATTATAAATTGCACAAGTCTTTCTGCTATTATTAGTATTTAGTACCTGGGAGTGGAACTGTAAGGGTGGTGCAGGGGATGCTCTGTTGAACCAGCATATTTTTGCCATTTCATACCACTCTTCTTTATCATTCATTCATATGTGTGGCTAAGGCACCTCTACATGCGTCCTTGCAGATGAATCAGAATTTCTTTGGCCAATAAACTCATAACTTCTTCACGTTAGCCCATTTTATTTAGAGTTAAGCCCAACAGCAATATTAGCACAAATAAAAGCCAACAGAACTAACTTATTTCTATAACCTCTTCAATTGACAATTGCACCCAAAAAAATGACTGCCTACAGTGGATGTCTTGTTTTTCGATTAAATATTTCGTGTTTTGTAAAGATCGAGAAATGTATAATTATTATCAAGCGATGCATATTTTACCTCAACCATTATTTGGCTAGAAGTGAGAATAATTAGTTAGTTAAGAATGTGCTAGAGAACAAATTGGAGTTAGCATTAGAATGAACTAGTCCAACCTTGGCATATGGTATACATGATTTTCTATTTGCTTAAAACTTCAAATTCTGAATTACTATGCATGGAAATGTTTGATAGTGATATCATTGTTATTAATTTTATTTGTTTGAGGGAGCAAGGTAGGTGAGGGGACATAAGTTTCAAGAGACATTGTAAAAAGAGAGTTTATAGCGACATAATTTATTATTCTCTAAATGAATTTGCTTGTACAGTGATCAGTTCCTCCCTCCAACATTACCTCCTTATTAAGAATGTCTACCACTGAATACGGATCACAATTTATAGACACAACCATTCACAAGTATAAACAGCACTACTTGCTGCAATACTAACAATTTTGTAATTGGTTTTTGATTAAATATACAACATAAAATATTACATGCATAGAGAACAAGCTTTCTTCATATAACGTGACTAACTTCTCTGAATATTCCTCTCATACTAAACTCAATTCATCTTTAGTGTTTGTAAATTTAATGTCGTCTTTAGACTGTGTAACAAGCTCCTTCTTCAATGCCACCAATTCTTCCCCTGCATCACAGATATAAGCTGAGGTTTGCCTGCCTGATAAGGTTGCGCCTTCCATGCTGTCTATGTAATCCTGAAGAGATAAAATAAATAGGAGTCAGCAATATCGGTGAAACTTAGATATATAGAGACTGCTGTCGCACTGGCGAAAACATGTTGCAATTGCAGGACAAACACGTTGTAAGAGTTCCTCGTAATGTTGGCATCAACTAGAAAGTAAAGTTGGTTGATAAAAAGATTGAATACAAAGTCAATAGGAAAGGTGAAATCCATTTGAAAAATTGGAGCAAGCTCTATTCCCAGAAGGAAGTGGACTATTAGTCGAGTTTGTTTTAAGAAGACACGCATGGCAAAAAAGTACATACTAATGTCTAATACAAACTTTATTACAGAAAGGTGCATGCTATATTTCTTTATCCTAATATTTTTTTTTCCATATGCCAGTAAACTGTTACGAGTAAAATAAAACATCATAACACCTTCCATCATATTGAGGTATTTCATAAAAGATGGCACCACTGACAATTGAGCCTTCATTCAAACAAATGCAGCAACAAGCAGGAATTTCTTGTTAAAACAACAACAACAATGAAGTCTTATCCGACTAAATGGGTTGGCTTCATGGATCAAATTCTGTCATAATGTTCTATCAAAGACCATGTTTTTATCCAATTCGTTAATCTCGACATCTTGCTTAAGAGCTTCTCTTATAGTTTTTCTAGGTCTTCCTCTATCTCTAGTTGTTTGACTCTTCTCCCTCTAATCTACATATCTTCTCTCTACATGTCCAAACCACCTAAATCTATTTTTCCACCATCTTTTCTACTATTGTTACCACAACATTCTCTAATATTGTCATTTATAATCTTATCCCATCTAATCTTACCACACATACAACACAACATCACCATTTCTGCTACACTTTATTAGTGTTGATTCTTAAACGCCCAACATTTTGTCTTGTACAACATTGCAGGTCTTATCATTGTCCGATATGATTTTGCCTGTAGTTTGAGTGGTACTTTTATGTCACATAAAACCCCTAGAGTCCTCCATTTCAGCCGCTCAGCTTGAATTCGATGGCTTACATCCACTTCTATTTCCCCATCGTTTTGTATTACGCACCCAAGATATTTAAACCGCATAACTTGTGGGATGATATGGTCTCCAACTTTTATCTTTAGGTTAGAAGCACTTCTCCTTTTGCTAAACTTACGTTCCATACGCTGCATCTTACTTCTGCTTAGGCGAAAATCATGTATTTTTAAAGTTCATCTCAACCTCATTTAAATCCTCCTTTGACTCTTCGATTAGAGTAATAAAAAAAAACATCACTTTATAAAATCTTTTCATACGCACTTGAAGCACAAAGAGGCACCTACCCCAAAATTTAAAGATTAACTGATCCTCTATAGGATCTCATATGTTTCATATGGATAAGACAATCACGAGTACAATGTTAGTCAAGAGGGTGCAGGATATTTTGAGCTTACCTGTTTTGTGTAAGAGCCCGAAAGAAAGAAATTCTTCACTGGTGTCTTTTGGTCAGGTCTAAATGGATCTTTGCCAGGTCCCTCACGGTACAGAGATTGGCCAATTTTAACAACAGATGACCAAGTCACTTCTAAACCTTGAGATGATGGGAACAGTGATGTGACCTGATAGCAATTTTAGAAGCAATTTAAAATGCGCATTTTCTGTGCCATTACCAAAACAATAATGAAAAGATCATTAAAACAAAACCATAACAAATACCGCACATTTTTTAAACTACCTGTTTTGCTACTCTTGAAATAATTTCTTCATTTGGCAAGGGCATGTATGGATCTCCTGGCGTCAGAACACATCTGACAGATGGATAAATGAAATTACATACTTAGAGGGTCAACAAAAAACTAGATGTTATGTGAACATATGTTGGACTTGGAGTGAGGGGGAAAAAACCGTAAAGCTGGTGCATTCATCTATGCTGAACTGACGATGTAACCATTACACAACATATTTGTGTGTGATTTTATGTATTAATTGTTGAAATGAAAACGATAATGGTAGCTATTATAACTTATAGCTTTTGTTAGTGGTAATAATAGGAACTTCTGCAGTATTAGAATATATAGTCCCATTGTAACTATTTCATTCCTAACTTACAAAAATGTCATTATATTTATAAGTGCTCATGGAGAAGTTAGATGAGAGAGCTTCTAAAAAAGTTGAGGTACATAAGCAAATTTCAACTTATGCAAGAAGTTAATCCATAGAAGATTCATGGACATTGCAAGATCATTTCAATTTTCTTTTTCCTCTAAGAAAAAGTTTATCCAAACTAGCACTACTACATGAACTACAAGTTGCATGATGAACTGATGGTGCAGTTTCGTCAATTGCATAACATACTTAGCCATGGATGATTATATATGTAAATTGTTGGAAATGGCTAAAGTAGTTATTATGACTGTAGAAAATACTCCAATTCATCGTAATTATAAGTCCTGTTTATTTTTCCATGTATATAAATATCAGTATACTGAGTATGAAACACTAAAGAAACTCACAGAAGTCTCTCTTGAAATTAATTCTCAAACAACTTAACATAAACATCACTTACTGGAGCAACGATCCTTGTCCCTCAATGTAATAGTCTTCAGGAGATGCAAGTGCAAGGTCTGCAAAGCAAGAAAAATCTGCATCGGGAGTATAGAGAAGGTTATCTAATCCAGTAGCTTTTCTCAGTTGCCTGCCATCCAGAATGTAGGGTTCATAAGGAAATGTACCAACTAGTGATCAAAGGAATTATATCATCGCTTGATCTTGAAACAAAATATCAAATATCGTAGTTTCTATATGAAGCCAAAAATTTCGAGAGTTACCTTGACAGTTCTAGATCCTGCAATTCTGTAACCCAACCATTGTATCTGAGTTGCACTGTGACCACAGGAACTCCAACAAGTTCGTATATGTTATTGAACAACTCCTTTTCTCTCCACTCTGGTGGGATTAATCTTTTAATTCCAGGGACATCACAGGCTGATATCAAGTCAATGATTGGTTAATACAATGTAGATTGTTGCGGTAATATGAGATCAATACAAAAACCAACGCAAGTAAACTACTACTAACCAGCAACATACGCATCAGCTTCCACAATTTTCTTTTCAGTAGCCTGAAAAAATAAATATTAAGACTTTTGGAATGTTCTTTGAAATCTAACCAAGCATGTACTGATTTTAAATAGAACAGATAAAGCTCATCACCTTTGACATGGAAAGTCCTGTAACATAAGTGCTCCCATCAGCAGATTTATCATATAGTATTTCTCTGCATCCCCACCTAAGATGGAACCTGTTCCAGCAATGAATGAGATTCTACATAGGGAGAAATTTGGATAGTTATGATGATGGAAATAATCTTATGTCTGGTTTATACCTTCCCCCTCTATCTGTGATGTACTTCTGGATAGGTCCGCTCAAATAAACATCTGGTGAACCCTTCAGCATCCGCAAAAGGGAAGCCTCGGTCTTTGTGGCAAACAATGCAAATATGGTGAGCATGCATCGGGCGCTGATATTATCACAGTCAATAAACCCAAGGGCATAGGCAACTGGATCCCACATTTTTTGAATACTCGTCCGCGTGCCACCCTTAGACATAAACCAGTCTGAAAAGCTAATCTGGAAGAAATGCATTTAATAGTCAAGAGAACAGAATTTGACATTAAGACAGAAGATGACAAACACGGTACAAAGTGAAACGATAGACATAGATTTGGTGTACAGCCAAGGCCGCAAAAGATATATTTCCACTGGCTCATTTGTATGCAGGTGCAGGTGTGTATGTGATTGTGTGGATGGGCATGCACATGCGCAATGGGAAAATGTAGAAGCCGTCCTAATATAAAGCTAAAAAGATAAATAATCAGGATATATTATTTGGAAAGGGACCAAAAATAACAAGAAAATAGCATCATCTTACACTATCCAAATTCCTTATATCCCTCAATGCCCCGTCTGGATCAACAAGAGCTCGGACAACTGGACTCAGTGCAAGAGCCACAGCATTTCTAGCCTTATCATAAGTCTGATACATAAACAATATGTAAAGTTAGTGCAGTGACAGCCCCAAGGAGGCAAAAACGCACGACAATAGTTTTCTTTTTTCCGCATAAAACTCTTGATCCAGTCACGCAATCAGAACAGTATGGTAATAGAATACACAACGTACTTACGTTAAGCTGATTTGTGGTTAAAAATGCTCTTATCCCGTGTAATGGAGCCCCAACCGGGAACCGAAAATCTAGTTCTGCACTGTAAAACTAAGTTAAGAACAGTGCATTATAAACTATAGTCTATTCATAAAAGTGACATTCTCACGGATAGGAAAAATAAACAAGAAAATAATGAACAAAAGGCATTACAATTAGCAGCTTATAACATACCTCCAATTTGACCCCCTTTGTTTACAAAAGTGTGAGTGTGATCCTTCACAAGTAGATTGTTATCGGCACCCACCTAGCCCCAACATTATGAAGAAAAAGTAATTTAATTATGGATTTATACGACAAAAAATGGACAAAGCAAGAAAGGCAATAGTACAGGTATGCAAACAAAAATCAGGAGGAAGAATGCATTTGGATTGCATCTAAAAGATTGTTTACCTTTTTCATTAGTCGGAAAAGATTGTTGTAGCAACCAAAGAAAACATGCAATCCCATTTCAATGTGATTGCCACGTTTATCAACAAAAGAACCAACTTTGCCACCAATAAAAGATCTCGACTCATATATATCCACCTGAATCAGACGATTTTTAAAACGAAAAGACAATAAACACAACACACTATCCATAATCTCAACTCATTTAACACCATGTTTACACAAGAAAACACATAAAACATTCACACTTCAATGTATTCACCATAACAACATCCGATTTCAAAATATTATGATATAAGTAGGCCATCGAGATTCAAAACGAAGCCAAACCTCATGGCCTTGATCCAAAAGTTCCACTGCAGTTGACATGCCTGCAAGCCCAGCTCCAATGATAGCAACTTTCAGCTTCGGTCCTCGATAATGTTCAGGCTCAGGAGGAAACAGTCCTTTTGGCGCTGGCAAGTGAAAGTAAAAAAAACATTTATTTTGTCAAATTTTCATCTGAGGAAATGTTACATAAAATTGACAAATATTAATATCTACAATCACATGCATAATCCCACAAACAACTTCTCATCCAGCAAGAACATTCATTAAGAACTCATGTCAAAATTAGGTTAACAAACATTCATATTGTATTTGTAGTATTTTAGAATCACCTTTCAATTTAGCATCAGAAAATTGAATTTGAAAACACATAAGTTGGGGAAAATTGAATTCAGATATATCAACCAGTAACAGTAAAGTAAAAGTAAAGAATACTAACCATTGATACTCATGTCGGAAACATTAGAATCCAAAGAGCAACGAAGTGGAGGCTTATGGGTATGAATCTTTATGAAACGGGTACTACGGGTGGGAAGAAAGAAGGCAGAAGAATCTCCTAATCGAGTTGCAGGACAGTGAAACAGAGAAGCCATGATTGAGAAATGAGAAGCGAGTTAGTTAGTAAGGAAAAAGGAAGAGAAAAAAATGGTAGTTATGTTATAAGTAGAATAGAAAGAGCATGAAAAGAAGAAAGGGTATCTAGGCACGTAGATTGGGAGAAGATGCTGAGATTGGTGAATTTGTCTGGTAGTTAGTTGAGAGGGTTACAAGTTGTGAGTGGTAGTAGTAAAGTAATCCATATACAATTTTTTGAGTTTATGGAAAATGGAGATGCCACTTCCTCCGGCATTAGCGATGCATAATCAAACAACAAATAATACAATTGCGGACACATCCACTTTCACAATTTATTATTGTTTTTTTTTTTAATAATCCACTTATTAAATAATCAATATAGATTTCCTAGACGCGTCAAAAAGAAATTTTATGACGAACATCTGCAACTATTACTGCAAGTAATTCATTCTGTTCTACGCATCAACACTTAATTAACTGAATCTTCTAAGAACAAATAAGCAATTATTTCGCAGTATACATCGATCATAGGATGGTAAAGATCAAAGAAATTGAATTTTGAAATTTTGTTTTTCAAATTATAAAATGTTAGATAATGTTGTAATAATGTGTATCATAAATGTAACACATAAGGTAAATAGTAATGCTATTCATATAACACTTTCCTACCCTAATACTTCTAACAGTGTATTTTTTTAATAAAATAATATATTTATTAACAGTGTTATAAACAGTGACTCGTGAATTATTCTTTAAATTATGAAATAAAATTAATTAATAAAATATAAAAAGTTGGTTAATGAAGTGATGAAATTGGTTAATAAACATACAGTATTAAAAATATTTTTTAACAGTAAATAAAATTGGTTAATAACATGTAAAATGTTGGTTAATGAAGTTATAAAGTTGGTTAATTACACAATTTCATATCAGTAGTATGTAATTTAAAAATAAATAAAAAAAAAAATTTATATTTTAAAAAAATATATATATTTAATATTATAATATTTCACTGTTCACCGTATTGGTGAACAGTAAAATACGGTGTAGGTGTAAGAATATCATTTCTCTAAGGTAAATGCAATAAATAAAATAACACATGAGTTGGTAACTCAATTCAATATAAAATTATTTATGTCTAGAGGATTTTAAATTAATAAAATAAAATTTATTTTTAATAGACAGAAATACAAATTGGTCTAATTTGAACTCTCATAGTTTAATGTCTTTTTTTCTAATATTATCCGTGAATTTTTATTCAAAATTCCCCTTAAATATGATATTCTTCTCACTTTCACTCAAACATTCTCCCTAATCTTTGAACAATTACATTTGTTTAGAATGATGAAACTAAATTACAACACAAACTACTTTATTCTTTTAACATAAAATTAGAATCAAGAGGAGAGTATTACAAAACAAAAGGACTCAAAATAAAAGTACATGTCTATCTTGTTTGTGGAAAGTCTAGGTCTTTACAATGGAAAACTCTTCCTTAAATAGCAATTAGGTCCAGCATAAAAACTCCATTAGGTTGTTATCTTTGAGGGCGGCTAAACATATTTAAAGCGCAAGAAATCAATCTTTTATTATGTTTATTAAAAATATTTGATTGATTAAATCTTGATCATATTAGAATTTCTCAATTTTAGACTTGCCCATAATGATCTTTGCAAAAAATTCACTATTCCAAAAAGCTCATATTAGAATTTCTCAATTTTAGACTTGCCCATAATGATCTTTACAAAAACTTCACTATTCCAAAAAGCACATAAATGGTTAAAAAACTGATTAGATAAATAAGAAAACAAACCCTTAAACAGCGCAAGAATCACTCAGAGCGAAACTACTATAGGCGAGACTAAATGTCTCACAGACTGATGAATATTATGTTAAACATGTTGCTTCCTTACTTGATAACAGAAACAAGGAATGCATCACAACTTGTCATAACATTTTGCTTCACATGTTGCCTATAAAATATCTCCAAACATATGTAATAACAACCCTCCCCCCCAATTGGTCGATTTTTAGGCAAATACATCATGAAAGATGTTACGCACAATCTTACAGACATGATTGTCAAAACTTCAGGGTGCGGCAAAAAAGAGAAACTAATCAAAATAAGATATCACAAGCATAAGCATGATTTCTTCAGAACTTCAGAAGAACTAAGAACGCCATAAATTAAAAAGAAAAACGTCTTGCATATTGTGAGCATATCATTTCCCCCTTATTACCTCAAAATGGACAAGGGGTAGTCAAACACCAAAAAATCCAGCCCCATGATGGGCACAAGCACCAGAAAAACAAAAATAGAAACCATCCCGATAAAGGGTAACATAAACCATTATCTGATCCATGTAGGAAAATCACAACAACGGAATAATAAAACCCACACAGGGGTAGAGAATAGAATAAATAATTCTTTCAAACACTTGGAGTACAAAACCATTAATCAAAAACTTCAAAAACCAACCGAAAAATCACTTAGAGTCACTAGAGGATATATGTTTGTATTCCTCTTCTTCATTACTTTCACTATTTTCTTGCACATTATCTTCACTTGCATCCTTTTCCACATCCTTATCATCATCTTTCTTGGCACCCTTCCTAGCACTATGTCCTTCATCTTGAGAGGTGAAGGCTTCAAAACTTTTAGAATTCATGAGCTTGATGAGATCATCAACTTTACTTTTCCTAGTTATGGATGTGACAATATGATCTTGAAGAGTTCTGGAGACATGCATGGGCTCATTTAGCACATGTCCTCTTACAGCTCCTAGCATATGAAGGACCTCTAACGGATTGACACCTATTTACAAATTAGTAATACCAAAATTTGAAAAGTTAGGGAGCACAATATCTAGGACATTGTTCCCAATAAATAACATGTAACTGAAATTTAATGGACTACGGAGAACACCAACAACATCTTCAGCAATTAAGATATCATATTTTTGTTTCATCAACATACTAGTAATTAAAGAGGGGAAGGTTATGAGCATCTTAACAACAAAGGATTTAGCCTGTTTCAAGATCTAGTCAAACATATATTCACTAAAATCAAACCCAACTCTTGTGCCTATCTGATACAAAGGTCTAGCAAGTGAGATACTGATACTTGAAATGTGATTTGTAGGAGCCCAGTTAGCTACTCCAATTTTTTTAAGAATAGCATATTTGACACTTAGACTTATAGAGGTCAGTTGACTCTTAACCGACCATTCCTTGTGGACATCACCAATTATCTCTTGAGTTATGATCTTCAAAGGTGGAACACGATAAACATTTATCAATTTTCCTCATCCCAGATACTCATTGATGATTGTTGGGGAGAACCTAAAATAATGGCCTCTCACATGAACTTTTCTGAAATCTCCACTTCATGCATCATTAAATCTTTTAGGCAGATTTACTATGAACTCTTTGACTAACTTAGGATAAAATGGTCCAATGTTGGATACGGTCTTCGTGATCTGAGTGTCTTCTAGAAGCTCAATAACTTTATGATGTTCAAAGCTTATTTTGATGGCTCCCTTTTAGGGGAAAATCTTCTATGGTACACAAACTTTCATCTGAGTGAAACAAGGCATTATCAAGAGGTACAACAGGTACATTGTTTAGTATCTTCTTTCTTCTTATGATCTAATTACTTTTAAGTTGTTGTCAACATATTTTACAACCATAGCCTTCTTCCTTTTTGGTGCAAAGTTTTTCTTATGCACTGACTTTTCAATAGTAACTCTCTTTTCTTCCGATTTCTTTTTCTTATAACCTCATTCTTCTTCTTGGTATTAGTGGTGTACTTTTTGGACGAAGTCTTCTTATCTTTTAGTATTGGCTTCTTTTTCTCTATTCTTTTCTTTGATCTTTTAGCATACTTGATAGTGGTTTCCTTGTTCATAGGAATAACATGATTTTGGACTTCATCATTAACAGGAACAAAATCATTAACATTGTCAATATTATTGTCACTGACATCATTAACAACTTCTATAAATTTAGGATTTTCAGAGGTTGCTTGATCAACATCTTTTTGGTTTGAGGACTCAGTCTCTAACATGTCAGACAGGTTGGTGTAGACTTTTTCTTACCCACTGACTTTTTAATAGTAACCCTCTTTTCTTCGGATTTCTTTTTTTTAGTAACCTCTTCCTTCTTCTTGTTATTAGTGGTGTACTTTTTGGACGAAGTCTTCTTATCTTTTAGCATTGGCTTCTTTGTCTCTATTATTTTCTTTGATCTTTTAGCATACTTGATAGTGGTTTCGTTGTTCATATGAACAACATGATTTAGGACTTCATCATTAACAAGAACATAATCATTAACATTGTCAACATTTTTGTCAAAGACATCATTAACATCTTCTTTGACTTTAGGATTTTCAGAGGCAGCTTGATCAACATCTTTTTGGTTTGGGGACTTTATCTCTAACATGCCAGTCAGGTTGTCTAGGACATTTTTAGAGACATATTTATTGCTAATTTCAAGTTCTTGGTTGACATTAGCATCAAAAACTTTCTTCTTATATGTATTCTTTACTAGGTTCATCATTATCAGCCTCTGGTTCATCTAGTTAGGTATCCTCTTCCACTTCTTCTAGAGTTTTTTCCCGTTCCTCTTCATGTGGATCAACACTAACTTCCTTATCATTCAATTCTCTTAATTAACATCTTTGCACTTTTCTTCTTCATTATATGGGATGTCATCAATGATGTTGGTGGCATCCTACATGGAATTATATTGATTAGATTTGAGATCTTAATCACTCAAATCATCACTTTTAAATTCATTATCATTTAGAATATTATTCAATATCACTATCAAACACAGGAACATCTACAAGCCTTTATGATATATGATATTGTATTAATTATACTCTTGCCACATGTGTTAGAACACAAATTGGTTCTTAATAATATCTCTATGTTTTGATGATAACTATTATGAAATTTTGTAATTAAGAATTATATACTCTAAAATTTGCTTGAGAGTGTTTGCTGCAGATATCAAAATAATTATCACTCCAGAAGCAAATCAGAACTGAACATAAGAAATTTGCTAGACTCTGAAGCGCCAGATGCATCCATTAGAAGATTCTGAATGCTGCCAACAGAAGATCCTGAGCGTAGCCTCCAGAAGGATCTGAAGCAGAAGCTCCAGAAGGATCTGAAGCAGAAGCTCCAGAAGAATCTGAAGCAAGTCAGAAGCATCTGAACCAAAGAAGAATTTTGTATGAAGAGAAATTCAAAGCATAGTTACTACAGAAGTTTCTGAAAGTACTAAAGCTGCCAGTACTGAGGATCTGACTCAAATATGCTCTGAACTTGAACACGCTAAAAGCACACCTGCTGCAGAAGACTCTGATTCAGCAAAACTTTGATCAAACATCAGAAGGCTCTGATCAATTAGACTCTGATGAATCTTGCTGAAATTTGAAGAAGAAGAATTCAAAGATTATGTCCGTTGGAATAATCCAAACGACTATTTCCTTATTTATGCTAGACACAAGAACACAGACAAAAAGGATTTCTCTGTTCTTTCTTCTTCTAGGAAAGGTCACTTGATGTGAAGACAAAAAGGCTCAGACCTTTTGGATACTCTTCTCAACGTGAAGATCTCTTGGACCAAGCTGCCTATAAAAGCAAGTCTTCACCCATCTTCTTCAGTTGACGTTTTATCTGAAAGAAATCAATATTCAAAACTCTCATACTATTCATATTCTTTCTAAGAATTAATTTCTTTGTTCTTAATATTTAAGTGAAAAATCACAGTTGTGATAAAGCTTTTTAGAAGCAATTTTAACACTTGTATTTGTTATTACATTTTATTGTAAACCTTAAGAAGATCCAGTTAGGATCAGTAGTTCTTGAGAAGACTTTGAACAGTTGTTCTTAGTGCTTACTATTGTAATCAGTTGATTAAATAGTGGATTAAGTCCTTGATTGAGAAAGGCAAATCACTCTAGGAAGGGTGGACTGGAGTAGTTGAGTTCGATGAACCAGGATAAAAATACTTGAGTTTTTATTTCTAAGTTTTTATCTTCATACTTATTCAACCCCCCTTCTAAGTATTTTCTCACCTTCAGTTGGCATCAGAGCTCCGGTTCTGTGTATGCTACCACTTCACAGTGACAGTAAAGATCCAGTGAGAAAAACTTTGATATATATTTGGTTGTTACTATGGTTGATAATACTATGTCTAACGTTAGCAACAAATATGAAGAAAGGGACAGAATCAACACTAAACCCCCTATGTTTGATGGGGAGAAATTTGATTATTGGAAAGACAGGATTGAAAGTTTTTTCCTTGGATATGATGCTGATTTATGGGATCTGGTCATAGATGGATATGTTTATCCCACTGATGGGAATGACAAGAAAATAGACATAAAATCTATGACAGATGCTCAGAAGAAGGAATTTAGAAATCACCACAAGGCCAGAACAATATTGTTGAATGCAATATCTCACACTGAGTATGAAAAAATTACAAATAGGGAAACTGCATTTGACATGTTTGAATCCTTAAAGATGACTCATGAGGGAAACTCTTAAGTCAAGGAAACAAAGGCTCTGGCTCTGATCCAGAAGTATGAAGCCTTCAAGATGGAAGACTCTGAATCTGTTGAAGCTATGTTCTCCAGATTTCAAATACTTACAGCTGGACTAAAGGTTCTGGATAAAGGATACTCTACTGCTGATCATGTGAAAAAGATCATCAGAAGCTTACCTACCAGATGGAGACCTATGGTGACAGCGCTGAAAATGGCTAAAGAACTGAACAAGATCTCCTTGGAGGAATCAATCAGTTCACTAAGAAGTCGTGAAATTGAACTTGAGGAAGATGAACCTCAAAAGAAAGGTAAATCTATTGCTTTAAAATCTAATAAATCTGCTAAAGCATTGCAGGTAATAGAGGAAAGCTCTGAAGAATCCTCATCTGAAGATGAAGATGAACTGTCCATGTTGTCCAGAAGAATAAACAAACTCTGGAAGCATAAAGGAAAGAAGTTCAGAAACTTCAGGAAGCCTGACCAAAGAAAAGAATCTTCTGGACACAGAAGATCTGGCAAAAAGGAGGTTTTCTGTTATGAATGTAAAGAACCTGGACATTACAAAAATGAATGTCCAAAGGTGCTGAAAGAAAAGCCTAAAAGAAAATTTGATAAGAAGAAAAAGGTTCTAATGGCCACCTGGGATGATTCAGATACATCTGAATCTGAATCTGAGTCAGAAGAGGAATGTGCCAATGTAGCTTTGATGGCAGACATAGAAGATCAGGAGGAAGGAACTTCAGGATCTGAATCTGACTCTGACGCTGAAGAGGTAATGGCTAAACTCACTAAAGAAGAACTTATCAAAGTGTTATCAGAAGTTCTGAAAAGCTATAACAATATTAAGCTCAAATACAAGAAGCGTCAAAGCAATCTTGTATCTGAGAATAATATTCTCAAATAAGAAGTAGCTGAGCTAAATGAAAAGAACTTAAAATTGAAAAATGATTCTGAATTAGCTCAACAAAACTCTGATTCTGAAACTGAATCTGAATGCAAAAATATTTTGGAAAAATATGATTATAGCTTTCAGAAGTTTCTTGCTAAAAGCATAGACAGAAGCAAAATGGCTTCTATGATCTATGGAGTTAGCAGAAATAACAGAAAAGGAATTGGATATGAATCCTCCTCTGGAAAGGATTTAAATCCAAAACCTGTTGATAAAATTATCATGAAGAAAACTCCTTTGTATTCCCACTTTAAATTTGGTCACTTAAATGATATTGAACAAACACGCTCTGAAAAGAATATTCATGTGTTTAAATCTAAGGCTAGTCAGAATAAACCTTATGTTGAAAAACAGAAGTTTAGACAAACCTTCAGAACAACTAACCCTAAAGGACCCAAGAAGATCTGGGTACCTAAAAGTAAAATAATTCTTGTTGCAGATGTTCTTAGCAGCAAGGTCAGGACGCCAATCATGGTACCTGGACTCTGGATGCTCATGACACATGACAGGAGAAAGGTCTATGTTCCAAAGTCTGGAGCTTAGATCTGGAGGTGATGTGAAATTTGGAGGGAACCAGAAGGGCAAGATCATTGGATCTGGCACCATTGGAAATGGTAAACTTCCCTCTATTACTAATGTTTTACTTGTTGAAGGGTTAAAACATAACTTATTGTCCATAAGTCAATTAAGTGACAATGGTTATGATATTACCTTTAATCAAAAATGTTGTAAAGCTATTAGTCAAAAGGATGGCTCTATCCTATTTAGTGGTAAGAGGAAAAACAACATTTATAAAATAAATCTTTCAGAACTTAAGGTTTAGAATGTTAAATGTCTCTTGTCTGTTAATGAAGAGCAATGGGTCTGGCACAGAAGATTGGGGCATATTAATATGAGACATATATCTCAGATTAATAAATTTAATCTTGTCAGAGGACTTCCTAATCTGAAGTTCACCTCAGATGCTCTTTGTGAAGCATGCCAAAAAGGGAAATTTTTAAAATCATCTTTTAAATCAAAAAATGTTGTTTCTACTTCCAGACCAATAAAATTACTTCATATTGATCTGTTTGGACCAGTGAAAATTGCATCCATCAGAGGCAAGAAGTATGGATTAGTCATAGTTGATGACTATAGTAGATGAACATGGGTAAAGTTCTTAAAACACAAGGATGAGTCACATTCTGTGTTCTTTGACTTCTGCAAGCAAGTCCAGAATGAAAAAGATTTCAAAATTATAAAAGTCAGAAGTGATCATGGTGGTGAATTTGAAAATAAATATTTTGAAAAATATTTTAATGAAAATGGAATTGCTCATGATTTTTCCTGTCCTAGAACTCCACAACAAAATGGGGTTGTAGAGAGGAAAAACAGAACTCTGCAAGAAATGGTCAGAACCATGATCAATGAGACTAATCTGGCAAAACACTTTTGGTCAGAAGCAATCAACACAGCCTGTTACATTCAGAACAGAGTGTCTGTAAGACCTCTTCTGGAGAAGACTCCATATGAACTGTGGAAGAACAGAAAGCCCAACACTTCATATTTTCATCCTTTTGGATGTATTTGCTATATGTTAAATACTAAAGAAAATCTGAACAAGTTTGATTCCAAAGCACAGAAGTGTTTCATGCTTGGATATTCTGAACGCTCTAAAGGCTACAGAGTATACAACACTGAGACACAGATTATGGAAGAATCTATTCATGTTAGATTTGATGATAAGCTTGGCAGTAAAAATCCAAAGCAGTCTGAAAACTCTGCAGATAGAGAAGTAGTCTTCACAGACTCTGAAGGCCCAGAGACAGACAAAGCTCAAGTGAAGGAACCAGAAGCAACGCTAGATGCTATTCCTTTAACTTCTCAAATGAACAATCTAAACATTTCTGAAAAATCAGCTGTTAGAGGATCATCTTCCAGAATCAAAGCTTCTCATCCAGAGAATGTTATTATTGGAAAGAAGGATGATCCCATCAGAACAAGATCCTTTCTTAGATCATCTGAAGCATCATTATTTGGACTGGTGTCAATAATTGAACCAACTTCTGTAGATGAAGCTCTGTAAGACAATGATTGGATTATTGCCATGCAAGAAGAGTTAAATCAATTCACCAGAAATGATGTGTGGGATCTAGTTCAAAGACCAAAAGGATTCAATATAATTGGAACTAAATGGGTCTTCAGAAATAAGCTTAATGAGAAAGGAGAAGTTGAATGAAATAAGGCAAGGCTTGTTGCTCAAGGGTACAGTCAATAAGAAGGTATTGATTACACTGAAACTTATGCTCCAGTGGCAAGGTTAGAATCTATACGACTTCTTATTTCATTTGTTGCACAAAATAACATCACTCTGTATCAGATGGATGTTAAAAGTGCCTTTCTAAATGGTATTATAGAAGAAGAAGTTTATGTCCACCAACCTCCTGGTTTTGAGAGTGAAAAATTTCCAGATCATGTTTTCAAACTAAAGAAATCTCTGTATGGTTTAAAACAAGCTCCCAGAGCTTGGTATGAGAGATTGAGCAATTTTCTTCTGGAGAAAAATTTCATCAGAGGCAAAGTGGACACAACACTCTTTTGTAAATCATTTAAGAAAGATCTTCTAATTTGTCAAATTTATGTGGATGATATAATATTTGGATCTACCAATACTATGCTGGGAAAGGAGTTTGCTCAATATATGCAGGCAGAATTTGAAATGAGCATGATGGGAGAATTGAGATTCTTTCTAGGAATTCAAGTCAACCAAACTCCAGAGTGCACTTACATACATCAGACCAAATATGTTAAAGAACTTCTGAAGAAATTTAACATGACTGGTAGTAAGCTGGCAAAGATCCCATGCATCCAACTAGCTCACTAGGCAAGGAAGAGGTAAGTAAGAAAGTAGATCAGAAACTCTACAGAGGTATGATAGGATCTCTTCTTTACTTAACTACTTCTAGACCTGACATATTGTTCAGTGTATGCTTGTGTGCTAGATTCCAATCAGATCCTAGAGAATCACACTTGACAGTTGTCAAGAGGATTCTAAGGTATCTGAAAGGTACTTCTAATGTGGGTTTGTGTTACAGAAAATCTGATGATTTCAAATTAGTTGGATTCTGTGATGCTGACTACGCTGGAGACAGAGTGGAAAGAAAAAGTACTTCTAGAAGTTGTCAATTTCTAGGAAGAAATCTAATCTCTTGGTACAGCAAGAAGCAACCCACAATTTCATTATCAACCACAAAGGCAGAATATATTGTTGCGGCTGGATGTAGCACGCAGATGCTCTGGATGAAAAGTCAGCTAGAAGATTATCAAATATTTGAAAGTAACATTTCTATTTTATGTGATAATACTTCTGCTATATGTTTGTCTAAAAATCCCATTTTACATTCTAAGGCAAAACATATAGAAATTAAGCATCAATTAATCAGAGACTATGTTCAGAAGGGAATCATAAATTTAGCCTTTGTTGATACAGATCATCAATGGGCAGATATTTTCACAAAACCCCTTGTTGAAGATAGATCCAAATTTATTCTGAAAAATATTGATATGGATTTTTGTCCAGAATAATATTTGTCAGAAGCAAATTTTACAGATGCAAAAATGCCTAATGCTCTGAAGTATTTCTTCTGATTACTTATTCATTTTCTTTAATTATTTTCTTGTGAAACTCTGAACTAACAATCCTCAGAGGATCTGAACGTTGGTTAAAGTTTCATTTCACAAGAGAATTCAGAAGCACATGCAAGCAAACACGTGTCACTCCAAATCTGCAAAGGTGGCGTGTACACTACTAAAGAGACGTTTGAGGTGAAGTTTGAATAGTGAAAATCTTGATTTCCCCCCCAAATTGTCAGAATCAATAAATGCTTGAAATGATTTTTATTCTTTTCATTAAATGCTTTGTGTGAACGTGCTTTCTTCTGACTGTTTGTATGCCTAAGTGTTTAGTATAAATACATCATTTCTCACCATTTTCACACTTTTCACACTTTTCACATCTCAAACCTTTTATGCATTTCTGTCTTCTTTTCTCTCTTCACAAAAACCCTAAGCGTTTGACAAACTCATCTTCAATGGCAACTTCATCATCAACTGCTGCACAATTTCAATCAACCATGGCTGCAGTTACTTCTGCAAATATGGGTGTGACTCCTTATACGCCACCAAAGAGAACATTGCTAACACCTGTTGAGAAACTGGAGGTTCTCTGTGAATCAATGGTGGAATTTGATTCAATGGCTGAGAATGGGTTTGAGTTTCGCTCCATTATAGATGCTCAAGGATGGGTGAAATATTTTGATAGACTTTTTGGACCAGTTTACCCCCTTCTTGTCAAAGAATTCTGGATACATGCTTCTATATACCCTAAGTTCATTTTATCTTCTGTTCTGGGTAAAGAGATAATCATCACAGAAGATCTGATAAGGAAACTCATTGGATATGAGGAAACAGAAGGAGTATCTCACTTGCCAGCTGGGCGTGTAGATATGGATGAAGTATATGAGGAAGTGATGACTGCTGGACAAGCTTCTAATAAGTTCAAAGATCTGAAGCCTGACTACAAGATTTGGGCTAAGATTTTCATGGGATGCATTCATCACAGAAAGTCTACAAACTCTCTAGACTATGTCAATAATGAACAGCTCTACTTTATGTATTGCTTAAGTCAGAGCACCAAGGTAGATCTTCCATATATTATGTTTATGCACTTATGGAATCATATAAATGCCTCTAGAGAATATGTGAAAGAAAAAGGTCAGAAGATCAGAACTTGGATTCCTTTTGGAAGGTTAATCTTAGATCTTCTAACAGAAAATGGACTTGTAACTGCTCTGTATGCTGCTGGAGTCACAGAAGAACTGGAATTCATTCTTGGAAAGCCTTTGAATGCCAAAAGTCTTCAGAGACTGAAAATAGTAGAAGAAATCACAACAACACCCAAGAAGCTGAACATTACTGAACTTAGTCAGAAGAGAATCCCAGTAGATGACTACCCTTTGTTCTATGCTGAAGAACCAAGGGAAATTGTAGTTAGATATATTGATGATTGCAAGGCAGAAGGAAAGCCTATTCCTGCAGATATTATAAAGAGAGCAAGGGAACCATTGCCTATTGTAGTAGAAGAGACACCAAGAAAGAGAAGTCAATCAGAAGCAGAAGTTGCACCTGTTCAGAAGAAGCCCAAGGTTGCTGAGAAGCCTCAGAAGCTGCTAAAGAGAAAAGAATCTGGAGACACTCCTTTTGTTCCTGCTAAATGCATCAAGATTAAAGGTACCAAATCTTCTGTCTTCTGCAAATACTATTGTTATAAATGATTCAACTGTTAAGTCTATTCCAAAACCACCTTCTACACAACAATAATCTGTTACTGCTCCACCTCATGTTTCTGCTCCATCTCCACAAAAATCATCTAATCCTATTTCAATCTCACCTGTAAAACAATCATCTGTACCAAAACCAACAACAACAAAACCAAAAATTCAGACTCCACAACCAGAAATTCCAACCAAACAATCGGTACCACAACAACAACAATCAGAAAAACAACCCATAGAACATCAACAACAAGAAAAACAATCTGAACCTATACCAGAAAAAGACTCTGAACATCAACAACAAAAACCATCTGAACCTCAAACACAACAACAAAAGAAACAACCACAATCAGAAAATCCACCATCCAACACATCTGAACCCACTGCATCTGTACCAGTTACTTCTGAACCCATAAAAATTACATCTGATCCACCCACATCAGAACCACCTACATCTGAACCCCCATCAAAACTTTTTGAAAATCTTTCAGAATCAACCAACCCATCTGGAACCAATATACCTGAGACAGAGGTTCTTGATGTTACACCTCTGAAAATTGTCTTTCAAGTGTCTTCTACCTCCTGCACACCAACCACATCATCCAATTCCTCAGAATCTGATATTCACCCAGATTTTCTAATATCCCCCTCTCACAAAGATTCTGAGGTAAACCAACCAGAACCCCCTGTATCTTCTGAAGTTCTTATTCCAGATCCTACTCCCACACCTAAACCACCATATGAAATCCTCATTCCAAATCCTATCCCAACATCTACACCAAGAACATCTGTAACTTCTGCCTCGTGCGAACAATTCTCATCTTATCTTCACAACCTTTCCTATGGTTTCAAACTCAAAGATTTCTATGACAGAGTTGAACCATCTGACCCTATCACTCCTTTCAAACCCAAACTTACAATCATTCTACCATATGTGCTTCTAACTTATATTAAATCAATGTCAGAAGTAGGTTCATTAGCTACAATATCATACTTTGCTAAATCTGCAAAAGCTGTTACTTCTGCTAAACCTGCTTCATCTGATAAACCTGCTAATTTTGATGAACCTGATACTTCTGAAAAACCTGCTAAATCTGCTTTCCAACCTTATTCTAATAAACCCTTTGATGTGGTTTCCTATCACACCAAAGCAAAACCAAATCTGTTGAATGCCTTAAACAGATCAAAACCTGATAAATCCCCTGAAATTCCTTTCATACCCTACTACCCTCCTCCTCTGATCTCCATTCACAAATCCATATTTCCACCTACTCCCCAACCAAAGCCAATTACCTTGGAGACTCTGTTACACCCCAGACCTAGACTAAATGTTGATCATTTATTTACATGTTTTTTGCAAGAAATACAGATGTATTTAGGTACTGTACAGAGGAAGTGTTCAACAACAATGGATGCAACATAATTTGATGTCATCTGGAATGGCTTCATCAACAGATTCAACATTGTAGCATCAAATCTGAAGAACATATGTTCTGATGATACAAAGCTCAGATTTGCTGAAGCTGCAAGAAGTCTGTTCTGGACTGTCAAGAGATCTGGACCACTGCTTCTTACAGATGCTCCTCCATCATCAGAAGAGAATACTGAATCTGCATCTGAGGACAACCCTCTGGCCATGACTCTGATAGAACATCCTTCTGGCTCTACTGCTCCAAGCTCTAAAGCCCCTATGGAAATTGACTCTGTTCAAGCTTCAGAAACTGTTCCACCTTCTTCATCTGAGATTAAGAAAGAACATCCAGATCTTGAGGATAAGATTGTAGTTCTGGAAGCTGGTCAATCAGAAATCAAGTCATGGATGGCTAAACAGGATAACAAGTCTGAATACATGACTCAGTGGATGTCTCAACAGGATCAGAAGAATGAATCAATGGCTAAGTGGATGTCAAAACAAGAACAATCCTCTTCTGAGATCACAGATCTGTTGAAGATGATTTTGTCAAAACACTCTTAGTTTTTCATTTTTTTTATTCTGATGTTTGCATCTGATGTTTGCTTATGTATTTTGCATATCTTCTGATGTATGTACTCTTGCTCTGAACTGAATTGAATGAATGTTTCAAAGTTTTCTCCACATGATTTATCTCATCTACTGTTTCCTTTTATTTGTCTTTTCAAAGTTATTACTTTTTGCTTATGACAAAAAAGGGGGAGAAAATATAGATCTGAACTGTTTAATTAAACTTTACCAGAATGAAACTTCAGACATATCAATTTTATCTAACATTAAATCTAAGCATTTCAGAACATTTGATAAGTACTCTCTGTAAAAGAAACTCTGAGACTATCAGATCATTTATCAATTATCAGACTCTGACTCTGAAATATGCAAGACACTCTGACTCTCAAATGTTAAAGAACAATCAAGCTCTAACTCTGAAAAATACTCAATACAAAAGGGAAGTTTCTATTCCTTATTTGTATTTAATTCAGGGGGAGATTCATCATCTCAGGGGGAGTATTAATTATTATATTTTCAATTAAACAAAATTTCTGATGTTTTTGTCATCATCAAAAAGAGGGAGATTGTTAGAACACAGATTGGTTCTTAATAATATCTCTATGTTTTGATGATAACTATTATGAAATTTTGTAATTAAGAATTATATACTCTAAAATTTGCTTGAGAGTGTTTGCTGCAGATATCAAAATAATTATCACTCCAGAAGCAAATCAGAACTGAACATAAGAAATTTGCTAGACTCTGAAGCGCCAGATGCATCCATTAGAAGATTTTGAATGCTGCCAACAGAAGATCCTGAGCGTAGCCTCTAGAAGGATCTGAAGCAGAAGCTCTAGAAGTATCTGAAGCAAAAGCTCCAAAAGAATCTGAAGCAAGTACGAAGCATCTGAACCAAAGAAGATTTCTGTATGAAGAGAAATTCAAAGCATAGTTACTACAGAAGTTTCTGAAAGTACTAAAGCTGCCAGTACTGAGGATCTGACTCAAATATGCTCTGAACTTGAACACGCTAAAAGCACCCCTGCTGCAGAAGACTCTGATTCAGCAAAACTCTGATCAAACATCAGAAGGCTCTGATCAATTAGACTCTGATGAATCTTGCTGAAATTTGAAGAAGAAGAATTCAAAGATTATGTCCGTTGGAATAATCCAAACGACTCTTTCCTTATTTATGCTAGACACAAGAACACAGACAAAAAGAATTTCTCTGTGCTTTCTTCTTCTAGGAAAGGTCACTTGATGTGAAGACAAAAAGGCTCAGACCTTTTGGACACTCTTCTCAACGTGAAGATCTCTTGGACCAAGCTGCCTATAAAAGCAAGTCTTCACCCATCTTCTTCAGTTGACGTTTTATCTGAAAGAAATCAATATTCAAAGATCTCATACTATTCACATTCTTTCTAAGAATTAATTTCTTTGTTCTTAATATTTAAGTGAAAAATCACAGTTGTGATAAAGCTTTTTAGAAGCAATTTTAACACTTGTATTTGTTATTACATTTGATTGTAAACCTTAAGAAGATCCAGTTAGGATCAGTAGTTCTTGAGAAGACTTTGAACAGTTGTTCTTAGTGCTTACTATTGTAATCAGTTGATTAAATAGTGGATTAAGTCCTTGATTGAGAAAGGCAAATCACTCTAGGAAGGGTGGACTGGAGTAGTTGAGTTCAACGAACCAGGATAAAAATACTTGAGTTTTTATTTCTAAGTTTTTATCTTCATACTTATTCAACCCCCCTTCTAAGTATTTTCTCACCTTCAACATGTTCATCTTACAGTCATTGACTTTTAGTCATTAACTTCTAGTGAGGGGATTTATATTTAAGTTGGTGAAGCTTTAATAGAGTTCAGAGCCTGTCTTCAGAATCTGGTGAAAATGAGACTTCAGAGTCTATAGAGTTCAAAGTCTAGAGACTTTAGAGGCTTGAATTATCATAGACTTTATCAGAGTCATTCTTGCAGAAGCGATGTCTTGGTAATTCAGATGTTTGACTTTCATTTAAATATGCCTTTGATTCTTCCTTTAGTTTATAGTGCGTCTACAGTTCAGAGTCTGATTCGTCCAGAGTTGACTTCTTCAAATTCAGAATTGATTTCCTTGATCTGCGCACTTAAAAAAATAATTATAATACAAAATTGTTCTTTATACATATTAAGATTTGTCATCATCAAAACTCAAGGATAGTTGCAGAACCAAACTTGTTCCAACAATTTACCCTTTTTGATGAAGGCAAATCAACGTATTTTGATGAACAATTTTTACTTGGATAATCAATCTTTAAAAAATCGGAGTTAGGTTTCTAAGCTTCTTTAGAGTGAGGTTTGTAAGCTCTTCCTAAGATTGAGACTAGAAAAAAATTTATGTTTCATAAACAAATACTCAATATGATAAGAAAACATTCACCTAGTTAACATAAGAGTTTCAGAGCTTGGTTTTTATCAATGAGAAATCAAATTTCCTAGTTGATAAAATTGACAACACAGATCTGATTTCCTGGTTAGTAAATCTCATAATAATTTAAAGCATAAGAATATAGTATGTTTGGGATTTATTATGAGATAAGTATATATCAAAATCATATATTTTTTCTCCCCTTTTGTCATCAATAAAAAAGAATAAGATAAAACAAAAATAATTTTTTTATAAATTGAAGGACAAAGTAACAGATAGTCATAAAAAAAAAACTTAAAATAGAAAACAAGATTCATGGTGGAGTTGGTAGTCTAGAAAGATGGAAGTCAACATGTTTTGTATCTGAGAGTTGGTCTCATCTTGACGATCCAACTTAGTCATAACTTCTTGGTTTATTTTTTCAGCTCTTCCAAGGTCTTCAAAATTACAGAGGTAATTATCTCAGAAGCAGTGGGTTCAGAAGTAGTATTCCCAAAAGTTGTTCCAACTTCATGCTGAAGGGCTAAGTTCTGTTCAGAGTTAGCATTCCTAGAAGTTGCTTCAACTTCAAGCTGGAGAACTAAGTTTTGTTCAGAAATAAGAATCATATAAGTTTCTCCAACTACATGCTGATTAGCTAAATTCTGAGCAGAAGAAATTTCGACTTCATTCTGAGTAGCTAACACGGATTCTCCTTGAGTTAGAACTGGCTCTGGTTCTGGGAATGCCAAAATCTTAGACCTATCTAAGGACTCATTTGCATACTTCTTTAATTCCATAAATGGATTCATCACTTTAGATAATATGGCTGAGAAGTTTTCTATTACTACTTAATAAGAAAGATCTCTGAGAAAATTGGAGTAGTTAACTAACTAGTCCCTATATTAATCCCATAATGCATTGCTTTCAGCGGGGTTGACACGGTTTATGACAACCTGATTCATAAATCTTTGACTTTCAATAATTTTTTATTCTATATTAGTTAATAATTCATCAAAAGAAGGTGTTAGAAGGGTATTTTCAGAGATATTAGTGAGGGGTTTTAACCTCTTTACTCGTTTCAGATTCAAAGGTGGATGAAGAAAGTTGAACTACAAATGGATCCTTATTAGAGAAAAATTCTCTTTCAATAGAGGATTCATATGAAGAAGCATGTGTTATGTGTATTATGTCATCAAAGAATTGGTCAAAGACAAGTGAATTAATATGATTAGAGGGAGGATAAGAGTTGTTCATGGGTGAGGTTTCAGGAGTGTTTGGATGTTCAAATACAGTGTGTTTAGATGAAGGTGGATATGGAGATGAAGGTTGTTATTGGATTGGTTCGTTTGTGGTTTCAGGTTCTTTTATAGTTTCATGTTCATTTGATATTTTAGGTTTGTTTATTGTTTCAGGTGCATTTGTTGGTTTGGTTATGGTTCTAAAATGTTGGTATTTAATAGGTGTGTTTAGGAAAAGAATTGAAGAAGAGTTAACATTAACAAAACCACAAATAATAGAAATATCAGCATTAGAAGACTTGGATTCTGGTTGAAATGAACTTCACCAGATTCCTTCTGAGCTTCTTTATTATGTTCTCTAAAGTCTTCAGCATTAACTGCAGACCTCATAAACCTTCTAGAGGTCTCAGACCTCTTCGTCTGCTTAGCTGGAGATAGAGGAGGAGGATTAGAGGGTCTTTTTCCATACTTCTTTTACTTTCTATTCCTTTTAGGAGGTTTTTCTATAGGAGAATTTGGCATATTGTGGATGTCAACCATTGGGTCAACACCTTCCTCCAATAAGCTTCTCATGTATTCCACCAGAACTTCTGGGGGGGGGGGGTCCAACTTAGTGTAGTAGGGGTGATCTTTAATCTCTACCCTTCTGGTAGAAATAGATTCCTTGTCAAATACTACAGGGTCCAGAAATTCTAAAATCATGAACATGTTCTTCAAATTCTTTCCATTGAAGGGCTTGTCCACGTCATTACAGATATATTTAGAAAAGTTCATCTTCTCCAGCTCTTCCACGAGCTTACTCTCAACTAAAATGTCAGAAATTAACCTACTCAAGGGAATCCATTTCTTGGGTTTACGACCTATGTCTCTTGTTTTCTTTACCATTTCCCTCAGATACCTTAAGAGTATTAAAGGAATATTCATATTAACTTCTATAGCCATATAATACATCATGTGTTTCTGGTCAACGTTGATGTAGTCGAATGAGCTTCCATATGGATAGTGGTGAATGCACCCCAAGAAGATCTTAGTCCAAATCCTCAGCCTTGGTTGGGGATTCTTGTAATTTGAACTTTTTCATTTCTTGAAGACAGTAGCAACCATTTCATTCAATTTCTCTCCTCTGGAGAGCATTTGAAAACCGTGCTTCCCAGATCCATCATGATTCAAAATCTTAACAATGGATTTTTCAGGGATTTGAAAATTTTTACTCATAAAAATAAGAGGAGATCTGAAGGTCTGTAGCCTTTATATGTATCTAGAAATCCTTTACAAGTGAAGGATGCACTAGACCTTTCAAGCGATTGAAGAAAACTTCCATCCCTGAGCAGCGACATCACTAGATAAATCAAATCCATTTTGCTTCAAGTTTTCAAAATCCACAATGGATTCATACAAAACTTCCAATTCAGTCGCCGGAATATATAAAAAGATCTTAAGAATGCCTTAAACCATGATGGCGTTCAATTGAGGTTGTTGTTGAAGTTGCTTTTGATGTTAAAGTTGTGTTAGTTGTTGATCAGCCATGGTTAGGGTTTTAGGTTGCAGAGAGATTTTTTGAAGATGAAAGATTTAAAGTATGGGTAATGAAGATAGTAGTGTTTTGTGTGAGAAGTGAGTGAATCATGGGTTTAAATAGAGAAATTAATAATTAATAATTTTGAAAACACGTAAACTGACAAAGGAGGCGAATGAAATGATTTTCTCTTTACCCGAGAAATAGACTATTCCAAGGGGTCACTTCAAATGTTCAAATAGCTTATAGTAGGATATATGTCTTACTTTAGCGAAACACAAAACAACACTTATTTTCCACCATTAATTTCAAAACCCATAGTCCATACAATAGAAAGTCCTAGAGGGATTCAGACTTTGGACCTTCTGACCCAAAAAGCCTTCTAACTTCAAAGGGCTAACTGATTCAGAGTCAAGTTATCTCGGAATCTTATTTTTACTCTCCAGAGGCTACGCATATTTATTTTATTCTTGAAAAAGTTCCATTTTTAAAATTTTCATAATAAAAATGAATTTAGCTTCAACAAGGGGTTTTGTGAAGATATCAGCCCACTGATGGTCTATATTTATAAAATTTAAATTAACAATACCATTTTGAATATAATTTCTTACAAAATGTTGTTTAATCTCAACGTGTTTCACTCTGGAGTGTAAAATAGGATTGTTAGGTAAATAATTTGCAGAAGTATAATCACAAAGAATAGAAATATTACTTTCAAGAATCTTATAGTCTTTTAGCTGACTTTTCATCTAGAGGATCTGAGTGCTACAACCTCCTGTTGCAATATTTTTAGCTTTAGTTGTTGACAATGTTATTGTTGTGTGTCTCTTGCTGGACCATGAAATAAGATTATCACCAAGAAATTGACAGCTTCCATTGTTGCTTTTTCATTCTAGTATGTCTCCAAATACTCAGCATCGTAATAACCTACTAACTTGTACTCTTTAGATTTTCTATAAATCAAGCCAAAGTTAGTAGTACCTTTCAAATATCTAAAGATCCTTTTAACAAATGCTAAGTGATATTTGTAATACCCTACTCTACCCATTCGTATAAAATTGAAAATACGATAAAAAGTGCGGAAATAAGTCAGAGTTAATACACGTAGGATGTCACCTATCCAAAAACCACGTCAAAGTGAAGTATCAATGCGCTTCACATTTTATTTATTCCATAAAAATAAGTAGTATAAATAATCAGCGGAATTAAATCAAACGGTTTAACATGTAAACACCAAATACATCAACTCCCCACATAATACGTGGTTCCATAATAACTGAATCAAAACCACATACGTAACAAATACAAAGTCAAATAACATGAAAACATAACGAAATCTCCATCCTTCCCGTGTTACGTATCAGAGCGACTCCTAAGACTCGATCAAATAGTAACACAATGCTCCAAGCACTACTCAGGTACCTGATCATATGTACTCCCCAAGGAGCACAAACACAAAAAAACAGAAAAAGGGAGAACTATATCCAATAAATATACGGTGAAAAACACATGCTAAGGAGTAGTTCACACAAAACACATCAATCATACAATCATCACGCACATACAAGTTCCACATCATTATTCGGCATAAACAACCCACATTAAATCATATATAAGTATACAATGCGACTCACTAACACTACATAATGCATGTGGTGCCATCACAATCACACACGGTTCACCATATAACCTGATTCGCGTTGGAATCCAGATAAGTCATATACGTTCCTCTGAACTACAACTTATCTCCACACGACTCCCACAAAGAGTCCAGACAAGATTAGGCACCCACCATGGATTCCCACCTAGCTCGTCTCCACATAACGTGACATGAATGCCTGACACAAATTATGCACAAAATAATAATTATTCAAGCATAATTTCACGATCCTCAATGATCACACACGAGCCACATGCTCACCGTAATTCCCTCCGGAATTACTACCACAACACAAGACCGTTTGCCCACAACAATCTTGGCTCACACATCCAACACGTCTCGACTAGACATTCTCATAAAAATTCATATTTTATCCTACTTAATGTTATTACTAGTTCCCTTATGTCCAATTATGTCACATTAGTCTTACGGATCAAGAGAAATTGCATTACACGCGAAATCGAGACAGAAATCGCAAAAACGGGGAATTTTCACCACAAATCTGCCCATACTCGTATGGCCTTGCCCCATACGTGTATGGCCTCCTCCTTATGCCCCAGGTCTGCATATCATACGCGTAGGGCCGCATCTGCCCAGGTCTCATACGCGTAATGACCTAGACCTTACGCGTATGACCAGAGGGCTATTTTCTTCTCAAAAATGCTCCAAGGCTGCCCATACACGTAATGGCATGCCCATACGCGTATTGCCTTCTTTCTCTTACATATACCGTACGTGTATGGCCAGAAGGTTGTGTGGGCATTGGGACAAGGCATATAACTTACACGTACGACCTTTGGGGGTGTCCCTCATATGTGTATGCCCCTATACATATTGCCATACAACATACCCGAAAATCTCAGTTTTGCTTTTACACGAGTTCTCACACATTGAAACTCATTCCAGCATCCAAATCAGATCCAAAATCATCTTTTCTTCAGTCTAATTCCAAAGTTCTAACTCTACTTCATGGCTTCATCATTCTTATCAGCCTTTTATGTGTTAATAACCTAGTTTTCGTTAATCCCATAAACCCCAAATCTCATATCTGCTTTATATCAGAACTTAGCAACACATAATCAACATGCACGGATTTTATTGTTCAATTTCAATATACATACAGATTCAGACACATATTCAGTACATGATTACAATTTAACAGCACCAATCACAAAACAATTATCCTAATTATGAAATTCAAGCAAGAAGAAGAAAAATACACAGTACTTGCAAGGGAAAGGACCCTCCACTACCTTCTCATGTTCAGATCACCTATATTGAATCTCATTCTCCCCCTTATCTGAATTTCCAAGCTTTGATCCTTCAACAATGGTGGAAAATCCCCTTGTTCCCTTGCTCCAACTCTCTTTCTCTTCTTTCTCTTCTCTTTTCAGGTAATTGATCTTGTGTGAAAACCTCCCACTAATCACTCTTAATTGTTTTATTTATTTTATTAATCCATAATAATTACATTAATAATTATAATAATAGTAATAGAAATAATAGGAATAATAATAATAATGATACTAATAATAATAACCATAATGTTACTAATATTTTTCACTTATTATTAATTAATTAATTATCATTATCTTAAAGTTTTATTGATTTTATTCTGTTAAGGCTACTTCTCACACTCACCCTTAACCACATACCCTTAATTAAGACAATGCCAAACAAGCACATAAAATAAATCATAAAACGACTAGATAATAAAATGTGGTGTTATAACTTTCCCCCACTAAAATATTTTCGTCCTAAAAAATGTACCTGATGAGAATAATTCCGAATATGTATCTTGCATCTTGCTCTCCAATTCCCAGGTCACACTTCCTCCCGCAACTCCTCCCCAAGCTACTTTCACAAAAGGAATGTCTTTTCCTCTTAGCTGCTTCATCTTGTGATCCTCAATCCTTATCGACATCGCTTCTATGATAAGATTATCTCGAATCTGTATTTCATCCCTCTGAAGCACATGGGATGAATCAGTAATATACTTCCGAAGTTGCGACACATGAAACACATCATGCAAATTTGAAAGTTCGGGTGGCAGCGCCACTCTATAAGAAATAGACCCAACTCTTTGCAAAACTTGATATGGTCCAATGAACTTAGGATCCAACTTCTTTGATTTAGATGCACGAACAACACCGATCACAGGATTGACCCTCTGAAACACATGGTCACCCTCGCAGAATTCCAAGTCTTTTCTCCTATTATCATGATAACTTTTCTTCCTACTATGGGATGCCTTCATCTTTTCTCTAATCATCTGAATTATCTCAGAAGTCTGTTGCGCAATCTCGGGTCCTAGAACAGTACTCTCGCCCAACTCATACCAACATAGAGGCGTCCTACACCTCCTACCATACAATGCTTTAAAAGGCGCCATTCCGATACTAGAATGGTAATTGTTATTGTAAGTAAATACAGTCAGTGACAAATGAGTATCCCAAGCACCTCCCTGCTCGAGTATAAAAGCTCTCAACATGTCTTACAGCGATTGAATAGTCCTCTCAGACTGTCCATCTGTCCGCAGATGATAAGTAGAACTTAATTTCAAACTAGAACCCAAAGCTTCTTGCAAGCTCTTCCGAAATCCAAAAGTAAACCTCGGGTCTCGGTCAGACACAATGCTCGACGGAACCCCGTGCAACTTCACTATTAACCTTATATAAATCTGTGTTAACTTTGCCAAAGGAAAACTGATGTTAATCAATATAAAATATGCCAATTCGTCAGTCTATCCACAATTATCCAAATAGCATCAAAGCCTCTCGCTATATTTGGCAACCCAGTCACAAAATCCATCACAATACTATCCCACTTCCACTATAGTATTTCCATTGGTTGCATTAGACCGGAAGGTTTCTGATGTTCCACTTTTGACTTTTGGAAAGTCAAACAAGCATACACAAATCTAGCTATGTCTTTCCTGATACATCTTTGTAGCTCTTGGATGAATACTCAAGCTACTCTTGTGGCTTTCCTTTAGGATCATTTTTCTCAATTCATAATTATCCGGCACACAAATTCTGCCTTTAAATCTCAACACACCAAAATCATCCACTTTAAAGTCACCTTCTGCATCCGACCCTCTTGCGGTCATCAAATCCACCAGCTTCAAATCAAGTTTCCGACTCTCTCTAATCTCACTAAGGAACTCATTATTATCCTGCAACATACCAAACATCACACTCACGGGAGTCAGTTCACAAACCATGCTCAAATCTCTAAATTGCTCAATTAAATCCAACTCTCTAATCATCAATGTCGACATGTGGATTGTCTTTCGACTCAAAGCATCCTCCACAATGTTAGATTTACCGGGGTGGTAACTCAAGCTAAAATCGTAGTCCTTCAAGAATTCCAACCATCTCCTTTGTCTCATATTCATCTCTTTTTAGTCAAATAAATATTTCAAACTATTATGATCACTAAACACTTCCAACCTCAACACAAACACCACTACATCTAACTCAAGATCATGAGTAGGATAATTCCTTTCATGTAACCTCAATTATCTTGAAGCATAAGCCACGACCTTACCACCTTGCATCAATATTCCGCCTAACCCCATTTTAGACGCATCACATTATACTACAAAGGGTTCATCTGGCTTTGGTAGAATCAACACTACTGCTGTAGTCAATCTGTTGCGGTGAGAATTTGATATCAAACTATTAATTAACTTGAATCGCAAATCTTTAAATATTCACCACCGAGATATGATTTATCCAAAGAAAAGGGTAAAGATTGAAGAAAACCCTAAGTGTGATACATAACAACGAAGCTAAGAGATCGGGGGTTCGGGGGTTGGTTATACTAAGGGAAGATATTAGTACTCTAAGTATTTGTAGTACTGTACATGAACCTCTTGTTTAATAGTTGCGTTATTGTCAATATCTGTTTGCTAATGGTTATGTGCTAAGGTAAGGACCTATGGGTATATACATTGTGGCAGGTTCAAGGGGAATAAGCATCCATAACAATGATACTTATATGGAGTTAAAGAACTCTATAAGTCTATGTTGGAAGAGTAATTGGGGGCTTGACTTTAACAAAAGTCAAAAGGGGAAATGTGAGTACCCATAACAATGGTACACACATAGAGTTAACAAACTCTAGACCTAAGTTCTAAGTTGTAGGATTCCTAACGAGTTGTGTTAAAGATCCTGACTTGACAAAGTCAAAGGGATGAGGTTCTAACTTAAGACTAAGTTGAAAGTCCTAATGACTCTAACAAGGTCAAATGGAAGTTTGAGAATAATGAGCTATCTGTGACATGGAGTCAATAGAGAGACTTCCCTTTGGACTTAGGAACACAAGACAACTCTTTTAGGATGAGAGCTAACAAGCTACATCACTTGGGGAAATTATCAAGCTTAAGAACACATATACATTTATTCAAACATGATGAAGATATAATATCATGGTGACAACCAAGAAGATAAGGGCAAGCATGTGACAACATCAAGTGAAGATTTGATAAAGTTAATATGTGATAAGGTTACAACCAAGCATCCATCCATAGAAGTTTAAAATCAAACTAAATGGGTATAACCAAAGGTAAACATAGATCTTACAACATCTAAAAGGGATTGAAATAAGGTGCTTACAAGACCAAACATCATAATCTGAGCCCTCACATCCAGATTCTGATTGACAATCAAACATCCTTGAATAAGGGTGTGACATGTGTGATAACAAAATGTGAATTATGGTGAATCCTATTAAACATGAAGGTAACAACCATCATGTAAAAGAATTCAATCATGGAGGATGAGAAACATCTCGAAGGTGATTCATGCATACCAAACACGTTTCAAAGTAAAACAACAAGTGTATAAGAACACTCAAGGCAAGGTATGAAATACATGAAGCATATACACATTCTAATCATTTGATCAATGGAAGAGAAACATATGTCAAGGGCAGGGTAACAACCAAGGTTCTATGATATTCAAACATACATTCATATGTGACAATGAACTTGAAAAAGTGATAACCATCATGTAACAACAAGGGTATGCAGATTCACACATCAAGTGAGGTTCATAAAAAGTATATTGGATGCATACGGGCAAAGAGAACAAAGGAATCAATCACAAAGATCAAGAGAAAGCCTAAGAAACCCTAAAAAGTCACAAACTTTGAACATGCACAAGTACCAAATAAATAATTATTTTTTGATTTTTCTTGACATAGAAAAAAAAATAGACATTCTCTTGAGCATTTAGTAAAAAGAATGGGATCAACATGATAAAAATCAAAGAAGTTATGATCAATTCAATTTGTGAAGAAAAACATAAAAACAAGGCATTAAAAAGTAAGGGGATGTACTCAATGGGGTTTGAACCTATGCCTTCAAGGTTATTGGCTCAAAAATTAGCCAGTTGAACCATGAGCGCATTGTGAAACAATGATGGAAGCGAGATATTATATGTAATACCAACCTTAAAAATGGGGAAAATAACAAAAAAGGTTGATCAGCAGGATCCAACCCAGGTCAAGCAAGGCAAGATAGTACTAAACGTGCATGGTAAACCACTGGGATGGTGACACATCCATTGTATCACCCCTAAAATTTAAAACATAGGCCTTCAGATGACCTGAAGCCTTACCCAAGGCGCCATGGCCAGACCTTGATCATCACCAATATTCAATTTGTAAAACAATGTGTAACTCTCTCAATACTGCATGAAAATGGATGATCCAAAGATCAAACTTGCGTACTTTTTCACAAGGAATTCAGTGGTATCAATGGTTTTGGCTAACAATGCTTATAAATGAAAACACGATAGTAAGATCAAAAGAGTCACATTCTTGCATTTTCTATAGCACAGTCTTATTTAAACATGATAAGCAGCAATTAATGATTCAAAATCATCTCATACAACATAACATTCATGTTTAGGCTTAATGCACATCAAAGCATAACATGGTTTGCAAAGTTCTAGTTCGAAGCACTTACCTCTTGAAGAAAAGATTTGAACTTCCAACCAAACTGCTACAGAAATGTTTTGAGGCTTTGGACACCTCAAGTGGACCTCCAAGAAGCTTTTTGAATGCTTGGACTCAAGAGAAAACCACTGGAATAGAAAATGACTATTTCATGCAAAATGGTAAAAAATGACCAAAATGGAACTTCAACCAAATGAAGTTACAGTTGGAAAACTATGATTGGAACAACTCAATGGTGTTTATTAGAGAGAGTTTGAAGGATTAGAAGGTTTGGAAATCAACTGGACAATGTTTTGGTTATACAAATGCAAAAAGTCAAATCTTTGAGGTTTGAGAGTTGACTTTTGAATTTGCAGGTTTTTTGATGGCTGTGATGATATGAACACCCTTTTAATATGTTTTCTGATGTGTTAGGGTAATTGATTTGGTGGTTTGAGGTGTGGAAGTGAGACTAACTATGTTTGTCCAAGGTTGAGATTCTTGGCACAAAGTAGAGTTTGATTTACAAGATGCTGAGTTTAATAGGTTTGAGGGATGTTTCCTATGGTTTTTCCCCACTTTGAAGCATGATGGAATGCTCTATTTATAGGGAAATATTGGAGTTTAGTGTCTTGCAACATAATAGATTGGAAGGTTCACTTGATTTGTTTAGTTTGGTTGGATTCCAACTTGGTGTTTTGTGGTTCTCCATGGTTTCAAGGCAAAGTACAATGAGATCTTGAGTGATTATGATATTGTTTCTGACTTTGAAAGTGCTTGAGTGCAGAGAGGAAAAGTTGGAGGCTCAAGAAGCTGGTTTTGTGCATAAAGTTACCTTTATCAAAATGGAAGTCATGCCTATATACCAAAAATGGAAAGATCTTTGAAATCAAGCATCAACCTTTTGCATAATGCACCAAAAACATGTGTAGTTATCTGATTTAAGCCATATTATCAAGAAATAAGGTCTTCCACATGAAATCTTGGAGATTTGAGTGGTTTTGCAAAGTAAATCCATGAGGTCAAGACCTAGAAATCAAGTTTTAGACTCCAACTTCTTCTATTCGAAACTCCTAGCTCACAAATGCTATGAAAGAGTTCTTGTACTCTTTGGAAAGCCCTAAGCATGCCCAAAAACTTTCACTTTTTCGTAAAATTATTGAATCCAAAGTGATCTTGATGAAAATTGACCTTGAAGTTGGCTGAAAATTGGAGTAACAAAGTTGTCTTGAAATATTTTTAAGTGTTTTAAAATTCTTCCAAACTTTGAAGCTTCATAACTCAAAATTTAAGCATCTTTTTCTCATAGGCCACTAGAAAACTTTTGTAGTACATAAGGAGATCTACAAATTGATCTTTGGAACTCACAAAATGGATGCGTGGATTGGAAGTTATGGCCTTTCAAAGTTGGCACCAAAACTATGGTTTTTCCACACTAAGAAAAAATTCAATTTGTCTAAGTTTTCTTCTTTTGCAAGAAACCTCTCAAATCTTGATTTCTCATGAGAAAACTAATTGATTAAACATATCTTGATGAGATTTAGCTTGGATGCTCCAATTTGAACCAAAAACCTAAAAGTCAAAGAGTTGACTTTGTCAGATGAATTTTGAATTATATGAATTCAACTGTGTGATCTTCAATGAATTTGCATCTTGAGACTTATCCAACATATGTAGGCCTAAATGATGTATATGATCATGTTGCATCATGTTCTAAGGCTTGGGATCATGCTTGGACAAAAAGTCAAAGGCATAGTTGACTTTTCCTAACAAAACCCTAATTTGGGGCCAGATGAAATTGGGCTCCAATTGACTTGTAGTGAGATCAATTAACACTTTATTCTTGTTGAATATAAGCTTCTTGAATTTATGGGGATTTAATTTGATGATGACCCATCCAAAACTTTGACTGATCAAGCAATAGTCCTCTTGATTCCACAGGTGCAAAACCCTAATTCAGATGAACTTCAACAACAACAAACTTGAACAAGGTTAGGGTTATGAAACAATGCTTGATGCTCCTAGAATGGTAATGAAATCTAGGGGTCAAAATTTGGGGTATGATAGTTTCTCCTTTTTAAATAGCTTTACCAGATGGTATAAGAGATGACAATCTCCATAGAATCATGGTGAAAGGTATATAAATATAGCAAACCAAAACTTTTGTCCCTTAGATGCAATGATATGCTAGGGAGAGAGCTCTTGACCGTGGTCAAGGTTCAAGGGGAATAAGCATTCATAACAATGATACTTATATGGAGTTAAAGAACTCTATAAGTCTATGTTGGAAGAGTAACTAGGGGCTTGACTTTAACAAAAGTCAAAAGGGGAAATGTGAGTTCCCATAACAATGGTACACACATAGAGTTAACAAACTTTATACCTAAGTTCTAAGTTGTAGGATTCCTAATGATGTGTGCTAAAGATGAAGGTGAGAAAATACTTAGAAGGGGGGTTGAATAAGTATGACAGAAAATAATCAAAGATAAAAACTCAAGTATTTTTATCCTGGTTCGTTGAACTCAACTACTCCAGTCCACCCTTTTCAAGAGTGATTTGCCTTTCTCAACAAGGACTTAATCCACTATTCAAATCAACTGATTACAAATAGCAACACCTAAGAACAACTTGTTCTTAGTCTTCTCAAGAGCTACTGATCTAACCTAGATCCTCTTAAGGAAAACTTCCTTTACAAATTAATGTAATACAATGTAAGAGTAATAAATTGCTTCTATGAAAGCTATAAACACAACTGTGTTATTTCTCTAAGTTTAGAACAAAGTATGAACTATAAAGAATATGAGAGCTTGAGAGTTTCTTCGCTTGAGAATAAGTTTTTCAAAATTCGTCTTTCAAAATTTGTCACTGAAGAAAGTGCTATGATATCCTTTATATAGCCACTTGAATATTGGAGAGAATATAATACCGTTGGAGAAGATATTTCCAATATCAAATAGTACTGTCCTTTGTACTATTGCAGCAGAGAGACGGCGCACAAAATGTGGGTGTAGCAATTGTCTGCTGAGCTGTGAATTTACCATATATGGAATGTATCAGAGGAATAATCTTCTTGCAGAGATTTATGTCTATCCCAATTAAGGAAAGATTTGCTGGCATATTCCAACGGATATATTAAAATAATCTTCTTCAAATAATTCTTCAGATAGTTCAGATCAACAATCAATATCAGAGTCTTCAGTCTTCAGAATCTTCTGGAAACTTCAGAGCCTAAGATGTTCTTCAGATGTTGCTGAATCAGAGTCTGGTGCAGCTGTGTGCTTGAAGCGTAACATGCTCTTAGATCAGAGTCTTCACTCAGATCAGAGTCTTCTCTCATTCAGAGTCTCTTCACTCAGAGTCTTCTTTCATTCAGATTCTTGATAATATATGCAGCGTGTTGTATCTTCAGAATCTTGATGACTAAGCTCTTATACTTCAGATTCTTCTAATCTTCAGATGCTCTTGAGCCATTCAGAATTTATTGTACACATCAAATTTGCTCTTTAAGATTAAAATCTTTTGTGCCTGTAGAAAACAGTTTAGAACAAATTTAGAGAGTATAATTCTTGTATACAAATTATCATTAATGTTATCATCAAAACATAGAGATATTACTAAGACACAATCTGTGCTCTTACAATCTCCCCCTTTTTGATGATGACAAAACATGAGAAATTTGTTCAATAAAAATATGAATTAAAATTACTCCCCCTGAGATTAACAATCTCCCCCTGAAATGAATACTCTAATGGAATTAGATACTTCCCTTTCTGGTTGAGTACATTTCAGATTCAGAGCCTGATTGAAGCCTGGTTGACATATGTTTGACTTCTAGAGTCAAAGCTTGATGCCATATTAAAGCTTGATGCCAGATGAACAACTTCAGAACACCTGGTTGTTTATCTTGCCATTTCCTGTCTTGAGTTATCTTTTAGATCATAGTACTCAAGGTTAGATATCAGAGTCTGGTCTACTCAGATTTAGCTATTTTTGATCAGGTTCTGAAAAGATAGATCTCAGGAAAAAAATTCAATGAAATTTGTCAGATTTTTTTAATAATATCTGGGACACTTAAATTCAAAGAATGTTAGTAACATGTCTGACTTAGTTCAGATAATTGCTTATAGATTTGAACAATCAGATTCTATTTTGTTTCTCCCCCTTTTTGTCATAATCAAAAAGAATTTTAAAAGACAGTAAAGATGCAGAAGAAACACATATCCAGATAAGCAAAAAGATCATTGTCATTAAGTCAAGAGAACATCCAGATTCAGATAAAAGCATACAAAACATATCAGAAGAAGATCAAAACAAAGCAAAACATGAAAAACTTGTGCAAAACATCAAGTAGGTTTAGCAGATGAGGCTTGTTGAGAAGCAATGAGTTGCAGCAGTGCTGTAATCCTTTCTGAATTTTCATCTTGCTTAGCCATCCAAGTTTTCATTTCTTCATTTGTTTTCTTTTGATCAACCATAAAATCCTTAAGTTCTTTGACATCCTTCTGAAGATCTGTAGATTCTGAAACAGTAGATTCTGAAACAGGCTGAGTAACATCAGGTGCAGGAATTTCTGGAGGTGGAGGAGCTTCTAGAAGAAGAATAGGAGGAGTGTTTCTCTTAATCCGTTTTTGATAAGCAGCAAACCTTACTTTTGACAATCTAAGACATTGAGTCCTGATTTTCAAAGCCTCCCTATTCAGTCTGTAAAGATATTTCTTCCAAACAGCGTCAGCAGCCTCTTTGTCCATAGTAGTCATGCAAACATCCATAATGTCAGCAAAGTCTGAGACATTATCCTTATCAAAATCTCTTAACAGAGTATAAACACGTGATCCCAATTCTGCTTCATCAGGGATTCTGGGTTTTCTTGGTTGGGTTAGTTGTGTTTGTGGTGTTTGTTCAGAAGGTTGAGGTTGTGAAGATGGATGTTCAGATGTTTGTGGTTCAGAAGGTTGAGGATTGATTTGTGGTTCAGATGTTGGTTGGTTGGTTTGTGGTTCAGATGTTTGTTGGTCAGAATGTTGTGGTTGAGGTATTGAGGGAATTGGTTGGGTTTCTGTTGGTTGTGGAGTGTTTTGGATTTCAAGAGGTTGTGGAGTGAGAGTTTGAGTTGGGGAATTTTGTGGAGAAGGTGGATGTTCAGAAGTTGGAGATTTAAACAGCTGTTTCCAAACACTCTCAGAACGAGGTTGTTTGAGATCATTCAAGCATTCATTAATGTAACCAGATGATTCATCATCAGATGATGCATCAGAGTGGTTAGATTTTTCAGAAGTTGAAGATAAATTGACAGACTGGTTTAAAGGTGTGACATCTAATATCTCATCAGGATCAATGACATATTCAGGTTGGTCAGAGTGTTCAGGGTGAACATCCTCTGGAATGGTATATTCTGGGATAGTGTTTTGTGGTTGTGGTGTTGTTTGTTGAGTTTGTTGTGGAATTTCTGTTTGTATGTTTGTTGGTTGCTTGGATTGTGGTGTATGAGGGGGGACAGAAGATGGTTTAGAGATAAAAGTTTTAGAAGGTCTGGATCTTCTAAATTTAAGTGGGGAGTCAGAGGGTGTGGGGGTATCAGAATGATGAACAGGATTAGAATCAGTGTTAAATACCTGTTTCAGAGTATCTCTAATTTCTTCAAAAGTTGCTGCAGGAGGATTTGGTTGAACCTTCTTCAGCTTCTTCCTTTTCTTCTTCTTTTCAGCATCTGAATGCTTCCTTTTCTTCTGATGACCTTCACTATCAATTTTTCTCTTACGTCTTCTTTCCCTTGTCAAATCAGGAAGAACTTGGCCTTCCTTCTGCAAAAGATTGGCAGGAATCTCATCACCATCTATTAGGCAGCGAGCAACATACTCAGCAATAATTTCTCTAGGTTCATCTGAGGTGAATAAAGGAAAATCCTTAACAGGAATCCTTCTTCCCCTAACTTCTTCAGAGTTAGTTTTCCTTGGTTTCTCAGATAAATCATCAACCAGTTTCATCCTTCTCAAAGTTAAACCGTTTATTTCAGAGCCAATGATATAAGTCAGATCTTCTGTCAACCCAGCCTCTTGCAGATGCGCCACAAGTTGGTTTTCTATCAGAATATCTGAAATCAGCCTTCCCATAGGGATCCATGTTCTGACTTTTCCAGATTTATCTCTGGCTGTTTCCCTTGTTTCCTTGACGTGAGACACCAGATGATTAAACAACAAATATGGAAGATCAATCTGAATGTTTTGGTGTAAACAATACATGAAGTAAAGTTGTTCAGCATTAACATAATCAGAAGAGTTTGAAGAGGGTCTGTGAAAGATGGTGCTCATGAAAATCTTAGCCCATATCTTGTAAGTGGGTTTCAAGAACTTAACCTTCTTACAAGGTTCACCAGTAGTACAGATTTCTTGACATACATCTTTCAGGTCTTCACGCGCAGAAGACAGAGAGGTTACTCCATCAGTTGCCTTAAAACCTATGAGTTTCCTTATCAGGTTTTCAGTGATAACTATCTTTTTTCCCAGCACAGAGGAGTGAATGAACTTTGGAGTAGCATATGCATGGATCCAGAACTCCTTCACTAACGTTGGATACACAGGACCCATAAGCCTGTCAAAGTAACCGTCCCAGCCTTGTGCTTTGATTGAAGAAATCAGATCAAACCCATTTTCAGCAAGATCTTCTAAGTCCACGAAACTTTCACACAGTACTTCTAGTGAATCAACAGCAGTTAGGAGAGTGCGTACTGGTTCTTTGACAGTGGTAGCATTTTTGGTAGTAACAGCGTTTGAAGTAGATGCCATTGTTGACGATGATGAAGAAGATGAAGGTTTCTGAGTTCTTTTAGGGTTTGCAAAGAGAGAGAACAACAAACAAAAGCGCATATGTGTTTGAGAATGTGAAAAGTGTGAATGTGTTATGAGAGTGGTTTATATAGACAAATAAAGCAAGCATGGGAAACACAACAGACACACATAGGACACATACGCACGTTTGCATTAAATGAAAAGTAATCATTTTTAATTATGATATGACATTTGGGGGAAAATCAAGACAGATTGAGATTTTCAAAGCAATACCTTAAACGTCATAATCAGTAGGTGTACTCCATCTTTTCAGATTCTGAGTGACACGTGTTTGCTTGCATGTGATTCTATAACTCTTAAGAAATGAAACGTTTTCAACTTTCAGATCCTCTGAGATGGTCAGTTCAGAGTTTCACACAAAAAAATTCACAGATAAATTAAACAAGCAAGACAGATGAAATACTTCAGAGTGTTAAACACTTAGCATCTGAGAAGTTGACTCTGAGAAATATTACTCTGGACAAAAATCCATACAAATATTTTTCAGAATAAACTTAAACCTATCTTCAGCAAGGGGTTTTGTGAAAATATCTGCCCATTGATGATCTGTATCAACAAAGGCTAAATTTATTACACCCTTCTGAACATAGTCTCTGATGAAATGATGTTTAATCTCTATATGTTTGGCCTTAGAGTGTAAAATTGGATTTTTGGATAAACATATAGCAGAAGTATTATCACAGAAGATAGAAAGATTACTCTCATAGATTTGATAATCTTCTAGTTGACTCTTCATCCAGAGCATCTGAGTGGAACATCCAGCAGCAGCAATGTATTCTGCCTCTGTGGTTGATAGTGCAATTGTTGGTTGCTTCTTGCTGTACCACGAGATCAGATGACTTCCAAGAAACTGACAGCTTCCAGAAGTACTTTTGCGCTCAACTCTATCTCCAGCATAGTCAGCATCACAGAATCCAACTAGTGAATATTCGTCAGATCTTCTGTAACACAAACCAACATTAGCAGTACCTTTCAGATACCTTAGAATCCTCTTAACAGCAGTTAAGTGTGATTCTCTAGGATCTGATTGGAATCTAGCACATAAACAAACACTAAACAGAATGTCTGGTCTAGAAGCAGTCAAATAAAGAAGAGATCCTATCATACCTCTGTAGAGTTTCTGATCTACCTTCTTACTTACCTCTTCCTTACCTAGAGTGCTTGTAGGATGCATTGGAGTCTTTGCCATTTTGCTATCCAGCATGTTAAACTTCTTCAGAAGCTCTTTAACATACTTGGTCTGATGTATGTAGGTGCACTCTGGAGTCTGATTTACTTGGATTCCCAGAAAGAATCTCAATTCTCCCATCATGCTCATCTCAAATTCTGCCTGCATACATTTAGCAAACTCCTTTCCAAGCATAATATTTGTTGATCCAAAAATAATATCATCTACATAAATTTGACAAATCAACAAATCTTTCTTAATGGTTTTACAAAATAGTGTGGTATCCACTTTTCCTCTGATGAAATTTTTCTTCAGAAGAAAATTACTCAACCTCTCATACCAAGCTCTGGGAGCTTGTTTTAGTCCATAAAGAGATTTTTTCAGTTTGTAAACATGATCTGGAAAATTTTCATTTTCAAAACCAGGAGGTTGGTGGACATACACTTCCTCTTCTATAATCCCATTAAGAAAAGCACTTTTAACATCCATCTGATAAAGAGTGATGTTATGTTGTGCAGCAAATGAAATAAGCAAGTGTATAGACTCTAACCTTGCAACAGGAGCATATGTTTCTGTGTAGTCTATGCCTTCTTGTTGATTGTAGCCTTGAGCAACCAGTCTTGCTTTGTTCCTTTCAACTTCTCCTTTCTCATTAAGTTTATTTCTGAAAACCCATTTTGTTCCAATGACATTGAAACCTTTAGGTCTTGGAACCAGATCCCAGACTTCATTCCTTGTGAATTGATTCAGCTCCTCTTGCATAGCTAAAATCCATTCATTATCTTCCAGAGCCTCATCAACAGATGTTGGTTCTATAATTGACACTAAGCCACAGAAGGAAGATTCAGAAGTTCTGAGAAATGCTCTTGTCCTTATTGGATCATCTTTCTTTCCAATTATCACATCCTCTGGATGAGAAGCTTTCATTCTGGAAGAAGATCCTCTGACTGTTGGTCTTTCAGAAATATGCAGATTGTCAAGTTGGGAAGTTAGAGGCGTAGCATCTGGGTTTGCTTCAGAGTCTTTGTCTTCAGTCTTGTCTGCCTCTGAGCCTTCAGAGTCTGTGAGAATAACTTCTCTATCTGCAGAACTTTCAACTTGCTTTGGCTTTTCAGAGCCAAGCTTATCATCAAATCTAACATGAATAGATTCTTCCACAATCTGTGTTTCAGTATTGAATACTCTGTAGCCTTTAGAGCGTTCAGAATAACCAAGCATGAAACACTTCTGTGCTTTGGAATCAAACTTGTTCAGATGATCTTTAGTGTTAAGCATATAACAAATACATCCAAATGGATGAAAATAAGCAATGTTGGGCTTTCTGTTTCTCCACAATTCATAGGGAGTCTTTTCCAGAAGAGGTCTTACAGACACTCTGTTCTGAATATAACATGCTGTATTTATTGCTTCTGCCCAAAAGTATTTTGCCAGATTTGTCTCGTTGATCATGGTTCTGGCCATTTCTTGCAATGTTCTATTTTTCCTCTCTACAACTCCATTTTGTTGTGGAGTTCTAGGACAGGAGAAATCATGTGCAATTCCTTTTTCAGAAAAATATTTTTCAAAATATTTGTTTTCAAATTCACCACCATGATCACTTCTGACTTTAATAATTTTGCATTCTTTTTCAGTCTGGACTTGATTGCAGAAGTCAATGAACACAGAATGAGACTCATCCTTGTGTTTTAGAAACTTTACCCATGTCCATCTGCTGTAGTCATCTACAATGACTAACCCATACTTCTTGCCTCTGATGGATGCAGTTTTCACTGGTCCAAACAGATCAATATGAAGTAATTCCAATGGTCTAGAAGTGGAAACAACATTTTTTGGTTTAAAATGAGATTTTGAAAATTTACCCTTTTGACATGCGCCACACAGAGCATCTGAATTGAACTTCAGATTAGGGAGTCCTCTGACCAGATTGAGTTTATTAATCTGAGATATACGTCTCATGTTAATATGTCCCAATCTTCTATGCCAGACCCATTGCTCATCATTCACAGATAAAAGGCATTTTACATTTTGAACTTTAAGTTCTGAAAGGTTAATTTTGTAAATGTTGTTTTTCCTCTTTCCACTGAATAGGATTGAACCATTCTTTTGACATACAGCTTTGCAACATTTTTGATTAAAGATGATATCATAACCATTGTCACTTAATTGACTTATGGACAATAGATTATGTTTCAATCCTTCAACTAACAGAACATTAGAAATAGAGGGTAGGTTACCATTACCTATTGTACCAGAGCCAATGATCTTGCCCTTCTGGTTCCCTCCAAATTTCACGTCCCCTCCAGATCTAAGTTGCAGGCTTTGGAACATAGACCTTTCGCCCGTCATATGTCGTGAGCATCCAGAGTCCAGGTACCATGATTGGTGTCTGGATTTTGCTGCTAAGAACATCTGCAACAGGTATTATTTTACTTTTAGGTACCCAGATCTTCTTGGGTCCTTTGGGGTTAGATGTTCTGTGGTTTTGCCTAAACTTCTGTTTTTCAACATAGTGTTTATTCTGGCTAGCCCTTGGCTTAAACACATAGGTACTCTTTTCAGAGCTTGTATGTTTAATATCATTCAGATGACCAAACTTAAAATGAGAATACAGAGGAGTCTTCTTGATGAAGAGTTTATCAACAGATTTTGGATTGCTTCCAGAGGAAGATTCACATCCAATGCCTCTTCTGTTGTTCCCACTAACACCATAGATCATAGAAGCCATTTTGCTTCTGTCTATGCTTTTAGTGAGGAATCTTTTAAAACTGGAGTCATATTTTTCTAAAATATTTTCACTTGACTCTGTTTCAGTATCAGATTCTTGTTGAGTTGTTTCTAAATCATTTTTGAGTTTTAAATTTATTTCTTTCTGCTCAACAAGTTCTGTTCTCAGAAGATCAATCTCAGATTCAAGATTGCTTTTCAGCTTCTTGTATTTGAGTTTAATCTTGCTGTAGCTTTCCAACATGTCAGATAAACTTTCAACAAGTTCAGCTCTGGAGAGTTCAGAAAATACCTCTTCAGAGTCAGAGTCTGATTCTGACTCAGATTCAGATGATGACGTTCCTTCATCTTGATCATTTGTGTTGGCCATCAGCGCAAAATTTGCACATTCTTCCTCAGATTCAGAAGATGATTCAGATTCATCTGAGTCATCCCATGTAGCCATCAGAACCTTTTTCTTTTTATCAAACTTCCTTTTGGGTTTTTCCTTTTGAAGTTTGGGACATTCACTCTTGTAGTGTCCAGGTTCTTTACATTCATAGCAAGTGACCTCTTTCTTGCCAGATCTTCTGTGTCCAGAAGATTCTCTCTTTTGATCAGATCTTCTGAAGTTGTTGAACTTCTTCCCTTTGTGCTTCCAGAGTTTGTTGATCCTTCTGGACAGCATGGATAGTTCATCTTCTTCTTCAGAAGAAGATTCCTCAGAGCTTTCTTCATTTACCTGCAAAGCTTTAACAGATTTGTTAGATTTAAAAGCTAAGGATTTACCTTTATCTTTCTTCTGGGGTTCATCTTCCTCCAGCTCAATCTCATGACTTCTCAAAGAACTGATGAGTTCTTCTAATGAGATTTTGTTCAGATCCTTGGCCAGCTTCAATGCAGTCACCATAGGTCTCCATCTGGTAGGAAGACTTCTGATGATCTTCTTGACATGATCAGATGTTGAGTAGCCCTTGTCCAGAACTTTCAACCCAGCTGTTAGAATCTGAAATCTGGAAAACATAGTCTCAATGTTCTCAGATTCTTCCATCTTGAACGCTTCATACTTCTGTATCAGCGCCAGAGCCTTTGTTTCTTTCACCTGAGAGTTTCCCTCATGAGTCATTTTGAGAGACTCAAACATATCATGAGCAGTGTCTCTGTTGGTAATCTTCTCATACTCTGTATGAGAGATTGCATTAAGAAGTATGGTTCTGGCTTTGTGATGATTCTTGAATTCTTTCTTCTGCTCCTCAGTCATTGATTTTCTATCAATCTTTTTGCCATCCTTAGTAGGATGTTCATATCCATCAATGACTAAATCCCAGAGATCAGCATCATACCCCAAGAAAAAACTTTCAAGTCTATCTTTCCAATAATCAAATTTTTCTCCATCAAACATTGGAGGTTTGGTGCTGATTCTGTCTCCTTCATATTTGTTGCTTGATGTAGGAATATCACCCATATTAGCAACCAAATAAATAACAGAGTATTCTTCTCACTGGATCTTTATCTGTCACGGTTAAGTGAATGCACACGCAGAACCGGAGCTCTGATGCCAACTGAAGGTGAGAAAATACTTAGAAGGGGGGTTGAATAAGTATGACAGAAAATAATCAAAGATAAAAACTCAAGTATTTTTATCCTGGTTCGTTGAACTCAACTACTCCAGTCCACCCTTTTCAAGAGTGATTTGCCTTTCTCAACAAGGACTTAATGCACTATTCAAATCAACTGATTACAAATAGCAACACCTAAGAACAACTTGTTCTTAGTCTTCTCAAGAGCTACTGATCTAACCTAGATCCTCTTAAGGAAAACTTCCTTTACAAATTAATGTAATACAATGTAAGAGTAATAAATTGCTTCTATGAAAGCTATAAACACAACTGTGTTATTTCTCTAAGTTTAGAACAAAGTATGAACTATAAAGAATATGAGAGCTTGAGAGTTTCTTCGCTTGAGAATAAGTTTTTCAAAATTCGTCTTTCAAAATTTGTCACTGAAGAAAGTGCTATGATATCCTTTATATAGCCACTTGAATATTGGAGAGAATATAATACCGTTGGAGAAGATATTTCCAATATCAAATAGTACTGTCCTTTGTACTATTGCAGCAGAGAGACGGCGCACAAAATGTGGGTGTAGCAATTGTCTGCTGAGCTGTGAATTTACCATATATGGAATGTATCAGAGGAATAATCTTCTTGCAGAGATTTATGTCTATCCCAATTAAGGAAAGATTTGCTGGCATATTCCAACGGATATATTAAAATAATCTTCTTCAAATAATTCTTCAGATAGTTCAGATCAACAATCAATATCAGAGTCTTCAGTCTTCAGAATCTTCTGGAAACTTCAGAGCCTAAGATGTTCTTCAGATGTTGCTGAATCAGAGTCTGGTGCAGCTGTGTGCTTGAAGCGTAACATGCTCTTAGATCAGAGTCTTCACTCAGATCAGAGTCTTCTCTCATTCAGAGTCTCTTCACTCAGAGTCTTCTTTCATTCAGATTCTTGATAATATATGCAGCGTGTTGTATCTTCAGAATCTTGATGACTAAGCTCTTATACTTCAGATTCTTCTAATCTTCAGATGCTCTTGAGCCATTCAGAATTTATTGTACACATCAAATTTGCTCTTTAAGATTAAAATCTTTTGTGCCTGTAGAAAACAGTTTAGAACAAATTTAGAGAGTATAATTCTTGTATACAAATTATCATTAATGTTATCATCAAAACATAGAGATATTACTAAGACACAATCTGTGCTCTTACAAAAGATCCTAACTTGACAAAGTCAAAGGGATGAGGTTCTAACTTAAGACTAAGTAGAAAGCCCTAATGACTCTAATAAGGTCAAAGGGAAGTTTGAGAATAATGAGCTATCTATGACATGGAGTCAATAGAGATACTTTCCTTTGAACTTAGGCACACAAGGCAACTCTTTTAGGATCAGAGCTAACAAGCTACATCACTTGGGGAAATTATCAAGCTTAAGAACACATATACGTTTATTCAAACATGATGAAGATATAATATCATGGCGACAACCAAGAAGATAAGGGCAAGCATGTGACAACATCAAGCGAAGATTTGATAAAGTTAATAGGTGACAAGGTTACAACCAAGCATCAATCCATAGAAGTTTAAAATCAAACCACATGGGTATAACCAAAGGTAAACATAGATGTTACGAGATCTAAAAGGGTATAAATAAGGTGCTTACAAGACCAAACATCATACATGACAAGTGATTCATGCATAAGTCAAAACATTACTTATCATGGTAAAGTTCAAAGATCAACATGCACAAATCATAACAATATTTAAGCAATGAATGTAAATAGAGACTTATGTATAAGTCAAAACATTACTTATAACAAATTTCAAGGATCAAGATCAACATGCATAAATCATAACAATATTTAAGCATGGATACAAATAGAAACTTATGTATAAGTTAAAACATTACTTATAACAAAGTTCAAAGTTCAAGATTAACATGCATAAATCATAACAATATTTAAGCATGTATATAAATAAAGGTGACAACCAAACATCCTTGAATAAGGGTGTGACATGTGTGATAACAAAATATGAATTGTGGTGAATCATATTAAACAAGAAGGTAACAAACATCATGTAATAGAATTCAATCATGGAGGATGAGAAACATCTCAAAGGTGATTCATGCATAACAAACATGTTTCAAAGTAAAACAACAAGTGTATACGAACACTCAAGGCAAGGTATGAAATACATGAAGCATATACACATTCTAATCATTTGATCAATGGAAGAGAAACATATGTCAAGGGCAAGGTAACAACCAAGGTTCTATGATATTCAAACATACATTCATATGTGACAATGAACTTGAAAAAGTGATAAACATCATGTAACAATAAGGGTATGCAGATTCACACATCAATTGAGGTTTATACAAAGTACATTGGGTGCATACGGGCAAAGAGAATCAAAGGAATCAATCACAAAGATCAAGAGAAAGCCTAAGAAGCCCTAAAAAGTCACAAACTTTGAACATGCACAAGTACCAAATAAATAATTATTTTTTTATTTTTCTTGACATAGAAAAAAATAGACATTCTCATGAGCATTTAGCAAAAAGAATGGGATCAACATTATAAAAATCAAAGAAGTTATGATCAATTCAATTTGTGAAGAAAAACATAAAAACAAGGCATTAAAAAGTAAATAGAATGGTATGGATAATCCCATCTCGTTTGAGAGTTCTTTAGTGAATAGAATGGTACATATCTCCAAGCAGAGTAAGTGTGAGATTACCAATGATGAAGATCTGGATGGCGTTGATGTCAATGAAATTTTCTTCGGGGAAGAGGACCAAACCATGGATGAGCAATGCAAGGACTGCTTCAAAAGCATGTAGGCTATTTTCTTTGGAAAAGAGGGAAGCTTTCCCTATTAGAAATTAAGTAGGTAGACCTCTGAGTCCATACTTGGAGACAAGATTGGCTTTGACTTCAGAAGCTTTTAGGTGGATGGCGTTTGCAATGTCCTTTGGCGAAGGGAACTTCTCCAAACCACTGAATGGCTTCTTAGCTAATATTGGTAGACTAATGTGATACGAGTACTCTTCCAAGGTCAGGACGAGCTGATAATCGGGAAAGGTGGAATAGTGATATAAGGGGTCATAGAATTACACAAGACTGTTGAGAACTCCTTCTTGCATCTTGATCTTAACAAGTCCCAATAATATTACATATCTCTTTCTGAAGTCTTCAAGACAAGACACTAAGGCCACAAATTTCCTTAATTATGTTAAATATGGTTTCTTGAAGTTGTACTTTCTAGTGTTTATTTTTCCAAAATCCATGACCTAAGGTCTTTGCAATAAAGAAAATAAACTGAGTTTCTCAAAACCAACTGTATGAATGCTTATGATGGGATGATGAGATGATGATGCACAAGCAACACATTCACAAGTATTGACATAGTCATATATATAATGCATATGCAAATAAATAAGGGCCCTAGGTTTGGGTTACAAGCATGAAACCATGGTATACCCTTCCCAACTGACATGTACTATGGTTTATTTGTACCTGCACAATGGGTTCTACAAATTTCCCAGAGTCATCGATAAATCTTTCGGATATTATTAACCCACATGACTACTCATGTGAGTCAAAAATATTCTCAAGATAAACTTGTTTGAGTGTAGTATCGTGTATCAACCATTCGGGACTACTCCCTCAAAGTCATCGCACTAAGTCTTAAAAAGGCCAAGTGGGGTAAGTGGGTAACTAAAAGGTCCTTATTTTCAAGGACTCCTAGGTTGGGAAAAGTAATGAACGTATGACTACTCATACACCATCAGTAATCCCAAAGGGGCCTCAACTGAGCATGGTTACATCATATGTCAAACATGTTAGGATTACACCCAACCATCAACTATTGATCATACCACAATCCTATCATAGGTGTACACTCAAATCCGGGCTAGGACTTATCTCGCCTCTCAAGGTAGCAACCCAATGCACATATGCAATAATACAAGTATAATATACAGATATTCACAAATATACATGTATAATGGAAACAGACATGAACAAAACACAACTGTAAATAAGGTGAGCTTAACCTTCTAAAGCCAACTCACCAATGAAGTTGCCATTTCTGTTGCGGTGAGAATCGAATATCAATCTATTAATTAACTTGAATCACAAATCTTTAAATATTCACCACTGAGCTTTGATTTATCCAAAGGAAAGGGTAAAGATCAAAGAAAACCCTAAGTACACTACGTAACAACAAAGCTAAGATATCGGGGGGGGGGGGGGGGGGTTCGGGGTTGGTTATACTAAGGGAAGGTATTAGCACCCTAAGTATCTATAGTACTCTACAGGAGCCTCTTGTTTAGTAGTTGTGTCATTGTCAATGTCTGTTTGCAAATGGTTATGTGCTAAGGTAAGGACCTATGGGTATATACACTAATATGCTCACTAAGACGTCGCATCTCGTGTCTACGTATGCTAACAAGGATGGAATCAAAGCAACCGTAGTTCTCCTAACTAGGGAGAGAACTCTTGACTGCGGTAAAGGTTCAAGGGGAATAAGCATCCATAACAATGATACTTATATAGAGTTAACGAACTCTCTAAGTCTATGTTGGAAGAGTAACTGGGGGCTTGACTTTAACAACAGTCAAAAGGGGAAATGTGAGTACCTATAACAATGGTACACACATAGAGTTAACAAACTCTAAACCTAAGTTCTAAGTTGTAGGATTCCTAACGAGGTGTGCTAAAGATCCTGAATTAACAAAGTCAAAGGGAACATGTTCTAACTTAAGACTAAGTTGAAAGTCCTAATGACTCTAACAAGGTCAAAGGGAGGTTTAATAATAATGAGCTATCTATGACATGGAGTCAATAGAGAGACTTTCCTTTAGACTTAGGAACACAAGGCAGCTCTTTTAGGACAAGAGCTAACAAACTACATCACTTGGGGAAAATATCAAGCTTAAGCACATTATAGCACCCCAAAATTTGCTCATATTTTCTTGTGTTCTTGGCATATGGTTCTTTGCATTTTAATATTCATGTTTGCATAGCATTTTTTCTTGGCAGGGGATCAAGGTATCATGGTTTGTTTCTCAAGCAAGAAAGTTGTGTTTCTTCAAGTTCAAACAAGGTGTTCTCTATGACTTTGTGGTATTCTCAACCCTAGTAGTTCCTCATCATCAAATGTGATTTAAGGAAACATCATCCCAACATCATATGTGTTTCATCATGGCTTATTATGCAAGAAATCATCAAGAGATTCAAGTTTGGAGCAAGGTGCTTGACCTAATATAACAATTTGTGGATGTTATGACCAAATGAGCACATCTCCTTCAATTTTCAACATCTTGAGGTGGTTATTTTTCTAATGAACTCTTCTCATCATCCTTAATAAGTTCTTTGTGCAAGGAAAGGTCAAATTAGGCTTGAAAAGTCATCAAAAGTTTGAAGACATTATAGTTCATTTTGAGTTTTGGAAGGTTTTCTTAGTCAACTTCAAAAAGGCATAACTTGGTCAATTTTCATCAAAATATTATAGGTATCTTTTTTTCCCTAAAAGACTTGAAATTTTTCTAAGTGTTTTATGATTTTGCACTTTTTCATGGAGGCTACTTTGAAAGACCACATCTCTCAACTCAAGCTGCAAAATCAACACTTTCTTTTCATATTGCAAAGATTGCATCTCCCTCTATCCATAGCAAGAAGAAGCATCTCAAAAAGCCTCCTACATTGTGAGAACCATGATTGCAAAAATTGGATTTCAAAGATGGATTTTCACTCCAAGTCAGATTTGAATTTAATTGAATTGGTTTCTAATCACCGAATTAATGCACGAATATCACTTAAACATGTTTAACCAACTTGCCTTAAGTGATTAGCACCTTAAAACGCATGATTTGAGTGAGTTTTGACAGATAGTAAGTCACACTTTGCTCATGTTGTAGGTGTGCATGATTTCCATCCAAATTGCCTCATTCACCCTCCATTTTGATTCAGAAAGCTTCTCCTATAAATAGGGAGTCATTTCCACCCATTTCCACAAGCTTTTGATAGCCAAAACCAATCTTCTAAGATCCCATTTAAACTCTTAAACTTGAACTTTGAATTTACATTTCCACACCTTAAACACTCAAATTCTCCACTCAGTTAGCTTCACCAACATTCAGTGAAGCTAACTAGATCAAGAGCTTGAAGAATCGTGGCCTGAATCAAGCTAGGGAACTCCATTTTCAGAGCTTTAAGGTTGAGCTCCAACAGGTATAATTCTCAACCATTTCGATCCAAATTTGTTGCTAAAATGTATCCCTTGACATGCTGATGCTGTTTGTATAGTTAGTTTTTAGTTGTAGTTGAGTTTTGTTGTTGAATTTTCAAATTTGTGTTTGAATCTTGTTCTGGTTTTTTTAAATCGAGTAGGCTGTGATTTAAAGAAATTTGGCGCGATGATATGGTTGAGATCATCTTAAAAATACGCATCAAATGAAACAACTATGAGCTCCAATGGTTATGGTTCCTTGGATCCATGTTTTCGTGCAATTTCCTTCAAGTTTCAGATGGTTGGAGGTTGAAGAAGATGAGCTGGCATCATCTGACCGTCCAAGCATGTCAGATGTTTTAATCCTATGTGTTTGACTTTTGTTAGCTCCATGTGGTTGAGCTTGTAACACCCCAAATTTTATTGGAATATTTATTTAAATAAGAATATTCATATTTTTGGTAATTTCGGTGGTTGTTATGGAATATTAGGAATTATGGAGTTTTGGGTTATTTATTTAAACAATAGTATATAATATGAATATATTAGTATTATTATTAATTTAAATAAATATAAGTTAACTAAGGGCAAATTGGACAATTAAGGAGGAGTTAGTGAAGATAATATGGGAAAAACCCAATTTATAGGCCCAAGGTTAGGTTTAACAAAAAGAGAATTGTGATGGGATTAGGATTCATTTTGTTAGACTGTGAGAAGAATTGAGACCAGAGCTCTGAGGAGGAGGTTTGAGGCAGAAGCTTCGAAAGGTTTTCTGAAAGATTTGAAAAGGCTTAGACTCGAAAATTAAGGTATGGGGAGTATTGCCTTCATTGTTTTCAATGTATAATTTCAATGTATTTAAGGCCGATTTAAGGATTTAAGGGTTTTGGGGCTGATTATGAGAAAAAGGAAATTTGGCCTTCGTGGCCTAAATCTATTATTGAGATTTTAATCGTAGAGATTTATTTGGGTTAAAGGAAATTAGGCATTCGTGTCCAAAGCTTTGATTTGACATTTGTCTAACCCTGTAGGGAAATTTGATAATGAGGAACTCTAATGACCGTGGTGTAGTTGTAATGGAATTATGATGAATTGTTGTTACTTCATAAGTAAAATATAGCCTAATTGAGTTTTAGGATGTTATTTTGATATAAAATCGGGTCTAGGATGATGGGGGTTAGTGGTATAGACTTTGGAGTGATAATTTGGGAGTGAAAGTGCTCTTAAAAAAAGTGATTTTTGGGGTTCGAAACAGTGTGAGTCGACCGCTAGAACCCCTGGGTCGACCGGAGGTCACTCGAATTCAAAATTATGGAAATTTCAACAGTATGCATTGACTCATAGCTCTGTGCGTCGACCTTTGAGTCGACTCATAGGTAGAAAAACGCCTGAAACGGTTTCGATCATAACTTTTTAACCATTAATCCAAATGACGAACTGTTTGAAGCGTTGGAAAGCTAATGAACAGGGCTTTAACATGGTATAGATAATAGAATTAGTTTCCCAATAGTTTTATATCTAATATGTTTGAGTAGTCAATTATGTTCTGGTTTAGTGATGTCTTGATGTTTTGATGCTATGATTTTCTGGGTGAATTACCATGAGTGTAACTGTGATTCCTATGTGATTAAATGAACATATGATGAATTACCATGAGTATAAATATGATTCCTATATGATTAAATGAATGTATGATGAATTATCATGAGTATAACTGTGATTTATATGTGATTAAGACATGATTGCATGATGAATTTCCATGAGGAACTGTGATGGTTTGTGATGTTGATTCCATGAGTTTTGATGATTTTATGATGACGTGATTCTTATGATTATTTTGATGAATGATGATGCACCTATGATGTAATTATGAGGATGATTATTGACGTGTGCATCATGCATTCATGTGCATCAGGACTTCGGTTCAGGACCTTGATTTCTTTGGCTTCAATCCCATTGTGCGGATGTGAGGTATTTTGATATGCTCTGGTTCTCGAGTAGAATCGATCCTATTGATGAGGATCTATGGAGTATTGATGGCCCAATGTCTATCGAGCTGTAATGATTGGTACCACATGCATTGAGTCTTGTTGCATTTGCATTTATGAGATGATCTTGAGTAATTTATGATGTTGTGGCCTTTGATTTCCATTGATGAATATGATGATGTTGAATATGAAAATGATGCCATTTTATATGTTGATTTTCTACATTGATTATTATGAATCGTTTTACTCACGCTGCCTGTTTGAATGTTGCCTCCACATGGGTAACGTGCAGATGACCAGGTTTAGCCGTGGACGCCGTCGAGGATATTTTTCGGAGTTTTGAGTTGTTGGCCTTTTGGTTAATATAGAGGGTTTTGTTCTGATAGTGTACATCGGGTTGAGATCTTTGAGTTAAATCATGATTTATTTGATTTAGTTATTTTGATTATGTTCCCGTATAAGGAAAACTTTGGATTATGCCTTTTTGAGTTCCGCTGCAATTTTTGATATCTTTTGGAAAAACCCGTTGGTTACGGAGCCTTGGCCTACTTTTGATTGATTGAGAAATGTAAGCCCTTTGAGGTGATTTTTATTGGTGTTTAACATTTTACTCTGATATATGTGAATATTATGCCATTTATTTGTGGGGTAAAAAAGAGTGTTATAGAGCTGACTTGAGTGTACCGTGGATGCGTGCTTCTGGATCCTTGGATTAGCCACATCATTTAATGAGGCTAGATCCAACGCGCTGGGTTTTCCTATTTTATTTTATTTTTCTAAATTGTTTTTAATTCCTTTTATTTTTCATAAATTCATAATAAATTCATTTTTATAAGAAAAATACCATAATATTTTCTAAAATTCTCTTTTATTTTTCTCTTTCTGATTTATATTTTTGTGCATTTTTATTTTGCATTTTTGTATTTTTCATGATATTTATTTGTTTTGCGTGATTTTAATTGGTTTAAAAATGATTTTGAGCCATTTAAAATTATGAAATTATTTTTACATGATTCTATGATGTTTTTGAACCTATGGTGATTTTTTTGGATTTCTGTTTTCTGTTTTAGGTATTTTCATGTATTTTTGATTTATTTGCTTATTTTTAATTAGTTTAAAATTATGTTTGGGAATTTAAAAATGACGAGGAAATTTTCATGTGATCCTATGATGGTCCTAGACCTATGGTGATGCTCTTGAGTCTTCACTCATGCCTTGGTATCCTCTTTTCCTTTTTTAGAGTTTTTCTTTCTTTTTTATTTTGTTTTTATTTTGGATTTAATTTGTTTTTTGGGTGAAGAAATGATTTTGATCCATTATGAGGTGATTCTCTGACTTCTCCTCATTCCATTGGGATCTTTGATGTTTGCTTTGATGTGATATATCATTTGTGAATGTTGATGATGGTTGATTCACTTGGAAGTTTGAATTTGAAATTCAAACTTGTGTGATCCCTCTCATATCTTCATGATTGGATGCCAACCATTAGATTGTTGTTGCCCCACCTTGTTTCTTAGGTCGTTTGATTTCATTTTGATTTGCCTTGGTTTTACTCCTTGTGAGGTTTTGGGATCATTTGTTTATGTGTGGTTGTTTTGCCTTACCTTTGTGTTTTGTTTGAACATCTTGGATGTGGGTTGGATATGAGATGCACCAATGATATCTTGACTTGAGGTGTTTGTCCATCTTGCTTGGGGTTTGACCTTTTGTGTTTGAGGCTTTGGTCTTAATTTGTTGATTTCTTTATTTGCATATACATTTTGTTGTTCCTTGTGCATTTTTTTCTTCATCTTTATTCTTCTCTCTCTTTGAGACTTCTTTTATCCTTGTTTTCATTTGTGATTGATTTGGATATTATTTACTTGTGCTTGCTCACATGATCCCTTAGGATTCCTAGTCCCTCTGTTTAATATGGGAGTAGGAGAGACACTAGGCTTTCAATCCTTTGCATGATAACAATTAGTATAGTCCCTTTCATCTCAACTCTAGGTCCATCATTTGTATGATAACATTAGGTAGACTTCCCTCTTATCTCAACTTTAGGATCATTTTGTATGATAACATTAGGGTTCTAGTTTCCCATTAGTGTTTTCTTGTGTCTTCTCTTCTCATCTCAAACTTCTCTAAGACACTTAATAAGAAATGACAAATGTTGTACGTTACGAGCCTTAAGTACATGGGAAATGGTGAGTGAGGGGTTTCTCCTTGTCTAGAGTGTTTAGTATATGCCATTTGGGTGATATGCGACACATTCGCTCCTACGTCATAGTCTTTAGTGCAATGTGGGTCTCAGACTAACTCAATCCAATTCTTTAAAACCAACAAACCAAATTCAAATCTTTTTATCCTCCGGGATTTGTGTTTCAAACTCATTTTCAGAAAAGAGTACGCTACTTTTCCGTTCTACCTCAAACTGACATCGACCCTAACTGCTAGAATGGGAACTTAACGTCACTCATAAAAAACACTTAACCAACCAGTGGTTTAGTTGCCCGAACTGCACTTGCTCTAATTTCTCATACCAGATGAGGATACGTAGGTACAAGACAATGATGTCTTGGTGAGCAACCTTCCCCCCATCACCCGTAGTTTCCTAAACTACGTTGACTCTGATTTTCCCATTGCATTAGGGAATACGTAGGCATAAGGCAGTGATGTCCTATCGAGTCTTTTCTTTTCTTTCCCCTCGCTTGGCAGTAGCTTTTAGATAACTTACCCTTTTTATAGACAACAAGCATGGACCCCATTAAGTACAACGAACGTGAGGGGTACTCATACCTTCCCCTTGTGTAACCGACTCCCGAACCCAAGATTTGGTTGTGATGCCCTTATCTTTTCCCTTTCTTTTAGGTTTTCTTTGATCGTTTCTTTTCCCTCTCTTTGGGATAAATAACGTTCGGTGGTGACTCTTCTATTTGTTTCTGCCGGCCCTTTTCGCAGTTGCGACACACACATATACATTCATTCAAACATGATGAAGATATAATATCATGGTGACAACATCAAGCAAAGATTTGATAAAGTTAATAGGTGACAAGGTTACAACCAAGCATCCATCCATAGAAGTTTAAAATCAAACCAAATGGTTACAACCAGAGGTAAAGGTAGATGTTACAACATCTAAAAGGGTATGACATAAGGTTCTTACAAGACCAAACATCATAGATGACAAGTGAATCATGCATAAGTCAAAACATTATTTATCATGGCAAAATTCAAAAATTAACATGCATAAATCATAAGAATATTTAAGGAATGGATGCAAACAGGGACTTATGTATAAGTCAAAACATTACTTATAAAAAAGTTCAAGGATCAAGATCAACATGCATAAATCATAACAATATTTAAGCATGGATACAAATAGAAACTTATGTACAAGTCAAAACATTACTTATAACAAAGTTCAAAGTTCAAGATTAACATGCATAAATCATAACAATATTTAAGCATGTATATAAATCAAGGTGACAACCAAACATCCTTGAATAAAGGTGTGACATGTGTGATAACAACATATTAATTATAGTGAGTCGTGTTAAATAAGAAGGTAACAACCATCATGTAAAAGAATTCAATAATGGATGATGAGAAACATCTCAAAGGGGATTCATGCATACCAAACATGTTTCAAAGTAAAACAACAAGTGTATAAGAACACTCAAGGAAAGGTATGAAATACATGAAGCATATACACATTCTAATCATTTCATCAATGGAAGAGAAAATATGTCAAGGGCAAGGTAACAACCAAGGTTCTATGATATTCAAACATACATTCGTATGTGACAATGAACTTGAAAAAGTGATAACCATCATGTAACAATAAGGGTATGCAGATTCATACATTAAGTGAGGTTCATACAAAGTATATTGGGTGCATACAAGCAAAGAGAATTAAAGGAATCAATCACAAAGGTCAAGAGAAAGCCTAAGAAACCCTAAAAAGTCAAAAACTTTGGACATGCACAAGTACCAAATAAATAATTATTTTTTGATTTTTCTTAACATAGATAAAAAAAATAGACATTCTCATAAGCATTTAGCAAAAAGAATGGGATCAAAATGATAAAAATCAAAGAAGTTATGATCAATTCAATTTGTACAGAAAAACATAAAAATAAGGCATTAAAAAGTAAGGGGATGCACTCAATGGGATTTGAACCCACACCTTCAAGGTTATTGGCTCAAAACATTAGCCAGTTGAACCACACGCACATTGTTAAATAATGATGGAAGCGAGATAATATATGTAATACCAACCTTAAAAATGGGGAAAATAGCAAAAAGGGTTGATCAGCAGGATCGAACCCAGGTCAGGCAAGGCAAGAGAGTACTAAACGTGCATGGTAAACCACTGGGGTGGTGATACATCCATTGTATCACCCCTAAAAATTAAAACATATGCCTTCAGATGACGTGAAGCCTTACCCAAGGCGCCATGGCCAGACCTTGATCATCACCAATATTCAATTTGTAAAACAATGTGTAACTCTCTCAATACTCCATGAAAATGGATGGTCCAAAGATCAAACTTGCGTATTTTTTCACAAGGAATTCAATGGTATCAATGGTTTTGGCTAACAATTCTTATAAACAAAAACACAATAGTAAGATCAAAAGAGTCACATTTTTGCATTTTCTATAGCACAATCTTATTCAAACATGATAAGCAGCAATTAATGGTTCAAAATCATCTCATACAACATAAGAATCATGTTTATGGTTAATGCACATCAAAGCATAACATGGTTTGCAAAGTTCTAGTTCGTAGCACTTACCTCTTGAAGAAAAGATTTTGAACTTCCAACCAAACTGCTACAGAAATGTTTTGAGGCTTTGGACACCTAAAGTGGACCTCCAAGAAGCTTTTTGAATGCTTGGACTCAAGAGAAAACCACTGGAATAGAAAACGACTCTTTCTTGCAAAATGGTCAAAAATGATCAAAATGGAACTTCAACCAAATGAAGTTACAATTGGAAAACTATGACTGGAACAACTCAAGGGTGTTTATTAGAGAGTGTTTGAAGGATTAGAAGGTTTTGAAATGAACTAGACAATATTTTGGATATACAATTGCAGAAAGACAAATCTTTGAGGTTTGAGAGTTGATTTTTGAATTTGTTGGTTTTTTTATGGTTGTGATGATCTGAACACCCTTTTAATGTGTTTTGTGACGTGTTAGGGCAATTGGTTTGGTGGTTTGAGGTGTGGAAGTGAGAGTGACTATGTTTGTGCAAGGTTGAGATTCTTGGCACAAAGTAGAGTTTGATTTGCAAGATGCTGAGTTTCATAGGTTTGAGGGATGTTTCCTATGGTTTCACCTCCCCCCTTTGAAGCATGATGGATTGCTCTATTTATAGGGAAATATTGGAGGTTAGTGTCTTGCAACATAATAGATTGGAAGGTTCACTTAATTTGTTTAGTTTGGTTGGATTCCAACTTGGTGTTTTGTGGTTCTCCATGGTTTCAAGGCAAAGTACAATGAGATCTTGAGTGGTTAAGATATTGCTTTTGACTTTGAAAGTGATTGAGTGCAGGGAGGACAAGTTGGAGGCTCAAGAAGTTGGTTTTGTGCATAAAGTTACCTTTACCAAAATGGAAGTCACGCCTTTATGCCAAAAATGGAAAGATCTTTGAAATCAAGCATCAACCTTTTGGATAATGCACCAAAAGCAGGTGTACTTATCTGATTTAAGCCATATTATCAAGTAGTAGGGTCTTCCATATGAAATCTTGGAGATTTTAGTGGTTTTGCAAAGTGAATCAATGAGGTCATGACCTAGAAATTAAGTTTTAGACTCCAACTTCTTCTCTTCGAAACTCCTAGCTCACAAATACTATGAAAGAATTCTTGTACTTTTTGGAAAGCCCTAAGCATGCCCTAAAAATTCCATTTTTTGGTAAAATTCTTGAATCCAAAGGGATCTTGATGAAAATTGACCTTGAAGTTGGCTGAAAATTGGAGTAACAAAGCTGTCTTGGAATTTTTTTAAGTGTTTTAAAATTCTTCGAAACTTTAAAGCTTCATAACTCAAAATCTAAGCATATTTTGCTCATAGGTCACTAGAAAACTTTTGTAGCACATAAGGGGATCTACAAATTGATCTTTGGAACTCACAAAATGGATATGTGGATTAGAAGTTATGGCCTTTCAAAGTTGGCACCAAAACTAGGGTTTTTCCGCACTTCGAAAAAATTCAAGTTTTCTAAGTTTTCTTCTTTTGCAAGAAACCTCTTAAATCTTGATATCTCACGAGCAAACTAATTTATTGAACATATCTTGATGAAATTTAGCTTGGATGCTCCAATTTGAACCAAAAACCTAAAAGTTAAAGAGTTGATTTTGTTAGATGAGTTTTGAATCAGATGAATTCAACTGTGTTATCTTCAATGAATTTGCATCTTGAGACTTCTCAAACATCATAGTTAGGCTTAAATGATGTATATGATCATGTTATAAGGCTTGGGGATCATGCTTGGACCAAAATTCAAAGGCACAATTGACTTTTCCTAATAAAACCCTAATTTGGGGCCAGATGAAATTGGGCTCCAGTTGACTTGTAGTGAGATCAATTAACACTTGATTCTTGTTGAATATAAGCTTCTTGAATGTATGGGGACTTAATTTTATGATGACTAATCCAAAACTTTGATTGATCAAGCAATAGTCCTCTTGATTCCACAGATGTAAAACCCTAATTCAGATGAACTTCAACAACAACAAACTTGAACAAGGTTAAGGTTGTTAAACAACGTTTGATGCTCCTAGAATGGTAATGAAATATAGGGGTCAAAATTTGGGGTATGACACAATCGCTTCTTCAATTCTATGAAACTCTCTTCACACAAAGGCCTGACCCTTTCTAGTCAACTGAGTTAGAGGAAGGGCCAAATTAGAAAATCCTTCAATAAACCTGCGATAATATCCTGCCAAACCCAAGAAACTCATAATCTCCGACACTGATTTTGGAGGTTTCCACTAAAGTACAACACTTACTTTAGATGGATCCACTGCTATGCCATCACCAGAAATAACATGTCCTAGAAAACTCACGTCATGCAACCAAAACTCACATTTTGAAAGTTTTGCAAACAACTTATTATCTTTCAACACTTGCAATGCAACCCTCATATGCTCTGCATGATCTCTTTCCGACTTGGAATAAATCAAAATGTCATCAATACAAACTACTACAAACTGATCCAAATAAGAATGAAAGATACGATTTATGTACTCCATAAATACGCTCGGCGCATTGGACACTGAACGACATCACAGCATATTCGTAATGTCCATACCAAGTCCTAAAAGTTGTTTTTCTGAATATCATCTTCTTTCACCCGAATCTGATGATAACTAGATCTCAAATCAATCTTACTGAAAACACGAGCTCCCACGAGTTGGTCCATCAGATCATCAATTCTCGGAAGCGGATATTTGTTCTTGATGATAACTTTATTAAGTTGATGATAATCAATACACAACCTCATACTACCGTCCTTCTTTTTAACCAACAACACTAGAGCACCCTACAGTGACACACTGGGTCTAATAAACTTCTTATCAAGTAATTCTCCAATTTGAGATTTTAACTCTCCCAATTCTGACGCAGACATTCTGTATGGTGCCATAGATATAGGTCTGGTACCAGGAACAAGATCAATTGCAAATTCCACCTCTCGCTGCAGAGGCAACTCTAAAATATCATTTGGAAACACTTCTGGAAACTCTTTCACCATTGGTAACTCATTAATCGACGTTTTGCCCTTAACACACAATGAGGCAAACATCGCAAACATTTTAGCTTCATCCTCCAACAAGACTCTCAATTCCTTGGTAGATATAAAATTAGCCAACTCTTCCTCCTCTGGATTAAGAAATAGCAGCCTCTTCTGATAACAATCAATGTAAACATAAGTGCTCTCTAGCCAATTCATCCCCAAAATAACATTCAGACCACTGAGTGGTAAGCAAATCAAATCCACTCCAAAATCTTTACCAAAGATCGACACAGGACAATTCAAGCACACTAAAGATATAATGATCGACCCAATAGATAGAGTATCAATCACCATTCCTTTACTCAAGGTAGATGGTACAAGTCCTAGTTTCTTCACACAATCAACAGAAATAAACGAGTGGGTTGAACTCGTATTAATGATAGAAATCAAAGGAGTGTTATGAATGTAACAAGCACCTCTGACCAAATGATCCTCATTGGTAGGATGAGCCCCCACCGATGCAAATACCTTCCCACCGGTCTGCAACTTCTTCGGTTCTGACAGTGGGTGCTGATGTGACCCTGATCGCCATAGTTATAACATATAGGTATATTGGTCCTACAATCTACCACAACATGACCTGGCTTTCCGCATTTGAAACATTTATTCACTTTATTTTGACATTCATTAGCACGATGACCCGCGTCACCACATCTGAAACACTTGATAGGGTTGGAAGGATTTCCTCCCCCACTTGGCTTTTTGCCAACAAGCTTTCTGCTTTCCTTTATCGGTCGGGGCACTGTAAGGTGTACTCCCATGTCTCTACTTATCCCTTTTGTCACTCAGGGCCTTGTAGTGAGCCACTCGAGCCTTGTTGTCTTCATCATAAATCAGACACCTGCTCACCAACTCAAGAAAGTATCTAATCTTTTAATAATCAGTACCTTGTTCGATCTCGGGATGCATCCCATTCTTAAACTTGATACACTTCGAACTCATAGCAGCATCAGTATTGTAATGAGGATAATACTTCATCAGTTCCTCGAATTGAGCCGCATATTCTACACCCGTCAGATCTCCTTGATTCAATTCCAGGGATTCAACCTCTTTCTTGCCACGAACATCTTTTGGAAAATACTTCTCCAGAAACTCATTATTGAACATCGTCCAAGTAACAGGACCACCAGCAGCTTCTAGCCTTTGACGGGTGTTATCCCACCAATCTTCAGCTTCTCCATCCAACATGCGAATGCCAAATTGCACCTTCTAGGCTTCATTACATCCCATGGCTCTAAATATTTTCTCAATATCCTTCAGCCACTTCTATGCCACATCCGGTTCGTGTCTACCTTCAAACTTAGGTGGCTTGTGGTTTTGGAACTTTTCCAAATTACACAACTCAACGTCCCTCGCACTCTGAGTGATGCCTTGCACTGCATGTGCAACAACTTGTAATGCAGAAGCAATCACAACATCATTCCTACCAGCCATACTGCTCAACACCAAAGGAAACACCCGACTATACACACTTCATAGTCAGACTCTACTACTACACTGGCCGGACGGACCGACCTGCTCTAATACCAATTGTAACACCCTACTCTACCCATTCGTATAAAATTGAAAATATGATAATAAGTGCGGAAATAAGTCAGAGTTAATACACGTAGGATGTCACCTATCCAAAAACCACGTCAAAGTGAAGTATCAATGCGCTTCACATTTTATTTATTCCATAAAAATAAGTAGTATAAGTAATCAAGGGAATTAAATCAAACGGTATAAAATGTAAACACCAAATACATCAACTCCCCACATAATACGTGGTTCTGCAACAAGTGAATCAAAACCAGATATGTAACAAGTATAAAGTCAAATAATATGAAAACATAACGAAATCCCCATCCTTCCCGTGTTATGTATCGGAGTGACTTCTAAGACTCGATCAAATAGCAACACAATGCTCCAAGTACTACTCAGGTACCTAATCATTTGTACTTCCCAAGGAGCACAAACGCAACAAACAGAAAAAGGTGTGAGAACTGCATTCAATAAATATACGGTGAAAACACATGCTAAGGAGTAGTTCACACAAAACACACCAGTCATACAATCATCACGTGCATACAAGTGCCACACCATTATTCGACATAAACATCCCATATTAAATCATATATAAGTATGCAATACGACTCACTGACACTACACAATGCATGCGGTGCCATCACAATCACATATGGTTCACCATAGAACCCGATTCCTGTCGGAATCCGGATAAGTCGTATGCGTTCCTCTGAACTACAACTTATCTCCACACGACTCCCACAAAGAGTCCTGATAAGACTAGGCACCCATCATGGATTCTCACCTAGCTCGTCTCCACATAACATGATATGAATGTATGACACAAATTATGTATAAATATTTAAGCATAATTTCTTAATCCTCAATAATCACACACGAGCCACATGCTCACCTTAATTCTCTCCAAAATTACTACCACAACACAAGACCGTCCACCCACGACAATCTTGGCCTACACATCCAACACGTCTCGACTAGACATTCTCATAAAAACCCATATTTTATCCTACTTAATGTTATTACTAGTTCCCTTATTTCCAATTATGTTACATTAGTCTTACGGATCAAGCGAAATTGCATTACACGCGAAATCGAGACAGAAATTGCAAAAACGGGTAATTTTTACCACAACTCTGCCCATACTCGTATGGCCTTGCCCCATACGTGTATGGCCTGCGTATCATACGCGTAGGGCCCTATTTGTCTAGGTCTCATACACGTAATGCCTTAGACCTTATGCGTATGACCAAAGGGCTATTTTCTTCTCAAAAATGCTCAAAGGCTGCCCATACGCGTAATGGCATGCCCATACGCGTATTGTCTCCTTTCCCTTACGCGTACGACCAGAAGGTCATTTTGGCATTGGGACAAGGCATATACCTTACACGTACGAACTCTGAGGGTGTCCCTCATACGCGTATGGCCATACAACATACCCAAAAATCCCAGTTTTGCTTTTACACGAGTTCTCACACATTGAAACCCATTCCAGCACCTAAATCAGATCCAAAATCATCTTTTCTTCAGTTTAATTCCAAAGTTCTAACTCTACTTTATGGTTTCATCATTATTTTCAACCTTTTATGTGTTAATAACCTAATTTTCATTAATCCCATAAACCCCAAATCCCATATATGCTCTATATCAGAACTCAGCAACACATAATCAATATGCATGAATTTTACTATTCGATTTCAATTTACATACAAATTCAGATACATATTCAGTACACAGTTGCAATTTAATAGCAACAATCACACAACAATTATCCCAATTACTAAATTCAAGCAAGAAGAAAAATACACAAAACCTACGAGGGAAAGGACCCCCCACTATCCTCTCATGTTTAGATCACCTATATTGAGTCTCATTCTCCCCCTTACCTGAATTTCCAAGCTTTGATCCTTCAACAATGGTGGAAAATCCCCTTGTTCCCTTGCCCTAGCTCTCTTTCTGTTCTTTCCCTTCTTTTTTCACGTAACTGATCTTGTGTGAAAACCTTCCACTAATCACTCTTAATTGTTTTATTTATTTTATTAATCACTAATAGTTACATTAATGATAATAATAATAATAATAATAATAATAATAATAATAATAATAATAATAATAACAATAATAGGAATAGTAATAATGATGGTACTAATAATAACCATAATGTTACTAATATTTCCCACTTATCATTAATTAATTATCATTATCTTAAAGTTTTATTAATTTTATTTTGTTAAGGCTACTCCTCACACTCACCCTTAACCACACACCCTTAATTATGACAATGCCAAACAAGCACACAAAATAAATCATAAAACGACTAAATAATTAAATGGGGTGTTACAGTATTCTCTAGGATCTGATTAGATCTAACACATAAGCATACATTGAATAAAATGTTAGGCCTATAAGCGATCAAGTAAAAGAGAGAAACAATCACACATATGTGTCTCTTTTGTTCTACCTATTTGCTTTCATCTTTCTCCAGGATGCACATTGGATGCATTGGACTCGTTGATGGTTTGCAATCTGACAAGCCAATTTTCTTCAGAAGTTCCCCTTTGTACTTGCTATGATGTATGTATGTTCCTCTTGAATTTTGGTTGATTTAAATCCCTAGAAATAACTTTAGTTCTCCCATCAGACTCATCTTAAATTTTGTCTGCATGGACTTAGAAAGTTCCTCGCAAAAAAGTAGCATTAGGATAACCAAAACTAATATCATCAACGTAAATTTGCACTATTAAAATATCATTTGTCTATGATTTACAAAACAAGGTTGTATCAACCTTCCCTCTTGTAAATTCATTTTTTGAAAGAAAATTTCTTAGTCTTTCATACCATGCTCTGGGAGCTTGTTTTAGACCATACTAATATTTTTTTTAAAGTTTGTATGAAAAATCATGGTTTTTATGATTTTCAAAACCAGGAGGTTGATGTACATAAACTTTCTCTATAATGTAACCATTCAGAAATTCACTTTTAACATCCATTTGATATAAAATGATGTTATGATTTACTGTAAAAGAAATTAGGAGGCTAATAGATTTTAACCTGGCCACTGGTGCAAATGTTCCAGTATTGTCAATTCCTTTTTGTTGACTATAGCCTTGTGCAACCAGTTTAGATTTATTCCTTACCACTTTTCCTTGCTCTTACAACTTATTTTTGAAAACCCATTTAGTTATAATAACATGAGTTCCTTTGGGTCTTGACACAAGATCTCATACATTGTTTCTAGATAATTCATTTAATTCATCTTGCATTTCCAGAATCCAGCCCGTGTCTAGAAGTGCTTCATCAATGGAATTAGGTTCTATAAAGGACACCAAAACCAAAAGCATTTCTTCAAATGGTTTGAATGAGGATCTGGTTCTGATGGGCTCTGTCTTATATCTCATAACCAATTCCTCAAGATGTGAAGATCTTTGCCTACATCTCTTTAGAGGCGCTGATGTGTCAACAACTTCTGATTCTGATTGAGAAATTTAGTGTTGAGTGATTTTAGAGTCTTTGACTTCAAATTAATTGCTTTTAGAGTCTAAGTAGCTAATCTACAAATTTGAAAACTTCTCAACTAGCTTTGACTTTTCAAGGTTATCATCAAACTTAACATGAATTGACTCCTAAATAATTTATGTTTCAGTGTTATATACTCTGTATCCGTTTGAGCGTTCAGAGTATCTTAACATGATACATTTTTTTGCTTTGGAATCAAACTTGTTCAAGTTCTCTTTAGTATTTAAAATAAAACATGACCAACCAAATGGATGAAAATATGAAATGTATGGATTTCTGTTCTTCCACAATCCATAGGGAGTCTTACCCAAGATAAGTCTTATTGAGATCTTGTTCTAAATGTAGCATGTTGTGTTGACTGTTTCTGCCCTGAAGTGTTTTGCAACATTAGTTTCAATGATCATGGTTCTGGCCATTTCTTGCAACGTACGATTTTTCCTATCTACACCTCACTTCTATTGAGAAGTTCTAGAACAAGAGAAATCATGGGAAATGTCATTTTCATAAATAAAAAATTTAAAGTTTTTGTTTTCAAATTCCCCACCATGATCACTTCTGACTTTAACAATTTTAAAGTCTTTTTCATCTTGCACTTGGGAGTATAAAGTATCAAACACACAATGTGACTCATCCTTGTGTTTTAGGAACGTTACCCAGGTCTATCTATTGTAGTCATTTACGATGATGAATCCATACTTTTTCCATTGACAGAGGTTATTTTCACTGGCTCAAAGAAGTCAATGTGCAAAAGCTCCAAAGGCCTAGAGGTTGAAACAACATTTTTAGCTCTGGAAGAAGTTTTTGAAAATTTGCATTTATGGCATGCCTCACAGAGAGCATCTGAAGCAAACTTTAGATTTGGAAAGCCTCTGACTAAGTTCAGCTTGTTTAGCTTCGAGAATCTTCTCATGCTAACATGGCTTAATCGTCAATGCCAAGTCCATTGCTCTTCGTTCACAGACATAATGCATTTAACATTTTGATTTTCTAAATCTGAAAGCCTAATTTTGTAAATGTTGTTTTTCCTCTTTCCAAAGAAGAGTATGAAGTCATCCTTTTGACTGACAGCATTGCATGAATTTTGATTAAAGATAATATCATAACCATTGTCACTTGATTGACTTATGGACAAAATGTTATGCATTAATCCTTTAACTAATAAAACATTATTAATAGAAGGGAGATAACCATTACCAACAATTTCAGAGCCAATTATCTTACCCTTCTTAGTGCCTCCAAAACCAACAATGCATCCAGGCTTAAGTTCCAAACTTTGGAATATATTTGTTCTTCCCATCATGTGATGTGAGCATTCAGAGTCTAGGTGCCAGATTTGGTATTTCATCTTGGATACTAAGGATGTCTACAACATAGACTATTTTTTCATTAGATACCTGTTCCGGACTGGCCCAATGGCTAGGCGTGGCGCAATACACTTCTGCTCCCAGAACGACCCATTTTCCTAAGTCCAACCTCTTTGGTGGAGAGTTTACCTTCCTTCCCCTCCAACAGGGGAGGCTGACTAATTTACCCTTGGTCACATCACCTATCCCCATCAGTCTTTTCCCGTCACGTACGGTTCCACCATCCAGAAACAGCTAAGACGTTTGTGCCCGTAACTATACCTCTGTCCATCCCAACGGCTAGTTATGGGCATGTCTGCCCGTCCCAACGGCTAGTTCTAGCAGTTACCCATTCTTCGGTAAATGGTTATCTTGCCCTGAAAATAGAGACCAATGTCCAAGCGCTGGGGGAATTATAAATGCCCTCTCACTTGAGAGGGTTAGGTATCCAATATTCACCCTAAAATACACATATTTTGTACTTGCTCTCTCTCTCTCTCTCTTGCTCGTTTTCTTACTTTAGCATCAGAGTGCCTTGCAGGTACACCCTCTCCTCCTCTTTCACACCCAGCATCACAGATGCTTGTCCTTGGCCCACCTCAGGTTCTGATCAATCGGTAAGATCAGTGGCACCGTCTGTGGGAAATCTTGTTATCCCCGTCTTTTCTCTCTTCGTAGAAGATAAGACCAAAACAAATCTTCAAATTTCTGATTATGTCTACCCATGACAATAATCTTGATGCTCTTAACTCTGATTTTCTCCCTGTCAGCAAGACTGATGCTGATGAGGCCACCACCTTTCATGGCGGCGACGTTCTCCGACAAAGGGACGGAGCCACTCCTTCCCCGTCCTTCGTTCATACAAATCACAGTGAGGTTCCCTTTGTCCCGCAACAACTGTCAGTTCCAGTTCCGCCCAATGCCGACCCGACCATGGTGGCCCTCCTCGAGGTTCTCAACAAAACCAACCTCATAATCCTCAACCAGAAAGCGAGGATTAGAGCATTGGAAGAGTCCCGTCGTCCAAGATCCCCTCCGTCGAGGAAAGAGCGTCATCTACGACGGAGTCCCCCTCCCTGGTGCAAGAGGAACCGTCAGACGCCATCAGAGCCAGAGATCCTGACCATCCGCAAACACGAACAGATTTCTCCATGGAACCAACATTCCCCACAATCTAAGAAGACCATAAGAGGCCACCAGGAAGAATCCCAACGTTCTCCTTCGCCCAGATCCAAGGGACGAGCACGAACCCCGTCTCCTCGACGAGACCGCCGTCCTGCCCACAAACGGGACGCCTGCTCCCCGTCTTATACGAGCAGCAGCAGCGACAACGAGCCTCGCGGCCCGTTGTCCTAGAAGATCATGGCCATGCGCCTCCTAAAAGGACTAGAGAAACCTCCCTCTCTAGGAACATACGACATAACAACTGACCCCGACGAGCACATCAAAAACATCAATGTGTTGCTCGACTACCACAGTGTCTGGGGCGCCATTAAGTGCAGATTATTTCCGACCACACTCAAGAAGGAGGCAATGACCTGGTACAAAGGGCTTCCTGACGACTCCATCACCTCATGTAGGCAACTAAGGAGACTCTTCACGGCCTCTCGGCTTCATTCGAAGACCGAAGCCTCCATCGAGGCCATCATTCAGAGGAGAGATGAACCCCTACAAGCCTTACATTGAAAAATTCAACAAGGAGGTTGTCCAAGTATCTACCACCGATGACATGAAAAAGTTTATGCTCAAACGCGAGCTCCGTCCCTGCACAGAATACTCTAAAGTTGTTGGCATCCGGCCCTCGGCAATGCTGGACGCCTTCCTCCTCAAGGCCCAAGCGTACATTCAGTACAAGGAAAAAGAGGCTGCCAGCTCTTCCCGTGATTCCAGGCATAGAGAAAACGCTCGACCATCCAGGTCCGACGAGCCCTCAAAATCCTATCGAGGAGATAAGAGACGAAAATACCGTCTTCGTGAGCCCCGAGACAACAAGGGACCCTTTGGCCGGTTCCACGAATACACTCTCATGACTATTTCAAAGGAAAAGGTCCTCATTGAGTACGCTAACTCAGAACTTCGGCAGGCAGGAGTCTGGTTCCTAAAGCAGATATCATCCAAACCCAACACTGATAAGTCCATATATTTTCGATTTCACAATAGCCATGGCCATACGACTGAAGACTGCATCCACTTGAAGGATGCCATCGAAATACTCATCAGGGACAGACATCTGAAGCAGTTCGCCAAGCGAAAAGAAGCTCCTTATTCAGATGCCCAGGAGTTCTAGAAGGTCGAAGAAGAAATGCCTTCCTCTGAGGAAGCCAACCTCTAGGTCGCCATGAGCGTCTCACATCCTGAAGATTTCTGCATCCCTGAGGGGCTCAACGCCCCTCCTTATTTTATTGCTCACAGTCCGTGGGAGACGTTTCCCTCCGCCATGGTCATCTCCGGAGGAGGTTTTAACAAAGTGACGGTAGGGTTCATCAAGAGGAAATTCGAGCACCTCATCAGCAACAGCTCAAATCGGAACTCCACCCTCGACAGGGTCCAGGGAGAGTCTGTCCCCATCTGCTTCTACCGTGAGGATCTCCTCGGTGAAGCCTCCAACGCCAACATCCCTCTGCTCATAAGGGCTCAGATGGAAAATTTTGACGTTCGGTGAATCCTTGTCGACCAAGGTAGCTACGTTGATATTACATACTCCCAGCTCTTCTCCACGCTCCAGCTGGACGAGTCACATTTGACTCCTTACATGGGCTCTGACCTACAGGGTTTCAATGGATCGGTGACAAAGCCCTGGGATTATGTTGAGCTGATTGTAACCTTAGGATCTGCTAAAACAGCCAGATCAATCAAGGTACAATTCCTGGTTATAGATTGTCTGTCACTATACCAGTGCATCTTCGGACGACCAACTCTAGCCGAGCTGGTGGCCGTACCTTCAACGGTACACTTAAAGATGAAATATTACACCTCTAAAGGCCTTGTTGCAACTCTACATAGGGACATAGAAGCTGCAAGGAGATGCTTTGAAGCAGCGTCCAAGGGACTGAATGCCATCGCCGCCATACCGAAGACTTCTGCCCAGTCTCCCCTTCCTAGCAGCTCCGACGAGGCGAGTCCACTTCCTCGCGTCGATTCCATCGACCTCGACAACCACTTCTTCAAAGATGACCAGAAGAATCAGAAGGCAAAAGGGAAAGAGATTCAGTCATCCTTGAGCGCCCTCTCCAGTAGCAGCGAAGCCACCCATCCAATGTGCCCCATCCCAGATGGAGAATTCGAGCTTGTCCCACTCGATGAAGACCCCAAGTGAGAAGTAAAGATTGGAGTCGGTCTCCCCGAGCTAGCGAGGAAACAAATGAGAGCATGCCTTTAGGAGAATGCAGACCTGTTTGCGTGAAGTGTCGCAGAGCTACCCAGGTTAGACCCCGATGTGGCCTATCACCACCTCACCATTGACCCCGCCGTCAGAGTAGTTGCCCAACATAGACGACGACAGTCCCCGGAGAAAACGGTGGCTTCCGAACAGACTGTAAAAGATCTTTTAGAGGCAAACTTTATATCGGAGGCCAAGTACACCACTTGGCTTCCAATGTTGTACTCGTTAAAAATAATAATGGAAAATGGTGCATGTGTATTGACTATACCGATCTTAATAGTGTATGCCCTAAAGATGCATATCCCCTTCCCAACATAGATAAGCTAGTTGATAATTCTGCTGGTTTTAAATTGTTATCTTTCATGGACGCCTATTCGAGCTACAACCAGATACCCATGGCCAAAAGAGACAAGAGGTACACGACCTTCATGACCGTATCAGGCAACTATTACTACAACGTAAAGCCCTTCGGCCTGAAGAATGTCGGTGCTACCTACCAAAGGATGATGAACAAAGTCTTCCAAGGAAAAATCAGGGACATGCTCAAAGTCTATATGGATAACATGATCGTGAAGTCCCACGAAGAATCCGATCACACGGTTCATTTGAGGAAGGTCTTCGATCAGGCTAAAAAGTACAAGATGCGCTTCAATCCGGAGAAGTGCACGTTCGGGGTACGAGCAGGCAAGTTCCTCGGCTTCTATCTAACCGAACGAGGAATTGTAGCTAACCTCGACAAGTGCAAAACCTTCTCCGAGTTCCCCACACCGAACTCAAAAAAGTCCATTCAGTCCCTCAACAGGATGCTCACATCGCTTTCCCGCTTCATAGCCAAATCTGCCCAACACGCCCTCCCCTTTTTCAAACTCCTCCGCAAGGAAGCCGCATTCGAATGGACAGAGAAATGTGACAAAGCTCTCCTCCACTTGAAGCAAGCCCTATCTGCACCGCCAGTCCTCTCCCGACCAGAAAATAGGGAAACCCTTTTTCTCTACCTCGCCGTTGCAACCGAGGTTGTGAGCGCCACCCTCATCCGTGAAACCCCTAACAAGAAAAAACCCATCTATTTCACGAGCAAGGCATTGCAAGGGCCAGAGCTGAGGTATCAACAAATAGAGAAGATGGCCCTCTCCCTTATCAGTGCTGCAAAGAGACTGAGGCACTATTTCCTTGCCCATACTTTCGTGGTATGCATAGACCAGCCCATAAAGCAACTACTGGGTCATTCAGACATGGCCGGAAGGATGCTCAAATGGTCACTGGAACTATCTGAATTTGACATCCAGTACGAGAGCAGAAAGGCCCTCAAGGCACAGGCACTAGCCGATTTCGTAGAGGAAATGACATTGCCCAGCCAACTGGGCAACAACCCCCGCAAATAGGTCATACTTGTTGACAGAGCATCCAGCTCGTGTAACACCCCACTTTACCCCGTACGCGTAATATAATAAATATATAGAAACAATTCATGAAATTCATCAAAGTTCTCCAACACAGTGGGATATCACACTAAGTCATTTCATTTCATTAAAATAATCAATATTATTTAGTTTTCAAGTAAGCAGTGGAATACAAATCAATTCTCTAATATAATTCTCCTCGACACGAGGTCATACAACATAAGTCCAATAAATGAAGATACGTAACAATAAACAAATAAAGTAGTCAAATAACAACGAAATCCCGTCATCCCATGTTACGTATCAGAGAGACTCCTAAGACTCGATCAAATAGCAACACACTCCAAGCACTACTCAGGTACCTGGTCACCTGTACTCCCAAGAGAGCACAGACACAACAACAAAAAGGGGTGAGAGCTACATTCAATAAATAAACGGTGAAATACACATGCTAAGGAGTAGTTACACACCACACATAAAATAAGCACAATTAACGCACATTCACGTGCCACCTCAATCACTTGGCATTCATAGCCCACATTCAATTACAATAATGCAATGTGACTCACTGACTCGACACAATGCATGTGGTACCAACACAATCTCATACGGTTCACACTAGAACCTGATTCCCGTCGGAATCCGGATAAGTCGTATATACGTTCCTCTGAACTACAACTTATCTCCACAACGACTTCCACATTGAAGTCCGGATGAAACTAGGCACCCATCATGGATTCCCACCTAGCCATCTCCACAAGACACATGATATGAAATGTATGTCAACATGACTATGCAATATAATACATCATACATAATTCACGATCAATCTTGATCCACGTGAGCCATCCGCTCACCGTAATCCTCTCGGGAATTACCATAATTAGATATAAAAATATTGGGAAAATAAATCCATTATCTATCCTATGTTATAAATCTGTTCATTAGCTTTCCAACATTTCGAACGGGGATCAAAACGGACTTACGGATCCAAAGTTACGTCCAAAACAATTTCGACCGAAAACATGAACATCCGTGACGGACAGAAAGACGCTGTTACGCTCCGGAACTGATTTTTGCTCAATTATCCTTGCGAATCACTTACTCAAAGCACCCAAAACATCACAAAAACATTCCTAAGGTTATACGGCAATAACGACACAACTTTTATGGTTTATTAGGCTCATCTGGCAACATTTGCAACACATAAAACACTATTTCCTGCAATTGCTCTGAGTACTTCAGAGTTACTCACATTTGAATATTCCTATTCCTATAGGGTCAAACATATCACAGTCCAAGGTTTTGGCCACGAAGGCAAAGATCATTATTTCTCAACTCTACACTCAAAGGGTCAAGAATACTAACCACTAACCTCCAGGGTCTATAGTCAATTTCCTTACAATTGCTCCGAAGGCATCGTAATTTCAAATATCAATTATTCTATCCCATATGGGTAGACATATAACGATTTAAGGTTTTGGCCACAAAGGTTCAATTTTTCATAAGTTTTTCCTATATTAATATTCAACGATACATATCATTTGGCCATTTGGTCATAACCTCAGATTCTTACTGTTACCTCCCTATTTCCCACAATTAACCTAAATCTCTATACCTTACATCAACCACAAATATACCGAAAATCATACATAGAAAAATATAAAAAGCAATACTCCCCATACCTTAGCCGATTCACAGCCTTCACGATTACTCCAGGAATCTTCCGAAGCTTTTGCCTCCAATTCTCCCTCCTCAGAGCTCTGGCCTCCATTCTTTTCACGGTTAACAAATGAATCTCAATTCCCTTTAGAATTCTATTTTGTTAAATCTCACAATTTGGGCTTTTCCCATAATATCCTCACTAACTCCTCAAATCGCCCAAATTGCCCTTATTTCCCTTATTTCAATTTAATTAATAATAATACTAATAAATTAATATTATATGCTATTAATTAAATAAATACCCAAAAGTGCACATTTTCTTAATAATTCACCAACCACCCGAAAATCACCTAAAACGAATATTCTTAATTAAATAATTAATTAAAATACTCCAATTAAATTTGGGGTGTTACAACTCTCCCCCACTTAAAAGAATTTTCGTCCTCGAAAATTACCTCAAGAAAACAGAGTCGAATACGAATCCCTCATCTGATCTCCAAGTTCCCAAATCCAACTTTCTCTAGTTGGTCCTCCCAAAATTACCTCTTCCAAGGAAATCCCTTTACCTTATAGTTGCTTCTCGTTCATCAATCCGAACAGGCAACACTTCAACAGTCAAGTTACCTCCCACTCATACATCGTCCATCTGAATCAAAGTACTTCCTCAACTTAGACACATAAAACACATCCAACAATTTTCACAAGCGACAACGGTAAAACAATCTAACATGCCACTTCTCCCACGCTTCCGCTGTGCAACTCTGATACAGACCACAAAACACGGTGTGTGCTTCCGAGACCTCAAGCTCGACCGACACCAGTTACTATTTTAACTCTCGAAACACGTCTTTTCTTGGGTTCTTTTAATCTTTCTAGTCGTCCCTTGCACAATCTCAGGTCCGAGTACAACACTCTCGCCTGGCACACATCAACACAAAGGATTCCTACACCTCTTACCGTACAAAGCCTCATACAATGTCATTCCGATACTAGAATGATCATTGTCATTGTAGGTAATTCAAGCAATGATATTTAACTATCCCACGATCCACCTTGATCCAACACACAAGCTCTCCACAAATCCCCTACATACTAGATAGTTCTCTTTGTCTGTCCATTCCGTCCACGGATGCTAGACAGAGTTCAACTTCAACATGACATCCAAAGCGTCTACAACTTTCTCAAAATCTCAACAAAAATTCAGATTCCCATCTGACACAATATTCGACAGTAACCCATACTACCCCGCAACTTCCTCACTATACCTCTTAGCTAGCTTCAGCATAGAATGATTCATCCTCATTAGTAAGAAATGAGTTAATCTTGCCAATCCATTCATAACCACCCAAGTCGAATCATATCCCTTCACATTTCTTTGGAAAACCCGACATAAAATCCATGGGAATACTATCTCATACCATTTAGAAATATTCAATAGTTGTATCAGGTCCAACAACCTCTGATGTTCACACTTCGACTTCCGATAAGTCAAACCAGCACATACCACTTCAACCACTTCTCTCTCCATCTATCTCAATGTTCTTCTTCCAGAGTACTCTTATCCAACTCACACTATTTGGAACACACACTCCATCACGACATCTCATGGTACCATTCTCATCAATCCGAAAATCAGCTCTTCGACTTCAATTCATTAAATTTAATCAATCTATTAACTCAAATTAGAACTTCGACTTCTTCGAATCTTATCAAGAATACCTATAGTCAGTCTCAAGATACAAAGCTCAACTCCCTAAGATATTTTCTTCACAGACCAAACTCATATCCCGAATTTGCTTCATCAGTTCTAACTCATTACCATCATCATTGGTATATACAGAAATTTCCAATTCGATACCTCTGCTACCACTTGGTCTCACTCGAATGGTAATTCAACCCAAAACCATACTCCTTCAAAAGTCCCTATTTATTTCCTCTGCACCATATTCAACTCTTTTTCAAATCAACAAATACCTTAAGTTCTTAAGATCACCAACCATCTCAAATCTCAACTAAACAATTGAGGCTTCCAAACTCTGGCACAAACATGCAACAGCAACCAATTCCAATTACTTGTCAGATAATTCCCTTATATACTTTAAGTTGCCTTAAAGCATAACCAAAACTCGCTGATGTTGTACTTAACATATCCCCCAATCATATCAACCAAACATCACAAAACACAACAATTTGTTCTGTCGGATTCGGCAAAACCAATACACGAGCTGTTGACAGCTTTCCTAACAATTCCTTAAACTTTCTTCACAGTAGAATATTACTACTTCTTCTCCAACAGTGATAACTCAAGTTCCCGATGCTCAACATGATCCTCTATACTCTTCGAGTATATCCAAATATCATTGGTTACCCAACCATTGACTCACTCAATTAAGTATGGAGAATCCTATGCCAAACTGACACTCAATTTGTGAGTCATGGCGGAAATACAAACCGCACTTACTACAACAACCAAACATATTCCATCAATAAATACTTAATTCCATGTCACTACTTCACCATCATATAAAGCATTGTTTTCCGCGCTTCTAATCTTGCGTCATTCCGAGTTACGGTCCTCCCGTTACGATAAAAATACGAAAACAACATTTCCACACTTAGAAGGCCATTCAACACATCTTCAACTCTTGAAATGTTTAAAGGTCTAATTATACCAATATAGTATCCCACACCTTACTTCCTTTAATAATCACCAGAAGTCACTATCCACCCTTTATATACTTGACTTCACAATCTGTTGCCACAGCACACACACCAGACACAAGTCTCAAAACTACTCAATCAGTTTAATTCATTGACTATCCAAATAGACATACAATATAGAGCTCTTAATATCAGACTAGTTCCCGTAACTAAGTCAATCACAACTCCACTTCACATCCTGGCTGTATATCACTATCTTGTCAGAATAACTTCCAGACAACCACAATTAATCGGCAAACTGCCAACTTCCCACTTTCGTTAACACTCAAAATTTCCATCAAAATGAAACATCTCATCACTGTCCTACGCCGACTCATCAAAACAATTCTTCAGCACTTGGCTTAACTCCAAACAATTCATTGCTCATGCCATCTAAGCTTGAAAGACACGTTTATCCCATCCAACACAATCCCAACTACTATCAACAAGAGATTAAGGGTGATCAGTTCCTCAATTTATCGATAGACAGCCGAAAATCATGATGGGGTATAAACCATCTTTACCAAACTATAAGAGCGTTTAACCACACACTGAGCTACAACTCCGCACTTGCAGTATCCTGGAGAAGCACAAGTTTCTCCCCCACTTAGATCATTCCTACTTCTGTAGACAAAGGTTAGACAACAAACATGTATCGACAGTGTTTTCACACACATGTCGCATACAAGGGAACAACCAACATTAGACAACTTGGCCGGACGGACCAACCTGCTCTGATACCACTAATATAACACCCTTCTAAACCCCACGGATAATATATGAATAACAGAGTAAATTTCCATGCATTTACAAAAGGGCATTACACATAACTTTCAAAATATCAAAACCACCTGTCATGCTCATTACTATTTCAATATAAAATTATGCTTTACAAAACTTCACTTTGCATGTAGCAGCGAATTCAATTATACCACAATTTTCATAAAAGAAACATTTGTTTTTATCACATAAAACAACATCACTTAGGCACTAAGGCCAACATCATAATATTCCAATGGATATAAACACGTTTATAGAGTACATAATGTATATCTTAAACACAACCCAAGCGATCCCAGTGTTACATGACCAGAGCATGACTCGACCCAACATAATTAAATCACTAAACGGCTACACCAAAAGAGACCTCGTAACTACGAGCAATACTACTCCTTGATACCTGCACGATGTCATGTAGGACATCATTCCAGCAGAAGGGTGAGAAATACTATTATTATAACAATGCATATAATTATATATACACAAATACACAAGCACAAAATACATATATTCCACATTTTCTCACCACAATTCATTATAACTCATCATGTACAATACAACATATATATAATCAAATATGGATAATCACCAAGCATATTCATCATGCACGTATCCATAAATCTCAACATTCCACATGAACATACACATATTATGTTTACTCACTAATTCACAATTACACATTCACCATTCTCAAATCAACAATTCATGTTCATAAGCATACTTTCATACAATGATCACATATTCACAACTCTCAATTACACAAGTAATGCACATATGCGTATTCCACCATTCTCACCATACTTCATCATAACTCATCATATACTTCACAAAGCATATATATATATATATATAGGAAAATATAGACAATCATCAAACATATCCATAGTTCACAATTACACAAGTCATGTACATACACCTATGCATAACTTCATACAACAATCATATATTCATTCCATGAGACTCAATGCAACTCAATGCAACTCATGCCATGTGGTACCAACACTTGTTATCATTTTTCGGTTTTTACACTTAAACCGGGTCCACCCTTCTAGACCGATAACAACAAAAGCCCGTTCCCTAAGCTTTCAAACCCACCCTTCTAGGTTTGGGACAAGCCACTAGTCTCCACGAAACTAGCAAACATTGCCTCTTGACTAAATGATGCATATGCAATCAACAACAAAATGCACTTAAGACCGATCACACGTCTTAATCCCATGCATTCACATAATCCCTCCCTTCAAGAATTAAACAAGATTGCACATACAACATATCATATAATCAAGTATTCATACTTTTCATCAACATATTTGTCAAACAATGCACGCATATCTTACAATATGCTCCCATGCATTAATTCACAATAATCGGATACAACAAATATGCATTCATAATTCAACCTCATTACCTTTTCAAACAATGCACACATATTCACAATATGTTCTCATGCATTCACAATATCGCATACAATCAATATGCATTTACACTTCAATATCATTACCACATTTATCAAGCAATGCACACATATTCACAATATGTTCTCATGTATTCTTCACATACAAACAATATGCATATATTTGTCAAAGGACTATATTTCATAATCGATTCTACCATCTAGGATTCACGCCATACGACTACCCACAACATATCATATCACAACATGCACAAGCTATACGTTATATAACAAAAGTATTCTGCACAATAACACATCAATCACACACATTCGCGACGGTAAAAATCAACACAACAATATGTTTTCAATTTTCTGCTATAATTGAACTAGGTACAGGCCTCAAAGCCATTTTTTCTAGAAAGACAATCTCGTTAACTTACCAACAAATCCAACACAACTCATACATAATCATACACATTAATCAAATAATAATGTTTCTCACCCTTACCTTGATTGGATTGAAGCTTGAAGTTGATTCTTGATGATTTCTCCAAGTTTCCCCCTTCTCTTCTCTTTTCTCCTCTTTCTCTATTTTTTCTCTCCTTTTCTTTCTTTCTTTCTCTTATGTTGCTATCTCTTTTCTTTTCTCTCCAATTTTCCTTATATATCCTTCTATTTTCTTTCCATCATAATTCTTCTCTCAAAAATATCTATCAATTCATTTCTCACAAAATATCTCATCTTATCATTAATTAGAGAATATCTAATAAATCCACATTATTCTACCAAGTAGAATAAATTAATTAAATCCATTAACTCATTTAAATAAATCCAATAATTTATTTAAATCAGATAAATCACATAAACCAATTAATTAGCACAATTTTTCAATAAGTGATTAATTGTGCTAATTAATTGGTTTATGTGATTTATCTGATTTAAATAAATTATTGGATTTATTTAAATGAGTTAATGGATTTAATTAATTTATTCTACTTGGTAGAATAATGTGGATTTATTAGATATTCTCTAATTAATGATAAGATGAGATATTTTGTGAGAAATGAATTGATAGATATTTTTGAGAGAAGAATTATGATGGAAAGAAAATAGAAGGATATATAAGGGAAATTGGAGAGAAAAGAAAAGAGATAGAAACATAAGAGAAAGAAAGAAAGAAAAGGAGAGAAAAAATAGAGAAAGAGGAGAAAAGAGAAGAGAAGGGGGAAACTTGGAGAAATCATCAAGAATCAACTTCAAGCTTCAATCCAATCAAGGTAAGGGTGAGAAACATTATTATTTGATCAATGTGTATGATTATGTATGAGTTGTGTTGGATTTGTTGGTAAGTTAACGAGATTGTCTTTCTAGAAAAAATGGCTTTGAGGCCTGTACCTAGTTCAATTATAGCAGAAAATTGAAAACATATTGTTGTGTTGATTTTTACCGTCGCGAATGTGTGTGATTGATGTGTTATTGTGCAGAATACTTTTGTTATATAACGTATAGCTTGTGCATGTTGTGATATGATATGCTGTGGGTAGCCATATGGCGTGAATCCTAGATGGTAGAATCGATTATGAAATATAGTCCTTTGACAAATATATGCATATTGTTTGTATGTGAAGAATACATGAGAACATATTGTGAATATGTGTGCATTGCTTGATAAATGTGGTAATGATATTGAAGTGTAAATGCATATTGATTGTATGCGATATTGTGAATGCATGAGAACATATTGTGAATATGTGTGCATTGTTTGAAAAGGTAATGAGGTTGAATTATGAATGCATATTTGTTGTATCCGATTATTGTGAATTAATGCATGGGAGCATATTGTAAGATATGTGTGCATTGTTTAACAAATATGTTGATGAAAAGTATGAATACTTGATTATATGATATGTTGTATGTGCAATCTTGTTTAATTCTTGAAGGGAGGGATTATGTGAATGCATGGGATTAAGACGTGTGGTCGGTCTTAAGTGCATTTTGTTGTTGATTGCATATGCATCATTTAGTCAAGAGGCAATGTTTGCTAGTTTCGTGGAGACTAGTGGCTTGTCCCAAACCTAGAAGGGTGGGTTTGAAAGCTTAGGGAACGGGCTTTTGTTGTTATCGGTCTAGAAGGGTGGACCCGGTTTAAGTGTAAAAACCGAAAAATGATAACAAGTATTGGTACCACATGGCATGAGTTGCATTGAGTCTCATGGAATGAATATATGATTGTTGTATGAAGTTATACATAGGTGTATGTAAATGACTTGTGTAATTGTGAACTATGGATATGTTTGATGATTGTCCATATTTTCCTATATATATATATATATATATATATATATATATATATGCTTTGTGAAGTATATGATGAGTTATGATGAAGTATGGTGAGAATGGTGGAATACGCGTATGTGCATTACTTGTGTAATTGAGAGTTGTGAATATGTGATCATTGTATGAAAGTATGCTTATGAACATGAATTGTTGATTTGAGAATGGTGAATGTGTAATTGTGAATTAGTGAGTAAACATAATATGTGTATGTTCATGTGGAATGTTGAGATTTATGGATACGTGCATGATGAATATGCTTGGTGATTATCCATATTTGATTATATATATGTTGTATTGTACATGATGAGTTATAATGAGTTGTGGTGAGAAAATATGGAATATATGTATTTTGTGCTTGTGTATTTGTGTATATATAATTATATGCATTGTTATTATGATAATATTTCTCACCCTTCTGCTGGAATGATGTCCTACATGACATCGTGCAGGTATCAAGGAGTAGTATTGCTCGTAGTTACGAGGTCGCTTTTGGTGTAGCCGTTTAGTGATTTAATTATGTTGGGTCGAGTCATGCTCTGGTCATGTAACACTGGGATCACTTGGGTTGTGTTTAAGATATACATTATGTACTCTATAAACGTGTTTATATCCATTGGAATATTATGATGTTGGCCTTAGTGCCTAAGTAATGTTGTTTTATGTGATAAAAACAAATGTTTCTTTTATGAAAATTGTGGTATAATTGAATTCGCTGCTACATGCAAAGTGAAGTTTTGTAAAGCATAATTTTATATTGAAATAGTAATGAGCATGACAGGTGGTTTTGATATTTTGAAAGTTATGTGTAATGCCCTTTTGTAAATGCATGGAAATTTACTCTGATTATTCATATATTATTCGTGGGGTTTAGAAGGGTGTTACAGCTCGGCCGAGAGCGGGGAAGGCATTATCCTAGAAAACAAAGAGGGGGTCCTCATCGAAGTTTCGCTCACACTATCCTTCTCTATGTCTAACAACCAGGCAGAATACGAGGCCTTCCTGGCCGATCTACGCCTCATCGAGAACCTGGGTGCAGAAGAAGTCATCATCTGCACCGACTCGCAGCTGGTGGCCCTCAAAGTCTGAGGAAAGTACCAGGTCAAAAACGACAACTTGTCTGAATATCTAGCTCTGGTCAAGAAGGAGATAGCAAAGTTCACCTATGTGGAAGTGAAACACGTACCATGTGAACACAACGTCAAGGAAGACGTTCTATTAAAACCAGCAAGCACAAAGAAGAAGGGAGGAAACAAATTCGTCATCCAGGAGATACTTCCACGACCTTGCATCGAGAAAACATCCACGACCCTCGATGTGCACGTTGTCGGCGACGACCACTGCTGGACGACCTCAGTATACAACTACCTCATTAAAAGTGAACTACCATTCAATCTGAAGGAAGCCAGTGTAGTAAGGCTTAGAGCATGCTCCTACGTTCTAGTCGAGAACAAGATGTATAGGTGAGGACTCTCCATACCCCTCCTCAAATGCATCGAAGAGGAGACAGTCACCCACTTCCTACGTAAGATCCACGAAGGAATCAACGCCTAACACCTAGGTGGGAGATCCCTCGTGAGGAAAGCTCTGTGAGCAGGTTACTACTGGCTGACCATGCAAAACAACACGAAAGAGCATGTGAAGAAATGAGACAAATGCCAACGACACGGGGACATGCTCTTGGCGCCACCCAACAAACTCAAGGCAATGTCCTCCCCGTGGCCCTTCGCCTGGTGGGGCCTGGACATCCTGGGACCCTTCATCGTAGGCTCCAACCAAAATAAATACTTAATATTGGGCGTGGACTACTTCACCAAGTGGATAGAAGCTAAGGCCCTGACCAAGATAACGACCCACAACATACTTCGTTTCTACAAGAGAAACATCATTGCTCGTTTTGGAATTCCTCAAACGATCGTCACAGATAACGAGACACAGTTCATAGACAAAACATTCTAGGAGTTCGTCACTCAACTTGGCACTAAACAACACTTCGCATTTGTCGAGCACCCACAGACTAATGGGCAAGCCGAAGCGGTAAACAGAGTAATCTTACGAGGATTTCAAATGAAGACTGGACGAAACAAAGAGGTAGTGGGTCGAGGAGCTGCACATCGTGCTCTGGGTATATCGCACTACACCTTGTTCGTCAACCGGGGAAACCCCTTTTTGCCTAGCATACAGGACAGAGGCGATAATCCTCATTGAAACCTGTGTGTCGACCAGACAAACTGAAGAAGTTCGGTCAGGGGTAGCCCTCCATGAAGCCTCACTCAAACAAAAAATCACGATTAGGCACAACGCCAAGGTCATCCGATGAGAATTCCAAGTGGACAGCCTTGTCCTAAGGAGGAATCACAAAGATTCCCGATAGGGCAAGCTCGCCGCGAACTGGGAGGGACCCTACCACGTTAGAGCAAAAACGGATAACGGGGCGTACTACCTAGAACACCTCACCGAGGAAGAATTAACTCGACCATGGAACCCCGAAAAGTTGAAACAATATTACAACTAAGGCCCTCCACTATTGACGTGCCTCACCCAGGCGGTGCACACGACAACCGATCACAGGTGCACGCCCAGGTACAAGTGATGCACCACTAAAAAGGATCTAAGCAAGGATCAGGCGAAGAGACCTACCCGTGATTGACAGCGGTTCCTCGATTGAGCCCGCCGTCGTCACACTATCATGAACAACAGAACCCCTAACTCACAATGGGAAGTTCATGCCATGAACTCAGGCCACGATCGTGACCTGAGCTCCGCCCTGCCCAGAAACAACCCAGGCATTTCGATCAGTTCTCCGCACTGTCGAACATCATCCATCAAGCATACCCAGAACATAACAAATTACTAAGTGCCTCTTATGACCGCGTTGGACGGTGCAGGACACTTAGAAAATATTAGACAAGATATAAACATACAACATACTGATGCATATTACATGTCACGGCCATGAAGGGACGCAACTGCGCGTGATACAATAAAAAGGGCCAAGCCCCACAAAATAAAATTACAAGAAAATTGCAAGTTGATCAAATGGCACGCAGGCCAAAGCACAAACTAGGAAAGGTTCATTGCTCCTCTTAAGTCGCTTACCCCTACCCTTCACTATCTTCGCCGAACTGGAGGAAATCAGGGACGACTATCTGGCCTTCTTTGACCGTATAAAGGAACCATGTGCCCTCTATGGTCAGCTCGACACCAAGATTCACCAACTTCAATTGGTCCATGGAATTCTGGAAAGCCTCCTCACCAATGGCCACAAGGTCGTCTGTGGCCTGAGTAAATCGAGCGACCAGCTCTGACCGAGCCAACAACTTCTTCGTCTCCTCAGGCTCATCCTGAGTGGGAGAAGCAGCAATTTTCAACTTCGCCACCAAGTCCTCGACAACTTTCAACTTGGCAGTCAGGGCGTCCCTCTTCGAAGCCATCTCCTCGCGACCCTTGCATGCAACCTCTTCGAGCTTCCTGTCCCGCTTCTCTTGAAGCTTTTTTACCTTTCCTTCTAGGGCCTCCTCCGCAACCTAGGAATTCTTCAGCTCGAGCTCAAGCAGAGAGCTATCCTCGGTGTATATCATGGTCATCTCCAGGATCCTCATCAAGGCAGAGGCATCCCGCACAAGCATGGCCCGCTTGCTGAAGCGGTCCATTTCCTCAAGCTTTAGAGATTTTGCCCGAGAAATGGACAGGGAGGACCCCTCGAAGAATTTCTTATTATGCAGGCAGGGAGACAGCTCGAACTTGTTTTTGACAGATTCCTAAATGAGGTCCACAATTTCATACGCGTGGGCGCGCTTGGGCCTCGAGCTCACGGGCAGATGGGATGTCTGAGTGGCCGGAGAAGTTGACGATGAAGTCCCGGACCCTGTTTGCGGGAGAGTTGTTCACTGACCAAGGCGACTTCTTCCTAGGGCAACGCTGCCCTTCATCTTTCCTTGGGCATGATTTACCATCCTCTCATGTGCCGAAGACATTTTACCTGCAAAAATAACAAGCACGTCAGCACGCAGAAAGAAAAATATCTCGAAAATAAAATAAGAAAAAGCGAGAAGCTACCCAAAAGTTCGAGAGCCTCCTCGCGGGTGCTACACTCGAGGAGCTCTTTAGTGTTAATATACCAGGCTTCCACCTGCAGCCCCCCATCTTCCTCATAAAGAACCTGCCCGGCGCGAGTCACACATTGAGCAGGAAGGAAGCCATCCACGAAAGCCACCAGTTTGGCATAGCTGGCCCAATCATCATCTACCAACTAATGAGGAGTAACTATATACTCATCAGCCGAACAGGTGAAGTGAGCCCCGCTTTAGTAGAAGGGGAAGGTGGAAAGCCTCCGTGCAACTATTTTACCCTTCTCGTCTATCAGGTCCTCCTCGTTTTCGTCCGTGGAGACCTCCCACACAAAAGTCGAGTCGGTGGCTTTCTTCGACACCGGCTCGATCACATAAAACCTCTCTTTAAAAGTCCGAATGGATTCAGAGAAAGGCTTGAATAGTTTCCTTCCTTGTTTCAAGGAAACCCAACCAAACTTCCTCATCGACACTTGCTGCTAAAGATGGAAGATAGTGAAGAAGAGTGGAAGGGTGGCCCTGATCTGCAAGTATTCGTACACCAATTCATACGCCCGCATGAAGGAAATGTAATTTGGATGCAGTTGGGAGGGTGCCAAGTCCAGATGTACGAGGACTGCCTGTTGAAAATCTGTGAAGGGCAGCCTCAACCCTATCTCCTTAAAAACGTATTCGTACATGGGAAATCTGTCCTTGTACGTCGAGCAAATACGGTCATCCTCTATAAGGAAGTGGACCTTCCACTCTCCCTTTGGTCCCATCGTGGTAAATGCATCCCCGGTGTACGAAGCGAAGAGCGAGGCATGCTTCATCGGCTTAGCTACAGTCCATTCATCAGCTGATGACCTCGCGAGAATCATCCCTCCAGCATCAAGAGACAAGGAGTCGTCATTTGTATCAGTGTCCTCCGAGGAGCTATCCTCGGACAAGTCTCTGGGTTGTTTGTTCTTGTCAACTCTGTGCAACATCGCTTTTACCTAAAAAGCAGAAGGAAAAAGTGAATTCGATGGAAAAATCAAATCCACCTTCCACTTCTAGTCAAGTGAAAGGGTGCAAAAAGGGCCAAGGACAGAATCCTCGACCTAAGCCCAACTCAAATGGAACAACTAAATGATATCAGTACCCGGGGGTCCTCCCCGACACGCCCGAGGAAAGATCCTCTCCCACAAAACCCATAACTCTCATGAGGAAGCCACCAAATTCCATGGCCCTCTCCGGAAGCAAACGTCGTCGTGCCGTCACTACTTCGGGATCAACTAAAACCTATGGCTTGCTAACTTGCCCTTTCCTAAAAACAACCATTGTGTCACCGACAACAGAGAAATGGTCGTGCCACCATTTGCCACCAGCAACTACCACAAAAACGCCCTAGAACTACTTCGTTTTAGTCCTAACCACATGTGTTCTATAACATCAAACCAGAAAAATAAAGAGTAAGCAAGGAATTAACATACTTACTTGGTCGAGGAAGAAGTTCTCAACTTGAGTAGCTCTAGTCAGACGTTGTACGGTGGCCGGAGCAAAACTTGAAGGCAGCGAACGGCGGAGAACGGGGAACAACGAGCAAGAAGAGAGAGAATCGAAAGTTCTGAATGAACAAAACCTCTCACTATTTATAGGAAAATGACAGGCACGTACATGAGCACGAGCGGGTATGGCATCATCATGACCCTAACCTAGCCATCATCATGACCCTAGCCAAGCCATTAACTGTTAGGCTCCCAGAATCTCAAGCTCCCCGACAACAATGCTTTAGATGCCCGGGAAAGTGTTTCTCCAGACACAAGGAAGCTTATGAAAGCTATGCTCAGAAAGTAGATTATCCTTAAGTCATCATTACCGTGCTCGATAGCAACGACTTGGGGGGCTACTGTTCTGGAGTGGCCCAATGGCTAGGCATGGCTCAATCCATTTCTGCTCTCAGAACGGCCCAATTGCCTAAGTCCAACCTCTTTAGTGGAAAGTTTACCTTTCTGCCCCTCCAACAAGGGAGGCTGACCAATTTACCCTTGGTCACAATATCTCTCCCCGTCAGTCTCTGCTAGTCACGCACGATTCCACCATCCAGAAACAACCAAGACGCTTGTGCCCGTAAATATACCTCTGCTCGTCCCAACGGCTAGTTATGGGCATGTCTGCCCGTCCCAACGGCTAGTTCTGGCAGTTACCTATTCTTCGGGAAACGGTTATCTTGTCCCCAAAATAGGGACCAATGGCCAAGCGCTGGGGGCACTATAAAAACCCTCTCACTTGAGAGGTTCAGATATCCAATATTCACCCTGAAACACACACATATTTTGTATTTGCTCTCTTTGTTGCTCGTTTTCTTACTTTAACATTAGAGTGCCTTGCAGGTACATCCCCTCTTCCTCTTTCACACCCAACATCATAGTCGTTTGTCTTTGACCCACCTTAGGTTCTGATCAATTAGTAAGATCAATACCCATATACTTTTGAGTCTTTTTTTGTTAGTTCTCCCAGAGGTTCTTTTAACTCATGGTTTTTGTGCAAAATAATCACGTGTGTGTTCATAAGTGAAATGAGAGTGTTGCACCCCAAAATTTGACCAACAATTATCTATTCATCAAGTGTTGGAAAGTTGGTACCTTCATCAGAAAGTTCAGGAGATCCTCAGAAGAATTGGTTGAAACCAAGGGATGTGTGCTTCACAGTTTGAAAGTTGTGGGTGTTCCTCAGATGATTCTGAGACTTTGAGAATGAAATTGATGTTTTGAGAAAGCCTATGAGATGTCTTGATAGCCATCATGAAGCCCAGAGAGGTCATTGTGTAAGAGTTCAGAGGATTCAACCATGAGTGGTAGGATTAGGGTTTTGACTGGGTCAACCCTAGGATAACTGAAAATTTGGAGAAGGTTGAGACCCAATACAAGGGCCATGAGATCATGGAATGATGTATAGAGATGTTATAAAGATGATTCCTAGACCAACTCATCATGATTAAGGAGTTTGAGAAGTTTCAAGTTAGGGTTTCTGAGGATTGTCAGTGAAAAACCCTAATTTGATCCCTATTTTCCAGGCAGTTTTAGCTCAAGATGTGATTGTCATCTCATCTTCCCCACAACATGAATGTTGTAGAGCTTGTTCTTAGCTTTAATTTGAGTGGTGGAAGTCCTTGATAGGAGTTACAGAGCTCAAGTTATGGTTTTGACAAATTACAGGTCATCAGAGGTGTGTGAATCTGGGTCCTTGAAAGTCACCCAGCTTGCAGACAACTTTTGCCCTAGTAGGTTGATTCCTATGGTTTCTTGGTCAACATGAATGTTGAAGAGGATCTTCTTAGCTTTAATTTGAGTGGTAGAAGTCCTTGATAGGATGTGGGGAACTCAACTTATGGTTTGAACAAGACAGGGGTATTTTGGTCATTTGTCAGTTATGGGTCATTTTAGCCAATGCCTAAAACTCCTATTTCCAAGCCTCAAATGGAAAAACTCAAAACATGAAAGTTGCTCAAAATGTGATTTTAAGTCTAGAAAGAAGGTCACAAATTGTTGAAAAAGCTCATAGCATGAAATTCCATGATTGGTCAAAAATGAACTAAAAAAGGCTTATAACTTTGAAAAGTTGAAATTGAAAAGTGATTTGGGAGATCCACAAATCCAAAATAGGTCATCCAATATATCATTTTGATTGGAAAAACCATTTTAAGAACTTTGGTTTAAATAGATTTTTCATTTGAGGCTTAAAAAATGAGGTTCCTTTGGAAATTTGTTGCTTGCAAAAGAAGGCAATGTTGAAAAACCCTACATAAGCCAAAGATACACTTGTTTTTTCACTCATCCTCACTTAATAACTCATGTAAGGAGAATTTGAGACCAAATTACAAGGCATGGCATATGAGATGTGAGAAATCCAACTTGGCATATCATGAGATTTTAAAGAAACTTCCATCACATTCTAGATGAATCTAGAAGCATCCATCAATTGTTATAAAAAGAATGCATCAGAGAGTGATCAAGGGTTGGTGAAACTTGAGCCAAGTCAGAGGAGAGAGAGAGATACATTGCCATTGGAGAGATTTCTTCAAGTTGAAGCAATCCAAGATATCTTCCACTACAAGCCATCTCCACCATCACAAGTGCAAACAGAAGGTTGAGGACCATTGTAGGATCATCTTGAACCAATTTCAAGCCTTGCAAGCATCCCCACGAGCTTCCTCCATCATTGTTTGACAGGTTTCTTCTTCACCTTATATCTCCTAAATTATTGAGTTTTAGTTAGTTTTATAGGTATAGAAATGATGTACTAGGCTAGATGATTAAACCCTAGAAGTTACAGCTTGTTCCATGGCAATCCATAACAGAACCTTGAATCTTTAATCTCCAAGATTGGTGTAGATTGTTAGTTTTAGGCATCATGAATTAGGTTAGAATGATCAGGATAACATCAAGAACATCTGTATACTGTTAGACTGAAGTTTGGTGAAGATTGGTGTCAGTTGGGCATGGGTGTACCAAGGTGTTTAAGCATTCTGTTAGAACAACCTAGGTGGAGTCAAGAAAATCTATTCGTACCATCTTATTCTAGGCAGTTGGTAGAGCAAGTTTCGTGTTTGGAGCATGTGAAACCATGGCGTGTGGAGAGAGCTAGAAGAGCTCGAATTTGAATGCATGAGGGAGGGGTCTGAAAACCCTAATTCGCGTTTGGGACGATGAAGATGAGCCGCTAGATCATTCCCAGAGTTTGACATTTTATTCAGATCCAACGGCTGTGCGCGTGTCTGAGATTGGAGGGAAAATTCAAGCTAATCCCAAACGCTGCGTTTCATTAAACCAGCGCTGGGCCTCAATGTTCTATTCCCACCCCCCTTTTATGTAGCCCAATCATTTTTAGCTAGCGTGTATTGCTGATCACACCCCTCCCCTTCATTTAATTTTAATTCTTTTAATTTTCTTTTAATATTTTTTCTGTTTTGTTAAATTCATTAAAAATTGGAAATTAATGATTTTTAACTTCTTCTTTTTTCTATGAGTAGATGAAAATGTGTAGAAAATTATAAAAATAAAAATGAGATTTTATTTTTAGGTTTAATATTTTTAATAGATTTTCCAATTAAATAGCTTTTTAATTGTTTAATTTTGTATCATGATTTTGTAGGAATTGTTTTAGGACCTTCCCTTAGGGTTTTTTATCCATTCTTTTTTGTGCAATTAGATGATGAATCATAGTTCCCCATAGGATTTTTTCTAGAATTAATCTTGATTAGTTTAATTAGGGTAGATGTAGGGTATCCTGATTAGGGTTTAGATTGTGCTTAGGTGATGAATCCCTTTCTTTGATTAAGTTTCATTTTGATTTTTAGGTAGAGACCTATGTAGATGTTATGAGTAGGTGTTGAGGACCCTTGTGAATATTTGTTAGATTTTTCCCCATTAGTTTAGTATTTTTAGGTATTTTCTGAAGTTGCCTGATGATTTGATCTGTTCAGTGGGTTATCTGTTCATCTGTGGGGTTCATTCTGAGGAATTTGCTGAGGGGCTTGTGTTGCCTTGAAGATTTGGATGGAGAGCATCATGAAGAGGAGATTGTAGATTAAGAATCAGAGACCCAGAGCTTGTCTTGTTCCCTGTCTGTGAGGTTTGAGATCCTGAAGTTTGAAGGAAGTTCATGGTACTTTCCTGAGGAAGGCACTATGAATGACCTTCATTCTTTCTTCTCACCTCTTTCTTAAGTATCCAATGATGTTGGAGCCAACTTGTGAGTTTAATTTCTCCTGAGGAGGAATGTAAACTGATCACATGTTGTTGAGCCACATGGGATACAACTCCTAAGTGGAAGCCTCCTAGTACTTTCCTGAGGAAGGTCCTATGGGTCTATTCACTTAGTTCCCTTAGTATATCTAGGATTTCTCAAGTATCCAATGATGTTGGAGCCAACTTGTGAGTTTAATTTCTCCTGAGGAGGAATGTAAACTGATCACATGTTGTTGAGCCACATGGGATACAACTCCTAAGTGGAAGCCTCCTAGTACTTTCCTGAGGAAGGTCCTATGAGTCTGTTCATTTAGTTCCACTAGTTCAGATAGGATTTCCTAAATATCCAGTGATGTTGGAGCCTGCTTGTGAGTTTAGTTTCTCCTGAGGAGGAATGTAAACTGATCACAGTGGTTGAGCCACATAGGATATAACTCCTGAGTATACACCTCTTAGTGCTTTCCTGAGGAAGACACTATGAGTCTGCTTGCTTAGCTCCCTTTCTTTGGTAAGCTTGTTCTGAAGCTTGAAGACTGGGATTGATTTCTCCTGTTTAGGGTTTTGCTTGAGAGCTTTGCTTAGATCTGATTTAGATTCTGTGATTAGGGTTAGGATTAGAGAGTAGATTGATTCTTTCTCCAGTGTGTTTTGTTTACCTGATGGTACTTCCCTTCCTTTATCTGTTATTGCTTGATAGCATGTTGTTTATTTTCAGTATGATTGCTGTTATTTCATGACTGGCTTGAGGTTGAGATGAGCTTGTGGAGGCTGAAACCCCACACACATTTCCTCCCTCACTTGCATTGCATGCATTTTACTGTTAAAGCTGATGTTTTTGTCTGTTTCTGTGTATCATTGACATGATCCCCTAGGACTCTCATTTCCTTTGATAAGGATTTGATGATAGACTTTTAGGTTGAAACCTATGCATGACAACATCTAGGAGTTCCCTGTTCAAACCTCAACCATAGGATGAATCCATGGCATGATAACAGTAGGACTTGATAGCCTCCCTCCTAGTTGATTTTATCCCGTAGTTTCCCGAACTACGTTTGCTCTGATCTTTCATACCAGATGAAAGTACGTAGGCATAGGATGCGATATCCTAGCGAGCAACCTTTCCCCGTAGTTAGCCGAACTACGTTGACTCTGATTTCTCGTTCCAGACGGGAATACGTAGGCATAAAGTGCGACGCTTTGCCGAGTCATTTTTCTTTTCTTTTTCAGCCAGCCTTGATAGGTAGATAGATTATAACCAACCCGTCCAAGTAAACACACCAGCGAGGATCCCGTCGAGTACGACGGACGTGAGGGGTGCTAATACCTTCCCCTTGCGTAACCGACTCCCGAACCCAGACAATGGTTGCGACGACCTTGTCTTACCCTTTTTCGTCAGGTTTTTCCGATCGTTTCCTTTCCCGCTCCGAGGGATAAACAACGAAAGGTGGCGACTCTTCTGTCATGCCGGCACCTTATTTTCGCGCAAGCGACAGCTGGCGACTCTGCTGGGGACTATATTGCATCTAGGGACTTTTCCCATCCCTTATGCTGGGACCGTTTCCCATCCCCTACGCGAGTCAATCCTATCGTTTGTGTGTTTGCTTGTTGGGTTGCGTCTATTTATCGCATTTTTACTTCTCGCATTTTTACTTCCCGCATTTTATTTCCCGCATTTTATTTCCAGTTCGATATGATTATCTGTGCTGCTGTGGGAGAGGGATGTTACTGTGAGTGAAAAGCCGGACCTGGGCTTGAGTACACACCTAGATATAGTTGCGGAGAAGTAGTAGACGAACCTGTCTGCTGAGCAGGCACAGTTCCCTACGAAAATCTGCGCTCAGACGAGATTCTTGCAGAGGTGCTCCTTTCCGGTCCTGAGGATCTGAGGGGAGTCCAGACGTGAGGGTTGTCGACTCTGGGGACCGATCATTTGGAAGTCAGCTAAGAGAGGCCTCTTCATGACTTGACGATGCCACTCCTTCTGGGAATCGTATTGTCACTCATGAATGTCTGTGACGCTGACAACCGCATAGGATGCCGTACCTTTGTCTGTGGATTAGGTCCATCATACCTGTGAGTGGGGTCGGGATATTGCAGGAAACTTTGACCTCCAGACCACCTGGTTTTCTTGACAGTGAATCAGTTATGTTGGGTTCTCAGTTGCAGATATGTTCTTGATAGAACAAGGGTTTGATCAGAGGATTTTATCATCGGGTGTTTGTTTGTTCTTGATAGAGCAGGCTTTGATCAGTGTATTGTTATCGGAGGTTTGTTCTGGATGGAGCAGATTTTTGAATGGGGCCTGAGGATCTCGTCAGCAGTTGTTGTTTGTTCTTGATAAGGCAGATTTTGAGTGGGGTTTGAAGATCTCATCAGCCGCCGTATTTTTGTTCTTGATAGGGCAGATTTCTGATTTGGGGTCCGAAGACTTCATCAACAGATATTCCTTGATCTTGCATCCGGGGTCTTTATTATCAAGCCTTCGTTCTTGACAGAGCAGAATTTTGATCTCGATCCTACCAGATGGTTATTCACAACAGATCAGATCAGGGGTTTTACACCGGGGTTTCCTTCACATCAGCGATTGTTGACATCGAATCTCCACAGCAGCCACCTGGATATATTGTTGCATACCTGCATTTTGCATTAGCCTGCATAATCATTCCATTAGCGTGTGTCTGTGACAGGTACCGTTTCCCCGATCCAAGATCTCTTATTGTGTTACTGCAGCCGTTCTCAGAAAGACTGTTGCGTATGAGTTCTCGGACCTTGATGTGTCGAATCTGACTATTGCTATGTAAGGTTGCTGTTTCCATGATTGGGCCCAGATTCCTCTCCTTATTATTGTCAGCATATGCCAGGATTGGGGGAAATCTCTCGAGCACACAGACTCACGCATGCATTTGCATGAAGCATTCTTGCATGACATACATTCTGTTGCTTTTCCTAATCTTTGATCTTGACAGGTTTTTCAGGTACTCAGGTTCCGAGCTGTTTTCGATCTCCAGGATTGATCAAAGACTCATCCACCGCTACTCAACTCGCGCCAATCAAACGAGAATCATGGACCAAGTACAGTCAGATGTTCAGGAGCTTCGTGAAAGGATGGATCGTTTTATGGAGTTGATGCAAGTAGTTGCAAACGGGCAAGATCAGCTGCGTACTTTGGTTCAACCTCTCATCTCCAGGGTTGACAGCAATGGAATACTTCATGGCGGGGCCGTGCCCACTCCTCCTCAAGGGGATACTCCTCAGAACGTTGTTCCTGCTGCCGGGGGCAACGGTAGTGCTAACGGCAATCTTATGACTAATCTCGGACTTAACGCGGCGGGCGCCGTCAATGGTGGTTTGGGAGCCAATGTTACCGTGGGGCCGGTCAACGGCAATGTTGGTGCAGGAAATATGGTGGTGCCTCAACCGTGGCTAGAGGACCATCAGGATGACATTTTCTCTCAGAGAGGTGTAGAGGCTGAGTTGACTGCTGAGGCTCGACTCAGGTTCAAGGCGCTGGAAGATAAAATGAGAGATATAGAAAATCAGAACACATTGGGCGTTGACATGTCCAAACTTGGGTTGATTGCTGACTTTAAAGTACCTCACAAGTTCAAGGTGCCTATCTTTGAGAAGTATAGAGGCACTACTTGTCCCCGTGTTCACCTCCGATCTTATTACAGAAAGATGTCCGCTTATTCTGATGATGAGAAGTTGCTGATGCACTTCTTTCAGGATAGTCTTTCTGGCCCATCGCTTGAATGGTATATGGGTTTGGAACCCGCTGCTGTGCGCACGTGGAAAGATCTCGCTGAAGCGTTTGTCCTCCACTATCAATATAATAGCGACTTGGCTCCCAACCGAGTTCAGCTTCAGAATCTCTCGCAGCGGAGCAATGAAAGCTTCAAGGAGTACGCCCAGCGGTGGCGTGAATTGGCTGCTCGGGTTCAACCGCCGATGGTTGAGCGTGAGTTGGTACAAATGTTCGTGGCTACTCTTCCTGGAGTCTATTATGAGAAGCTGATCAGTGGCATGACTGGAACGTTCTCGGCCCTCATCACTTTGGGCGAGCATGTTGAAAATGGTATAAAGATTGGAAAGATTCAAGGCGAATCATCCTCATCTGGAGGAGCTGGCAAGAAACCCTATACTGGCAAGCGTCGAGAGGGCGATGCCAGTGCTGTCACCAATGCTAGGAGAAAAGGCAAGGGCCTTCAGTCTCAGATCGCTAGCATAAACATTCCAGCTGCTCCCCCACAGCCGCAGCAGCAGCCCCAGCAACAGAATAATCCGGGATATAAGAGATATCAGAATCGGGGTCCCCTGGCAAACCGTCATTTGGAAGCTCCTCCTATGTCATATGCCCAGCTTCTGCAGACGTTGCTTCAGCTCCAATTAGTTCAGAAAAGGACATTGGCTCCCTTGACAGGGGCACCACCACCGGGGTATGATGCTAATGCTACTTGTGAATTTCATTCTGGGGCACCTGGCCATACAGTTGAGAATTGCAAAGCTTTTAAGCACAAAGTCCAGGACTTGGTCGACGCCAAGGTTATCAACTTTTCTGACAGCGTGCCCAACGTCACCAAGAATCCAATGCCTCATCATAGGGGGGCGGAGTAAATGCTGTTATCACTGAAGAGAATTCAGACTTGCTGACTGATGTCAGAGATTTGAAGACGCCGTTGAGTTTTGTTAAAGCTAAGCTGCTGAAGAAAGGCTTCTTTCCCGGATGTGGAGAGTTTTGTATGGCATGTGCTACACTTCCTGATGGGTGTGAGCAGTTGAGTGAAGGTATCCAGAGTCTGATGACCGAGGGTATTTTGCAGTTTAGTCGAAGCATTGAGAATGCGTCAGGGGAAGTCGTGCTGAAGCAGGCGGGCGAAGTTGCTACTATTACCATTCCTCGCCACCCTATCACTATTTCTGCGCCTCGTCCGCCTACTATTACCATCACCAGGGCCGGACCAATCCCGTTCGAGAGCACTAATGCCGTTCCATGGCATTATGGCGCCGAAGTGTATTGTAACGGTCAGAAGATAGAGCTGGAGCCGTCCGGATCAACTGCGCAGAATCTGGCTGAAGCTAGTGGTATCACCAGAAGTGGTAGAGTGTTCGCGCCGGCAGAGGGTGCAGCAGAGAAGGTAGTCCGGGCTGACGCTGTGGACAAGGGCAAAGGTAAAGCTGTTGAAGAGGTTCCTGCAGGGGCAGAGAAAGACTTGTTGGCTAAAGATGCAGAAGAGTTCATGCGACTGATCAGGAAAAGTGACTACAAGATTGTAGATCATCTTCACCAGACTCCGTCGAAGATCTCGATTCTTAACCTGTTGCTGTGTTCTGAAGCGCACCGCAACGCGTTGCTGAAAGTATTGAATGCTGCATACGTGCCGCAGGAGATATCAGTTAACCAACTCGAGGAAGTAGTAGCCCATGTCAATGCTGGTAATGGGCTGGGATTTACCGACCTGGAACTGACGCCCAAGGGAAGAGATCACAACAATGCCTTGCACGTCTCGATAGAGTGCAGAGGCACGATTATGTCACATGTCCTCGTGGATACGGGCTCCTCGCTTAACGTGCTTCCGAAGAAGGCACTGATGAAGTTGGATACCCGGGGACTGCTGTGCACGCCCAGTGATCTGGTCGTGAAGGCTTTTGACGGAACCAAGCGCCACGTCTTCGGAGAATTGACCCTGCCAATTCAAGTTGGTCCAGAGACGTTTAATGCAGTGTTCTATATCATGGATATCATGCCCGCCTATAGTTGCCTCTTAGGTCGGCCGTGGATCCATTCTGCTGGTGCCGTGACGTCCATGCTGCATTAGAAGCTTAAATATGCTGTTGGGGGCAGCATAGTGACAGTTTGTGGAGAGGAGGACATCATGGTAAGCCACCTGTCGTCCTTCAAATATGTCGAAATGGATGGCGAGATCCATGAGACTCTTTGCCAGGCGTTTGAAACCGTCAGGGTGAAGGAGGTAGCTCCCGTTGTTGCAGAGAAGCAAGAGGTGAACCTCTCCTCGTTCAAGGAAGCTAGGGCTGTTGTCGAAGCTGGTTCCACCCCAGGCTGGGGGCATGTTTTGGATATACCATTCAAACAGGATAAGTTTGGATTGGGGTATTCTCCTGAAGCTGAAGCTTCATCTTCTTCTGGTAGCTCGTCTCGTGGGAAAGGGCCGATCCTATTCACCAAGGGGGGAGTAATCTTTGAGAGTATCAACGCTACGTCAGAGGACAGCGGGGACAGTGACTGTGATCTTGACGCCTGGATTCAACCGAGCAAGCCAGGCGAGCGCCTTCACAACTGGACCATCAAGGAGATTATCGAGCTGACAAGTGAAGAGTAATGATTTGCTTTTTACAATCTTTGTACAACCCTATGTCCTGCCCGGGGCATATTGGTTTTACTGTCAGGGCCTTGTTGGATTATGTGTATGCATTTTGTTAATAAATAAAAGGCGTTTTCTTCGTAATCAAATATTGTGTTCTCTGTTATTCATATTTTATGTTTGTTTTGAAAAACAGCAAAATGGCAACGAGGTTCGTGCTAACCTGCATATTCCTGCTTTAAACTTAACCCTTGTTATTGCAGGATCCACGTAACAGATGACATCGACTCTGGACCCTCTACGGCTCACTACGACTTTGATTGCCCGATCTATCAAGCCGAGGATGAGATTGGTGAAGACGAAAACCTTCCGGAAGAGTTGGCCCGCTTGTTGAGACAAGAGGAGAAGGTTATTCTGCCTCACGAGGAGGAGATTGAGATCGTAAATCTGGGTTCTGAGGAGCTTATCAGGAATGTCAGAGTAGGGGCTACGTTGCAGAATGATGTCAAGCATAGACTGGTCGAGATGCTTCGAGAGTATAGTGACGTCTTTGCTTGGTCATATGAGGATATGCCCGGACTTGACACAGATATCGTGGTCCATCGCTTGCCGTTGCGAGAAGATTGCCCTCCAGTCAAGCAGAAGCTCAGGAGGACGAGACCAGACATGGCTGTAAAAATCAAAGAAGAGGCCCAGAAGCAGTTGGATGCAGGATTTTTAGCCGTTACCACCTACCCTCCGTGGGTCGCCAACATAGTGCCTGTACCGAAGAAGGACGGTAAGGTACGCATGTGCGTCGATTATCGGGATTTGAACAGGGCGAGCCCTAAGGATGATTTCCCGTTGCCTCATATCGATGTGTTGGTCGACAATACAGCCCAGTTTTCCGTGTTTTCGTTCATGGATGGCTTCTCCGGTTACAATCAGATTAAGATGGCGCCGGAGGACATGGAGAAAACAACGTTTATTACCCCCTGGGGCACGTTTTGCTACAAGGTAATGCCCTTCGGTCTGAAGAACGCAGGGGCCACTTACCAGCGAGCAATGGTAACTTTGTTTCATGATATGATTCATCATGAGATCGAGGTCTATGTTGATGACATGATTGCAAAATCCCAAACGGAGGAGGAGCATCTGGTCAATTTGCTGAAGCTGTTTGAAAGGCTTAGGAAGTTCAAGCTGAGGCTGAATCCTAACAAGTGCACTTTCGGAGTGCGGTCCGGAAAGTTATTAGGGTTTATCGTTAGTGAACGAGGTATTGAAGTTGATCCTGCGAAGATAAAAGCTATCCAAGAGATGCCAGCGCCGAAAACAGAAAAAGAAGTTCGTGGTTTCTTGGGCCGAATAAACTACATTGCGAGGTTTATCTCCCAGCTCACGGCCACTTGTGAACCGATGTTCAAGTTGTTAAAGAAAAATCAGGCGATTACTTGGAATGAAGATTGCCAGAAGGCATTCGATAAGATAAAGCAGTATCTTCAAGAACCTCCAATCTTGATACCCCCAGTGGCTGGACGGCCATTAATCATGTACTTGACAGTTCTGGAGAATAGTATGGGGTGTGTTCTCGGTCAGCACGACGAGACGGGCAGAAAAGAGCATGCCATTTACTATTTGAGTAAAAAGTTCACTGAGTGTGAATCTCGATACTCGATGCTGGAGAAGACGTGTTGTGCATTAGCTTGGGCCGCCAAACGTCTGCGACAGTATATGCTCAATCACACCACTATGCTGATTTCGAAGATGGATCCGATCAAGTACGTCTTCGAGAAGCAGGCTCTTTCGGGCAGGATTGCCAGATGGCAGATGGTGTTAACAGAATATGATATTCAGTACGTCTCTCAGAAAGCCATCAAGGGAAGCGTATTGTCTGATTACCTTGCCGAACAGCCGATCGAAGACTATCAGCCGATGAAGTTCGAGTTCCCTGACGAGGACATTATGTTTCTCAAAGCAAAGGATTGCGAGGAGCCATTGCCCGACGAGGGGCCAGATAGGAAGTCTCAGTGGAAGTTGATATTCGACGGAGCGGTTAATTCCTATGGAAGTGGCATCGGGGCTATCATCACGACTCCTCACGGATCCCACATCCCGTTTACTGCGAGACTGACGTTTCCAGTTACCAACAACGAAGCAGAGTACGAAGCATGTATTATGGGTCTAGAAGAGGCAATTGATTTGAGAATCAAGAATCTAGACATATATGGTGACTCAGCGCTTGTAATCAATCAGATCAAAGGGGAGTGGGAAACTCGTCAACCGAATCTAGTGCCGTACATGAATTATGCCAGGAGGCTGCTTCCGTTCTTCGACCGAGTAGAACTTCATCATGTACCCCGGGCTGAAAATCAAATGGCTGATGCTTTAGCCACCCTGGCTTCAATGTATAAGGTCAATCTTTGGAATGAAGCTCCAAGCATTGTTCTTTCGCGTCTTGACAGACCAGCATATGTGTTCGCAATCGAGGATGCCACTGACGGCAAGCCATGGTTCCACGACATCCAGACCTTCCTTATGACTAAGGAGTATCCCGTGGGTGCGTCGACCCAGGATAAGAAGACTCTGAGGAGGCTATCTGGAAACTTTTACCTCAATCCTGATGGAGTGCTGTACAAGAGAAACCACGATCTCGTGCTACTCAGATGTGTAGATGAGAAAGAGGCGAGTATGCTCATGGAAGAAGTCCATGAGGGCACATTTGGTACGCACGCCGGCGGGCATGCCATGACGAGAAAGATCCTGAGAGCAGGATATTACTGGTTGACTATGGAGTCGGATTGCTTCAGATTCGCGAAGAAATGTCATAAATGCCAGATTTATGCTGATAAAGTTCATGTGCCGCCGTGCCCGTTGAATGTCATGTCCTCCCCTTGGCCGTTCTCCATGTGGGGCATTGACATGATAGGCAAGATCGAGCCCACCGCATCCAATGGTCATCGTTTTATTCTGGTAGCTATCGACTACTTCACCAAGTGGGTGGAGGCAGCCTCGTATGCTAATGTGACCAAGCAGGTGGTGGCTAAGTTCATAAAGAGGGACATCATCTGTCGCTATGGAATTCCCGAGCGGATCAGTACTGATAATGGTTCGAATTTGAATAATAAGATGATGAAGGAGTTGTGCCAGAGCTTCAAGATTGAACACCACAACTCATCTCCTTATCGGCCGAAGATGAATGGCGCCGTTGAAGCGGCCAATAAGAACATCAAGAAGATTGTTCAGAAGATGGTTGTGACGTATAAAGATTGGCACGAGATGCTGTCGTTTGCCTTGCACGGTTATCGTATGACGGTGCGTACGTCGACCGGGGCAACTCCTTTCTCCTTGGTGTACGGTATGGAAGCTGTCCTACCGCTAGAAGTGGAGATTCCCTCTTTGCGAGTTTTGGTTGATGTGAAACTTGATGAGGCAGAATGGGTGACGAATCGCCTGAACCAGCTCAGCCTGATGGACGAGAAGAGGCTAGCATCGATTGCATTTGGTCGCCTGTACCAAAGCCGAATGAAGAAGGCTTATGATAAGAAGGTGCGTCCTCGAAGCTTTCAGACGGGTGATCTCGTCCTGAAGAAGATTCTTCCGCCACACTCCGATCACCGGGGCAAGTGGACTCCGAATTACGAAGGGCCGTATGTCGTCAGCAAGGTCTTCTCGGGAGGAGCTTTGTTGTTATCCACGATGGATGGTGAAGATTTTGCATCCCCGGTGAACGCGGACGCAGTTAAAAAATACTTTGCTTGAAAGCGACCCGCTGGACAAAAAAGAAAGAGTCCAGGCAAAAAAGGGGCATCCCGGCGAACCAAAAACAGAATAAGAGGTTCGGGCAAAAATTAGGGATATATTGAAAAAATGTACACCCGCGAAGTCGAAAACCTACACTGGGCGGCTTCGGCAAAAAAGGGTATCCCGGTGAACTGAAAACCCGAAAGGGCGGTTCACGCAAAAGTTAGGGATTTGAATAAGCAAATGACTGCGTTCCGCGTATGGACTTTCGTTGTTTAGTGGTTCGGAAGACCTGAGGGCCGTTTATCTGAATCAATCTCTTCCAAAGCTGAAGCATCGGAGAAGTATCGAAGTCGAGTGGGTCTTAGAGGGATCAACTCATGGTGTTCGTCTACGCCTCGATTGCCGACATTTGTATATACTGATGTATATTTATGTTTTCTTTGTGCGCGGCTTCCTCATTCCAGGAGCTTGCCTCTGTTGTAAAACATTTTTGCCCATTCAGGGGTTCATCATCAATAAAATGCACATTATTCAGCAATCCTACTTGTCTGTTTAGCATTTATCTGTTTTGTTTGCGAATGATAACGCCGATGTGTTTCTCGATAAAATGCGCATACATAAACTTGCGGGCCTAAGCCCATTGATTGTTGAAACAATTAACTAACTGAACATTGTCGCGAGATAATAACCCTGATAGGCCCCTTTGAGGAGGTTATCTTGTCTGTTTGTCTGTGTTGTTGCAGGTATAACCCTTGCCAGAAGATGTGCCGTGCGTATCCCCGAAGCAGGATGAGTCCTCCTTCTCCAGCAGAGTTCAGTAGTCTCTCCCCCGCAGAATCAGAATCTGAATGATGAGCATTGATATGTCTTCCCCAGGTAGAGTTGATTCTCTTCCCCAAGCAGATGCGTCCTGAAGGAATGTCACCTCGCCGGCTGAGTCAAGCGCCGAAGAATGACTCTTTCTTCCCCAGCACCGGGTCACAAGTGCAGATTTCAGAAAAGTGCTCGGGAGCTGAAGCTCGTGTTTTCCCCCAGTAAAGTCACCGAAGCAGGTGTCCCCCCCGCACCGGGTCACAAGTGCAAGTCTCGTAGGAAGCTGTTCGTATACCGAAGTATGCAGTAACTGATGGTGCCAGACTGAAGTCTCCAGCGGAGTTGAGATTCCCTCACCAGAGTCAGGCTCTCTCCTGAAGTTCGATGATTCCTTCTTCCCCAGTAGAGTGTTGGAGCAGCTAATGTTGCATTCCCCTGCAGAGCTGTACTCTCCCCCGAAGGCAGATGATTCTTTCTTCCCCAGTGGAATCGAATTCCCCATCAGAATTGTACTCTCTAGTGAAGTAGAACGATTTCCCTCCCCGGCTGAGTCCGCAGAAAAGCAGAATCCTTGGAAGTTGATCAGATCATGATCAATTTTCCTCAGCAGAGCATTGAACAGCTGATGCTGTATTTCCCCCTGAGTCGCACTCTATCCAGTAAAGCAGAATGATTTCTCCTTCCTCAGCCGAGTTTGCAGATGTCCAAGAGATCCGAATCCTTGGAAGTGGATCAGATCATGATTGGTTTTTCCCCAGTGGAGTGTTAAGCAGCTGAAGTTGGTTCCCCCACAGAGTGGTCATCCCCAAAAGAGTAGCCGAGACGGCCGCGCAGTTCATCCTCGCGATTGATATCAGCAGATCCAAGTTCTCGTAGAGCTTCATCCCCTGCAGCAGTCAGCTGAAGTTGTTCCCCTGCAGCAGTTCGCGGAAGATTAATTCCCCAGACAGAGCCTGATTGATATTGGCGTGTTCACGTTCTCCTCAGCAGGATGATTCCTCTACCTGAGTGGTTCTTTCTCCTTGACAGGAGGATTCCCCCTTCGGCATTTATTTTGCTGATGGGATCGTATCATTGTGCATGATTGCACAGCATTGTGTATGACTGCATAGCATCTGACGTTGCAATAGCATTGTGCATGATTGCATGGCATTTAGCATAAATGCATATCATTCCCACTGTGTGGGGCATGACGCCAAAGCATACGCATCATAAGCATGACCTAGGTCATTATCATCCTTGTTGAACAGGTGTATCCCCAAAAGACCAGTTGCTCAGGACGATTCTTGATGTTCTCCCCAGCAAGGTTGTTTTCTTAGATGATTCTAAAAGACCCCGGTGTGATCCCCGCAGTCGCTCGCTCAAGATGATTTTTGAGATCCCCAGCGAAGTCTTCAGTTCAAGATGATTCTCGAACTCCTCAGCAGGGCCGTTTGCTTAAGACGATTCTTAAGACTCCAGAGCAGTTTCCCGAATAGTTTGCTCAGGACGATTCTTGAGCTCCCCAATGGCGTCTCCAGCAGGAGTTGCCCAGGAAGATTCCTGGAATTCCCAACAGAATGTTTGCTCCAGAAAGGTTATCAGTTCAGGACGATTCTTGAAGATGCCCGACGGATCTGTTTGTTCAAGTTGATTCTTGAAGTCCTCAGCAGCATGATATGTCTGCTCCAGCAACGACGTCTAATCTGAAGATGGATTTCGTAAGCGCCCGATGGCGATATCAGAAGGTTCCTGTGAGTCCAGATTTCCGTGTTGATGAATCAACAGGTAGCTTAAGACAAGGTTCCAGGGTTGTAGATACAACAGAGTGATTCGTGTGAGTCTGAAGACCAAGTCAGTTATCCTGAGGAGATGATTGATTGCGATCAAGTGAATAGTTTTTCTTCTGACTGAAGTCGAAGATGTTTCCCCAGCTGAAGCGGAGTTTTGCCTGAAGGCAAAGTGTTTGAATCCCCGTAGAGTCATGAATGGCTCAGGATACCATTTCTTTGACTAAAGTCACAGATTTCCCGAGCTGAAGCGAAGGTGCCTAAAGGCAAGGTTATCCCCCAAGGTCATGAATGACCTAGGATTCATTTTTCGGACTGAAGGCCGAAGTATATCCCTGACTGAAGTCACGGATGCTCTATAGCAGAGGTGGAGTTGCCTGAAGGTAGATCCATGTATCCTTGAAGGCCAAGGATCATTTTCTTCAGACTGAAGTCAAAGATACCTCCTGCAGAGTTGCCGTCCTTGAAGGCCAAGGATGCTTATCTTCAGAGGTACTTGAAGATCTTTTCTGGCTGAAGCTGGAAGTGGCCAGGGGCCAGGGTTTCATATAGTTCTGATGTTGAAGTTCTACGGCAAGCATTGCGCAGTAGTATTCCGATGTTCGTTATGGTTCTGAGGGTGAACCCCAGATCAGAGTGTGCTCGGTTAAGTCTCTCATTCCCAGCGGAGTAGGTTCAAATACGCAAGTGTACCTTTTGTTCCATTTACCAGGGGTGAACCCCAAGTCAGAATTGTTCAGTGTTATAGTTGTCCAGCAGTGAGGTTGGGTATTTTGATTATCCGACGGCGAGGTCAGATTACGTTTGTTTCCGGCAGCGAGGTTGGATGCTTGTTCGACGGCAATGTCAGACTCCTTAAATCCCCAGCAGAGATGATGTTGGTACGACGACGACGTCGAGTGTCTCTCAGAGCGATGTTTGCTTCCGACGGCGATGTCAGATTCAGTTTTCCAGCAGCAATGTTGGGTATGTTAGAAGATTCAGTTCTCCGGCGGCGAGGTTGGGTGTTGTGGTTGTCTGAAGGCAACGTCAGAAGAATTTAATGTGGATAACTGACGGTGATGTCAGGTCGATATGTCTCCAGCTAGTTGTTGAGCGGCTAGTGTCGCAGTATTCAAAGATTTGTTCCCCGCAGAGTACCGTGTGCTCATGCAGTTGGCAAATTTTCGGGTTTACCGATATTCAACCGTCTCGCACCTTGATTGGTTGAGAGCCGTTCGCTTCTCACCCAGTCAGGTTCAAGCCGTTTGAATAGGGGCAGCTGTTGCACCCCAAAATTTGACCAACAATTATCTATTCATCAAGTGTTGGAAAGTTGGTACCTTCATCAGAAAGTTCAGGAGATCCTCAGAAGAATTGGTTGAAACCAAGGGATGTGTGCTTCACAGTTTGAAAGTTGTGGGTGTTCCTCAGATGATTCTGAGACTTTGAGAATGAACTTGATGTTTTGAGAAAGCCTATGAGATGTCTTGATAGCCATCATGAAGCCCAGAGAGGTCATTGTGTAAGAGTTCAGAGGATTCAACCATGAGTGGTAGGATTAGGGTTTTGACTGGGTCAACCCTAGGATAACTGAAAATTTGGAGAAGGTTGAGACCCAATACAAGGGCCATGAGATCATGGAATGATGTATAGAGATGTTATAAAGATGATTCCTAGACCAACTCATCATGATTAAGGAGTTTGAGAAGTTTCAAGTTAGGGTTTCTGAGGATTGTCAGTGAAAAACCCTAATTTGATCCCTATTTTCCAGGCAGTTTTAGCTCAAGATGTGATTGTCATCTCATCTTCCCCACAACATGAATGTTGTAGAGCTTGTTCTTAGCTTTAATTTGAGTGGTGGAAGTCCTTGATAGGAGTTACAGAGCTCAAGTTATGGTTTTGACAAATTACAGGTCATCAGAGGTGTGTGAATCTGGGTCCTTGAAAGTCACCCAGCTTGCAGACAACTTTTGCCCTAGTAGGTTGATTCCTATGGTTTCTTGGTCAACATGAATGTTGAAGAGGATCTTCTTAGCTTTAATTTGAGTGGTAGAAGTCCTTGATAGGATGTGGGGAACTCAACTTATGGTTTGAACAAGACAGGGGTATTTTGGTCATTTGTCAGTTATGGGTCATTTTAGCCAATGCCTAAAACTCCTATTTCCAAGCCTCAAATGGAAAAACTCAAAACATGAAAGTTGCTCAAAATGTGATTTTAAGTCTAGAAAGAAGGTCACAAATTGTTGAAAAAGCTCATAGCATGAAATTCCATGATTGGTCAAAAATGAACTAAAAAAGGCTTATAACTTTGAAAAGTTGAAATTGAAAAGTGATTTGGGAGATCCACAAATCCAAAATAGGTCATCCAATATATCATTTTGATTGGAAAAACCATTTTAAGAACTTTGGTTTAAATAGATTTTTCATTTGAGGCTTAAAAAATGAGGTTCCTTTGGAAATTTGTTGCTTGCAAAAGAAGGCAATGTTGAAAAACCCTACATAAGCCAAAGATACACTTGTTTTTTCACTCATCCTCACTTAATAACTCATGTAAGGAGAATTTGAGACCAAATTACAAGGCATGGCATATGAGATGTGAGAAATCCAACTTGGCATATCATGAGATTTTAAAGAAACTTCCATCACATTCTAGATGAATCTAGAAGCATCCATCAATTGTTATAAAAAGAATGCATCAGAGAGTGATCAAGGGTTGGTGAAACTTGAGCCAAGTCAGAGGAGAGAGAGAGATACATTGCCATTGGAGAGATTTCTTCAAGTTGAAGCAATCCAAGATATCTTCCACTACAAGCCATCTCCACCATCACAAGTGCAAACAGAAGGTTGAGGACCATTGTAGGATCATCTTGAACCAATTTCAAGCCTTGCAAGCATCCCCACGAGCTTCCTCCATCATTGTTTGACAGGTTTCTTCTTCACCTTATATCTCCTAAATTATTGAGTTTTAGTTAGTTTTATAGGTATAGAAATGATGTACTAGGCTAGATGATTAAACCCTAGAAGTTACAGCTTGTTCCATGGCAATCCATAACAGAACCTTGAATCTTTAATCTCCAAGATTGGTGTAGATTGTTAGTTTTAGGCATCATGAATTAGGTTAGAATGATCAGGATAACATCAAGAACATCTGTATACTGTTAGACTGAAGTTTGGTGAAGATTGGTGTCAGTTGGGCATGGGTGTACCAAGGTGTTTAAGCATTCTGTTAGAACAACCTAGGTGGAGTCAAGAAAATCTATTCGTACCATCTTATTCTAGGCAGTTGGTAGAGCAAGTTTCGTGTTTGGAGCATGTGAAACCATGGCGTGTGGAGAGAGCTAGAAGAGCTCGAATTTGAATGCATGAGGGAGGGGTCTGAAAACCCTAATTCGCGTTTGGGACGATGAAGATGAGCCGCTAGATCATTCCCAGAGTTTGACATTTTATTCAGATCCAACGGCTGTGCGCGTGTCTGAGATTGGAGGGAAAATTCAAGCTAATCCCAAACGCTGCGTTTCATTAAACCAGCGCTGGGCCTCAATGTTCTATTCCCACCCCCCTTTTATGTAGCCCAATCATTTTTAGCTAGCGTGTATTGCTGATCACACCCCTCCCCTTCATTTAATTTTAATTCTTTTAATTTTCTTTTAATATTTTTTCTGTTTTGTTAAATTCATTAAAAATTGGAAATTAATGATTTTTAACTTCTTCTTTTTTCTATGAGTAGATGAAAATGTGTAGAAAATTATAAAAATAAAAATGAGATTTTATTTTTAGGTTTAATATTTTTAATAGATTTTCCAATTAAATAGCTTTTTAATTGTTTAATTTTGTATCATGATTTTGTAGGAATTGTTTTAGGACCTTCCCTTAGGGTTTTTTATCCATTCTTTTTTGTGCAATTAGATGATGAATCATAGTTCCCCATAGGATTTTTTCTAGAATTAATCTTGATTAGTTTAATTAGGGTAGATGTAGGGTATCCTGATTAGGGTTTAGATTGTGCTTAGGTGATGAATCCCTTTCTTTGATTAAGTTTCATTTTGATTTTTAGGTAGAGACCTATGTAGATGTTATGAGTAGGTGTTGAGGACCCTTGTGAATATTTGTTAGATTTTTCCCCATTAGTTTAGTATTTTTAGGTATTTTCTGAAGTTGCCTGATGATTTGATCTGTTCAGTGGGTTATCTGTTCATCTGTGGGGTTCATTCTGAGGAATTTGCTGAGGGGCTTGTGTTGCCTTGAAGATTTGGATGGAGAGCATCATGAAGAGGAGATTGTAGATTAAGAATCAGAGACCCAGAGCTTGTCTTGTTCCCTGTCTGTGAGGTTTGAGATCCTGAAGTTTGAAGGAAGTTCATGGTACTTTCCTGAGGAAGGCACTATGAATGACCTTCATTCTTTCTTCTCACCTCTTTCTTAAGTATCCAATGATGTTGGAGCCAACTTGTGAGTTTAATTTCTCCTGAGGAGGAATGTAAACTGATCACATGTTGTTGAGCCACATGGGATACAACTCCTAAGTGGAAGCCTCCTAGTACTTTCCTGAGGAAGGTCCTATGGGTCTATTCACTTAGTTCCCTTAGTATATCTAGGATTTCTCAAGTATCCAATGATGTTGGAGCCAACTTGTGAGTTTAATTTCTCCTGAGGAGGAATGTAAACTGATCACATGTTGTTGAGCCACATGGGATACAACTCCTAAGTGGAAGCCTCCTAGTACTTTCCTGAGGAAGGTCCTATGAGTCTGTTCATTTAGTTCCACTAGTTCAGATAGGATTTCCTAAATATCCAGTGATGTTGGAGCCTGCTTGTGAGTTTAGTTTCTCCTGAGGAGGAATGTAAACTGATCACAGTGGTTGAGCCACATAGGATATAACTCCTGAGTATACACCTCTTAGTGCTTTCCTGAGGAAGACACTATGAGTCTGCTTGCTTAGCTCCCTTTCTTTGGTAAGCTTGTTCTGAAGCTTGAAGACTGGGATTGATTTCTCCTGTTTAGGGTTTTGCTTGAGAGCTTTGCTTAGATCTGATTTAGATTCTGTGATTAGGGTTAGGATTAGAGAGTAGATTGATTCTTTCTCCAGTGTGTTTTGTTTACCTGATGGTACTTCCCTTCCTTTATCTGTTATTGCTTGATAGCATGTTGTTTATTTTCAGTATGATTGCTGTTATTTCATGACTGGCTTGAGGTTGAGATGAGCTTGTGGAGGCTGAAACCCCACACACATTTCCTCCCTCACTTGCATTGCATGCATTTTACTGTTAAAGCTGATGTTTTTGTCTGTTTCTGTGTATCATTGACATGATCCCCTAGGACTCTCATTTCCTTTGATAAGGATTTGATGATAGACTTTTAGGTTGAAACCTATGCATGACAACATCTAGGAGTTCCCTGTTCAAACCTCAACCATAGGATGAATCCATGGCATGATAACAGTAGGACTTGATAGCCTCCCTCCTAGTTGATTTTATCCCGTAGTTTCCCGAACTACGTTTGCTCTGATCTTTCATACCAGATGAAAGTACGTAGGCATAGGATGCGATATCCTAGCGAGCAACCTTTCCCCGTAGTTAGCCGAACTACGTTGACTCTGATTTCTCGTTCCAGACGGGAATACGTAGGCATAAAGTGCGACGCTTTGCCGAGTCATTTTTCTTTTCTTTTTCAGCCAGCCTTGATAGGTAGATAGATTATAACCAACCCGTCCAAGTAAACACACCAGCGAGGATCCCGTCGAGTACGACGGACGTGAGGGGTGCTAATACCTTCCCCTTGCGTAACCGACTCCCGAACCCAGACAATGGTTGCGACGACCTTGTCTTACCCTTTTTCGTCAGGTTTTTCCGATCGTTTCCTTTCCCGCTCCGAGGGATAAATAACGAAAGGTGGCGACTCTTCTGTCATGCCGGCACCTTATTTTCGCGCAAGCGACAGCTGGCGACTCTGCTGGGGACTATATTGCATCTAGGGACTTTTCCCATCCCTTATGCTGGGACCGTTTCCCATCCCCTACGCGAGTCAATCCTATCGTTTGTGTGTTTGCTTGTTGGGTTGCGTCTATTTATCGCATTTTTACTTCTCGCATTTTTACTTCCCGCATTTTATTTCCCGCATTTTATTTCCAGTTCGATATGATTATCTGTGCTGCTGTGGGAGAGGGATGTTACTGTGAGTGAAAAGCCGGACCTGGGCTTGAGTACACACCTAGATATAGTTGCGGAGAAGTAGTAGACGAACCTGTCTGCTGAGCAGGCACAGTTCCCTACGAAAATCTGCGCTCAGACGAGATTCTTGCAGAGGTGCTCCTTTCCGGTCCTGAGGATCTGAGGGGAGTCCAGACGTGAGGGTTGTCGACTCTGGGGACCGATCATTTGGAAGTCAGCTAAGAGAGGCCTCTTCATGACTTGACGATGCCACTCCTTCTGGGAATCGTATTGTCACTCATGAATGTCTGTGACGCTGACAACCGCATAGGATGCCGTACCTTTGTCTGTGGATTAGGTCCATCATACCTGTGAGTGGGGTCGGGATATTGCAGGAAACTTTGACCTCCAGACCACCTGGTTTTCTTGACAGTGAATCAGTTATGTTGGGTTCTCAGTTGCAGATATGTTCTTGATAGAACAAGGGTTTGATCAGAGGATTTTATCATCGGGTGTTTGTTTGTTCTTGATAGAGCAGGCTTTGATCAGTGTATTGTTATCGGAGGTTTGTTCTGGATGGAGCAGATTTTTGAATGGGGCCTGAGGATCTCGTCAGCAGTTGTTGTTTGTTCTTGATAAGGCAGATTTTGAGTGGGGTTTGAAGATCTCATCAGCCGCCGTATTTTTGTTCTTGATAGGGCAGATTTCTGATTTGGGGTCCGAAGACTTCATCAACAGATATTCCTTGATCTTGCATCCGGGGTCTTTATTATCAAGCCTTCGTTCTTGACAGAGCAGAATTTTGATCTCGATCCTACCAGATGGTTATTCACAACAGATCAGATCAGGGGTTTTACACCGGGGTTTCCTTCACATCAGCGATTGTTGACATCGAATCTCCACAGCAGCCACCTGGATATATTGTTGCATACCTGCATTTTGCATTAGCCTGCATAATCATTCCATTAGCGTGTGTCTGTGACAGGTACCGTTTCCCCGATCCAAGATCTCTTATTGTGTTACTGCAGCCGTTCTCAGAAAGACTGTTGCGTATGAGTTCTCGGACCTTGATGTGTCGAATCTGACTATTGCTATGTAAGGTTGCTGTTTCCATGATTGGGCCCAGATTCCTCTCCTTATTATTGTCAGCATATGCCAGGATTGGGGGAAATCTCTCGAGCACACAGACTCACGCATGCATTTGCATGAAGCATTCTTGCATGACATACATTCTGTTGCTTTTCCTAATCTTTGATCTTGACAGGTTTTTCAGGTACTCAGGTTCCGAGCTGTTTTCGATCTCCAGGATTGATCAAAGACTCATCCACCGCTACTCAACTCGCGCCAATCAAACGAGAATCATGGACCAAGTACAGTCAGATGTTCAGGAGCTTCGTGAAAGGATGGATCGTTTTATGGAGTTGATGCAAGTAGTTGCAAACGGGCAAGATCAGCTGCGTACTTTGGTTCAACCTCTCATCTCCAGGGTTGACAGCAATGGAATACTTCATGGCGGGGCCGTGCCCACTCCTCCTCAAGGGGATACTCCTCAGAACGTTGTTCCTGCTGCCGGGGGCAACGGTAGTGCTAACGGCAATCTTATGACTAATCTCGGACTTAACGCGGCGGGCGCCGTCAATGGTGGTTTGGGAGCCAATGTTACCGTGGGGCCGGTCAACGGCAATGTTGGTGCAGGAAATATGGTGGTGCCTCAACCGTGGCTAGAGGACCATCAGGATGACATTTTCTCTCAGAGAGGTGTAGAGGCTGAGTTGACTGCTGAGGCTCGACTCAGGTTCAAGGCGCTGGAAGATAAAATGAGAGATATAGAAAATCAGAACACATTGGGCGTTGACATGTCCAAACTTGGGTTGATTGCTGACTTTAAAGTACCTCACAAGTTCAAGGTGCCTATCTTTGAGAAGTATAGAGGCACTACTTGTCCCCGTGTTCACCTCCGATCTTATTACAGAAAGATGTCCGCTTATTCTGATGATGAGAAGTTGCTGATGCACTTCTTTCAGGATAGTCTTTCTGGCCCATCGCTTGAATGGTATATGGGTTTGGAACCCGCTGCTGTGCGCACGTGGAAAGATCTCGCTGAAGCGTTTGTCCTCCACTATCAATATAATAGCGACTTGGCTCCCAACCGAGTTCAGCTTCAGAATCTCTCGCAGCGGAGCAATGAAAGCTTCAAGGAGTACGCCCAGCGGTGGCGTGAATTGGCTGCTCGGGTTCAACCGCCGATGGTTGAGCGTGAGTTGGTACAAATGTTCGTGGCTACTCTTCCTGGAGTCTATTATGAGAAGCTGATCAGTGGCATGACTGGAACGTTCTCGGCCCTCATCACTTTGGGCGAGCATGTTGAAAATGGTATAAAGATTGGAAAGATTCAAGGCGAATCATCCTCATCTGGAGGAGCTGGCAAGAAACCCTATACTGGCAAGCATCGAGAGGGCGATGCCAGTGCTGTCACCAATGCTAGGAGAAAAGGCAAGGGCCCTCAGTCTCAGATCGCTAGCATAAACATTCCAGCTGCTCCCCCACAGCCGCAGCAGCAGCCCCAGCAACAGAATAATCCGGGATATAAGAGATATCAGAATCGGGGTCCCCTGGCAAACCGTCATTTGGAAGCTCCTCCTATGTCATATGCCCAGCTTCTGCAGACGTTGCTTCAGCTCCAATTAGTTCAGAAAAGGACATTGGTTCCCTTGACAGGGGCACCACCACCGGGGTATGATGCTAATGCTACTTGTGAATTTCATTCTGGGGCACCTGGCCATACAGTTGAGAATTGCAAAGCTTTTAAGCACAAAGTCCAGGACTTGGTCGACGCCAAGGTTATCAACTTTTCTGACAGCGTGCCCAACGTCACCAAGAATCCAATGCCTCATCATAGGGGGGCGGAGTAAATGCTGTTATCACTGAAGAGAATTCAGACTTGCTGACTGATGTCAGAGATTTGAAGACGCCGTTGAGTTTTGTTAAAGCTAAGCTGCTGAAGAAAGGCTTCTTTCCCGGATGTGGAGAGTTTTGTATGGCATGTGCTACACTTCCTGATGGGTGTGAGCAGTTGAGTGAAGGTATCCAGAGTCTGATGACCGAGGGTATTTTGCAGTTTAGTCGAAGCATTGAGAATGCGTCAGGGGAAGTCGTGCTGAAGCAGGCGGGCGAAGTTGCTACTATTACCATTCCTCGCCACCCTATCACTATTTCTGCGCCTCGTCCGCCTACTATTACCATCACCAGGGCCGGACCAATCCCGTTCGAGAGCACTAATGCCGTTCCATGGCATTATGGCGCCGAAGTGTATTGTAACGGTCAGAAGATAGAGCTGGAGCCGTCCGGATCAACTGCGCAGAATCTGGCTGAAGCTAGTGGTATCACCAGAAGTGGTAGAGTGTTCGCGCCGGCAGAGGGTGCAGCAGAGAAGGTAGTCCGGGCTGACGCTGTGGACAAGGGCAAAGGTAAAGCTGTTGAAGAGGTTCCTGCAGGGGCAGAGAAAGACTTGTTGGCTAAAGATGCAGAAGAGTTCATGCGACTGATCAGGAAAAGTGACTACAAGATTGTAGATCATCTTCACCAGACTCCGTCGAAGATCTCGATTCTTAACCTGTTGCTGTGTTCTGAAGCGCACCGCAACGCGTTGCTGAAAGTATTGAATGCTGCATACGTGCCGCAGGAGATATCAGTTAACCAACTCGAGGAAGTAGTAGCCCATGTCAATGCTGGTAATGGGCTGGGATTTACCGACCTGGAACTGACGCCCAAGGGAAGAGATCACAACAATGCCTTGCACGTCTCGATAGAGTGCAGAGGCACGATTATGTCACATGTCCTCGTGGATACGGGCTCCTCGCTTAACGTGCTTCCGAAGAAGGCACTGATGAAGTTGGATACCCGGGGACTGCTGTGCACGCCCAGTGATCTGGTCGTGAAGGCTTTTGACGGAACCAAGCGCCACGTCTTCGGAGAATTGACCCTGCCAATTCAAGTTGGTCCAGAGACGTTTAATGCAGTGTTCTATATCATGGATATCATGCCCGCCTATAGTTGCCTCTTAGGTCGGCCGTGGATCCATTCTGCTGGTGCCGTGACGTCCACGCTGCATCAGAAGCTTAAATATGCTGTTGGGGGCAGCATAGTGACAGTTTGTGGAGAGGAGGACATCATGGTAAGCCACCTGTCGTCCTTCAAATATGTCGAAATGGATGGCGAGATCCATGAGACTCTTTGCCAGGCGTTTGAAACCGTCAGGGTGAAGGAGGTAGCTCCCGTTGTTGCAGAGAAGCAAGAGGTGAACCTCTCCTCGTTCAAGGAAGCTAGGGCTGTTGTCGAAGCTGGTTCCACCCCAGGCTGGGGGCATGTTTTGGATATACCATTCAAACAGGATAAGTTTGGATTGGGGTATTCTCCTGAAGCTGAAGCTTCATCTTCTTCTGGTAGCTCGTCTCGTGGGAAAGGGCCGATCCTATTCACCAAGGGGGGAGTAATCTTTGAGAGTATCAACGCTACGTCAGAGGACAGCGGGGACAGTGACTGTGATCTTGACGCCTGGATTCAACCGAGCAAGCCAGGCGAGCGCCTTCACAACTGGACCATCAAGGAGATTATCGAGCTGACAAGTGAAGAGTAATGATTTGCTTTTTACAATCTTTGTACAACCCTATGTCCTGCCCGGGGCATATTGGTTTTACTGTCAGGGCCTTGTTGGATTATGTGTATGCATTTTGTTAATAAATAAAAGGCGTTTTCTTCGTAATCAAATATTGTGTTCTCTGTTATTCATATTTTATGTTTGTTTTGAAAAACAGCAAAATGGCAACGAGGTTCGTGCTAACCTGCATATTCCTGCTTTAAACTTAACCCTTGTTATTGCAGGATCCACGTAACAGATGACATCGACTCTGGACCCTCTACGGCTCACTACGACTTTGATTGCCCGATCTATCAAGCCGAGGATGAGATTGGTGAAGACGAAAACCTTCCGGAAGAGTTGGCCCGCTTGTTGAGACAAGAGGAGAAGGTTATTCTGCCTCACGAGGAGGAGATTGAGATCGTAAATCTGGGTTCTGAGGAGCTTATCAGGAATGTCAGAGTAGGGGCTACGCTGCAGAATGATGTCAAGCATAGACTGGTCGAGATGCTTCGAGAGTATAGTGACGTCTTTGCTTGGTCATATGAGGATATGCCCGGACTTGACACAGATATCGTGGTCCATCGCTTGCCGTTGCGAGAAGATTGCCCTCCAGTCAAGCAGAAGCTCAGGAGGACGAGACCAGACATGGCTGTAAAAATCAAAGAAGAGGTCCAGAAGCAGTTGGATGCAGGATTTTTAGCCGTTACCACCTACCCTCCGTGGGTCGCCAACATAGTGCCTGTACCGAAGAAGGACGGTAAGGTACGCATGTGCGTCGATTATCGGGATTTGAACAGGGCGAGCCCTAAGGATGATTTCCCGTTGCCTCATATCGATGTGTTGGTCGACAATACAGCCCAGTTTTCCGTGTTTTCGTTCATGGATGGCTTCTCCGGTTACAATCAGATTAAGATGGCGCCGGAGGACATGGAGAAAACAACGTTTATTACCCCCTGGGGCACGTTTTGCTACAAGGTAATGCCCTTCGGTCTGAAGAACGCAGGGGCCACTTACCAGCGAGCAATGGTAACTTTGTTTCATGATATGATTCATCATGAGATCGAGGTCTATGTTGATGACATGATTGCAAAATCCCAAACGGAGGAGGAGCATCTGGTCAATTTGCTGAAGCTGTTTGAAAGGCTTAGGAAGTTCAAGCTGAGGCTGAATCCTAACAAGTGCACTTTCGGAGTGCGGTCCGGAAAGTTATTGGGGTTTATCGTTAGTGAACGAGGTATTGAAGTTGATCCTGCGAAGATAAAAGCTATCCAAGAGATGCCAGCGCCGAAAACAGAAAAAGAAGTTCGTGGTTTCTTGGGCCGAATAAACTACATTGCGAGGTTTATCTCCCAGCTCACGGCCACTTGTGAACCGATGTTCAAGTTGTTAAAGAAAAATCAGGCGATTACTTGGAATGAAGATTGCCAGAAGGCATTCGATAAGATAAAGCAGTATCTTCAAGAACCTCCAATCTTGATACCCCCAGTGGCTGGACGGCCATTAATCATGTACTTGACAGTTCTGGAGAATAGTATGGGGTGTGTTCTCGGTCAGCACGACGAGACGGGCAGAAAAGAGCATGCCATTTACTATTTGAGTAAAAAGTTCACTGAGTGTGAATCTCGATACTCGATGCTGGAGAAGACGTGTTGTGCATTAGCTTGGGCCGCCAAACGTCTGCGACAGTATATGCTCAATCACACCACTATGCTGATTTCGAAGATGGATCCGATCAAGTACGTCTTCGAGAAGCAGGCTCTTTCGGGCAGGATTGCCAGATGGCAGATGGTGTTAACAGAATATGATATTCAGTACGTCTCTCAGAAAGCCATCAAGGGAAGCGTATTGTCTGATTACCTTGCCGAACAACCGATCGAAGACTATCAGCCGATGAAGTTCGAGTTCCCTGACGAGGACATTATGTTTCTCAAAGCAAAGGATTGCGAGGAGCCATTGCCCGACGAGGGGCCAGATAGGAAGTCTCAGTGGAAGTTGATATTCGACGGAGCGGTTAATTCCTATGGAAGTGGCATCGGGGCTATCATCACGACTCCTCACGGATCCCACATCCCGTTTACTGCGAGACTGACGTTTCCAGTTACCAACAACGAAGCAGAGTACGAAGCATGTATTATGGGTCTAGAAGAGGCAATTGATTTGAGAATCAAGAATCTAGACATATATGGTGACTCAGCGCTTGTAATCAATCAGATCAAAGGGGAGTGGGAAACTCGTCAACCGAATCTAGTGCCGTACATGAATTATGCCAGGAGGCTGCTTCCGTTCTTCGACCGAGTAGAACTTCATCATGTACCCCGGGCTGAAAATCAAATGGCTGATGCTTTAGCCACCCTGGCTTCAATGTATAAGGTCAATCTTTGGAATGAAGCTCCAAGCATTGTTCTTTCGCGTCTTGACAGACCAGCATATGTGTTCGCAATCGAGGATGCCACTGACGGCAAGCCATGGTTCCACGACATCCAGACCTTCCTTATGACTAAGGAGTATCCCGTGGGTGCGTCGACCCAGGATAAGAAGACTCTGAGGAGGCTATCTGGAAACTTTTACCTCAATCCTGATGGAGTGCTGTACAAGAGAAACCACGATCTCGTGCTACTCAGATGTGTAGATGAGAAAGAGGCGAGTATGCTCATGGAAGAAGTCCATGAGGGCACATTTGGTAGGCACGCCGGCGGGCATGCCATGACGAGAAAGATCCTGAGAGCAGGATATTACTGGTTGACTATGGAGTCGGATTGCTTCAGATTCGCGAAGAAATGTCATAAATGCCAGATTTATGCTGATAAAGTTCATGTGCCGCCGTGCCCGTTGAATGTCATGTCCTCCCCTTGGCCGTTCTCCATGTGGGGCATTGACATGATAGGCAAGATCGAGCCCACCGCATCCAATGGTCATCGTTTTATTCTGGTAGCTATCGACTACTTCACCAAGTGGGTGGAGGCAGCCTCGTACGCTAATGTGACCAAGCAGGTGGTGGCTAAGTTCATAAAGAGGGACATCATCTGTCGCTATGGAATTCCCGAGCGGATCAGTACTGATAATGGTTCGAATTTGAATAATAAGATGATGAAGGAGCTGTGCCAGAGCTTCAAGATTGAACACCACAACTCATCTCCTTATCGGCCGAAGATGAATGGCGCCGTTGAAGCGGCCAATAAGAACATCAAGAAGATTGTTCAGAAGATGGTTGTGACGTATAAAGATTGGCACGAGATGCTGCCGTTTGCCTTGCACGGTTATCGTACGACGGTGCGTACGTCGACCGGGGCAACTCCTTTCTCCTTGGTGTACGGTATGGAAGCTGTCCTACCGCTAGAAGTGGAGATTCCCTCTTTGCGAGTTTTGGTTGATGTGAAACTTGATGAGGCAGAATGGGTGACGAATCGCCTGAACCAGCTCAGCCTGATGGACGAGAAGAGGCTAGCATCGATTGCATTTGGTCGCCTGTACCAAAGCCGAATGAAGAAGGCTTATGATAAGAAGGTGCGTCCTCGAAGCTTTCAGACGGGTGATCTCGTCCTGAAGAAGATTCTTCCGCCACACTCCGATCACCGGGGCAAGTGGACTCCGAATTACGAAGGGCCGTATGTCGTCAGCAAGGTCTTCTCGGGAGGAGCTTTGTTGTTATCCACGATGGATGGTGAAGATTTTGCATCCCCGGTGAACGCGGACGCAGTTAAAAAATACTTTGCTTGAAAGCGACCCGCTGGACAAAAAAGAAAGAGTCCAGGCAAAAAAGGGGCATCCCGGCGAACCAAAAACAGAATAAGAGGTTCGGGCAAAAATTAGGGATATATTGAAAAAATGTACACCCGCGAAGTCGAAAACCTACACTGGGCGGCTTCGGCAAAAAAGGGTATCCCGGTGAACTGAAAACCCGAAAGGGCGGTTCACGCAAAAGTTAGGGATTTGAATAAGCAAATGACTGCGTTCCGCGTATGGACTTTCGTTGTTTAGTGGTTCGGAAGACCTGAGGGCCGTTTATCTGAATCAATCTCTTCCAAAGCTGAAGCATCGGAGAAGTATCGAAGTCGAGTGGGTCTTAGAGGGATCAACTCATGGTGTTCGTCTACGCCTCGATTGCCGACATTTGTATATACTGATGTATATTTATGTTTTCTTTGTGCGCGGCTTCCTCATTCCAGGAGCTTGCCTCTGTTGTAAAACATTTTTGCCCATTCAGGGGTTCATCATCAATAAAATGCACATTATTCAGCAATCCTACTTGTCTGTTTAGCATTTATCTGTTTTGTTTGCGAATGATAACGCCGATGTGTTTCTCGATAAAATGCGCATACATAAACTTGCGGGCCTAAGCCCATTGATTGTTGAAACAATTAACTAACTGAACATTGTCGCGAGATAATAACCCTGATAGGCCCCTTTGAGGAGGGTATCTTGTCTGTTTGTCTGTGTTGTTGCAGGTATAACCCTTGCCAGAAGATGTGCCGTGCGTATCCCCAAAGCAGGATGAGTCCTCCTTCTCCAGCAGAGTTCAGTAGTCTCTCCCCCGCAGAATCAGAATCTGAATGATGAGCATTGATATGTCTTCCCCAGGTAGAGTTGATTCTCTTCCCCAAGCAGATGCGTCCTGAAGGAATGTCACCTCGCCGGCTGAGTCAAGCGCCGAAGAATGACTCTTTCTTCCCCAGCACCGGGTCACAAGTGCAGATTTCAGAAAAGTGCTCGGGAGCTGAAGCTCGTGTTTTCCCCCAGTAAAGTCACCGAAGCAGGTGTCCCCCCCGCACCGGGTCACAAGTGCAAGTCTCGTAGGAAGCTGTTCGTATACCGAAGTATGCAGTAACTGATGGTGCCAGACTGAAGTCTCCAGCGGAGTTGAGATTCCCTCACCAGAGTCAGGCTCTCTCCTGAAGTTCGATGATTCCTTCTTCCCCAGTAGAGTGTTGGAGCAGCTAATGTTGCATTCCCCTGCAGAGCTGTACTCTCCCCCGAAGGCAGATGATTCTTTCTTCCCCAGTGGAATCGAATTCCCCATCAGAATTGTACTCTCTAGTGAAGTAGAACGATTTCCCTCCCCGGCTGAGTCCGCAGAAAAGCAGAATCCTTGGAAGTTGATCAGATCATGATCAATTTTCCTCAGCAGAGCATTGAACAGCTGATGCTGTATTTCCCCCTGAGTCGCACTCTATCCAGTAAAGCAGAATGATTTCTCCTTCCTCAGCCGAGTTTGCAGATGTCCAAGAGATCCGAATCCTTGGAAGTGGATCAGATCATGATTGGTTTTTCCCCAGTGGAGTGTTAAGCAGCTGAAGTTGGTTCCCCCACAGAGTGGTCATCCCCAAAAGAGTAGCCGAGACGGCCGCGCAGTTCATCCTCGCGATTGATATCAGCAGATCCAAGTTCTCGTAGAGCTTCATCCCCTGCAGCAGTCAGCTGAAGTTGTTCCCCTGCAGCAGTTCGCGGAAGATTAATTCCCCAGACAGAGCCTGATTGATATTGGCGTGTTCACGTTCTCCTCAGCAGGATGATTCCTCTACCTGAGTGGTTCTTTCTCCTTGACAGGAGGATTCCCCCTTCGGCATTTATTTTGCTGATGGGATCGTATCATTGTGCATGATTGCACAGCATTGTGTATGACTGCATAGCATCTGACGTTGCAATAGCATTGTGCATGATTGCATGGCATTTAGCATAAATGCATATCATTCCCACTGTGTGGGGCATGACGCCAAAGCATACGCATCATAAGCATGACCTAGGTCATTATCATCCTTGTTGAACAGGTGTATCCCCAAAAGACCAGTTGCTCAGGACGATTCTTGATGTTCTCCCCAGCAAGGTTGTTTTCTTAGATGATTCTAAAAGACCCCGGTGTGATCCCCGCAGTCGCTCGCTCAAGATGATTTTTGAGATCCCCAGCGAAGTCTTCAGTTCAAGATGATTCTCGAACTCCTCAGCAGGGCCGTTTGCTTAAGACGATTCTTAAGACTCCAGAGCAGTTTCCCGAATAGTTTGCTCAGGACGATTCTTGAGCTCCCCAATGGCGTCTCCAGCAGGAGTTGCCCAGGAAGATTCCTGGAATTCCCAACAGAATGTTTGCTCCAGAAAGGTTATCAGTTCAGGACGATTCTTGAAGATGCCCGACGGATCTGTTTGTTCAAGTTGATTCTTGAAGTCCTCAGCAGCATGATATGTCTGCTCCAGCAACGACGTCTAATCTGAAGATGGATTTCGTAAGCGCCCGATGGCGATATCAGAAGGTTCCTGTGAGTCCAGATTTCCGTGTTGATGAATCAACAGGTAGCTTAAGACAAGGTTCCAGGGTTGTAGATACAACAGAGTGATTCGTGTGAGTCTGAAGACCAAGTCAGTTATCCTGAGGAGATGATTGATTGCGATCAATTGAATAGTTTTTCTTCTGACTGAAGTCGAAGATGTTTCCCCAGCTGAAGCGGAGTTTTGCCTGAAGGCAAAGTGTTTGAATCCCCGTAGAGTCATGAATGGCTCAGGATACCATTTCTTTGACTAAAGTCACAGATTTCCCGAGCTGAAGCGAAGGTGCCTAAAGGCAAGGTTATCCCCCAAGGTCATGAATGACCTAGGATTCATTTTTCGGACTGAAGTCCGAAGTATATCCCTGACTGAAGTCACGGATGCTCTATAGCAGAGGTGGAGTTGCCTGAAGGTAGATCCATGTATCCTTGAAGGCCAAGGATCATTTTCTTCAGACTGAAGTCAAAGATACCTCCTGCAGAGTTGCCGTCCTTGAAGGCCAAGGATGCTTATCTTCAGAGGTACTTGAAGATCTTTTCTGGCTGAAGCTGGAAGTGGCCAGGGGCCAGGGTTTCATATAGTTCTGATGTTGAAGTTCTACGGCAAGCATTGCGCAGTAGTATTCCGATGTTCGTTATGGTTCTGAGGGTGAACCCCAGATCAGAGTGTGCTCGGTTAAGTCTCTCATTCCCAGCGGAGTAGGTTCAAATACGCAAGTGTACCTTTTGTTCCATTTACCAGGGGTGAACCCCAAGTCAGAATTGTTCAGTGTTATAGTTGTCCAGCAGTGAGGTTGGGTATTTTGATTATCCGACGGCGAGGTCAGATTACGTTTGTTTCCGGCAGCGAGGTTGAATGCTTGTTCGACGGCAATGTCAGACTCCTTAAATCCCCAGCAGAGATGATGTTGGTACGACGACAACGTCGAGTGTCTCTCAGAGCGATGTTTGCTTCCGACGGCGATGTCAGATTCAGTTTTCCAGCAGCAATGTTGGGTATGTTAGAAGATTCAGTTCTCCGGCGGCGAGGTTGGGTGTTGTGGTTGTCTGAAGGCAACGTCAGAAGAATTTAATGTGGATAACTGACGGTGATGTCAGGTCGATATGTCTCCAGCTAGTTGTTGAGCGGCTAGTGTCGCAGTATTCAAAGATTTGTTCCCCGCAGAGTACCGTGTGCTCATGCAGTTGGCAAATTTTCGGGTTTACCGATATTCAACCGTCTCGCACCTTGATTGGTTGAGAGCCGTTCGCTTCTCACCCAGTCAGGTTCAAGCCGTTTGAATAGGGGCAGCTGTTGCACCCCAAAATTTGACCAACAATTATCTATTCATCAAGTGTTGGAAAGTTGGTACCTTCATCAGAAAGTTCAGGAGATCCTCAGAAGAATTGGTTGAAACCAAGGGATGTGTGCTTCACAGTTTGAAAGTTGTGGGTGTTCCTCAGATGATTCTGAGACTTTGAGAATGAACTTGATGTTTTGAGAAAGCCTATGAGATGTCTTGATAGCCATCATGAAGCCCAGAGAGGTCATTGTGTAAGAGTTCAGAGGATTCAACCATGAGCGGTAGGATTAGGGTTTTGACTGGGTCAACCCTAGGATAACTGAAAATTTGGAGAAGGTTGAGACCCAATACAAGGGCCATGAGATCATGGAATGATGTATAGAGATGTTATAAAGATGATTCCTAGACCAACTCATCATGATTAAGGAGTTTGAGAAGTTTCAAGTTAGGGTTTCTGAGGATTGTCAGTGAAAAACCCTAATTTGATCCCTATTTTCCAGGCAGTTTTAGCTCAAGATGTGATTGTCATCTCATCTTCCCCACAACATGAATGTTGTAGAGCTTGTTCTTAGCTTTAATTTGAGTGGTGGAAGTCCTTGATAGGAGTTACAGAGCTCAAGTTATGGTTTTGACAAATTACAGGTCATCAGAGGTGTGTGAATCTGGGTCCTTGAAAGTCACCCAGCTTGCAGACAACTTTTGCCCTAGTAGGTTGATTCCTATGGTTTCTTGGTCAACATGAATGTTGAAGAGGATCTTCTTAGCTTTAATTTGAGTGGTAGAAGTCCTTGATAGGATGTGGGGAACTCAACTTATGGTTTGAACAAGACAGGGGTATTTTGGTCATTTGTCAGTTATGGGTCATTTTAGCCAATGCCTAAAACTCCTATTTCCAAGCCTCAAATGGAAAAACTCAAAACATGAAAGTTGCTCAAAATGTGATTTTAAGTCTAGAAAGAAGGTCACAAATTGTTGAAAAAGCTCATAGCATGAAATTCCATGATTGGTCAAAAATGAACTAAAAAAGGCTTATAACTTTGAAAAGTTGAAATTGAAAAGTGATTTGGGAGATCCACAAATCCAAAATAGGTCATCCAATATATCATTTTGATTGGAAAAACCATTTTAAGAACTTTGGTTTAAATAGATTTTTCATTTGAGGCTTAAAAAATGAGGTTCCTTTGGAAATTTGTTGCTTGCAAAAGAAGGCAATGTTGAAAAACCCTACATAAGCCAAAGATACACTTGTTTTTTCACTCATCCTCACTTAATAACTCATGTAAGGAGAATTTGAGACCAAATTACAAGGCATGGCATATGAGATGTGAGAAATCCAACTTGGCATATCATGAGATTTTAAAGAAACTTCCATCACATTCTAGATGAATCTAGAAGCATCCATCAATTGTTATAAAAAGAATGCATCAGAGAGTGATCAAGGGTTGGTGAAACTTGAGCCAAGTCAGAGGAGAGAGAGAGATACATTGCCATTGGAGAGATTTCTTCAAGTTGAAGCAATCCAAGATATCTTCCACTACAAGCCATCTCCACCATCACAAGTGCAAACAGAAGGTTGAGGACCATTGTAGGATCATCTTGAACCAATTTCAAGCCTTGCAAGCATCCCCACGAGCTTCCTCCATCATTGTTTGACAGGTTTCTTCTTCACCTTATATCTCCTAAATTATTGAGTTTTAGTTAGTTTTATAGGTATAGAAATGATGTACTAGGCTAGATGATTAAACCCTAGAAGTTACAGCTTGTTCCATGGCAATCCATAACAGAACCTTGAATCTTTAATCTCCAAGATTGGTGTAGATTGTTAGTTTTAGGCATCATGAATTAGGTTAGAATGATCAGGATAACATCAAGAACATCTGTATACTGTTAGACTGAAGTTTGGTGAAGATTGGTGTCAGTTGGGCATGGGTGTACCAAGGTGTTTAAGCATTCTGTTAGAACAACCTAGGTGGAGTCAAGAAAATCTATTCGTACCATCTTATTCTAGGCAGTTGGTAGAGCAAGTTTCGTGTTTGGAGCATGTGAAACCATGGCGTGTGGAGAGAGCTAGAAGAGCTCGAATTTGAATGCATGAGGGAGGGGTCTGAAAACCCTAATTCGCGTTTGGGACGATGAAGATGAGCCGCTAGATCATTCCCAGAGTTTGACATTTTATTCAGATCCAACGGCTGTGCGCGTGTCTGAGATTGGAGGGAAAATTCAAGCTAATCCCAAACGCTGCGTTTCATTAAACCAGCGCTGGGCCTCAATGTTCTATTCCCACCCCCCCTTTTATGTAGCCCAATCATTTTTAGCTAGCGTGTATTGCTGATCACACCCCTCCCCTTCATTTAATTTTAATTCTTTTAATTTTCTTTTAATATTTTTTCTGTTTTGTTAAATTCATTAAAAATTGGAAATTAATGATTTTTAACTTCTTCTTTTTTCTATGAGTAGATGAAAATGTGTAGAAAATTATAAAAATAAAAATGAGATTTTATTTTTAGGTTTAATATTTTTAATAGATTTTCCAATTAAATAGCTTTTTAATTGTTTAATTTTGTATCATGATTTTGTAGGAATTGTTTTAGGACCTTCCCTTAGGGTTTTTTATCCATTCTTTTTTGTGCAATTAGATGATGAATCATAGTTCCCCATAGGATTTTTTCTAGAATTAATCTTGATTAGTTTAATTAGGGTAGATGTAGGGTATCCTGATTAGGGTTTAGATTGTGCTTAGGTGATGAATCCCTTTCTTTGATTAAGTTTCATTTTGATTTTTAGGTAGAGACCTATGTAGATGTTATGAGTAGGTGTTGAGGACCCTTGTGAATATTTGTTAGATTTTTCCCCATTAGTTTAGTATTTTTAGGTATTTTCTGAAGTTGCCTGATGATTTGATCTGTTCAGTGGGTTATCTGTTCATCTGTGGGGTTCATTCTGAGGAATTTGCTGAGGGGCTTGTGTTGCCTTGAAGATTTGGATGGAGAGCATCATGAAGAGGAGATTGTAGATTAAGAATCAGAGACCCAGAGCTTGTCTTGTTCCCTGTCTGTGAGGTTTGAGATCCTGAAGTTTGAAGGAAGTTCATGGTACTTTCCTGAGGAAGGCACTATGAATGACCTTCATTCTTTCTTCTCACCTCTTTCTTAAGTATCCAATGATGTTGGAGCCAACTTGTGAGTTTAATTTCTCCTGAGGAGGAATGTAAACTGATCACATGTTGTTGAGCCACATGGGATACAACTCCTAAGTGGAAGCCTCCTAGTACTTTCCTGAGGAAGGTCCTATGGGTCTATTCACTTAGTTCCCTTAGTATATCTAGGATTTCTCAAGTATCCAATGATGTTGGAGCCAACTTGTGAGTTTAATTTCTCCTGAGGAGGAATGTAAACTGATCACATGTTGTTGAGCCACATGGGATACAACTCCTAAGTGGAAGCCTCCTAGTACTTTCCTGAGGAAGGTCCTATGAGTCTGTTCATTTAGTTCCACTAGTTCAGATAGGATTTCCTAAATATCCAGTGATGTTGGAGCCTGCTTGTGAGTTTAGTTTCTCCTGAGGAGGAATGTAAACTGATCACAGTGGTTGAGCCACATAGGATATAACTCCTGAGTATACACCTCTTAGTGCTTTCCTGAGGAAGACACTATGAGTCTGCTTGCTTAGCTCCCTTTCTTTGGTAAGCTTGTTCTGAAGCTTGAAGACTGGGATTGATTTCTCCTGTTTAGGGTTTTGCTTGAGAGCTTTGCTTAGATCTGATTTAGATTCTGTGATTAGGGTTAGGATTAGAGAGTAGATTGATTCTTTCTCCAGTGTGTTTTGTTTACCTGATGGTACTTCCCTTCCTTTATCTGTTATTGCTTGATAGCATGTTGTTTATTTTCAGTATGATTGCTGTTATTTCATGACTGGCTTGAGGTTGAGATGAGCTTGTGGAGGCTGAAACCCCACACACATTTCCTCCCTCACTTGCATTGCATGCATTTTACTGTTAAAGCTGATGTTTTTGTCTGTTTCTGTGTATCATTGACATGATCCCCTAGGACTCTCATTTCCTTTGATAAGGATTTGATGATAGACTTTTAGGTTGAAACCTATGCATGACAACATCTAGGAGTTCCCTGTTCAAACCTCAACCATAGGATGAATCCATGGCATGATAACAGTAGGACTTGATAGCCTCCCTCCTAGTTGATTTTATCCCGTAGTTTCCCGAACTACGTTTGCTCTGATCTTTCATACCAGATGAAAGTACGTAGGCATAGGATGCGATATCCTAGCTAGCAACCTTTCCCCGTAGTTAGCCGAACTACGTTGACTCTGATTTCTCGTTCCAGACGGGAATACGTAGGCATAAAGTGCGACGCTTTGCCGAGTCATTTTTCTTTTCTTTTTCAGCCAGCCTTGATAGGTAGATAGATTATAACCAACCCGTCCAAGTAAACACACCAGCGAGGATCCCGTCGAGTACGACGGACGTGAGGGGTGCTAATACCTTCCCCTTGCGTAACCGACTCCCGAACCCAGACAATGGTTGCGACGACCTTGTCTTACCCTTTTTCGTCAGGTTTTTCCGATCGTTTCCTTTCCCGCTCCGAGGGATAAATAACGAAAGGTGGCGACTCTTCTGTCATGCCGGCACCTTATTTTCGCGCAAGCGACAGAGAGTATAGAGCTTTTGGATTAATTTCATTTTATTTTGAATTAGGTTTGACCCTATAATTTTTAGGTGGCACATAATCAATATCTCTGTTTCCATTTATGCTTACGCCATAGATCATATAAGCCATTATTCTACTGGCTATGTTTCATGCAAGAAATTTTTGAAATAACATATCATATTTCTTAATGAAAAATTCAAAGTCCATAGGAGCTTTTGAAATAATCTTTTTTTCAAGTTCTTTACTCTTGCTTTTGAGGGCAGAGTTTTCTTTTTCAAGATTGATATGTTTTCTTTCAGAGTGGAGTTTTCTTTCTCTAGCTCACTATGGGCTTCAGAGTCAGCTACATGAATTTGATTCAAATATTTGTACATTTTCTAAAGCCTTTAATACTTTTCAAGAATCTCAATCAGACATGACTCTATTTTAGAATGAGTTAAGTTAAAGAATACATCATTATAGTCTATTTTTTATTCTAATTCTGATCATGATCCATAGTCAAATGCTTTTTGTGCTTTCCATTAGTGCCATGTTGGCTTAATCTTCTTCATAATCACCTTATGAAGACTCGAATTCGTCTCATGTAGCCATCAGAACCTTCTTCTTATCTTTGAAGAACTTCTTCTTAGGCTTCTCTTTCTTTATCTTGGTACATTCATTCATGTAGTGGCCTGGCTCCTAGCACTCGAAAATGATAACATCATCAACACTAGACTTATTTTGTCCATATATTGACTCAAAGCGTCCACCTTTTCTCCTGTTTTATATGAGATGCTTTTGTCTCTTTCTCTAGAGTTGATTTACTCTTTTGGAAAGAAGAGAAAGCTCATATTCTTAATCATAATGTTCTTCAGATTCTTCTTCTTCTTCAATTCGAAATGCCTTTGCCTTTTCTATCTTGCCTTTGGATTTAAGAGTTGTATATTTTCCTTTTCTTTGAAGCTCGTCCTCTTCTAGCTCTATCTCATGACTTCTTAAAGAACTGACAAGTTCTTCCAGAGTCGTACAGTTCATATCTTTGGATACCTTAAGAGCATTCACCATAGGCCGCCATTTCTTATGTAAGCTTATGATGATCTTCTTCACGTGATTGGCAGTAGCGTAGCCTTTGTTTAGAACCTTTGAGCCATCTAAAATAATTTGAAACCTTGAGAACATGTCCTCAATATTTTCATCATCGTCTGTTTTGAAGGCTTCATACTTTTGAATCAAGGCTAAAGCCTTGGTTTCTTTTACTTGTTTGTTTCCTTCATGAGTCATTCTAAGATAATTAAATATAAACTTTTCATTCTACAAGAGTAGTAGAGATTTGATGATGCACCAAAGAAGATATGCAAGTGAGACACTCAAGAGATTTGAGATGGAAGACTATAAAGCGACTTAGACATCTGCTAAACCAATACTGAAACTGTCGGAAACCTCAGAGGAAGATGATATTGGCCCAACATAGTACATAAGAATTATTGGATCATTAAGATACATTTGTCACTCAAGCCCTGATCTAGCATTCAGTGTAGGTATGGTGAGTAGATTCATGCAGAAGTCAAAGGTATCACACCTAACAGCAAAGAAAATGATACTAAGGTATCTGAAAGGAACTCTCGACTATGGTATTTTGTTTCTTGTAGCTGATGAAGAAGAAGAATGCAAACTAATAGGTTACACTGACTCAAGTTGGTGTAGTGATGCTGAGGATAGAAAATCCACAGTTGGCTATGTGTTTATGTTAGGTGGTGCACCAGTTGCTTGGAGTTTAAGAAAAGAACCAGTAGTAGCATGTCGCCATGTGAAGCAGAGTACATAGTTGATTCTCTTTGTGCATGTCAAGCAACATGGATGGTGAATATGGTCAAAGAAACTATAGGGAAAAATCATGGAGCAATTACCATGAAGATTGACAGAATGTCTGATATCAATTTGGCAAAGAATCTGATAGCACGTGGAAGAATTAAGCACATTGAAATGAGGTTCCACTATCTTCGAGCAAGTGGCAAAAGCAAAGATGAACTTGGAACACTGTAAAATTGAGAATCATATTGCATATATCATGACGAAAGAAATGCATGTTGTAATGCCCCGACTTATTTTATTTTTTCTCTGTACTTTAATTATGTGATAATTGTGGTTGTGTTGTGATTTAATGTGTTTGAGCTACCTTGGTATGGGGTAGTGGCCTTATGAATATACTTTAAGGTGTTGTAGGAGTGTGTGAGCAATTATGTAGAGATGGGTTGTGTGGAGAGTAAAACTAATTAGTAATATTAGTTAGTAATTATTTATTTAAATAATATAAGGTGAATATTATTTAGATTAAATAATTGGTTTTATTATTATTAGTATTATTTGTTATTATTTTACTTAGAAGGGATTAATATTCATAATAATAATAATAATAATAATATAATAATAATAAGAATAAGGGAGAGGGGTAGAAGTTGTCAGACACGTAGAAATAAGAGAAAGTGAGAAAAAATGCTAGGGCAAGAGGGAAGTGAGTAATCTATTGTTGAGGAAAAAGAAGTTTTTTCAAGAACTCTAAGGTAAGGGTGGGTTATAATTATCTAAGGGTTAACACGATGATTGTGGGTAGATTATGCCATGTAGGGTTTGTGTTTTTTTTTCTATCTATTCATAATTTAGATGAATTGGTAATTGTTGGATTTGATTAATTTCTGGATGAATTGTGTGAGGTTAGTCGATATTGTGACTGATGTTAGAATGATGCATTATTGCAATTGTTGTTGTTGGAATCATATAATTGATGGTTGTATGATGTTGATGTTATTTGTTGTGTGTGATCGCGAGTTAGAGTCTGAACAAAGTTATGAGTAGTTTTGATAAAAAGAATTGGGAGTTCAAAACTGTAGAAAAGTGTTTTTTTTGTATTAAAATGTACCACAATTGATTCATGAGAAAAATGGGGTTTTAGGTTGGATTAAAGGCAGTTTTCATTTTAAAAAGTTGCAGAAAAGTGTTTTTGCACACAGTGTAATTGGTTGCCAGATATGGTGTAACCGGTTACATTGCTTTTAAAATGAGTTTCTGGAAATTTTTGTGAGCGTGTAACCGGTTACCTTGATTGTAGTAACCAATTACACCATAAGTCAGTATCGAAGGGTGGGTGGTTATAAGGGGTGTAACTGGTTACCTCATTTGGAGTAACCGATTACACTAGGAACATTTTTGAAAAATCATAATTTTAGTTCCGGGAGTCTGATTCGAGTGTCATTTGAAGCGTCAGGAAGCTGTTGTGACGAACTTTATTCAGAAATTGGTTTTTATACCAGAGGTTGTATTGCTATTTGATAGTGCAAAAAGCGTTGTGATGTTTATATTGTGATGCAATATATTCATAAATGTGTTGTGGTTGATTTCTATATCGTTGTGTTGTTGTTGTTGTTGAATTGTTTTAGCATGTATTTGGTGCATGATGGTCAGTATTGGCAGAGTACTTTGACTGTGGAGGTGTTGGTCATTGTGCTTGATGTTGTTGTTGCATGTGTAACATTTTCCATGCATTCATGAGGTTGGAAATAGGTCCGTTGTTGTTGAGCCTCAATCCCAGGAGGTGGAGATTGAGTGTCGATAGCTGATTTCAGAGGTGATGGAATCAGTGAGACGTTACCAAAGGCAATGGTAACAATTGGTGAGCTTTAATCCTAAGAGGTGAGGATCAGAGTGTTCACGTATTTAGTACCACATGCATTGAGTCGAGTTGTGAGTCGAGTTGCATCTCACATTGATTGCATCATTGTTGTGTTTGGTTGATTGTTGTGTTGATTTGTCTTGTAGTGTGTTATAGAAGGGGTGATGTGCATGTAATAATCTATTTCTTACTTATTATCATACTTTCCTTTATATAATTATGTTATTTCACCCCTTCTGTTTGAATGTTGCCTTTACATAGGCATCATACAAATAAATCGTAGTAGAGGAGTTGATGTGAATGGAAGATGGTGTCTCTTGTTTTGTTTCTAGTGTATGCATTCTCTCTGATGTGTAACACCGTGGTTATGGAAGGTTTATGTCTGTTATGTTTTGTTGGAGATTTTTGGATATCTCCTGAAGTTGTTGTTATTTATGTTTAATTTGAAAGCAAAGTTATGTTCTAAATACTTATTTGATTATGATGCTTCTTCTGTTTCAATAAAAGTTGTTACTTCAGACATTTTTTGCTGTTATTATCATCAATAATAATTTTTGAAAATTCATGTGTTACATATCATGTTATATGAGCTAGTGTTTTGTTGATTTGTGAAATACTAAATGTTGTTGATTTGATTTTACTCTGATATTTATTTAAATTTCTGCGGGGATGATTTAGGGTGTTAAACATGTCAAATTGTTCAAAAGACTAAGAGTAGTGATGAATGTAGATAGCTTAGACACAACGAATTAGGTGGTGTGTTGAAAGTATAATTTTTTGTATCAAAGCAGTATTTTCGACAGAGTTTGTTATTGTCGAAATGATATACGTGTCAAACTATATTAGTTGTCAAAATGTCAAAAGAAGTGTGTCTTCGACATAGACTTTAGACTTAGATTTATTTGTTATATTTTAGGTGAGTTAGTTAGGTTAGTTGGGGATTGCTTGGTGCGCAAGCAATTTCAACCTATAAATAGGGAGGTACCCTATTATTGTAAGAGGTGGATAATATTGCATATTGCAAAGTAAAGAGCAGAAGTTTCTATGTAGAATTTACAACTTTTCTTCTTTCCCTTTTCTCTAAAACCCTATTTTCTTCCCCAATTCAAAATTTTCTTTTCTTCTTCAATAATGATACAATAGAATCATCTTACAACCAAGGTTGGTCGATTTACTCGAGTGAAGAGTGAAGAACAAAAGGAATAATCAATCAGAAAGACTGATTCTTGTTCATCAAGTTTTGGTTTAGAATTCTCCATAGATTTGGCAAAATTCCACATTGAGAATTAGGAGAAATTCCAACACGATTGTCATAGGGTGACAATAGATTGTCATCACGTGGATTTCGCTCTTGACTTCCAAAAAAAATCAATTTTTATAGGCAATTAATCAATTGACTACCTTTTGTAATCGATTGTCATATCCAAAATTTCCAAAAGTACATTGGAGTAATCAATTGCTTCATAATGACAATCGATTGTCATATGCAATTTTTCTATAAATAGAGGCATGCAATCGACTTCCTTAAGATGTCAATTGATTGCCATTATGAATTTTTCCAGAATTCCCAGTTTTCACATACGCTCATCATTTTTCTTCGTCCCTAACCTCCATACAAGACCCCAATCTATTTCTCCAAAATCAAAAGACCCAAAACATGAATTTAGAAGTGAAACATATTATCACAACCATCAACATGTTACGGTACCTATTTTCATGATGATTCATAGCAATTCAACAACAATTTCATCAACAATCATGCACACAACTCAAGCATTCAAACATTCATCAATGGCAGAATTTTATACATGCATATTCATGATAATTCAAACATAAATTCAATAATATAAACACATGTATACACATAATCAATCAACAAATTTTCAAAATTCTAACACAACAACAATTCATCAAGGCAAATCATGGAACCCTAATGAGAGCAAAGACCTCTCCTCTCTACTCCATTAAGCAATATACACATATTGAGAGCCCTTTCTCCCTCATACCTTAGATTTCCATCAACAATGTCAAAACAAGCAACTCCTATTGATTCTCCCTTCAAAAACCTAACTCTTTTCCAATTGCTCTTGTTCTTCTTGCCTCCTTGTTTTCACGTACTGACAAAAATTCTCCCTAACCTAACTTTGTCTCAACTTTTAGAATATACACGTCTCTAATTAATTTTTCCTAATTATGGTTATTGCCGACCAATTTTTCAGCTTCTCTCCTCTTTCTTCAAACTCTTCCCAAATCATACAATTGGCCCAATTCCTTATTTTTACTAATTTTCTCAATTTATTTCCAATAATAATTAAAATGCTAATTATTCAAATTATTTTCTAAATTATTCACCAAACTACTACTTTCTCACCACACCTTACCATTACCACTACATCCCCAACAACATATAATTTTATTTAAAGGCACACCAACATCAAATAATTAAGTAAAAAATCTAAATAATTCAATTAAATAAATTAATCGAATTTGGGGTGTTACAAATTTTTTTAGGAGGATCATTATTTGAAGGAAATATTTTGAGTGACTACAAGTGAAATATGAGATATCACAAACATATTTAATCCTCTTTATTTGATTTAAATATTTTTCCAAATCAAAATTTTATAATTGGATATCGTTTTTCAACCTACCAAATTCACCTCCATCTTGTGTTTACAGTCAGTTGTCCAACAATATTCTACATTAATAGGTACATATCTACGAAAGTTGAAATATTCATAAATATCAATCATATACTTAAAGTGTATGATAGATATATGAACTAGAAAGATCAAACGATTAAACCAAAACTACAAAAGTGTCTCTGATTTAACAAAAAAAAAAACTTTTTAAAAGTAGTCAAACTTATCTGATCCTAAACAAGGTTAGTACTCATATATGGCGTCCTTACTACTTATCATTTGCCATCCCTAAAATATTAGGCAACAACAAAATCGTGATTAATGGAATGATCTTGACTCAAAGCACATAGGTTTAAATTATTAGCCATGTTAAGAAAAGTGAGAATTGAATAAAAATTCTTGTAAAATACAAGCATAGTGAATCACTACTAAGTACCCTATAGTATTAGGTAAACTATATAAAAGGGATCTAACCACAACCGTGATCAAATGCCTAAGTAAAGAGGAAGCCCAAAGTCTAATGTACGAAACACATGGAGGATTTTTGTGGTAGTCACATCGGCAGGAAAATGTTAGCTAACAAGCTTGTTCGAGCATATTTCTACTAACCTGCTAGAATTTGATATTGTGTTGATTTCATCAAAATATACGACAAATGAAAATGGTTTTTAAACATTAATCACTCATCAGTCAAATTCTTACACTCTGCATCCTCACCATATATTTTCTACATGTGGAGAGTATATATCTTAGGTTCATTCCCATTAGACCTCGGTTAAGTGAAACTTTCATTGTATGAGTGAATTCATTCATAAAGTGAATTAAAGTATAGCCATTATCTACGTTACAACCGAGCGAGTTCGAAAGTTTTATTGGAATAAGAGCATATGTATATTCAGGGTCAGCCCAATCAATCTGAGGGCCCTGTTATAATTTTAAAAAATAGATCTAAAAATATTAATTTATATCGAATTTAAAAAAAATGATAAGAATACATAGATTTAAGATACAGGTGTGAAATAAATTTTAAAAACTGACTACATTTTACACCTGTTGTTGAAAAAGTAGGTGTAAAATATATTTTTTAAGAAATAAAAAAAATGCGGGCCCTCCAAAATTTGGGGCCCAATGTTGTAGCACATGTTGCACCTACACTGGGCCGATCCTGTGTATATTCGACCTCCCTTAGTGCATCAAATTAGAAAATGATGTCTGGTTTACGAGCTAGTCGACAATATAGTTCTGGAAAAACTTGGGAATAAAAAACAAATCCATATTAATTGATGGAGGACACCTAAGTGAAAGACTAAGTATAATCAGCTAGAAAGTGATCTTATCACAAATAAAGAAGAAACTTGACAAAACAAAATGTTAGCGGGGTGAAGAACTATAGTAGATATTTTAGTCTTATCATAATGTGGTTTTATGTGTTATGTAGGTAACAATGGGTCTGTCTTTGGTTTTTGATGATGACAAAAACAATAAAGCAAAATAATCATGAACATCATCAAGAAAGAAAAAGATTTAAGTAGATCAAAAAGAAAAGCTAGAAGGTTTGTGTTTTTCTACAAATAAAGTTGAATGTTAAGAACAATATCAAAGAAGTTTAAGTCTTTGAAAGCTCACATGTGATGATTTTCCTTAATTATTTTAATATTTTTATATCATTAGTGTATAATAAATGCATGTAGATCTCAAAGTACTAAACTAATGTTCACACACACTTCAAATGTTTTACAAAATTCATCTAATTTCAAAATGATTCTTAAAATCACTTATGGCTTAAAGCTAATTGATTATGAAGCATACCTAATAAATTAGGAAGCAAAACATTTGTTTTTTAATCGATTAGAACACGTGTCTAATCGATTAGAATCTGAACCTGGTTGTTTTGTTTCCTAAAAACATAGGTCTAAATGATTAGTGATGCGGGCTATTTGATTAGAGAGTGATCCTCGACTATTTTTCTATCCTGTTTTGACCAGACTTTTTCCTATAAAAGGAGGACTTATGTTCACTTCTAAAACACAAGAAATCAAATATTCTACTATTCTTTCTTACTCACTTTTTTTAGAAACATTTTAATACAATTAATATTTATTTTAATGTTGATAGAGAGAAACACTTAAGTAAAAGATTAGTAATTTTTTGAATTTATTATGTTGTAATTGTAAATCAAGAGTTTCATTCTCTTGTAATATTGATAATGCTATAAAGATTGCAAGTTGAACTTGGGTAAAATATAGATGTAAGAAGGTTATAGGTTGATCTTGTGATAAAAGCTCAAGCCTGAACCCAAATATGGAAAACATGCATTCATAAAGGGGTGTCGAACACACATAAAAGGAGCTACACGCCCATTTGATGGGTGTGATGTGAGAAGCAGACCAATCAGAAGACGATCCTACGTTTGAATAGGCGCCCTCTAAATTTTGAGCATTGTTGAAGACAAAAGTCATCCCCGCCAATTCTACTCCCACCCAAAAGTACTGAGCAATATCATTTGAAAATTCAAGGCTTTTTTGTTCCTTTAAAACCATGTATGCCCCAATGTCAATAAAAAGATAATACTCATAACTACTGGGATGACCCCAGATGTTGAGATGCTCCTTAACTTCTTTATCGTTAGGTTCCTAATCGTTCAAAGATCTAAAATATCTATTATAAGAGTGTGCCCCTAGATCATTATGGTACTGATAAGGGGACTTAAGACATGCCACGAGCATCGTACAATAAGAGGGGTCGGGTCTAACTTCTTCGATAATGGGACGACCCAGACCTACCCCTCCAACACTTTTGATGGGATTGTCTTTGTTTCCCCTAGATGGAGGACTCAAGGGTTCACTACTATCTTAGATGGAACCCTATTGTGAATCAAATACCTTTAAACAAAATATAAACACTTTTTTAATGATCAAGAAACACACAAGGGTTAGGGTTAACAAAGAAGACAAGGAAAAACAACAAGGATTGGTTATAAACAATTATTGTTTCCTTTCTCTTAGAACAAGATTACAAGTATACAAGAATAACAAAATAAACTCTCTCTCTCTTGAAATTAGGATTTTATCTTCCTATTTTTCCTTATGCCAATATTAAGAAACTAGCATCCTATTTATAAGAAAAATAGCACACTAACTTAATGGGCTTTTTAACAATTACCTATTACAAGCTAACTTAGGGTACAAGCTAACTTAAACACTTTGGCTTACAAGCAAGGCCCAATCCAATGTGCTAACAACCTATTGTCGCTACTCGAAAAATGCATCGCGCAACGACGGGGAGGCGAAAAAGATTAGACAGAAGAGTCGCCACCGAACTTTATTTATCCCATGAGGGGGAAAGGAAAATATCGAGAAAACCTTAAGAAAAGAAAGGATAAGATGGTCTCGCAACCATGAACGGGTTCGGAAGCCGGTTATGCGAGGGGAAGGTATTAGCACCCCTCGCATCCATCGTATTCGATGGGAACCTTTTGTTTGTCGATGCGTGAATTTATTTGCTTAAACATTATACTATAAGAAGTGTTCCACAGGGTAAAAGAAGGGTTAGAAACAGGAAAGTTAGGAGGAAAGAGAGAACGGGGAAAAAGAGAAAGAACGGACTCGGTAGGACTTCGCAGTCCTATGCCTACGTATTCTCAATAGACATGAGAAAGTCAGAGTCGACGTAGTTCGGGGAACTACAGATATAGGGGGGAATGTGCTCGGCAAGGATTGTGGCCCTTGTGCCTACGTATCTTTACTTGAAAAAAGTAAAGAATCAGAGCAGCCGTAGTTCGGCCTACGGTGTGTTGATATTTTTTATGGATGATGCTATCGTGTGCATTCTAGCAGTTTAGGTATTTTGCTGCTCGCATGTGAGGAGACTTATGCGTTACCTGTTTGCGATAGAACGGGCGTAACATATCCTTTTGAAAGATTGATTAGTTTTCGCCACGCGGGGCAAGAAGTCACGTTTGATTGATTGGATTGTTTTTTAAGGAGCGAGACAGGTCCTCGGATAGTAACCCCTACGGGTAGTACCCAATTCGCTATCTCAAAGTTTTTGTTATAAAAAGGTGTGGCGAACGTAGCATCTTCGTTATTGAAAGATGAGCGTCGAAACCACCCTCACTACAGTGGGCATCCCAACACTCGGAGAGGAAGAAGACTACACTTAATCCTCTCTCTTTAATTCAATGCGAAGAGAACTTCATTCTCTTATTAGCGATGATTTAGGTTTTGAATGGTAAGTGCTTTGCGACAGAGAACCCTACGGTAAGCGTCAGCACTCGGGATAGGAGAAGGCCTACGCCTAACCACTCCACGACCATTCAAGTTTTTGTTGCGAAAAGATTTGAAGATGCACTCGGTACGGGACCGAGGTTTTGGTGTGAAAATTGCGGGAGGAAGTTAAAGAGGGAGAGGTGGTGGATGGAGGCGTGTCTTCGTATTGAAAGACGAGTATCGAGACCACCCTCACTACAGTGGGCATCCCAACACTCGAAGAAGAAGAGGTCTACACCCAATCTTCTCTTCTTAATTCGATACAAAGAGAAATCAATTTATTACTGAAAGTATACTCAGTACGAGACCGAAGTTTTATGAGGAAATGATGAAGCGTCTTTGTATTGACAGACGAGCATCGAGACCACCCTCACTACAGTGGGCATCCCTACGCTCGAAGAAGAAGAGGTCTACACCCAATCCTCTCTCTTTGATTCAATACAAAGAATTTGATTTTAGGGAGATGAGATTTGAAAATGGATGGGAAACGTCTTCGTATTGAAAAACGAGTGTCAGAACCACCCTCACTACAGTGGGCATCCCAACACTCGGAGAGGAAGAAAGTCTACACTTAATCCCCTCTTTTTAATTCAATACAAAGAAATTTGATTGTGAAAATTGTTTGACAAAGTTTTTGGATCACGTCGGGACAAGTGACGAAGAGAGAAAATAGGTGGTCTCAGATCCAACATTACTCATCAATAATCTGACTGGTAATGAATTACGGAGGTCTCGTCATCGACCAAAACAGATGAAAATAGGATAAAGGCCCAATACTAAATGATGAATAAAATTTAAATTTCCGAAAAGAAAATACTATAAATTCTAATGAAACATTATAAACTTCTAAACAAAATAATAAAAAGGGACCAAACCATATATATACAATATTCTAAAAAAACAGATATAATAATAATTTGTTTTTTAGACTAATACATAAAATTAAATATATGTATATACAAACAAAATAATAATAATATTAACAAAATTTGGAATTAAATTAAAAAAAATCAAAAGAACAAAGTCATACAAAGAGAAATTGCCTCCCCAAGGTTTGAACCCAAGACCTTGGGGTGACAACCTGAAAACATAAACCAACTCAACCACATATGCATTCATAGAAACTAATGGAAAATGAAAAAGAATAGATAAAACGTGAAGAAATAAATAAAAAGAAAATAAAAATGTTCCCCGCTGGGATTCGAACAGGGGACAAGGGCAATGCAAGGCTTAAGTCTTAACCACTGGGGTGGCGATACATCCGTTGTATAACGCCACCCCATTAACACATATACCAAACGCGTGTGAATCTGGGCAAACTCAAACAAGCAAAACAAAATTATGAACAAGAAAAACCTAACAGAAGTCTTCATACTTTCAGCAAGTCTTCGTTTTCAAATGTCGAAAACAACATTCTAGTCCACCTTTTCCACCAAAACTCGGTCGAGTTGATTCTTCTCTTTCACACCTTACACCTCCGTTTTAAAGCCTTCTTCTCTGTTCGTTTTCTTTTGGAGTTTTTTAAGAAATGGATTTGGGTTTGCAGGTGAAGGAGTTTGAAGGGTAAAAGGGGTTTTGTGTTTGATTCATGGAGTTGGGTTTAATTTGAAAGAAGTTTGTCTGAGAATTGCTTTTGGATATGTTGGTTGAGTGAAGAAACAACGGATGTGGTGACCGTGGGTTTTCGAAGTTTGGTTGTTTCTGGGTGTGGAGTTTGATGTTGAAGGTGAAGAACCTATGTCGGATTGCGTCGTTGGCTGTTTGGAACGGCAGCGTCTTGATTTTTTGATGGTTTACAAGCTCGCTTACCACATGTTTGACGAAAGTACGGTTTATGGCTTGGATGGTTGATTGATGAAGAACAACAAAAAAGTTGTAGGTACCTTACAGTTTCACTCTCTTTTCTTTCAATCTCTCCTGGTTATGTTTTTTCTTGTTTCTGTTTTATGGAGAGATTATGGTCAGTGATTTGTTTATGGATTATGTTGTAGAGAGGCAAAGAAAGGAAATAAAGTTGGCTGTGAGGCGTGAGCAGGGGATGTTCATGAAGAACCAGGATGGTGAGCTGAGGAAAGGTTTGAGGTGATAGACAGAAGGTATCACGAGGGATTTTCTGAGGGAGAGGGAAGCATTTTCGATTTGGAGGTTAGAGGTTGAAGAAGACCAATGTTGTGAGGGTTTTCCAATCCTCTTGAATGGGTGTTAATGATGAAGGTTGGATGATGAGGACTTGGAGAAGGTGGTAGTCATGGCTGGTTCCATGGATTCAGATCTCTTCTTTAGGGTTTTGGAGGCTGAATGGATTAGGAGGCTCAGAGCTGTAGCGGCTAGGGTTTTGAGGCTGCCTCCTTAGGTTCCTTTCTCCCCAAACTTTTTATATCAGTTGTTCTTGATTTGTTGGCTGTGTATGGTAAAAAAATCCCTCTGCTTTTTGCTGTTGCAGGCTTTGTAGAACTAGTTGTAGTGGTTTTGGGAGCTGTTGTAGCAGAATTTGTCTGGTGGGGACCAAAGGTACAAATTTGTTTTTAGCATGAGCTGGAAAATATGTGAGTTTTCTACCACTAATTCACTTTTTCACTGCGGTAACTCTTCTTTCAATTTCTTGGACTGACTTGATTTTGTGACTGTCATACTATCATGTTCTTTCCATTATTCATGGTTTGTAATGGGATGCTGCAGATACGCGGACAATTGGACGCCAGTCATAGCGGACAACACGCTTTTGGGTGTGTATGGCTGTGAAAAGGTAAATGATAGTGTGTAGTGACTATAACAGTATTCTTAATGATATTACCGTGACGGTAACTGATATCATCATTTTTCTTTCCTCTTCCTCTATTTTTTACAGCAGCAATGCACAAGGTTGAGCGAAATTGGCTTTTGACTCATCTTCATCTCTGGTTCTGCAGATATATTTTGTGTGATCTCAAGCCGATGAATTCCTGGAGCGTTGCAACTTAGCTTTTGGAGCTCTGTGGTATGGTTTGGTCTGGTGTGAGTCTCATTAACGAGGTTGTCACGGCAAATTTGCATCAATTATCATTACGAGCACTAACTTGGTTAGCACCTTGATGACACAACTTGGATATAAAGTGCTGATGGGAATGGACAAAACCGCTTCTAACTTTCAAACAAATTTCCCTGAACCTGCTGTTTGGGACACTTCTGCCAACTGGTTTGTGTGGGACGTTTTGTGTGAAACAGTTTTGTGATGCTTGCGTATAATGGTAATGCTTCTTTAGCTACAGAATGATGCAGTATTGTGCATCACACACATATGAGGCTCCACATGATCACCAGTAACAACAACAACACCAATATCATTTGTGAGAATATCCACGGAGTTATCAGTCGGCACAGTAACTGCAATTTTGAATTTCCTCGGCAAGAACTGAGTTCCATAAATGGGCTCAAGTGAATCTATGAAGTTTGTCCCATGAGAATTGTCATTTCGTGCCTGAACTACCTCAGGCGGTTCTGCTGACATAAATCTTTCCCCATCTACCCAAACATCATAGTAAAAACCAGATTGAGGAGTCAAAAGTGCAGCAATATTCTCTGCTGTTTCTTGAGCAAAGAGATAATCTTTCCTCACAATAGGAGCAGCAGGAGCCAGCACATTCCGATTAAGATCACCACAGGCACCGAGACTCGAGCCCATATTTCTAATAATAGCACCCATAACCGTTTTAAGATCCTTCTTAACAACACCATGCAGCTGAAACGTTTGTCTAGTAGTCAAACGTAGGGTCCCAATTCCATACTGATCAGCAAGATCATCCATAGTCAAGTAAAGCTGGTTTGAAACTTTACCACAAGGGTTCTTCGTTCGTATCATAAATGAATAGGTTCTCGAACCACGCTCATCTCTGTTGTACTGTTGATAACTACCATGAAACTTGATCAACTGCGTTCCCGCTTCGCTTAAATTAGGCGCATCATTCGACATATCCTTGTTAAGAGGATCCCTTATGAAATTGCTCTGTTCCTTGAATATCTCAACTTTGCTCCTCTTCTTCTCAGTAGCAGTTTCAGACTTTTCAGGAGTGGAAACAGCGCGTATGAGGGAGGAGGAGCGAGTGGATGAAGGGACGAAGAGAGCATTGCGAGAGAGGGAAGATGCGGTGGATGAAGACCGAAAACCATGGTAGGTCGGGATCTGAAGCTTAGGGTCTCTGAGCGCCGCTGCTGCAAACAACGTCGTCATGAGGCAGAGAAGAGGGTTTTCGGTAGCGTCGTTTCTGAGAAAGAGTGAGCACAGTGTGTGTGAGTGGGTGCTGTATTGTGAGCCTTTTCACTTTGCAGCTCATGAATTGTCTTTACAATTTGCCGTCTCCGTCGGACTTTATGCAGGTCCGTTGTGTTCCCTAACATTACCTTTGAAGCCTTCTTTCTTACTACCCTTTTCTTTTTATGCAGGAGGATCTGTCATGAAGTAAGGAACACAAATTACGACTTCGGCGAGCGCGTGAAGTTGGTTTATCACTACTGCAATGCTGGTTTTTTTTTTGAAGATGGGTGAATTGCTTGTGGGGGAATATATGAAGTGGTTTGGTGTGGCCCACTCCGCATTGCCGCACGAATTCTCAATTCCTGTAGCATGTTTCTTTAAGTTATGGCTGTGAAATTATTATCGCGTAACCACTGTACTTCATACTTCCCTTTGAATTTTGTTACAGGTAGGGATGTATGGTTGCTGAGGTTTGTTGCAGTGCAAGTGCATTCGCGTGACATTTCCTTTCGCCGTTTTCTGCAACTTGGAATTGTGGCTGCAAGTTGGTGATCCATGTGGGGCCTGTAGTGTGTCCAATAAACATATCAAACAATTATTTTTTGTATTTTATTTTGTTGCTAATTTCTAACCAAATTAGACTTGTATGGGAAATGGTAATGGGAATGGGCCTTCTAAATTGTAACATTTGTTTATGGATTTACACAAAAAATGAATCATAGTTTCCTTTGAGCTTGATGATTGCTACTTGCGTCCCGAAATTTTCTTAAAGAATTCTTTGACCTTTAATCTTGAATTGTCAACCATTTCGATTAAAATTTCCAAGGTAAATGAGTAAAAAATAATCGAATCCAAACTGCACCCATCGTGCTTTGTAATTAACTTTTCAAGAATGGAAAGCAACTGAATCTTGATTGAACATCTTAAAAACAATTTCCACAGATCTTTGAATTCTTCTTGAAACAACACTTTGAATTAATCACTACTCCCGCACATTCTGATCCACATAGAGATGATCCATAATGGCATGTAACAATATCGTAAACCCAGCCACCATATGAAATAAAATGAGTCATTCCTGGATACACTATTACTCCAGTTTGGCCTTATTGCCTTGAGATCAAGGAATAATGCCTTGAAGTATACACTGTATTAAAAAATATTCTGCAAAAATTAGCTCCAACCAGGTGATCTGAACCGTTCCTCATTCCACATTATCCACACGTCTGACTTGCATCTTTAAGCGAAAATAACAACACATTTTTTTTTGGATTTTTTTTTATGAAGCAAGTGGGTAAATATACATAATGGAGGTTGTATAAAGGTAGGACAAATTTGGGGTATGACAGATGCCCCTATCTAATTGGCTTAGACCGTGTAAGATGAATGGCTACGGCACTCACTCTTTCAAGGTAGAAGACAATTAGATATAAAGAAGACCCTGAATTTGTCCGAAAAGAAAAGGAAAGTTTGGGAATTGAGGATGCTGGACGAGGTGTACCTCTGAGTGAACTGTAAATAACAGGCAAAAGATCGTCATCACCAAAAGGATGATGGAAAGAAATGAACACGACTATTACCACCAAAAGGGCGGTAAAGCAAAACGCAATCGCACAATCTGACATCGACGAAATGCCAGATCCACCACCAAAAGGATGACGGAGCGAAACAAAGCAAACCCGACGCCAAAAGGATGTAAGGAGTCCATTACCGAAAGGATAATGGAAAACACGCTAGTCATGACACCAAAAGGATGCCAGACCCATCACCAAAAGGATGATGGAGCGGAGGCGCTAGTCATAACACCAAAAGGATGCTAGACCCATCACCAAAAGGATGATGGAGCGAAACAAGGCAAACCCGACACCAAAAGGATGTAAGGAGTCCATTACCGAAAGGATAATGGAAAACACGCTAGTCATGACACCAAAAGGATGCCAGACCCATCACCAAAAGGATGATGGAGCGGAGGCGCTAGTCATAACACCAAAAGGATGCTAGACCCATCACCAAAAGGATGATGGAGCGAAACAAGGCAAACCCGACACCAAAAGGATGTAAGGAGTCCATTACCGAAAGGATAATGGAAAACACGCTAGTCATGACACCAAAAGGATGCCAGACCCATCACCAAAAGGATGATGGAGCGGAGGCGCTAGTCATAACACCAAAAGGATGCTAGACCCATCACCAAAAGGATGATGGAGCAAAACAAGATCAACCCTAACACCAAAAGGATGTAGGAGGATAAGCTTCTCCCAAAAGATTGCCACTTATCACTGAAGAAAGATAAGCTTCTCTGAAGAGATTGCCACTTATCGCTGAAGATGGATAAGCTTCTCCCAAGAGATTGCCACTTATCGCTGAAGGGTCAAGTCTGTCGGAGACAAAGCACGGGGGATCGCCCATGACCTTACTGGAGATGCCCCTGTCTAGGCTGAATGTTGATTTGAAAATTTGATTAACCACAAGGTTGAAATATGTCATGCAATACACCCATGGTTTTTAAAAGGACGCCTTTGGCTGGGCTGAAATTTTGCTTTGATAATCTTGAATTCCATGGGAGGACCCATGGCCTTTGCAGATAATGCCCCTGACTGGGCTGCTGATTGCCCTTGAAGCTCAAAGAGTTGCGAAACTTTGTGGGGAACACCCACGGTCTTGTGGAAGAATGCCCCTGATTGGGCTCAATCTTGTCTTGATATCTTCTGACCCTAGTAAGAGAAAACCACAGTCTTGCAAGAGGTGCCCCTGTCTGGGCTGATGATCCTGGAAATCTTCGTGATTGACCCTGGATCTGAGCTCGCATATGCGAATGCTTGATGATAATGATATTCCATAACAAGTGGAGATGCAAATGCAAATGCTAGCACGCGGAGATGCAAGAGCCGGGGGCGTATGATATGATTCTGGGTATGCATATGATGCAAGATGTTTATGAAGTTGAATGCGAAGCGTATGATGCATATGACGCAGACGGGTAACTGGGAATGCAAGTGCCGACGTGGCGGACTTTTGGTAGTTGCCAATGCGGATTGGGCTCTGGGTTATGTGGGAAAGTGGAGGACAAGCCTGACTTCCTGACATCGTTTTAAACTCAATAGTTGCTGACGAGAATGAACTTGCTTGAGCAGCTTGCCATGAGACGAATTCGAGATGGTCTGCCCCAGAGTTTGTACCATAAATGGATTCATCATTGATTAACCGATTCTTGTGGTAGTTGGCTTCAATGTACCCTTGGAGTAGCCTTCCCCTGAAAGAGCGTGGAAGCGACTTAACTTATCTCGATTGAACATTTGAGGGATATGCCCTTAGCTCGAAGAAACTCTGGGTGGCCTGCCCCTGATCGGTATTCTCGAGATGATTTACTTCCGATCAAGCACTTCTTGAATGATTTGCCCCATGGTCGGCCGATGCTTGGGGATTTGCCTCAGACTGACTGATTTCATGCTCTCGGATGTCAATGCCCCAGGTCCACAAGGTTATATGGTATACTTGGTTCTGGTCCAGACCACTGAATAATCCAGTTATGCTTGATTGCTTTGTGTTGGAATTTCTTTAATGCCAACTACTAACTTGTAAACAAAATTTTTGTTCACGAATGGTAATCTCAATGCAAAGTCCACGCAAGTTTTTGAAAGAATTGTCTTTTATTACGTGTCGTGAGAGTGAAACGAATGGACCATTTAGTTCAAACGTTGTGCTAACTGGATTGGCGTGAAAAATATAGCAAGGAAAATAACACCAATGCTGATGATTAGCAAATACATGAGGAGTCAGGTTACGCAACCTTGCGATAGTATGCTTTCAGAATAAACCTCGACTCAATTAGGTCTTTCGAGGGTTGTAACGTGGTCTGGCTCACGGTTATAGAAACAAAGGATATTAGGCTCAAAGTTAATTTGTACCCACCCCTTCTTCTTGATGATCTCCATACCTACGTTCAGTTAATTCTATGTATGTTTACCTTGACGGTGTAAGCTTAATGGTTCAAGGTTTGCTTGAAATGGCAGCCGCCTTATTTTGATGGATGTCAATGACCCTTTGATTTGGGTGGTCACTGAATCTTATTTTGTTTTTGTTGAGGGCTTGAGGACCTCTTTTGCTTTTGTTTTTGATCCCTAACTTTTGCATGGACTGATTCTGCTTGTCATATCCATCGGGATTACCTTGATTTTTGCCTAAGTCTCCTTTTGAGGTGTTTGACCTAGCAGGCTTTTGATTGATTTTTTTTGGATTTTGTTGGAGGATTGTGACTGCCATGTCATGGGTTATTGATGAACGACCATCTTGTCTTTTGGATTTTTTTTTTTTATTGATTTGAGTGCGGGATTGGATTAACTGAACAACTACCCTGCCCCCAGGTTGAATGTAAGGGTTTGAATATCCGAAGGAAACTCCTACTCCTAGGCTCGAAGTGATTGACTAGGGATTAACTCCTTATATCTCCGGTGTTTAGGGGATTGAAACAATGCCTGCACATCATTGACGAGATTTTGTCCGAAAGCATACGGTTTGCAATTATGGGTATTTCGTTTTCGTCATCCTCCCTCCAATATTGCTAAACAATAGTGAAAAAGTGGAGTGGATAAAAATATATGTGTCTGTGATTGTGATAGGTGGAAATAATGAGCGAATGCGACATAATTAATTCGGAAAACGCATAATCATTTCATTAATGTTACCATCCAACATAACAATGTTTAAATAACAAGTAGCAATTGACAGAAAATAAATTACAAATGCAAATGAGAAAAGCATCTAAGGACTGCTAATGTTGAAGATGTCTGCCAGCTTGGACCACCGGCTTTTGGAGATGACCACAGGATTCTTCAATCATATTTGTTGAGTGATGAGCTGACATTGGATTAGTTTTGATGTTTGGGGGTGTTTCGGGTAAAGTTTATCGCCTTTGAATCGAGGAGATCTTGTACAAGGTGCTTCAGAGTCTTGCAATTTTCAATGTCATGGCCTGGGGAGCCAGAATGGAATTCACATTTGGCATTGACATCAAATCCAAAAGGAAGAACCTCCGGAGGATCCCTCATCTCCCTAAGCTGAACAAGACCTCCCTTCAATAGGAATGGCAATAACTTGGCGTATGTAGACGGGATTGGATCAAATATTCTTTCTGGCCTCCTCTGTCTTTGTAGACCCTGGTACTGATTTTGTCTTGGTTGATAGGATTGTTGTTGCCTGTTTGGTTGAAACACGGGTTGATTTGCTGGAATGGACAACGGCTGTTGTGGAGCTACAGCAGCAACATGGTGATAACCCTGATGAGTTCTTCCTCTGTTGGTGAACACTGCACTAGCTTCGCCTTCTCTTTTCTTAACGAAACCCTGATAAGGCTTCTTGACCCCGCTTGCAGATTCGCCTGTATTCTGAATTTTTCCCGTCTTCATGAAATTTTCTAATCTTTCTCCAGCCATGACAAGTTCAGAAAACACTGTGGATGTTGAGGATGCTAATCGCTCAAAGATCGGTCCTTGTAGCATGCCCATGAATAGGTCTGTCAGTTCTTTCTCCATCAGCGGAGGTTGTACCCTTGCAGCTACTCCCCTCCATCTTTGCGCGAAGTCCTTAAAACACTCATTCGGCTTCTGAGTCAAATTCTGAAGCTGCATACGATTCGGAGCCATGTCAGTATTATACTGATAATGCTTCACGAAAGCGTCTGCTAACTCCTTCCAGCTTCTTACGTTGGATCGTTCAAGGTGCATATACCATTCTAGGGATGCCTCTGTTAAGCTATCTTGAAAGAAATGGATTAGTAGCTTCTCGTCATCAGAATAGGCGGCCATCTTCCTACAGTAAGACCTTATGTGGGTCTTAGGACAACCGTTACCCTTGTACTTCTCAAAGGTTGGAATTACAAACTTTGGAGGTATCTTAACTCCGGGTACAAGACATATTTCAGCGGCATCCAGTCCCAAAACATCGGGGCCTTGCAATGTCTTCACCATCTCCTGTAAAGCATTGAATTTCTTCTCTAATTCGGCGGTCTGTGGTCCATATGCTTCACCTGAATTCTCATAGAAACCTTCATGATCGTCGTACTGGACTTGTGTTGGGATCGTAGTACCATGAGGATGAGTAGTACCGACTGGCGGAGGGACGGTGTTGATAGGTACGGCGCCGGCAGAAGTAGGAATTGCCCCAACAGGGGTTGGGGTGGCTTCAGCGGGAATTGGAATTGCACCGCTTGCATTGGGAATTGCACCAGCCAAAGTCTGATTAGCGCTCCTCTCTGCTGCTTGCCTCATCTCCTCTTGACTCCTGGCCATGTTCTGAATCATCTCCATGAGTTGATTCATCTGCGTCTTCATGCCCAGCATCTCGCTCCTCATAGTAGCCTGGTCTTGTTCTATCTGATCCATGATTCTTCTCTGGTTATTCCTTGTATTATACCGATGTCGTGAAGTCAGCTTGCTTTACTCTTTCTGAAAGGGTAAGCGGCGTGTAAGAACGGGCTGTAAGGAATGCAAGAAATGATGCAGAGATGCTTATGCAAAATGCAATGCAATGAGCGCATACGAGAACAGATCCATATCAAGGATCTAAGTCATTCATCCTGCACAACAACAAAAGGTATCTCTCCCTTCGGGTGGGTTATCTATTGGTTTGTAAGAGGGTATCCCAAAGGCTTTTAAACAAAGTCCCATGCACTAGCCCTCGAAAGTTTTCCATCATAACGACTACTCGTAAGACGGTAATCCCTTCAAAGGATGAACACAGAGTCATGTCTCAGCAACCTTTGGAATAAGGTTCTACAAAGGTCCTCAGAGTCGCGGACTCCCAAGTTGGAAATAAAAACGCCATTACGACTACACGTAAGACATAATCATCCCAAAGGGGTCTATCTGAGCGGTGGGATTCGATCCAACTCAACGAGTCCTAAGTCTCGCAAATCAGAAAGAAACCACCTCCTAATCTTAGTGTATACTCGAAAGCTCGGGTAGAAAACTTTATCTCACAAACCATCCAATAAACCCAACAGGTTAGAGAATCAAAGCATAAACAAATAAAGCAAATAAAAACACAAATACGATAAACAAAATAGGCTTGGCTTGCTAGTTGTCCCCAGCAGAGTCGCCAGCTGTCGCTACTCGAAAAATGCATCGCGCAACGACGGGGAGGCGAAAAAGATTAGACAGAAGAGTCGCCACCGAACTTTATTTATCCCATGAGGGGGAAAGGAAAATATCGAGAAAACCTTAAGAAAAGAAAGGATAAGATGGTCTCGCAACCATGAACGGGTTCGGAAGCCGGTTATGCGAGGGGAAGGTATTAGCACCCCTCGCATCCATCGTATTCGATGGGAACCTTTTGTTTGTCGATGCGTGAATTTATTTGCTTAAACATTATACTATAAGAAGTGTTCCACAGGGTAAAAGAAGGGTTAGAAACAGGAAAGTTAGGAGGAAAGAGAGAACGGGGAAAAAGAGAAAGAACGGACTCGGTAGGACTTCGCAGTCCTATGCCTACGTATTCTCAATAGACATGAGAAAGTCAGAGTCGACGTAGTTCGGGGAACTACAGATATAGGGGGGAATGTGCTCGGCAAGGATTGTGGCCCTTGTGCCTACGTATCTTTACTTGAAAAAAGTAAAGAATCAGAGCAGCCGTAGTTCGGCCTACGGTGTGTTGATATTTTTTATGGATGATGCTATCGTGTGCATTCTAGCAGTTTAGGTATTTTGCTGCTCGCATGTGAGGAGACTTATGCGTTACCTGTTTGCGATAGAACGGACGTAACATATCCTTTTGAAAGATTGATTAGTTTTCGCCACGCGGGGCAAGAAGTCACGTTTGATTGATTGGATTGTTTTTTAAGGAGCGAGACAGGTCCTCGGATAGTAACCCCTACGGGTAGTACCCAATTCGCTATCTCAAAGTTTTTGTTATAAAAAGGTGTGGCGAACGTAGCATCTTCGTTATTGAAAGATGAGCGTCGAAACCACCCTCACTACAGTGGGCATCCCAACACTCGGAGAGGAAGAAGACTACACTTAATCCTCTCTCTTTAATTCAATGCGAAGAGAACTTCATTCTCTTATTAGCGATGATTTAGGTTTTGAATGGTAAGTGCTTTGCGACAGAGAACCCTACGGTAAGCGTCAGCACTCGGGATAGGAGAAGGCCTACGCCTAACCACTCCACGACCATTCAAGTTTTTGTTGCGAAAAGATTTGAAGATGCACTCGGTACGGGACCGAGGTTTTGGTGTGAAAATTGCGGGAGGAAGTTAAAGAGGGAGAGGTGGTGGATGGAGGCGTGTCTTCGTATTGAAAGACGAGTATCGAGACCACCCTCACTACAGTGGGCATCCCAACACTCGAAGAAGAAGAGGTCTACACCCAATCTTCTCTTCTTAATTCGATACAAAGAGAAATCAATTTATTACTGAAAGTATACTCAGTACGAGACCGAAGTTTTATGAGGAAATGATGAAGCGTCTTTGTATTGACAGACGAGCATCGAGACCACCCTCACTACAGTGGGCATCCCTACGCTCGAAGAAGAAGAGGTCTACACCCAATCCTCTCTCTTTGATTCAATACAAAGAATTTGATTTTAGGGAGATGAGATTTGAAAATGGATGGGAAACGTCTTCGTATTGAAAAACGAGTGTCAGAACCACCCTCACTACAGTGGGCATCCCAACACTCGGAGAGGAAGAAAGTCTACACTTAATCCCCTCTTTTTAATTCAATACAAAGAAATTTGATTGTGAAAATTGTTTGACAAAGTTTTTGGATCACGTCGGGACAAGTGACGAAGAGAGAAAATAGGTGGTCTCAGATCCAACATTACTCATCAATAATCTGACTGGTAATGAATTACGGAGGTCTCGTCATCGACCAAAACAGATGAAAATAGGATAAAGGCCCAATACTAAATGATGAATAAAATTTAAATTTCCGAAAAGAAAATACTATAAATTCTAATGAAACATTATAAACTTCTAAACAAAATAATAAAAAGGGACCAAACCATATATATACAATATTCTAAAAAAACAGATATAATAATAATTTGTTTTTTAGACTAATACATAAAATTAAATATATGTATATACAAACAAAATAATAATAATATTAACAAAATTTGGAATTAAATTAAAAAAAATCAAAAGAACAAAGTCATACAAAGAGAAATTGCCTCCCCAAGGTTTGAACCCAAGACCTTGGGGTGACAACCTGAAAACATAAACCAACTCAACCACATATGCATTCATAGAAACTAATGGAAAATGAAAAAGAATAGATAAAACGTGAAGAAATAAATAAAAAGAAAATAAAAATGTTCCCCGCTGGGATTCGAACAGGGGACAAGGGCAATGCAAGGCTTAAGTCTTAACCACTGGGGTGGCGATACATCCGTTGTATAACGCCACCCCATTAACACATATACCAAACGCGTGTGAATCTGGGCAAACTCAAACAAGCAAAACAAAATTATGAACAAGAAAAACCTAACAGAAGTCTTCATACTTTCAGCAAGTCTTCGTTTTCAAATGTCGAAAACAACATTCTAGTCCACCTTTTCCACCAAAACTCGGTCGAGTTGATTCTTCTCTTTCACACCTTACACCTCCGTTTTAAAGCCTTCTTCTCTGTTCGTTTTCTTTTGGAGTTTTTTAAGAAATGGATTTGGGTTTGCAGGTGAAGGAGTTTGAAGGGTAAAAGGGGTTTTGTGTTTGATTCATGGAGTTGGGTTTAATTTGAAAGAAGTTTGTCTGAGAATTGCTTTTGGATATGTTGGTTGAGTGAAGAAACGACGGATGTGGTGACCGTGGGTTTTCGAAGTTTGGTTGTTTCTGGGTGTGGAGTTTGATGTTGAAGGTGAAGAACCTATGTCGGATTGCGTCGTTGGCTGTTTGGAACGGCAGCGTCTTGATTTTTTGATGGTTTACAAGCTCGCTTACCACATGTTTGACGAAAGTACGGTTTATGGCTTGGATGGTTGATTGATGAAGAACAACAAAAAAGTTGTAGGTACCTTACAGTTTCACTCTCTTTTCTTTCAATCTCTCCTGGTTATGTTTTTTCTTGTTTCTGTTTTATGGAGAGATTATGGTCAGTGATTTGTTTATGGATTATGTTGTAGAGAGGCAAAGAAAGGAAATAAAGTTGGCTGTGAGGCGTGAGCAGGGGATGTTCATGAAGAACCAGGATGGTGAGCTGAGGAAAGGTTTGAGGTGATAGACAGAAGGTATCACGAGGGATTTTCTGAGGGAGAGGGAAGCATTTTCGATTTGGAGGTTAGAGGTTGAAGAAGACCAATGTTGTGAGGGTTTTCCAATCCTCTTGAATGGGTGTTAATGATGAAGGTTGGATGATGAGGACTTGGAGAAGGTGGTAGTCATGGCTGGTTCCATGGATTCAGATCTCTTCTTTAGGGTTTTGGAGGCTGAATGGATTAGGAGGCTCAGAGCTGTAGCGGCTAGGGTTTTGAGGCTGCCTCCTTAGGTTCCTTTCTCCCCAAACTTTTTATATCAGTTGTTCTTGATTTGTTGGCTGTGTATGGTAAAAAAATCCCTCTGCTTTTTGCTGTTGCAGGCTTTGTAGAACTAGTTGTAGTGGTTTTGGGAGCTGTTGTAGCAGAATTTGTCTGGTGGGGACCAAAGGTACAAATTTGTTTTTAGCATGAGCTGGAAAATATGTGAGTTTTCTACCACTAATTCACTTTTTCACTGCGGTAACTCTTCTTTCAATTTCTTGGACTGACTTGATTTTGTGACTGTCATACTATCATGTTCTTTCCATTATTCATGGTTTGTAATGGGATGCTGCAGATACGCGGACAATTGGACGCCAGTCATAGCGGACAACACGCTTTTGGGTGTGTATGGCTGTGAAAAGGTAAATGATAGTGTGTAGTGACTATAACAGTATTCTTAATGATATTACCGTGACGGTAACTGATATCATCATTTTTCTTTCCTCTTCCTCTATTTTTTACAGCAGCAATGCACAAGGTTGAGCGAAATTGGCTTTTGACTCATCTTCATCTCTGGTTCTGCAGATATATTTTGTGTGATCTCAAGCCGATGAATTCCTGGAGCGTTGCAACTTAGCTTTTGGAGCTCTGTGGTATGGTTTGGTCTGGTGTGAGTCTCATTAACGAGGTTGTCACGGCAAATTTGCATCAATTATCATTACGAGCACTAACTTGGTTAGCACCTTGATGACACAACTTGGATATAAAGTGCTGATGGGAATGGACAAAACCGCTTCTAACTTTCAAACAAATTTCCCTGAACCTGCTGTTTGGGACACTTCTGCCAACTGGTTTGTGTGGGACGTTTTGTGTGAAACAGTTTTGTGATGCTTGCGTATAATGGTAATGCTTCTTTAGCTACAGAATGATGCAGTATTGTGCATCACACACATATGAGGCTCCACATGATCACCAGTAACAACAACAACACCAATATCATTTGTGAGAATATCCACGGAGTTATCAGTCGGCACAGTAACTGCAATTTTGAATTTCCTCGGCAAGAACTGAGTTCCATAAATGGGCTCAAGTGAATCTGTGAAGTTTGTCCCATGAGAATTGTCATTTCGTGCCTGAACTACCTCAGGCGGTTCTGCTGACATAAATCTTTCCCCATCTACCCAAACATCATAGTAAAAACCAGATTGAGGAGTCAAAAGTGCAGCAATATTCTCTGCTGTTTCTTGAGCAAAGAGATAATCTTTCCTCACAATAGGAGCAGCAGGAGCCAGCACATTCCGATTAAGATCACCACAGGCACCGAGACTCGAGCCCATATTTCTAATAATAGCACCCATAACCGTTTTAAGATCCTTCTTAACAACACCATGCAGCTGAAACGTTTGTCTAGTAGTCAAACGTAGGGTCCCAATTCCATACTGATCAGCAAGATCATCCATAGTCAAGTAAAGCTGGTTTGAAACTTTACCACAAGGGTTCTTCGTTCGTATCATAAATGAATAGGTTCTCGAACCACGCTCATCTCTGTTGTACTGTTGATAACTACCATGAAACTTGATCAACTGCGTTCCCGCTTCGCTTAAATTAGGCGCATCATTCGACATATCCTTGTTAAGAGGATCCCTTATGAAATTGCTCTGTTCCTTGAATATCTCAACTTTGCTCCTCTTCTTCTCAGTAGCAGTTTCAGACTTTTCAGGAGTGGAAACAGCGCGTATGAGGGAGGAGGAGCGAGTGGATGAAGGGACGGAGAGAGCATTGCGAGAGAGGGAAGATGCGGTGGATGAAGACCGAAAACCATGGTAGGTCGGGATCTGAAGCTTAGGGTCTCTGAGCGCCGCTGCTGCAAACAACGTCGTCATGAGGCAGAGAAGAGGGTTTTCGGTAGCGTCGTTTCTGAGAAAGAGTGAGCACAGTGTGTGTGAGTGGGTGCTGTATTGTGAGCCTTTTCACTTTGCAGCTCATGAATTGTCTTTACAATTTGCCGTCTCCGTCGGACTTTATGCAGGTCCGTTGTGTTCCCTAACATTACCTTTGAAGCCTTCTTTCTTACTACCCTTTTCTTTTTATGCAGGAGGATCTGTCATGAAGTAAGGAACACAAATTACGACTTCGGCGAGCGCGTGAAGTTGGTTTATCACTACTGCAATGCTGGTTTTTTTTTTGAAGATGGGTGAATTGCTTGTGGGGGAATATATGAAGTGGTTTGGTGTGGCCCACTCCGCATTGCCGCACGAATTCTCAATTCCTGTAGCATGTTTCTTTAAGTTATGGCTGTGAAATTATTATCGCGTAACCACTGTACTTCATACTTCCCTTTGAATTTTGTTACAGGTAGGGATGTATGGTTGCTGAGGTTTGTTGCAGTGCAAGTGCATTCGCGTGACATTTCCTTTCGCCGTTTTCTGCAACTTGGAATTGTGGCTGCAAGTTGGTGATCCATGTGGGGCCTGTAGTGTGTCCAATAAACATATCAAACAATTATTTTTTGTATTTTATTTTGTTGCTAATTTCTAACCAAATTAGACTTGTATGGGAAATGGTAATGGGAATGGGCCTTCTAAATTGTAACATTTGTTTATGGATTTACACAAAAAATGAATCATAGTTTCCTTTGAGCTTGATGATTGCTACTTGCGTCCCGAAATTTTCTTAAAGAATTCTTTGACCTTTAATCTTGAATTGTCAACCATTTCGATTAAAATTTCCAAGGTAAATGAGTAAAAAATAATCGAATCCAAACTGCACCCATCGTGCTTTGTAATTAACTTTTCAAGAATGGAAAGCAACTGAATCTTGATTGAACATCTTAAAAACAATTTCCACAGATCTTTGAATTCTTCTTGAAACAACACTTTGAATTAATCACTACTCCCGCACATTCTGATCCACATAGAGATGATCCATAATGGCATGTAACAATATCGTAAACCCAGCCACCATATGAAATAAAATGAGTCATTCCTGGATACACTATTACTCCAGTTTGGCCTTATTGCCTTGAGATCAAGGAATAATGCCTTGAAGTATACACTGTATTAAAAAATATTCTGCAAAAATTAGCTCCAACCAGGTGATCTGAACCGTTCCTCATTCCACATTATCCACACGTCTGACTTGCATCTTTAAGCGAAAATAACAACACATTTTTTTTTGGATTTTTTTTTATGAAGCAAGTGGGTAAATATACATAATGGAGGTTGTATAAAGGTAGGACAAATTTGGGGTATGACACCTATCAATATTTACTAATGCATGTTAGAACAAACTTCGACTACAACATGCATTCTCTTCAATAGCAGCATGGGAACATACTTCGACCTCATGCTTAATTCCTGTCGAACCAGAAGCTACCCTTCGACCATACTAGAGTTTGATCCAATATCTCACAAATCTCCACCTTGGATCTAACTCTATAACATCAAGAAACTAGCTTTCTTCATGCAGCTTTATCAACTGCATACAGTGGAAAAACTTGTAACTGGGTAACGTCTTGGTGATTATACCAGCAGCATTATGATCTATCGAAACCTTCAGCACTTGGACTTCTCCATGCTTGATTACCCCTCTGAAGAAATGCAGCCTCATATCAATGTGTTTGGTTTGCTCATGATAGGCTGAATTCTTCGACAGGTGTTTTCCACTTTAACTATCACATTTAGCAGTGATAACTCGACCTTGAAGTTTTAGCTCCTTTGCAAAACCTTCAAGCCACAATGCTTCCTTCACAGATTTAGTTAGGGCAATATACTCCACTTCAGTGGTTGATAAGGCAATGACCTTCTGAAGTGTTTCTTTCCAATTGATTGTTGTCCCAAACATAGTGAACACATATCCAGAAATAGATTTTCTAGAATCCATACAATCTGCATAATCAGAGTCGACATACCCTTCGATTGCTGCTTTACTATCTTCACACAAGGCTCCACCATAACTTAGGACTCTATTCAAAGACCCATTTATGTACCTTAGAGTCCACTTCAATGCTTGCCAGTGAGGCTTTCCAGGATTCGCCATGTACTTGCTTACAAGACTTACTGCATATGTTATGTCAGATCTAGTACAGACCATAGCATACATTAAAGAACCTACTATGTTAGCATATGGAATGCTATTCATATAAGTTCTTTCAACATCAATTCTAGGACACTGATCTATACTCAACTTGAATTGATGGTTTGTCGGAGTCACAACAGGCTTTGAATTCGACATACCATACTTTTTGAGAATCTTCCGTAGGTATGCCTCTTGAGATAAGCTTAATCTCGACTGCTTTCTATCTCTTCGAATCTCATCCCCAAGAATCCTGAACGCAACTCCCAAATCCTTCATGTTAAACTTCTTATTGAGTTCATCCTTCACCCTCATTACATCTTCGAGATTGTTGCTTGCTATTAGAATATCATCCATATAGAGCAACAAAATAACAAATGAATTACCCAGTCGAAATCTGAAGTAAACACAGTGGTCGAACTGACTTCTGATGAAACTTATGCATGCCATGAACTTGTTGAATCTCCTATTCCACTATCGAGGAGATTGTTTCATTCCATATAAGGATCTATTCAGCTTGCACACATAATCTTCCTTCCCTTTTTCGACATACCCTTCAGGTTGCCTCATCAGGATTGTTTCATCTAAGTCACCATACAAGAACGCAGTCTTCACATCCATCTGTTCCAGTTCACTGTCGAGACTAGGTGGATGTCCCGACCAAAATTATTCAGGTGTCTTCATTCCCAAGGCAGTCGAAGGACATCTATTTCACAGGTAAGCTGCTATCGAAACAGCTTCCACCAAAACACCTTTTTCAATCTAGCACTAACCAACATGCATCTAACCCTTTCAAGGATTGTTCAATTGAATCTCTCAGCTAAGCCATTTTGTCGAGGAGTACCTGCTACAATCTTATGCCTTGCAATCCCAGACTCAACACAATAACTGTCGAACACTTCGTTGCAGAATTCAAGGCCATTGTCGGTTCTCAACCTCTTGACCTTTCTGCCAGTTTGAGTTTCGACCAGAATCTTCCAACTTTTGAAATTCTCAAAAGTTTCATCCTTCGTCTTCTAAATGAATACACATAGCTTTCTGGAATAGTCATCAACGATGGATAGAAAATACCTTGCACCTAAATGTGAAGGATTCCTTGTAGGCCCCCAAAGATCAGCATGAATGTAATCTAGGGATCCATGTGTTCTTTGCTGGACTTTTTTAAACTTCGCCCTACAGGATTATCCAAATACACAAGATTCATAAAACTCTAACTTTTCGACTTTGTCGCCTCCTAGCAGGTTCTGCTTCCCCAATTTGACCAGACCTCTTTCGCTGACATGACCCAATCTCATGTGCCATAATTCTTTCTTCGACACAGGTTCCGTGGATGCAACATTTGTCGAACCACTTACAACCTCAGCCTCAAGGGTATACAAGCCTTGTTTCTTCACGCCTCTCAAGACTTCCTTCGACCTCTTCATGATTCTTAGGATACTTTTCTCTCCTTGAAAAGCGTATCCCTTTCTATCGAATTCACCAAGAGAAATCAAATTTTTCTTCAAGTCAGGTACATACCTAATTTAGCCAACAACCTTATTGACTCATCATGGAGCTTGAATCTCACATATCCAATATCTTCAATATTGCAAGATTTGTTGTTTCTCAACAGCACAGATCTACCATCTTGATCACATAGCTCCTCGAATAATTCTCTGTTTAGAGTCATGTGCCAAGTGCGACCTGAATCCATAATCCACTATTTTCTTGAGTCACCACTTGAAACCACAATAACATTAGATGAGTCAAAGTCATCTTGAACAATGATTCTCTTATGTTAGGCTGAATTTTTCGACAGGTGTATTGCACTTTGAATATCACATTTAATAGTGATAACTCGACCTTAAAGTTTTAGCTCATTTGCAAAACCTTCAAGCCACAATGCTTCCTTCACAGCTTCAGTTAGGGCAATATACTCCGCTTCAGTGGTTGATAAGGCAACGACCTTCTGAAGTGTTGCTTTCCAACTGATTGTTGTCCCAAATATAGCGAACACATATCCAGAAATAGATTTTCTGGAATCCATACAACCTGCATAATCAGGGTCGACATATCCTTCGATTGTTACTTTACTATCTTCACCCAAGGCTCCACCATAACTTAGGACTCTATTCAGAGACCCATTTATGTACCTTAGAATCCACTTCAATGCTTGCCAGTGAGCCTTTCCAGGATTCGCCATGTACCTGCTTACAAGACTTACTGCATATGTTATGTCGGGTCTAGTACAGACCATAACATACATCAAAGAACCTACTATGTTAGCATATGGAATGTTATTCATATAAGTTCTTTCAAAATCAGTGTTGGGACACTGATCTATACTCAGCTTGAATTGAGGTTTGTCGGAGTCACAACAGGCTTTGAATTCGACATAGCATAGTTTTCGAGAATCTTTCGTAGGTATGCCTATTGAGATAAGCATAATCTCGACTGCTTTCTATCTCTTCAGATGTCAATTCCAAGAATCTTGGACGCAGCTCCCAGATCCTTCATGTCGAACTCCTTATTGAGTTCATCCTTCACCTTCATTACATCTTCGACATTGTTGCTTGATATTAGAATGTCATCTACATAGAGCAACAAAATAACAAATGAATTACCCGGTCGAAATCTGAAGTAAACACAGTGGTCGAACTGACTACTGATGAAACTTATGCATGCCATGAACTTGTCGAATCTTCTATTCCACAGTCGAGGAGATTGTTTTAGTCCATATAAGGATCTATTCAGCTTGCACACATAATATTCCTTCCCTTTTTTGACATACCCTTCAGGTTGCCTCATCATGATTATTTCATCTAAGTCGCCATACAAAAATGCAGTCTTCACATCCATCTGTTCTAGTTGAAGATCGAACTGTGCCATTGTGGCAAGCAACATTCGAATGGATATGTGCTTCACAACAGGAGAGAACACATTATTGAAGTTGATATCTTATTTCTGAGTGAATCCCCTAGCAACCAATCTTGCCTTGTATCTCTTTGACGCCACTCCTTCGATCCATTCCTTAGCTTTGAAAATCTATTTACAACTGACTAACTTGGCTCTAACAGGTTTCTTGATTAGTTCCCAGGTGTTGTTATCATGAAGAGATTTCATCTCATCATCCATGGCCTTCATCCATTCAGTCTTCTTTTGACTCCTTATAACTTCCTTATAGTCTCTAGGTTCTTCGTCTAGAAACTCACTTGCAGAGATTAAGGCATAAGCTATAAGATCTGCATACCGAAGTCTCTGAGGTAGCTTGATGACTCTCCTCGGTCTGTCTTTTGCTAGCAGGTAGTCATTATCAGTCTCCTCATCTTCGACAACATCTTCCGCGTCTTCTTTGACTTTATCTGGGGTATGCAATTCTAGCATCAACATGCTCCACCTCAACAGGAATCTATCCATGTTCCAGCTCTTCGCCAGCATCATCAGTTTTCTTGAAAGTCATCTCTACTTCATTGAAAACTACATCTCGACTGGTGATACACCTCTTGTGACCTGGCTCTAGGCACCATAGCCTATAAGCTTTGACTCCTTCAGAGTATCCCATGAACATGCATTTCAGAGCTCTAGGTTCGATCTTGTCTTACCTAATGTGAGCATAGCCCACACAGCCAAATACTCTCAGTCTGTCGAGACTAGGTGGATGTCCCGACCAAACTTCTTCAAGTGTCTTCGTTCCCAAGGCAGTAGAGGGATATCTATTTATCAGGTAAGCTGATGTCGAAACAGCTTCCACCCAAAACACCTTCTTCAATCCAGCACTAACCAACATGCATCTAACCCTTTCAAGGATTATTTGATTGAATCTCTCAGCTAAGCCATTTTGTTGAGGAGTACTTGCGACAGCCTTATGCCTTGTAATCCCAGACTCAACACAGTAACTATCGAACACTTCGTTGCAGACTTCAAGGCCATTGTCGGTTCTCAACCTCTTGACCTTTCTGCCAGTTTACAACCTCAGCCTCAAGGGTATACAAGCCTTGTTTCTTCACGCCTCTCAAGACTTCCTTCGACCCCTTCATGACTCTTAGGACACTTTTCTCTCCTTGAAAAGCGTATCCCTTTCTGTCGAATTCACCAAGAGAAATCAAATTTCTCTTCAAGTCAGGTACATACCTAACTTCAGGCAACAACCTTATTGACTCATCATGGAACAACAATGACGACGACAACAACAACAACAACGACAACAATAACAACTACAACAACAAGAACAACAACGACAATGACAACAACAACGACAACAACAACGACAAAGACAACAACGACAACAAAGACAACAACAACAACAATGACAACAACAACGACAACGATAAGAACAACAACGACAACAACAACGACAATGACAACGGCAACAACAACTACAACAATAACAACAACAATGACAATGAAAACAACAACAACAACAACAACAACAACAACAACAACGACGACGACAACGACAACAACGACAACAACAGCAACAACAACGACAACAACGACAACAACGACAACAATAACAACGACAACGACAACAACAACAACAACAACAACAACAACGACAACAACAATAACAACAACAACAACAACACCAACAACAACAACGAGAACAACGACAACAACAACGACAACAACAACAACAACAACGACAACAACAACAATAAATACAACAACGACAACAAAAAAATAACAACAACGACAACGACAACAACAACAACAACAACAATGACAACAACAACGACAACGACAACGACAATGACAACGACAATGACAACAACAACAACAAAGACAATGACAACAACAACAACAACAATAACAACAACGACAATGACAATGACAACGACAACGACAACAACAACAACGACAACAACAACAACTACAACAACAACAACAACGACGACAACAACAACAACAACAACTACAACAACAACAACAACAACGACAACGACAACACTAACAACAACAACAACAATAAGAACAACAACGACAACGACAACGACAATAATAACAACAACAACAACAACAACGAAAACAACAATAACAACAACGACGACGACGACAACAACAACAACAACAACAACAACAACAACAAGGACAACAACAACAACAACAACAATAGCAACAACAAAAATAACAAAAACAACAACAACAACTATAACAACGACAACAACAACAACAACAAAAACAACAACAAGAATAACAACAACGACAGCGACAATAACAACAGCAACAACAACAACGACAACGACGGCAACAACAACGACAGCAACAACGACAACAACAACAACAACGACAACAACAACGACAACGATAACAACAACAACAACAACAACAACAACAACGATAAAAACAACGACAACAAAGACAACAACAACGACAACAACAACGACAACGATAACGACAACAACAACAACAACAACAACAACAAAAACAACAACAACAACGACAACGATAACGACAACGACAACAACAACAACAACAACAACTACGACAACGACAACAACAACAAAAACGACAACAACAACAACAACAACAACAATTACAACAACAACAACAACAACAACAATGACAACGATAACGACAACAACAACAACAACAACAACGACGACGACAACGACAACAACAACAACAATGACAATGACAACGACAATGATAACGACAACAACAACAACAACGACATTCACAACAACAACGACAACGACAACAAGAATGACAACAAAAACGACAACGACACAGTAACGACAACAACAACGACAACAACAGCAACAACAACAACAACAACGACAACGATAACGACAACGACGACAACGACAACAACGACAACGACAACAACGACAACGACAACAAGAACAACAACGACAACAACAACAAAAATAATTAAAATAATAATAATAATAATAATAATAATAATAATAATAATAATAATAATAATAATAATAATAATAATAATAATAATAATAATAATAATAATAATTTTGTTGGTTATAAATCTATTTTAAATAAAGTAAGCAATTCCACCAATTTTTAGCCAAAGAAATCCATAATAAAATTATATATAAATAAAAGATAAACGTTTAACAAGTTGTGTCATTATTCTTTTTTAGATAACAATTATTTTTCATAAAAACCACATTTATTATCTTATGAGACATAACATTGTTATTCATGACTTTTTGCATTTTTTATAAAAGACATTATTTCTATTGTTAGAAAATCAAAAGTGTTAAAAACAAATAATATAAAAGTAGGTTTGATTGTTAATTTCATTTTTCTTACATTTAACCGTTTTGCTTTTATTGTTAAAATACACATGTCATATGCTAGTGTAATGTCTGTCTCAGTAAACATTATCTAACCTTAATGAACTACATAATTGAACTCACATAATCTTTACTTAACTAAAGATTAAAATAAAATAAAATGCGAGCAACTCAATTATACTCTATACTAGCATACAACACTAGCCGACATAAATTAAAGTTGGAGCACTATCTCTCTAATAATTATGAGGAAAACTCTTAGTCATAAACTTTTAAGACAATTTTTCAGTCTTAGAAACAATGATCTAAAACATAGTCATACACAAAATGAATTGTATATTTCATGAACTCCTTGACTACACACACGTCTAGACTTGTGTAAATGGTTTTCTCCTTATTATCCACCACATCTAAATGCAATTGCTAGACATACATATGGGCTCAAAGGTTAGATCTACTTTCACAACTATTGATGACTAAAAGGCCCAAGTTCTTTTCGCTTAGGGAAAATTTTAGTTTGCACTCCAATAATTATGAGAATTGCTTAAGCTACTCTAAAGATTGTTATCACTTTCTCATGAAAAATCAAAAATATTTTTAGAATCTAAAGATACGTCTCTATAAATATCTCAAATACATTTGTTTCTGGGTCATATCTTAAGACTAAGTATAAAAAAATTACGGAAATGTCTCTCCGTGTAAATTACGAAAATATAATAGGTAGATTAAATATGCTATTTAAATAAGCAACGTGTTTGATAGGTAGTTTAAATTATCAATGAGTTATTTTGAATGTTGGCATGGACTGCATTTCCGCCATTAATGTGCTTATGAGTTGCAGAACGTTTTGATTTTTAGAATTCCGATATGGATCTCCAAAATTTATCAATCAGCATTTTTCGGCATGATCTCATTTGTTTCATATGTATAATGCTTGTGTGATTTACTTACAGACATTATGACTGATAAGTGATAACTAAGATAGATTGAGGCATGATAGAGTTGCACAACATGCATCGGCTTGGAGGGAAATAACTCAATCATCGTAGGTACCTGTCGTTTATAGCCCGGTTGATGCGGATGTGTCAACTTCTAGGGATCATGCACATTCACCTTTGTCTTCCTGTAGGAGACAAGTGTCAACTACTGAGACACCCGAGGACTCATGGGCACCAAAGGCTCCGCAGGCACCCGTGGGGTTTGGAGAAGGCACGTCAGACTTATCGTTAATGCCTCTATACCCGGACCATACTTCCCGACATCTATGGGACGAGGAGGTAAAATTTAGTTGTATTGATTCTTTGAAATATCATGTTTACTATAATATTCGAAGTTTTCAACAATGATTTATTTTTCTATAGGATCATGATACTTTAAAATTCATCAATCACGACCGAAAGATTACTGGTTTTCCGCAACCTAATGAGCAATAATTTAAGGATGTGATGTCACTATCTGCATTGAGAGACTGGTGCAAGATTAGTTATGTCACAGTTGCTTATAAAAAAAAGTTATGTTAAAGTTAATCGTGGTATGTTGTCCGTGTTTGTAGAGAGATGACACTCTGATATGTCATTATTTCATCTTTTAAAATGTGAGATATCTATCACATTGGACGATGTCTTATGTCTGTTGCATATTTCGATTAGGGGGAGATTAGTATACCACTGTAAGATTAACAAAGATGACACACTAGAGATGATGGTAGACTATCGGGGAGTTGGCTTGGGGAATCCCACGAAGGAGTTAGAAGCCACCTAGGGGATAATGTTAGATTTTGATTCATGTAGAGATTGTATACACAATAGTTGCATGATAGAAAACAGGCTACTGGTGATGATGATCAAGTCGCGCAACATAAAGCATACGCTTTGAGAACATACCTGTTGTATTTAGTTGACACGTCCATTTTTATGGACAAGAGTGGCACTTATGTGGATGTGTTTTACTTATGATACTTCGATGACTTGGAGAAAATCCATTAGTACAATGGGGCCGCATGTTTGGTCTAACTGTACTCCAAGTTAGTTGAAAGTTGTATATGGAAGACTAAAAATATGACATGCAAAATCACATTGTTGACAGTAATATTTCTGCATGTTTTAGTGTTTGTGTGTCATTTTCAAAACACTTTTGCAACGTCAATTTATGTATCTTTTAGTAATGATTCATATGTACCATCTTTTTCAAGTTTGGATCCTCTAGCACTTCCCACACATATCGGTTGTTCATGTATTTTGACCTACATTAAGGATATACCACGTGCTTCTGCATTCGTTCCGCTAAAAGAGAATCAAGCGACAGAGCCATGCAGAGTGTATCTTGATCGCTTGGTACAAGAGGATATACACTTCCATACTCACATCAATCACCATGATATGTGTCTCTTTGACGATATAACCTTATACTCTAGATGGTTGGCTTGCGGTTCACGTCTGATATATCCTTATCTCCCTGAGCGCTTAATGCGACAGTTCGGCCATAGACCTTTTTGAGTCTGTTCCTCCTATTATAACACGTAGAGATATGGATACCATTTTTGGTGATTATCTTAATCATCTGGTACCGGGTGAGGCACAAAGTATCATAGCTCCTAGTGACCTGAGTCTTGTATACGACTACATCTAGTGGTATTTCAGGGTGTCACATCCTTATATGACACTAGATGTTCCGAGAGATCCAACTAGGCTAACTCATTAGGAAATAATAGAAGAGGAGTAGGTCATTCCAGGTCATGTTGTTGATGTGTTACCTAAATGACGCCGTAAAATAGAGATTGGGCAGACGGGTATAGATAGAGTGAAGGTAGAGAAAACACAATAAAAGGGTTTGAATTGGGGTTTCCTAAACATTTTAGAGAAATGTTTTACACACACAAACAATATATATATAAACCAAGAAAGAAAGTGACATGATTGATTTATACAAGTTCTCCTATAACGAGGACACGTCTTGTCCACCCGTCAAGGTGATTTCTCCTTCAATAAGGATGTAATCCACTAATCTTGAAAAATTACAAAAAGTTCGTCTAAGTATTAGAAAACACCTTAGCTCTCTCAAGTATACATACTAACACTTAGTCACTTGAGGGAAAAAAATAATATCAAAGTAATAACAAAGAAAGTGTTTACAATAATGCTTCTAGTAAGCAAATGAAACAATTTAAGAATAATACACAAATATGAGCAACAACTCTTTATGTTTAAGAATTTTGAGATTGTGCGTATTTCACTATTGTAATGTTGTTTGTTGTTGTTTTTTCTTTGCAATGAGGTAGTGGATCCTTTATATAGTCTTGATGGAGGAATGTTGGAGGGTACAATTGTCATTATTAGTGCCAATTTCAATAACGGTAATACGAGGTTTGTGGGAGACAAGAGTAGTAAAGTCTCACAAACATTCCTTAACAATATTGGCGCATAATCAAATATTTCCAAATTAGTACTGTACTATTGTACGAATTCTTTCAGCACATGTTTCTTGATCTTATCTTTTGATTGAATTTATCTGATCTGAAGTGATGATGAGTCCAGAAGATAAATGTGCCAAGAAGTATCAGAGTCTTCAGAGTCAGAAGTTGTCTTGACTTGAGTCTTCTTGAAATGATTATGTCAGAGCCAAAAGATCTTCAGAACTTAGAATATTGACTCCAGAGATGGAAGTGAAGCTTATCTAGGAAGCACACAATTTTCTTTTTCTTTAGAGTCATTTAGCATTCATCAGAACTGCTGATGTTTCTTTAGAAGCGTTTGAAGTAGTTTTGTGAGGCGTGCCAGAATTGATTCTGATGAGATTTATAGAGAGTTAGTTATCCATAATCAAATTAAACTTATATATGCACACTTCAAAAAAATTATTAGAGTACAAAATTTTTACATATAAAATATACGCATTGTTATCATCAAATCTAGAAATTATATGCAGAACAAAAATCTTGTTCTAACAACCTCCCCCTTTTTATCATGTATTTCGATGGAACAATGGGTACGAAATTATATGCAAAAATTATCAGAATTGCAATAAAAAAATTCACCAGTTTAAATTTAAAAAAAACACCCTAAGATAAACAAGCTCCCCCTGAGTCAGAACTTGGCTGTCTTATAACGATCTTAACATATAAGGGATATCAGAACCTAGTTGACATATCAGAGCTTAGATTATTAGAACCTTTTGCAATACTTTATCAGAGCTTGGTCCATAAGCAACTTTCAGAGAGTTCTTGAAATGGAATTCACATACTTTTGTATATATATTATGTTAGAATGTAAGCAATGAGATTTTAGAGAATCATATATGAATCAAAATCATCACTTATTCTACTCCCCCTTTTTGTCATAATCAAAAAATTATATTATATTATAAATGAAGCAAAAGGATACAAAAGAGAAAAACAGAAAGCTAAAGGGAAGCCTAACTGCCTAAGGGTGAGAAGGAGGAGGGATCCTCTGAACAAGTTAAGCAAGTAAGTTCTGAATGTTGGTGTTGACTTCATCATTCTTGTCGAGTCGGGTTCTGACCTTTTTTTGTTCTTTCTACATCTTTTCTAGATTCTTTATCATAAGAGGAAACAAATTAGCTTCAGAGGTAAGTGCTTTATCATATCCTTCTGTATTGTCCTTTTCAGTTGTTGCCTTCCTAGCAGATTCTTGTTCTGCAACCTCTTTCTCAGTAGTTACTCTCTCAGCGGCTTCTCTTGCAACAACTTCAATAGCTTCTCTTTTAGTGGCTTTCTGAGCTTCCAACCTTTCTTCAGCTTCCTTGACAAAATTCTCTTTGACTTGGACATAGATATTTTTTATCTTGGTGAACTCAATTGACATCCATCTGTTAAACTGATTCCAGCTAGCACCCAGATGAGAATAATTGTTGCTAGAGCTGGACTCTTTGTAGAGCTTTTTCGCTCTCCTTTCTGCACTTTCCTTGAAACTAGAAATTACTTCATAAAGGTTTAGGCTGGGAGTTTGAAGGTCAGAGGTGTGGTGATCAGATTTGGTTTCTTCATCAGAGTCAGGTTTCTCAATAAGAGTTTTGTCAAGATCATCAGTCAAGGTCTGATCTATGTTCAGATCAACTGAGTTTGGGTCAGAATGTTCAGATATGTTGGTGATAGTTTAGGAGGCTGAAGTGGTGTTAGTTGTAGAGATGGAGAGAGGTATAGGTTCTAAAGAAGGTATAGGTTCAGAAGTAATGTTCTTAGAGATTGGTAGATATGTGACAATGGAGAAGGTATCTGGGAAAGGTGTGGAGTTAGTTTTAGTGACGGATGAGAAGGCAAATGAAATTAGGGATTTAGAGGTTACTGTGGTGGAAGTGGTTGTAAGGATGAAAGTTTCAGAAATTGGTGTTGTGTGTGGGATGGTTTCAGAAGTTGTTTTTTTTTTTGGGGGGGGGGGGATGGGTTCAGAAATTTGTATTGTTTGGGGGATGGTTGATTGAGGTGGTGTGGGTGGGATGAATGTAGTTGCAAATATGATCTAAATAAGTGGGGAGGTGGAGGTATTGATGAAGTAATAGTTCTAGTATCATAACTAGAGGCAGCAGATTTAGAGTCAAAAGACTTACTCGGAGGTGCTGGATAGGAGGCAAGTCTGAGATGATTCATGCTTCCTTTTCTAAAGAACAAGAGAAGCGTCTAGAAGAGGCTCATAAGAAAATCCAGACATGTCAAAGCCTTCAACTTCAAGCATTTTGAGATAATCCTTTATCACTTCTGGTGGATTAGTCTTTGTGAAAAGAGGATATCCATAAACAATCATCCTTCTATCCTTTAGATTGTCCCAATCTGTAGGTATGCTTGGTTTAACCAGAACTTTCTCAATGATGCCCATGCTCTTGCGATTTCTACCGTTCATAGGTTTTCCAGTATCCACAATAACATCATCCATCAAATTAAAATGAATTAAATGATCCACAAGACCATTTTCAATCAGAATATCTAAGATGAGTCTTCCTAGAGGTATGTAGTTTCTAGGATTTCCATGGTTTCTAGTCTCTTTAGCAGAGTCTCTGAGATATTTTAAGAGGATGGAAGGAAGGTGCATATGTTCTCCTTTCATCAGATAGTACAACATAAACTTCTGATTTGTATTGTCGTAGTAAAATGAGCTTGATGATGGTCTATGGTGAATACATCCCAAAATGGTCTTGAGCCATACGTGAAGGTTCTTATGTAGTTCCTGATTCTTAGAAGATGATTTTCTTTCAGAGACTTGAGAAAAGATTGTAAGGTTAAATTTTTGAGTCAAAATCATTGACCTAGGGTTCATGTTATAGATCTGTTTCCTCTTGCTTCCTCCATTCCAAGCAAGGTAGCAATGAATTTCTTTGTGATGACACATTTTACACCCAGAACATAAGAGACAATATACTTGTCATCAACATTATCAAATCTCCAGAATTCCTTTATCAGATTTGTGTAGATGGGACCGTAGAGACGATCAAAATAGTTATCCCAGCCTTGTTTATTTAGTTCCTCGGTCAAATCGAAACCATTATCCCTCAGGTTATCAAAGTCCACTAGGAGTTCGCAAAGTACTTCCAGTTGATCAAAAGGTGTAGCCAAGTTAATGTGAGCAGGATGATTAAGAATATGTTGAACTTGAGGTTGTTGATAAGTAGACAAGGATTGATGCAATGTTGAGGATTCAGATGGCATGGTGTTTGCTGTCACGCCTTAATTTTTACCATAAGATCCCACCTCTTTGTGCATTATCTTGCATGACATCTTTAGGTCTTGGTGTGTGTGTTTATTGTGACTAGCAAGTTTGCACATGTGCAATACCTTCAAGTATAGATACTTACAGTTAAGCATTATGGGGACGTGACCATTGGATTTTGATTCAAAGTGACCCTAAGGTTTTGGATGTTTATGGTTTGAGGTTAACTCAAAGTCAAGATGTTGGGGTGTGGGCTTGGTTCTTCATCACTATTTCAACTAAGAGTACTCCGAACTAGGGTTTCGTACTTCTTAGCTGATCAAGCCATTTCTTCGTCAAGGTCATCAAAGGAAGAAAGGACAGTTAAAACAAAAGACGTGTTTGATTAAGGTACAAGGTACAAATCTTAGTGCTTAGTGATTGGAATTCTAAAGTACAAAGTGCAGAGTGCAAAAAGACGTCAAAGCCCTGATCCCAAATCCAAACCATTCTTAAATGTGTTTCAAGTTATTTTAAGGCATGATCAATTTTGTTCCATGTTGGTTTTTAGGCCATGTCTCGAGTTGGTTTTTATGCCATATTTGGTTTCAAGATTTGCTTCTAGTTTGTTTCAAACCCCGATCAAATTCATCCCAAGTTCCAAGTTCATCCATTTTCAAGTTGATATCAACAACATCACATTATTTAATTTACAAGATTTAAATATATGTTGAAAACTGAAAGGATCACTTCATTCATGGATACAAAGTCTTGTTGCAAGCCTGAAGATAAATCTCTAGTTCTAATTCCTAAGAGACTAAGTGCGAGTATGAGACTTGATTCAAATGAATCCATTAAAAAGAATTTAAAGGTTTATTTATCACTCTTTGAATTCAACCTTACATTGAGATTGAACGAGGCATAATATTCCAAGAATTGTATTCAGATCAGAGTGCCAAAATTCAACGCCACAACAGTCAGCATAACAAAATCAATTAATTCTATGCTCAAAATAGATAAAGAGTATTGCAAGCTAATAAAGAAAATGACAGCTTTGCATTGCAGGTTTATCCTAGAATACAAGCAGGGATTCAAACTTAAAATCGAAAATCCAAAGCCCAAAGTACATTTACACTATTGCAAGAAAATGCAGCTGCCAGCTTTTCCTCAAAGCCAAGTACATCGTTACAAGCTTCAAAATGATAATAAAAATGTCACTAGTTACAAAGTGTCCTAAACTAATTCCCAGCCAAAACCATACAAACAACCACATACCTCACGACAATACAATTCCGAATCTGCTTGGATGTCATTGTTGGTGTTGCAAGAGAAAAACCAATGGTCAGACAGTCCCCCTCTCTACTGCTAGAAAATCAACAGATTTGTTAGCGTAAACGACAATACTTGTTGGTTCTATGTTCGAACTCTTAAAAGAATGTTGTCAAAAGCATTTTCATTTTGTGACTCCCTCAATAAAGTAGTAGCCTTATCCCCGCGGAACTCGTTAAAATGCTTGACAATCCTGCATTTCCAAAACATAAGTGTTAATAAGCAAGGACATGGATGCAATGAGCTAGTTCTCCATTTGTGCAGAATAACGAATCAAATAAGGAGTAGAAGAACAAATGACCAAAGAAACTCGTTTGGGATAACTGTTATATCGATACAAATTAAGAGGAAAACACTTTCAATAAATTCAAAAACTTTCAAGAGCATGTTCCACACCTTTCCAAAATAATCTAAAACATCTCTCAGACACATGTAATTGAAAAAGGGAATGATTCTTCAATCTTTCCACAACATGTTGATTTGAAAACGGAAAGAAAGTTTCGCTATTTATGATAATGTTTCCAAGGCAGGATTGACAGGATAATTTATCATTAAAGCTTGAATCAACAAGTTCACATAAATAAGACAGGGGAAAAAGCACAAAGAGATCAGCAGCAAGCATACAATTCACAAGGATATACAAACCCACACTTTCACACGAGAAAATTTGAAAAAAAAAGGAAGGAAGTTCACACGCATCAGAAACATGAGCATAGAAAATCCACACAAAGCCTAATACTAACCATGCAAATATGTACATCAGTATCACATACACGATAGACACATGAAGAAATTCTTGAATATCATCACCATACGCACATACCAGAGCATCAATAGAAGCAAATGAGTAAGAAACAATACCTGGAAAATTGTCGACGTCGATTTGCCGCGTCGAAATCTTTGTCGAACTCTTAGAAGTAAAAAGGATAGTTTCTCACGCTCAGTCGAGAGGCCAGAATTCATACGGTTATCACCAATCGCATATACACTACAACAGACAAACAGATACACCTTCAAGTACCCACCAATAATAATTTCTCAGTGAGCAGTTAGTAAAGATTAATGGTTAATTAAATTAATAATAATATTTTAATAATAATAACTATAAAACATAAAAAAAGGAAGAAATTCACTAAAAATAAATGAGGGAAAGCCTGAAAATGTCCGTACGAAGAGTTTCGACTCTTGAAAAGCTTATGTCTTAACCATGGCACTTCTTGAAACCTGCATCATATCTTGCAAACAAATGATCAAAACAAACCTAAACATGATTATGAAGATCATTATGAACAGAAAATATGATAAAATGCAATGAAATCAAAGATTAAAAAAAAAAGAATGAGAGGCGGCATGTTCATGGGATGCACTTCGTGAGGTCTCAACCTTCAAGTCTTTGTGGGATAGGTTCCTAGGATCTTGAGGAATGATAATGGACTTGTAGAGCTGATTGAATCTTATTGCAAAGTTGTTTTAAGATTTTTCTAAGGTTCTTATGGCTTCCAAATTTTTTTCTCTCCTTTTTTTTTTCATTCTGACTTTGTTGTGTATATAAAGTAGTGTAAATTAGGGTAAACAATTGGGCCTCGGTTGGAGTTTTATGGGTTGCTTGAAGATGAAGGAGCCAATTATCATAATTGTCAAAAAAATCAAATTAAATCATACCGTATTGGTATTGAACGAATTTGGATGACTTCAATCACTTTGAATACCATATATTTGATCCCAAAATAAATCTTAAATCAAATCTTTGATTTTTATAATTTATTTTAATTAAAAATGATTTTAAATGATAAAAATAAAAAAATAATATAAAATAAATGATAAAAATCAGAAAATATGGTCATTGGGTCGTGAATGACTTTATCTTCAAGTTTGGGTTGCAATTTTATGGGCCCATTTGGAAATAATTGGAGTTATGGCCCTTTTTACTTCATACACCCCTTGAAAAATTACCAACTTTGACAATGCATAACTTCCTCAATTTTAATGCTATGGAGGTGTTCTAAGACTTTTTAGAAATCTTAGGGTATCCTCTAATCAACCCTTTTGGTCCCATGTCCATATTTTTTTACCATTTTCAAATTATGAGCTTTGGAAAAAGTTTACTTTTTGTTGACTTTCAAAAGGACCTATAACGTCTTGGCTCATATCTTTCAAATGAAGCATTTTTAGGCTTGGCTTGTGATACATAAAGTTGTAGATAATTAAACTTCATTCAAAACGAGCTTTGGATGGGAAATTTTTGATGAAACATGTGAAAGTTATGGCTGGTCAAAGTTCAGTTGACTTTTCCTACACAAAACCCTAATTTAGCAACTTCCGATTCTTGATGATCTGAGGTTTCCCTGATGAATCATGATCGACCCTTGATCAAATGATGAATTTCACCTCGTAATCTTGATGTTGACCAAAAATCTTGAAGTTTGACTTTGAGTTGACCACAGTTGTCCTCAGTTGACTTTTTGACCAAGTTAACTGATTTTTAAGTATCTGAGCATATGACTGGCCAAACTTGTGAGGAAAGCTCTAAAACTTGACATGGGGATTCTTTGAAGTATGTGGAATTTTATGAAGTCCATTTTGCTCGAGGAGACTCAAAACCCTAGTTCTAAGATCCACTGTTCAAGAGGAGGCTTTGATGAAACCTTAAATCCCTTTGACCAATTGCAACTCTTGTGACTATTAAGTAACCTCTTGGGACACATTGTCTTGAATATGGGAGGGTAAAGTTTGGGGTTGGGGTACAACAGCTGATGTTTCAACTTGGCCAGGCTTAATCACAGGTGCTTTGCCTCGAGCTTCAGTACTTGGCCCAGAGGAGGAGATATGAACTGGAGTTACATCATTCTTTGAGATATTCTCAGGAGAGAAAATCCTTCCACTTCTATTCACCTTACTAGTCCCAACAATATTGTCGATGTCTGGATTAATATCTTCAGTAAGTATATCAGTCAAAGGTTCTTGTTTAACACCATGACTATAAACATCAGCACCATAGTTTCAGGGAATAACTTTGTCGGAAGAATATGGAATTGGACCAGAAGTAGTAATAATCAGGGGAGCCATCGTTGGCTTAGAAGTAATCTTCACAGGACCTTCAGCAGTAGTCTTTACAAGTAATGGAAATGAGGCATTCACGAACAAAAGGGGAAATCATAGCATTTGGCGAGAAGATCGAAAGTGAAACCCAAAGTATACATAAATTCACCTTCAAGTAAGTTGTTGCCTTAGTTCCATTATGTTTCCATGATTTAAGCTACGAGGTCGTGCGAGTCGGAGTTGAATTTGAACCAAGTACGTTGTGAGAGCGAGCGAGCAGAGATTTAAGACGCGACGAGAAAGAAAAGCAAGGGAGCGAGGGTGGATGAAGCGGAGAGAGAGAGAGAGAGAGAGAGAGAGAGAGAGAGAGAGAGAGAGAGGATGCGACGAGAGGGAGAGAGAGGATGCGACGAGAGAGATGGTGAGAAGTTGTTTTGCGAGTGAGAAAGGTACGGTTTTGGGAGAGAGAGAGAATTTGATTTAGAAATGAGAAATCTAAGAGGAGGTTACTGAAGTTTTCTTTTTTCTTTCCCATTAATATAACTTGGGTGGGCCTTGGAGGGTCCCAGCCCATTGATTTCTTTATAACACCCCTCCTCTTTCGTTTTACACCTCTCGCGTTTTTCTTTATTTTTTTTAATATTTGCTACTTTTTTATCTTAATAATAAATAAGATCCTTGTCATGTCTCTTTTTTAAAATAATGATAATATAAAAACCTTTTTCTTCCTTTAAAAAAAAACAAAAATAATAAGAATTGCTCTTATTCAATTAAGATTATTTGTCGCTATTTTATGATTGATTTATTTTGTTTCACTAATTTAAATTTAGTTCTTATTTTTATTAATATTATTAAACTTTAGAATTTTGTTCTCTTCATAACTACTTTATTAATAATTTTTAATCACATACTTAATTATCATTTCCTCCTTGTTCTTTAGTAATTATACTGACTTATTAAATCAAATATTCGTGTTGGTTAAGATTGATGATTGATTGTAACTTTTTTTTCAAATTAATTAGAGAGTCTCATTCTTGATTTATATCTAACTCCTCTTTATCTTTGTGTGCTTGGGCACTCCTAGCTTTTATCGGTGATTGACTTGATATCTTATAATATATTGTCTTATAAGTTGGTTATATTGCGTATCTCATATGTGGATTATTCAAACCATGATTTTAACTTTAATGCTTAATGATTTTATCTGTTCTCCTTTTAATAATATATTTGCACATGTCTGCATCCAAGGGAAGAACTTGTGTTTGACTTTATAGTCATATGCATTGCATTTTTATCTGCATCATTTACCCATTTAGTTGGTCCATGCTTCCCCTCAGTTCGATCAACTTAAGATATACATCCTTATATCCTCAGGATAGATTCCCTTAGGATTTTAACCTTAGACAACTTACAAATTAAGTTCCCTTTCTCTCCCATGAGAGAATTAGACATAATTCATCTACGTGGTTGAGATATAATTCTCCTACCCTATAACATAGTCAAGAAAGATGTAGAATATTTTTCTCTTGAGAGAGGTATGTGGCATACTCATCGATTATTTATTCGAGTTGGAGTCCTTCTCTCAATATGAAGCAAAGATCGTCTTCCACATGTTTGTGGCGGTTTAAGTTGAGTATTCTCCTTAAGATGATAACTTTTCTCTTATCCTATCAATCAACAAACTTTGTTTACCCTTTTAGGTGAACTATGAATATTTTGATTTCATTCCCATCAGGATACGTAGGCACGAGATGCGATGTCTTAGTGAGCATACTTAGAAATAAACCCCTAGGTTCACCCTTACTAGAGAAAATAACAAATAACACATCAAAACAAGAGATTTCTGTAGAGTACTATATATGCTTAGGATGTTAGCACCTTCCCTAAGTATAATCAACTCCTGAACCTTAGACTCTCTAGCTTTGCGTTGCATTGCATACTCATGGGTTATTCAATCGTTTTCCCTTCCCTTGGACAAATTAAATACCGATGGTGAATAATGACTTGCGATACAAGTTAATCAATAGTTTGATATCCAATTCTCACCACGAAAGAAATGGCAACTTCACTGAGGAGGCTTTGAGGGTTTCCCCTAACTTGTTTGATTTATGTTATCTGTTGTATATATGTTTATCTGTATATATGTATGTCTGTTTCTGTTTGGGTTGTTACCTTTGTAAGGTGAGATAAGTCCTACACCCGGACTTGAGTTCCCTTATGATAGAAAGGTAATGCATTCAAAGAAGCTTATAAGGAGTTGATTCCCGACCAGGCTGACTTAAGAAATCACCACTCAGTTGAGACCCTCTTGAGAACACTATCGTACAGGTACAAATAAACCCTTAGTCCATACCATTTGGGATGGGTAGATCATTGCTCCATGCTCGTGATTTTTAAACCTATGTCTTTGTTTGTTTGAATATATATATATATATATATATATATATATATATATATATATATATATATATATATATATATATATATATATATATATATATATATATATATATATATATATATATATATATATATATATATATATATATATATATATATATATATATATATATATATATATATATATATATATATATATATATATATATATATATATATATATATATATATATATATATATATATATATATATATATATATATATATATATATATATATATATATATATATATATATATATATATATATATATATATATATATATATATATATATATATATATATATATATATATATATATATATATATATATATATATATATATATATATATATATATATATATATATATATATATATATATATATGGATATGTGTATACCTGTGTTTGTGCATACATGCATTCATAAACATCATTTTCATAAAGGTTTCATGGAATTCATAGATTTTGTTTGCAAGCACCGTAGGATTATTTTGGATTGCAAAAGGAAAATTCTTTTGGTATCCCGTGACGTTTGCAAATATTCGAATTCCATGAAACTTTTCGCATTCGTATTTTTGCAATTTATTTTTCTCTAACCCTTCAAGGAACTAAAATTTTTTTTGCAGACATTTTGAAAATGGATTTTGGGAGAAGAGGAACACAAAAATACACCTTCAAAGGTTCGAAGCTTGAAAGCCTAAGGGAACTATGAGGTTTAATCAAGAATCCTTTGACATTCTCAGATGAATATGGGAGAATCTTCCAATTGTTGAGGCTCAAGATGATTGATGGGTTACAAGATATGCTCATCCAATTCTACAATCCTTTGCACCATTGCTTCACATTTCCAGACTACCAATTGATGCCTACCCTAGAGCAGTACTCTACTTTGATGGGCTTGTCTGTCACGTCTCAACCTCCTTTTTCCGGATTAGAAGACACGCCAAGTGAGCAAGATATTGCAAAATCTACACACCTGAGGTTGTCTGATATTCAAACTCACATGACTACTAAGGAAGGGTTTCCTGGATTGCCGGATGAATTCTTGATAAAGAAGGCTCGTTATCATGCCAATGAGAAGAATACCGAAGCTTTTGAATCTACCTTTGCATTATTGGTCTATGGGATTTTCCTGTTCCCAAATATTGACGATTTCGTCGATATGAACACTATCAAGATCTTCATACTCAAGAATCATGTTCCCACACTGTTGGCTGACACATCATTCCATCCATTTAAGGAATTCTCAAGGAGGGGGTCAAATAACTTATTGCACCGCTCTTCTTTATAGGTGGCTTATTTATCGCTTGTCAAGATATATGACTATCAGGGATTTGAAGGATGGGATCTGCTGGTCGAAGATAATTAAGTCACTCATGCACTCTGACATCGTTTGGTATGATCCCATGTATGGTGGAGTAAGGATGATTCACAGTTGTGGCAATTTCCCTAACATACCTCTTCTCGACACAAAAGGATGTATCAGCTATAACCCTACTTTGCCTCGTCGACAACTCGGGTATCCGATGAAGGAGAAGCCTGACCCAACCTTTTTGGAAGGATTGTTTTCTCAAAGAAGGAGAAGATCCAGAACTTAAAGCTAAAATTGTGCGCTTGGTGTCACATACGTAGAAAAGGAATGACTGCTGTTGCGGTGAAATTTGGATACCAAGCTATTGATTAACTTGAATCTTAATTCATTTACAACCGGACTTTAATTTATCCAAAAAGGAAAGGTTTAAAGAAAGAAAAACCTATAAGAATGCAAAGCAAAAGGCAAGGCCTAAAGCTGAGCAAAGAGAGATCTAAAGGTTTGGGGGTTGGTTATACCTAGGGAAGATGTTAGCATCCTAAGCATCTGTAGTACTCTATAGGAACCTCTTATCAATATTTGTGTTTGCTAAAGTTGCTTACTAAAAGGGAAAAGTGCTAAGGTGAAAATCTAAAGAGTAAAGGGTATGTACAAGGTTTTGCTCGCGAAGACATCGCATCTCGTGCCTACGTATCCGGACGGGAATGGAATCAGAGCAATCGCAGTTCCCCTATCTAGGGATGAGGGACTCTTGATTATGGTCAAGGTTCCCAAAGGGAAGTAAGCATTCATAGTGAAGTACTTACATGGAGTGCGGCGACTCGTCCTCTAAGTTGAGATGATTGTGATAGAAAATGTCCACGGCGGGATGCTAAACATGAGTACAGCGACTCAAATCCTAAGGCTAGGATAAAAGGGTAAAGGTTGAAGGGTGTCCACAGCGGGACGGATTAAAAGTGAGTACTGCGACTCAAGTCCTAAGGCTAGGATGAAAGAAAATTGTCCACGGCGGGATGGGAAGAGTGAGTACGGCGATTCAAATCCTAAGGCTAGGATCAAGGGATAAAAATTTGAATCATTCATCATGTGAAAATATATATTAAAACAGGAATTTAGAAAAAAGAATAAACTAAAACGGATTTAAAATGAGAAAGTTACGAATAATTTGAATTTTGTGAAGTAAATGAAAATAAGCAAGTGAATAAAAATGTACAAGGTGGGTGTTGAACCCATGACCCTTGGTTCACAAATGCACAAACTCACCACTAGACCACAGGGGCGCGTGTGACCAAGAGAGAGAGAGAGAAAAGAAAAAATATTAAAACAAGGAAAATATGAAAAAAAATAGCAAAAAGGGTCATCACTGAGGATCGAACCCAGGTTCACAAGGTACAAGGCGCTTAAGGTGACAAGGTGGTTACCACTGGGGTGGCTGTACATCCGTTGATGAATCCACCCCAATAAACATATAGGGGTAAAAATCAAGGCAGGCTGGGCAAAACAAGGAAAAGTTTAAAATACGGTTTGACTCGTAACTCACTCAAAACTTAATCTTTTTCAATGAAATTTTAGTGTAACTTGAATGTTTTTTCATGAGGATCATGATGGTGCTGTTCATTTTTCCAGAAGATGCATATATTTTAAAACTCGAATGCACATGCAATTTGGACACTTGATATGCATTTTGAACCTCATGACATAAACCAACTATTATTAAAATCAAGTGAGAGCCTGAACATGTTACAAATGATACATTTGGTGAATTCCAACAGTAAGTTTAATCAAAACAATTAGAATGAGAAATTGGCATGGTAATTGCAAAGGTGATATTTTGAAGATGAATTTGAATGAAATGCAAACAGGTTTGTATCAATTTGAAAGTGAGCACAAGTTCAAAACATGATATATACAAAGCTTGAACACAAAGATGATTTAGAAATGTACTAAAATAGAATAGGAAATATGAGCTGCAACTGTTGTTCATGCTTTTCAAGACAAAAACCAAGTAACTCTGGCCAGGCAAACAAAACCTCAATAGATGCTTTCAAAGGAATTCAAACCAAAGCTAAACTGATCCACACCATATTAAGGCAATGAATCAACAGAATTTTGGGATTCAAAACCTCATGAATGCACACAAACTTAGAGCAACAGCCCCTAAACCAAAAAGCATGTCAGCAGAGATGCTAACAGGCCCACCATAAACAACCAAACATCATTGTCTCAACATAATTATCCTCCAAATTCAGCCTAAACAAAAACAGTCCAAAACCTATATGTCATTAAAAACCAAACTGGAAGCCGCCTCAAGAAAAGTGTTGCACCCCAAAATTTGACCAACATTTATGTACCTAGCTTGTGTTCACTAGCATTATCATCTGCATCTCATTGATATGTGTGCAGTAGATTAAGAGGTATGACTACCCATCAAGAGCTATACAAGACTTTGAAGCTAGCCAAGAAGGTTACTCAAGTGTTCAAGGGTTGATATCCTTGTCAGAGAAGTTAAGAAATCCTCAGAGAGATTGGTTGAAACCAAGGTTGTGTGCCTCATAACTCGAGAGTTGTGGGGGCTCCTCAGATGATTCTGAGGCTATGAGGATTTACTTGAAGCTTTGAGAGGGCTTATGAGATGTCTTGAAAGCCATCATGGGGAATGGAGAGGTCATTGTACAATAATAAGAAGACTTAGCCATGAGTGGTATAATTAGGGTTTTGACTGGGTCAACCCTAGGTCAACTGATGATTTGGAGAAGGTTGAGACCTAATCCAAGAGCCATGTGATCATGGATGGATGCATTGAGATGCTATAAGTATTATTACAAGGTCAACTCATCATGATTGAGGAGTTTGAGAAGTTTCAAGCTAGGGTTTCTAAGGCTTGACAGTGTAAAATCCCCTAGTTTGACCCCTATCTTCAAGGCAATTTAGCTCAAGATGTGATTGTCATCTCATCTTTCCCCCAACATGAATGTTTTAGAGCTTGTTCTTATCGTTAAGTTGAGTACTAGAAGTCCTTGATAGGATTTGTAGAGCTCAAGTTATGACTTTGACAAGTTACAGATCATCTGAGGTATGTGAATCTGGGGCCTTGAAAGTCACCCAACTTGCATCCAACTTTTGACCAAGAAGGATGATTCCTATGAACTTTTGGTCAACATGAATGTTGTTCCTCATCGTCTTAGCTTTCTAGAGATTACTAGAAGTCCTTGATAGGATTTGTAGAACTCAAGTTATGGCGTTGACAAGTCAAGGGCATTTTGGTTATTTGGATATTATAGGTCATTTCAAGCATAAGGCCATATCTCCTATTTCCAAGCCTCAAATGGAAAAATATTCAACATCAAACTTGCTTAAAATGATGTTTTAAGGCTATTAGGGAGGTCATGAGATGTTGAAAAGTCTTGTAGCAAAAAATGATAAAAATGACCTAAAATGGAGGCATAAGTTAAATAAGTTCAAGTTGGAAATTGAAATTTCCAAGTTACACATCCAAACCATGGCATATAATAGGTCATTTTGACTCTAAAAGACATTCTAAAAACAATGGTTCAGCCACTTTTTTGAATTGAGGCCTAGATCATGGGGTTGCTTTGGAAAATGCTTGCTTGCATAATAAGGCACAAATGCAAAACTCAAGGAAAGGCAACGTACAAGCTAGTAAAGTGTTTTAACATATCCCATATCTCATCTAAGGAGAATTTCAGGTCAAGACAAGTTGCTGCAAGAGGCTTGGCATGAGATGAGGCATGAGATGAGATGAATCCATAAACTCATGGCATGAGAATCCCAATTTCTCATTGGATGATTCCAGATGGTTCTAGATGAGTCTAAACCATTCTATATAGTGTATAGAACTTGCTCAGATGCAAGGTTGGTGAGAGATTTGAGAGAAGAGAGAGATAGCCATTTCACTTGCTTCCATTGCAAGTTGAAATCAAATTCTACATTCTGATTCATTTCCATTCCTTCTTTCAATCCAAACACATTCCCTTGATCACACTGAAGCTATGCAGACCAAATTGAAGGCAAAACCATGGAGAATTGAAGAGATAGCACTTGGATTTTGAAGGTTGCAAGTCACCATCGGGTTTGGAGATTCAAGCTTTCTTGGTCCAATCTTTTGCAAACAGAAGCTTTATCATCATTCAAGGATTGATTCTGAAGAGTTTGAGAGCTTGCAGTGAAGGTTTACCCTATCTGTTAATCAAGATTTGACAGGTTAGTAAAATTTCTTCTACACCATGATTTAAGCATAATTAGGTAGAATTGTTAGGTTAGAACGGTTAGAGACAATAAGGTGTTGGATTCTGGGAAGTTTGGGATCAATTGGTGAGGTTTCAGTTGGTGACACCATTTTTGTTTTGACCAAGAACATGAGTTATAGTGAGCTATAGCATGAGTTTGATATCAAGAATTAACCAGTGTGAGGTGGTGATCATTCTGAGGTAATTAATTTCAAGAATTGTTGAAGTTGATGTCTGAGCTTATTTTTGATCTTGGATCGGGTTTGGAGAATTAGGGCATTTCAATTGATTTCAAGGCCATGGTTAGATTCAGGGTGAAATTCTGGACAGATTAGGGTTTTTAATTTTGGTTTTTCATGGAGAATTGAGGTGATACGAATTGGTGAAGATTGAGCTATGGAGCTCTGTTTCCATGGCTTCCTCATTGTGAACCCTAGCTGGAGGAAGATGATGATGAGATGGTCGTTGGATGAGGCAAGACTCGTTGACTGGGTGGAGATCTCACGGCTGAGATTTAATTTCATTTGGAGAGGGAAATCTGAAGATACCAAAACGCGTCGTTTCATTAAAAGGGAGATTGGGCTTGATTGATATCCCCACCCTCATTCATGGCCCACTTGGATTTTGTACTGATTTTCCTTGCTCTTTGCATCGTTCATTTTTATTTTTCTTTATGATTTTTAATTGATTTTCTGATGAAAACTGGGCCTAGCGCGCCTTACTAATTTTACCCTCATTTTGTGCCCATTTGGAAAATGAACTGTCTGGCATTGCTATTCACACCAAGCATTTCTCATTTTAATTTCTTTTTCTCCATCTTTCATTAATCTTTGAAAAATCATAATAAATAGAAAATTAATGATTTTTGCATGGGGATTTTTTCTCCCATTTCATGTTAATGTCTAGAAAATTATAAAACCATAATATTTGCATTTCATGCATTTTTAGTATTTTTTGTGTATTTTCTCTTTTAATAGTATTTTAATTCTTTTATGTTGATGCATAGATTTGTAGAATTTTGTTTAGCTAGTTCCCTTTGAATTTTTAGTCCATTCGTTTTAGGATAGTTAGACTAGGACTTTAGCTCCCCCCTGAATTTATTCCATAATTTTGTGATTAATGTTTGATTAGTTTTGCTTAGATGATTTTAGGTTGTGTAGATTTAGGTCAATCCTTAACATAGGTCCACAATAACCTTAGAATTTTGGGTTTCTAGGTCAAGATAGCTATTGGGACATATAGGGTATTAAGGGTAGTCATATAGGATCCCCTAGAAATTATATTAGGTTTTAATATAGTAGTATACTATTTTTAGATGATTTTTGTAGTTGATGGTTGTTTGTGTTGCCCTGGTGGGCTTGTATCTTTGTTTTGCCTTGCTTTGAGGGTTTGTGCTTGGCTTGGTGAGCTTGGTCTTGATTTGAGGAGCATGGAGGAGCATAGTAGAAGACTTGGAGATTGATTGAGGAGCTTGAGAGCTTGAGAATCTTGTTTGTTTTGTTGTTGTTTTAGGGTTAGGGATTAGGAAGAGCTTAGACTTAGTTGACTCCTTTCTCAAACATGGATGGTATCTTTCACCTCCATTCCTCCCTATGATTCAAAGTCCTTCCATGGTATTCACCTCTCTCCTTAGGAGGTATAAGTGATGGTACCTAGGAAGTAGAACTTTTGAGGGAACCATTCTCCTGATGTTAAACCCTTATAGGTCACCTTGGGTGATCAATAAGCAGTTTAACACCCCAGTTTATCCAGTTAAGTGATTTCCTCTGGTTTGAGTATCTTGAGAGATGTTGGGCTTGAAGATGAAGACTTCATTAAAGAGTATGGAAGAGGATGATTCCTTGAGCATTGCCATTTCAGCTGAAGCTTGAAGAGCAACAAGAGCAAGTTGATACTTGAAGACCCAATGAAGATCCAGTAAAGACTGAATGAAGAGCTGAGGCTTAAAGACTGAAGGATGAAGTTGATACTTATAAGTGATTGAAGATTACTCTGAGAAGCTGAAGATTGCAGGAAGAGAAGACCAAGTTGAGACTGGTAAAGCAAAGGAAGCTTGAAGAACAAAGGAAGTTGGTACTTGCTTTGAAGCTGGGAGATCCTGAAGGAGTCAAGTTGATACTTGTGATTAAGGGTGAAGCCTGAAGGTGGAACTGATTAAGGAGCTGAAGCTTGGAGAAGAGAGAATAAGTTGAAACTTATGTGGAAGGGTTGAAACCTGGAGAAGCAAATTTATATTTGTTAATAGTGATGGAAGTCTGAAGACTGAGTTGCTGTTGGAAGAGCTGAAGCTTGGAGTTGAGAGAGGAGTTGATCTGCTTTCTTGTCTGTTTTCTTTTCTATAATGATGTGCCTTGTTTGACTTGCTTGATGCATTAGAATAAGTTCATATCTAGACTAGGTAAAATCTAGGAGCATGATTGCACTAGAGGTTGAGTTGCTCCCTCTGCTTGTACTGTTACTGTATGACTTTGCTTGCGGGTATTCGGTAGAGCCCTACTCCCTTGCCCATGTGGTTTGTTTTGCTTGATAGCATGACTTTATTTCTTCTGTATGATTGCAGTTTACTATATTTTGCTTGATAGCATGTTTTATTTCAGTATGATTACTGTTATTCATTCTGGCTTGAGGTTGAGATGAGCTTGTGGAGGCTGATGCCCCACACACATTTCCTCCCTCACTTGCATTGCATGCATTTTACTGTATATCTGTTTATTGCTTAAGCTGATGCTTTAGCTGTTTTTGTGTATCATTGACATGATCCCTTAGGACTCTCATTTCCTTTGATAAGGAATTGATGATAGAACTTTAGGTTGAAACCTATGCATGATAACTTCTAGGAGTTCCCTGTTCAAACCTCAACCATAGGATGAATCCTTGGCATGACAACAGTAGGACTTGATAGTCTCCCGATAGTTGAGCCTGTTCTCTTCTCATCTCAAAACAGCTTAAGATACAGTAATCATGAATGGTTTCTTTCGTACGTTACGAGCCTTAAGCTATCTGAGAAAGGATTGTTGGAGAGCTTCTTTTCAATAGTCTGGATGTTTAGTATGGTACCTTTAGGTGACATGCGACGCATTCACTCTCAGGTCATAGTCTCTAGTGCGATTGAAATTGCAAACACAATAAAAAACACTTCTTTCGTAAAAGACAGAAAATAATGCGTAGTGTCCCGAACTACGTAAGCTCTGATCTCTCATACCTGTTGAGAGTACGTAGGCACAATACTGATGTATTGGCGAGCTACCTTCCCCATAACCCGTCGTAGGTCGAACTACGTTGACTCTGATGTCTCGTTCTCTGATGAGAATATGTAGGCAGAAAGCGCGACGCTTTGCCGAGTCATTTTCTTTTCTGTTTTAAGCCAGCCTTGATAGGTAGATAAATAAACCAACCCGTCCAGTAAACACAACAAGCATGGATCCCGTCGAGTACGACGGACGTGAGGGGTGCTAATACCTTCCCCTTGCGTAACCGACTCCCGAACCCAGACAATGGTTGCGACGACCTTGTCTTACCCTTTTTCGTCAGGTTTTTCCGATCGTTTCCTTTCCCGTTCTGAGGGATAAATAACGAAAGGTGGCGACTCTTCTGTTCTGCCGGCACCTTATTTTCGCGAAAGCGACAAAAAGGAAGAAAGAAGTCTTCAAGAATCATGAAGTCAGCACAGTCCCAACCCTCACACACAAGTCTAACAGCAACAAGGCATACTTGAAACATCACACAAACTGATAATGACAACACATAAACAAAACACACATGTTGGATAGATCCAATACCAAACTCTAGCAACAAATTCTTAATGCCAACTATAAAAAGTTTATCTCATACAGAGGGCTGACCACCCTACTCAATCAAGACTCTCATGATAACACCAAATCATTTGTCCAGTTAAACTTCTCCAACATGAGTGGACAGCTTCAACACAACTTTCAGCAGCAAGTTGAGATCAACAAATTTCAAAGACAACCCCATAGCAACAGCCAAGTACCTGATGGGATCTAAACTGGTCACCCCTCTAACTTGCTTAGACAACAGTCATAGAACCAAAACAAAAGGTCCATCCATTCACATGATCCTATCCCAAAACCAAACAAATTAAAGGAAACAGCTCTCTCCTCACAAGAACTGGACAGTGCTAGAAATCAAGGTACTATGTCAGCCAATAGTCTAGAGTTCTAAGAGCACATCAGGCCCAAGACAATCCTATTCTTATCAAGGTATACCGGTAAATAACCTATTGAAACTTAACACTATAGCCTCATCTCCATGACAATAAGCTTGAATGATACATCTTGATGTAAAAAGAACCAAACAGACTAAGCAACAACCCTCAAATCAAACCTCAAAACCAGCAGAGAAAACAAACAGCGGCTTAACATTCTAACCTAACTGGAACAGCTCCTACCATTAGTCTTGAGGCATACCAAAATCCTATCTCAAATTGAGAGTCAATCTCTTAGATGGAACTCACAGCAAGGGCAAAACCTTATTATGTGAAATTCAGCCTTCTACAAACAGCCTTATGCACAAACTCTAAATGCTAAGCAGCTCCAAGTAATTGAAAATTCATAAATAAAACACAAGTCTAGGCTAAAGTTGTGCCAACTGTATCAAGACTTCAACAAAATTATGAAATTACAATGCCAAGTCCAAACCAACCAACTGCTCAGCTTGACAGCATGAATTTTAAAGCAAAAATGCAACACCCTTGGAATAACAACACCAACCAATCTAAACAGCAACTTTAAAACAAAAAGGGCTTAAATGACAGTCTCACTGCAACCCTAATGAGCAAAACATATCTAGAGCTGAGCAAAGCCAAGCCTCACCAATGAGGAGCATCAAACATGACAATGTCAACAAATTCTTAAAACAAAACTAACATAAAGGCTGTGGACTTATCATGACAAAAAAACATCAAAGTACTCTGCATAAAACAGCTAAAGGATCACAGTTTATGATATGGCAGTTATTCATGAGTTAGGGCACTCCAGCAGAGAAAACAAATTCAAACAACCACTATTCACATTTGACAGCATACTGCAACTTATCAAGGCTTAGGAAATTCTAACATTAAAAAATAAGTGGATTTGAAAACAGAACCAATCACATAGATTGTCACCATGATGCACATGCTGGTTTGGATATAGACAAAGATGTAAAAAACAACACAAATATTATCCTTTCCAAATCAAAAATCCTCATGCAAACTGGCTATGAGTTTGGTGAATCACAAGTCAACAAACCTTAGGACAAAGTGAAACAGCATGCCTCTAATTAAAATGCCTACAAGACAAGACAGTTGGGAGAAAAACACAAATGCAAAACAATGGATTGTGTGTAAGTAGGACAACAAATTCAAGGAAATGCCTTCTAAGGTCAAACATGATTAATTGATATGAACCATTAGATCTCTGGCATATGATGCTAACAAACAGAATTATGGCACTTCAAACATAAATTGAGATAGCATGGATACTCACACACACCTAACAGCAGCCTCACAACTAATGCACATGGTATTGTTTTCTTACATATTCTTCACAGCATAACCACACTTTAGCATGACAATGTCTATTTTTAACAACACAAAATCCAAGCATACATGATGCATAATAATGAGCAAGCTAAAACATACATACCTCTTGTAGACTTCCTGCAATGAATTAGCTGCACAAAATTAGAGATTCCCTCCTCCTTTGAATGTTGCTTCTTCTTGAAGAAAAATGCAAGTTTGAGGCCAGTTTGAGCAAATGCACCTCCAGCTGATTTTTGAAGTTATGGACAGTTATAATATGATTAATGCGAGGTGTTTAAAGTGTTAGAAAGGTAGGAATGGATCTATGTAGTGATTTGGCATGAAAAATGCATAAAGGTCAAACTTGAGTGGTGTGGAAGCTGACTTTTTGATCCTTTGATTTTTTGAGAAAACCAATGGTGGGAACAACTTCATAGGGTCATTTTAAGGGTGTGTATATGGCCTTTGAAGTGTTTTAGTGTTTGGAAAAGGTTCTGGTATGAAAAGTGCAAAATGACATTTTTGGTGATTTTGGTGATTTTGTGATTTTGGTGGAAAGGGAGCAAAGTGTGAAAGAGTGAGAGCTTGAACTTTCTCTGGTTTTCATAAGAGTTCTTGTGTTTTGAATGAAGTGGTGAGGGCTCTATTTATAGGCAAAACAAGGGTTTGGGGCAGATATGAAGATTTCTTCACTTTGAAGAAAGGTTTTGGATTTTTTGATTAAACCTCCACAAGAGGGTTTTCTTGGCTGATAGGCAAGCCTCAATTAGTCAAAAAAATGATGAGTTTTAGAGGGCTAAATGCAGGCTAGAGGTATAGGCTTGTGGCTGGTTCAGAATCACTTTTACACCTCATGCTTGTTTTTCACTTTTGAATGCAAGTTGCAAAGCCACTTGCAAGCCACTTGCTTTGGCTTTGGAGATTTCAAATTTCTGCATAATCCTTGGTTCTTTCATGCTACAAACACCTCACATATCAGATACAACATGTTTCACAAGCTGAGATTGGCCAACTTTGATGAGAGAATGAATTCTTGAATTTTGACAATGTGGGACTAAAGTGAAAAACCACCAACTTGCCATAACCATATCTTTCAGCTCACAAATCCTTTTGAGGACTTCTAATACTTTTTAAAAAGCCCTCAAATAGCTATAAAACATTCATGTTTTCATGAGTTTCAATTTCCCAAAGGAACTTGGCCAAAAAGTCTCCCAAAGTTGCTAAAAAATGAACTTAAAAGTGAAATTTCTCTAAGTCTTTTTCCCTTCTAGAAATGAATTTGACCATAACTCCAAATCTATGCATTTTCTGATCATGGACCACTTAGGAAATTTTGTAGTATTTGTCAAGAGCTTCCAAATAAGCTTTGAACCAACTCAATTGGATGTGTGTTTAAGGAGTTATGGTTTAGCCCCTTTCAAAACCCTAATTTCTCGATTTTTCGATTAGTCCTTCATCCTTGATCCAATGGTCATGAAAATTGATATGCAAGTCCAATATGACATAAGGAACAATTTTGTTTCACAACTTGAAGTCCAATTCCTAAAATTTGAAGAGTTGACTTTTCGCTCAACCGTACGATCGATCGGTGACTGCCGAGTCGCCTGTTGACGTTCTGAGTCTTATGAGGCTTTGAAACTTCTTGGATAAACTTTATTAAGCTATATGAACTTCATGTATCATAATCCCACCATTAAAACACCTTCTAACACCAAAGTCAAGCTACAGTTGACTTTTACTAGTCAAAAACCCTAGTCGGGGCCCCTGGACTGCACTTTTCTTGATTCTGGGGTAACAACCTCAAATTGAATTCGCTTTTGACTTCATGTTAACATCCTTGACCTTGTTTCATGGTCTAATCAATCCAAAACATTGATTGATCAAACCCTAGAAGCTTCGATTTGCCTGTGCGAAAACCTGATTCATCTGTAACTTGACAAAAACAAACTTGAACTGGGTTAAGTTAGATAAAAAATGATCATGCTCCTAGAATGATGATGAGGATCTAAGGGGTCAAAATTTTGGGGTATGACAACTGCATTGGGATATCCTGATTGTACTATCTCAGAACCTTATCTGTGATGGGTGAGAGAAAGGGCTTTTAAGCTAAGGATGCCTTAATCTCATCACGAAACCATTTTGTTGACTCCTAAGGACCTTGCTTGGACCGCTGCGAGTGAAGAAGGAAAACTAAAGAGTGAATTGGACAAGGTTGAAAAGGTGAAGAATGCATGGAAGAACAAATATTTCATCCACAATAAGGATAATGAAGAACTTCAGAAGCTTCATCAACATAAGAAAGAGGAAGAGTCTTCTAAGAAGAGGAAAATGCAAGAGGATTATTTTCCTCTCGTGCATCATCAGTATCAACTACTAGCTTTGGTCTTCCTCCGACCTCTGTGGCTTGGAAGCAATTTATGGACCAACTTATTCTTTCAAAGGCACAGATGTGAGAGCGAATTAACCCGCTTATGAAAGAACTCCATGGAGAGAAAGGACCAACATCCAGAAGATTAGACTCCTAGTTTCTTTTGCCTTGTTTTTGTACTTTTGATTATGATGTATTGGCTCTTGAAGGTGTATTATTTTCTTTGTAAAAATTTCTAGTTTAATTAATAAAACATGCCTTTTGATTATTCAAATTTCTATTCTCCATGATTACAATGTTTGCAAATATACTTTTTGAGTTTCTTGAAGTTCATCTGCATTTTGCATTTGCACAACATGCATCATTTTGCATTTGCATACATATTTTCCCTAAGCAACTCATTCGGCCTTCAATCCTTATGTCACTTAGCTAATCTCTTGACATTCAGACTGAGCTTGAATTAGTTACTGAAGGATAATGGAGAGGATAACGAATATGGATCCCATGTCAGGATTCAGGGTGATGACTAACCCGATGTTTGATCTTTCTTCTTATGATAATGTTCCACAAGTGGATGTCCCTACATGATCTCAGCCTATGCAAGATAACCTGGTTGTTTAAGTTGATGAAAGAGATTCCTGGTTTCCACGGTATATGCCAAATCCTCAGAATGTCCACCTTGTGATAAAGATAAACGATCCTAGAGTTGCAAAAATCGAAAAAGATTTTGTGATCTCGATGAACAATTAAAGATGATGAAAGGACTTAATGTATCCGGTCTTAAGGATCATGACTTGTGTCTAGTACCGGGAGTGGTTATTCCCTCGAAGTTCAAAATGCCCGTTTTTGAAGTATACAATGGTGTTAGTTATCTAAGGTACCATTTGACGATGTTTTGTCAAAAGATGACTGCTTATATTGACAATGACAAGCTAATGATTCACTGCTTTTAAGAAAGCTTATGTTGGGCATCCTTGATGTGGTATATGAAGCTACAAAGGAACCATATTCAGTCTTGGCAAGACTTAGCTGACGCTTTTCTGAAGCAATATAATTACAATTTGGACATGGCCCTAGACAGGGATCAGTTGATGAGTATGAGTCAGAAAGACAACGAATCCTTCAGGGAGTATGCACAATGGTGGAGAGAATTAGCATCCCAAGTTCATCCACCACTTCAAGAGAAAGAATTAGCCAAGATGTTTCTAATAATGTTGTCAGACTCTTATTATGTCATGATGGTAGGCGTTGTGCCATTAGAATTCTCTAAAATTATGAAAGTCGGAGTAAACATCGAGGGAGTATTAAAAAGTGGAAGAGTCCAAGATGACCCGAATAGCCAAGCTAGTGGAAAGAAATCGGTTAGTGATTACTATGAGGAAAGGAGTGTTGATGTTAACACAATTTGGGATTCTCGTCAGATCCTGCAAGCTCCAGTTCCAGTACCGTATCATCAACATCCGTATGCAGCGCCTGTTCAGTGTAAGCAACCACTACTTCATGGACTTCTGTACCAACGATGAAGGTTGACTCCTCAAGGTCAATGTCAAAATCAACAAGCTCAAAATTTGAATTATCAAAATCAATGTTAGAATCATCAGAGACCTCTGAATAATCCAGAAAGAGAGACTCGTCAGTTTAATCCAATCCTAATGACTTACAGTCAATTGTGGTCTTATTTTGCTCGAAACCTGATGATGACACCCAAAAATACTAGTACCATGAAATCTCTCCCACCTTGGTTCAATCCATGTACTAGTTGTGAATTTCATTATGGAGTAGTAGGGCATTCGATTGAGGTGTGCAAGGTTTTCCAAGAAAAAGTTCAAGAGATGATTGACGACGAAGTGCTGACCTTTAAGGGAGGAAACCCATTTGTGAATGGGACACCTTTATACTGATGAATATGAAGACTCAAGAGAGTCCCTTTCAAGCCGATGAAATTAAGAGGAGAGCTCATTCCTAAAACCATCAAGCTATTTGTTTGTTCGCTGGCATTGCAAAAGCCTGACTTGCATGTAGAAACTTGTTTGTCTTGAATGATTAATGTAATGAATATGTTTGTCTTGAAGAAATCCATTTGTATTCACTCATAAAATGCTTTTTCTGTTTTATAACTCCAACTTTACCCAATTTTTTGCTTAGGAAGAGAGTTGGAAACGAGAATGAAGAAATCAAACGCAAAATCTCTTGTTGTTTACTTTTGAATAAAACTCTGCTGATGATGTAAGACATTGTTTCAAATCCCTAAACACTGGAGATATAAGAAAGTTCAACCCTCGTTAACCCCTTTGAGCCTTGAAGTAGAAGTTTTCTTCTCCAAATAAAAAATACCCTCATTTTTAACCTGGGCAGGGTAGTTTTCAGTTAAGATGAGAGCACCTAAACCTTTGAAAAGGGAGTGAACATCACAAAGATTGGGTGGGCCCAAATAAACTTTGAGCCTCATATCCTTTGTTTCTTAAACCATGAACCAAGCCACGATGCAACCCTCAAAATACCTAATTGAATCAAAGTTTATTTTGAAAGCCTACTCAATAAGATAATGTTTCCTGACTCCTATGAGCTATGCTCAAATTTGTGTTGGCTTTGTAAAATTGATCTATGTCATACCCTAACTAGTGGTTCGGTCACAAGTTACTGCGATATCCTTTTAATAAAAACTTCAAGATAAACATGTGTGTTGCATTAGCAGTTTCAGAATTAACATTTTTTCTGTGTGCTAACATTGTTTGATACCATAGAAGCTTGCATGTAGAAACTTGTTTGTCTTGAATGATTAATGTAATGAATATGTTTGTCTTGAAGAAATCCATTTGTATTCACTCATAAAATGCTTTTTCTGTTTTATAACTCCAACTTTACCCAATTTTTTGCTTAGGAAGAGAGTTGGAAACGAGAATGAAGAAATCAAACGCAAAATCTCTTGTTGTTTACTTTTGAATAAAACTCTGCTGATGATGTAAGACATTGTTTCAAATCCCTAAACACTGGAGATATAAGAAAGTTCAAACCTCGTTAACCCCTTTGAGCCTTGAAGTAGAAGTTTTCTTCTCCAAATAAAAAATACCCTCATTTTTAACCTGGGCAGGGTAGTTTTCAGTTAAGATGAGAGCACCTAAACCTTTGAAAAGGGAGTGAACATCACAAAGATTGGGTGGGCCCAAATAAACTTTGAGCCTCATATCCTTTGTTTCTTAAACCATGAACCAAGCCACGATGCAACCCTCAAAATACCTAATTGAATCAAAGTTTATTTTGAAAGCCTACTCAATAAGATAATGTTTCCTGACTCCTATGAGCTATGCTCAAATTTGTGTTGGCTTTGTAAAATTGATCTATGTCATACCCTAACTAGTGGTTCGGTCACAAGTTACTGCGATATCCTTTTAATAAAAACTTCAAGATAAACATGTGTGTTGCATTAGCAGTTTCAGAATTAACATTTTTTCTGTGTGCTAACATTGTTTGATACCATAGAAGCTTGCATACGAACGTCAGCGGTGAGCTCAACCTCTTGAGACCTAAAACTCTGATGAAGATGGCGAATCATTTCAGAAATATGATCGTATCCAGGAGCAAGTTTGAAGACTCAGCTATACAAAACACCGTCAATCTAGGGCGGCTACGTCGAGATTCGATAAATCTCTCCGAGAGTTTGATGACATCTAGACATCTTAGGTGCCAAGTTTTCTGTAAAATCCTATTGAGATGACTTCTTCTCATAAACCATGTGACCTGGGGAATTTGAGAATTGAAGATTATTTTATCCATTCATAATAATTGTTGTTCAAAATGGTGACCACCATGCAGTTCATCAATGCAGAAATATATTGTTCTCACAATATTCTTCACCCATGTCCCCAGTAAGTCTCTACTTCAGCGGTCATGATAACTCTCCGGTGAATCTCTGCTTCAAGCAGTTATGAAGTGTTTGATACAAGAATTCCTCAGCTGGTAACCTAAGAACTCCCAATGAGTTTCCTTGGTTTTAACCTTCTCAGTGAAGTGGATGCCATCTTACCCCTCAGTGGATTTCTTACAATTTCAATCTTCCTCAGCAAAGTGGATGTTTATTTCATCCCCACGAAGTCTCAACTCTGACATCTGCAGCTGCGACTTTGACCCGAGCTTCCCTAATAAAGTGAATATTTATTTTATCCCCCGTGAGACCTCAGTTCTAGTATCTCATCTACAACTCTAGTAATAATCTCTCTAGTGAAGCGGATACTTATTTTATCCATGAAGTTTCTCCAATCGTGGGTTTGATTCTTTCCCAGCGGGTCATTCTCATCTCCAACAGAGTAACCATATTCCTCTTGACAAACCCCTAAGTGAAGCCTGGATGTTACATCCCCAAGTGGAATATTCTATTTTTCCCCAGAGAAGTTTGAAGCCTCGAAGTAGGACTATAATCCCAGATATGGTTTTCCATTCATCTTCAGTGATGCTTCTATCTTGCGAAGATTGGATGAGTATTCGTGTCGAAATGTTTATTTCATCTCCAGTCTACTTCTTTTTTTCTATTGTTTTATCAGCATAAGCATAAGCATAGCATACATTCATACAGATACATGGCATATGCGCATTTTGCATTTCTCTGATGCTTATCTTGTTCTTTCACTTTAGCTGTGTTTATCCCTAAGTGACTGGGTTTGTCTTCTCCTTCCAAGTAGAGTCGTCAGCCCTAAGCAGAAAGAGCACAACATTTCTAATTCCCCACTAAGTTCGATCCTTGTGGAAGATAGTTGCTTTAGTTTTCTTCCCCATTTTTTTTGATAAAGATAAACCCCAATTGAGTTCATTCCTCACTGGATGAAGTCTTGCTTGACCGTTTCTCTTCAGTTATTTCCTGAACTGAACTTTGGTCCCAAACAATCACCATTTTGGATATCTCTAGGCTTTTAAACCTAGATTGAGTGTGCATTTATTTTGCACTTTGACTCCACAGGAAGAATATATTTAAATATTATCATCATTAAAGACAAACTTTTTTTTTCTCCAGTAGTGTTGTTACAACATTTTCTCAGAATTTATACCCAAACGACAAGTGGCAGCCTCTTTATTTGAGCAGCTTGTTTTATTCTCAAGTTTTCTATTTGGATGGCAAATGGAAGTCTCTTTTCAAGAGATATTGTTTATCCTCAACAAATTTCCAAGATTATCAACTCGTCCTTCATCAAATGGCATCTCTTCGGAAACCCGTCAGAGAAATTTGTTGAAGACTCTACAAGTGTTTCTCTTTATTTGAGAATTCATGTTACAAGGACTTTATTTGCTAAAATGCAACTTTCAAATTACAACAATATTACTCTCTAGTGAAGTTCTCCCCAGTGAGTCCATCATACAAAGTTAATTCCATCAAATGGCATCTCTCTGAGAAATTTGGTGAAGATTCAGACGATCCTTTCTCCTCATTTGAGGAAACATGTTTTACCAATCAACCAACCTGCATCTCTTTTGAAGATCCCCGATGATATTTCCTAATCTCCAGTAAGTTATGGATTCCCTCCAAAGTTGTAGATCTCTAGTGGAAATCCAATCCTCTATGAGGATACTCTCCTATAAGTATTAATCTTTTCAGGGAGAAACTAAGACACGTTCATGGCATACAACCTTGAAGCGTGGGGAGGTTTATCTTACCCTTTTCAAATAAAAGAAGAAACTGAGACCCGTTCATGGTATACAACCCTGAAGCACAGGGAGGTTTATTTTACCATTTTCAAGTGGAATACTTGATCAAAGAAGAAACTGAGTCCAATCCGTGGCTTGCAAAACGAGGCGAGGGAGGTTTATTATCCCTTTAAGCAGATTATTTGATTAATTAAAGGTGGCTATATTTCAGATTCTTTGGTTAATCTCGACAGTAGATTCTCCGATGGAATTTAGAATGGAATTCTCAGCAAAGAGGACCTCAGAAGAAGGTATTTTCTCTTATTTCCCAGCAAGTCTTGGCAGAAGATTTCCAGTAAACCTTGGCAGCAGGTATCCTCTCTCATTTCCTGGTAAGTCTCGACAGAAGATTTCAGGTAAACCTCGGCAGTAGGCATTTCATTTGTAAATTCTCAAGTTACTCTCGGCAGTAGATCTCCAACATATGTAAGAAGATATTCTTTCTTTCCAGGATCTCGGTAGTAGATTCTCTAGTTAACTTTGATGCTTCGACAGGCAGTCATTTCTTTTCAGAATCCCGGCAGCAGATTCTCTGGTTAGTCTCAGCAGCAGATTCCCCAACAATTTTGATAGTGGACACCTTTTCAATAAAACCTTGACAAAAGATTATTCTCAAATGAGGTTTTAAGTCTCGATAGTAGACTACTCCAGTTGATATTTCTTGAAATTACCATGGTTGACCATGACAGCAGGTTCCCCAAATGGATTTTGTCAAATGATTTCATCACAAGTTCATCACCATGTGTTTAAGATACCTTGTGATTGTCAGTTGAGTCTTTTCCCCAATAGAGTTGAGTCTCATCCCTAGTGGAGTTGGATCTTTCCCCGTGGAGTCTTGCTTTTTCATTCTCTAGATATGCTTCAGCGGCATTTTCTATATACAGTTATCCCCTATGACATCATTCCTCACATGATCTTTGTCTTGCATTTCATATCATAAGCAATTTGTGGCATCTTAGGGCAAAAAATTGTGTACGTTTGTATTTAAGTTCCTCCTATCTCGTCGAGACGAAGATTTCGATCTCCATATCTCCAGATAGAAGAAACTTAAATAGGGGCATCTGTCACACCTTAATTTTTTACCATAAAATCCCACCTCTTTATGCATTTTCTTGCATGACATCTTTAGGTCTTTTTGTGCATGTTTAGTGTGACTAACAAGTTTGCGCAGGTGCAATACCTTCAAGTATAGAACCTTACAGTCAAGCATTACGGGGATGTGACCATTAAATTATGATTCAAAGTGATCCAACTTTTGGTGGGTATCCTTTATTATCCCAATTTTTGGTTGGTATTTTTTGTTGTATCCCAACTTTTGGTTGGTATATTTGGTTGTATCCCAGCTTTTGGTTGGTATCTGTGATTGTAAATTTGCCTTCAGTGGGCGTTTTATTTATCCCAACTTTTGGTTGGTACCCTGTTGTTGAATCCCAACTCTTGGTTGGTATCTTCTTTGTTATTCCAACTTTTGGTTGGTACCTTGTTGTTGAATCCCAACCCTTGGTTGGTATCTTCTTTGTTATTCCAACTTTTGGTTGGTATCCTATTGTTGAATCCCACTTTTTGGTTGGTATTTTCTTTGTTATCCAACTTTTTGTTGGTACCCCTTGTTTAACCCCAAATTTTGGGTTGGTACTCTTTATGGTGAGTTCGCCTTCAGTCAGTGTTCTTCTTCTGTTTATTCTAACTCTTGGTTAGTACTGTGTTCCATCCCAAATCTTGGTTGGTATCCCTTTACAAATCCTAGCTCTTAGATGGTACCTTTTGTCGACTCCTAACTCTCGGTTAGTACATTGTTATCCGAACTCTTGGTTGGTACCCTTTGTTTGTATTCCAACTCTTGGTTGGTATCCTTTGACGTGAGTTTGATTCCATTTATCCTAACTCTTGGTTAGTATCTTGTTATCCCAACTCTTGGTTGATGCCCTTTGTTTAAATTCCAACTCTTGGTTGGTATCCTTTGATGTGGGTTTCCCTTCGGTTCAGTTCTTCTTTTGTTGAATCCTAACTTTTGGTTAGTATCCTTCGTTCCAACTTTTGGTTGGCATCTTATATTATTACCTTTATTACTCCCCATAGATTACGAATTTCCGGGTTCTTTTTGTATTCAATCACCTTACACCTCGAATGTCTGAAAGCTGATGTTATCATCCCTTTAGATTTAAGTCGATTGAATAGGGGCAGCTGTAATACCCCAAATTTTGCCTTTTCATTTTAATCGTAATTGACTTATGTTTCGTTCATTTGCATTATCATTGTGCATATCATAACATTGTTTCTCGAGACATGAGATCGAGTTGTTTCTATGGCTCAAGACTTCCTTTTATTCCATGTTTGTAAGCGGCAAGCATCAGAGGCTTCAACATTTATTTTTCTCAGCGATCGGGCACCAGATTATATTTTTCAACCAGTTATTTTGTGTGCAGGAGACAATTCATAAATTATTTAAGGCATTATACAGGTGCAATATCAAAAGACAAGTTTTAGAGGCCAAACTATGCTCAGAACAGGTGGCAACAATCAATTCTCCATGTTTCCCTCTTTAAGGCGCCAAAATTTGAATTTTTGAAGGTGTTAACCGGTTAACCAAGGCAAAATTTGCCCAGATTATTCATTTTCAGCGCTACAGCTATGGGGTTCCAATTTCAATCATTTAATTTCATTTCACACTAGTAGAAGAATCTAGAAGTGGTCCCAAATTTGATTTATTTTCCAATTAAGTCAAACTCCTTCCAATTTTCAAACATTTTCCATTTCTAATTCCACTCTTAATTTTCATTCCTCACACTAACCCACACTCCAAACCACATTTAATTCAAAACCTAAACCATACTTAAATTATTTTGCTCCAAACCTCTCATAACTCTCACTCATTTTTCTGATTTTTCTACACATCTCATTCCAATTCTCTCAACTTTTCTCTCATTCCAAAACCCCACAAAAGCTCCATAGCCAAAAGCTTTACAAATTGTACATTGCAATTTTTGAATTCTTGAGCTAAACCTTCATTGCATCATCATCCTTGGTTCAATTCTGGTTTTGTAATTCATTTGCATCTTGATTAAGTTGGTGGAATCACTTTTGGAAGAGCCTTTGCTTATTTGTGGATTATTTGCTTGGATCTTTATGTTTGCTTGCTAGAGCTTCATAGATCTCTGGATTTCTTACTTGAATCTATTAATTGCAGCTTAACAACACTCATCAAAGCAAATCTCAGCTTTGTAGGTTGGTAAATTCTAGATCTAGCTCTGATTTTGCTTAATCTTGCATTTCACAATGTAGATCTTTGGTTTATTGGTGATATTTGATCCATTGCTTGTTTTTTGTTATTGATTTTGGTGTTTGTTGGATCCAATTGATGTTTGATTGCTGTGATTTGACATGATTTTAGTGTATAGATGATTGTTTATTCATTTGGATGGTTGGATAATTGAGTTGTTGCTGAAAAGTGCGTTTGATTGCTGAATTTTTTGTTTTGTCTCAATGGTAATCGGTTAACCTCCTGGTGTTAACCGATTAACACTGCTTGCTGCGTGTTTTTTTGGCTAGTTTTCACTGTGTTAACCGGTTAACACCAAGAGGTTAACTGATTAACATTGTTGCAGAATGACTTTTTCTTGCACTTTCAAGCTTGTTTGGATTCCTTTTCATCTTTAAACCTCATGGATTGATATAATGCATATTTATGGATTATTTTTAAGTTGTTTAATCATACTTGATAGCATGCTCATGATTCTTCGACACGCAACTTGCGATTTTCAATGATGAATGTATATAACTATTGTGTAGCATTCTTGGTGTGATGATCATTTTGCATAATCACTTGCACAATGTTGATTGTTGGTTCTTGATGGTTATCTTGTTGGATTGGTGTCACATGCTTATGTTTGTTTCTGATTCTGTAAATGCATGTTTATTCAAAATGATTGATTGATGTTGAATATGCATGATGTTCTCTTTGAGTGTTTAGTTGTGCATTGAACTTGTTTGTGCATATTTGTTAATGCATGCTCATCTTTGATTTTCACCATGTCATATGTATTTGTTGAAGTGTTGATGCATACTTGCTGCCTGAGCTTTTACACTTGTTGTTTTGTTTATGGCATGCTGTTGATTGTGCATCCATTCTGCCTGCTGTATTTCACACCTGTTGGATGCTGAAACATGAGCTGTTTAATGCTATTTTGCTTATTCGATGGATTTTTACTACTGTTCTAAAGCTGAAGCACTGTTGTAGCTGCCGTTTTTTGTTTGGTTTCTTTGTTTTGGTTTGTTCTTGCATGCTCCCTTAAGGCCTCATAGTCTAACTTAATTTTTGATTAAACTAGGAGTAGGATAGACATTAGAAGTTAATTCATGCATGATAACATTAGGTTAGTTCCTTTTAATCTCAACCTTAGGTCCACCTTTGCATGCTAACACTATGATAGAATTTCCTTCTGCATCCCAACCTTAGGGCCATTTTTCATAACAACGTTAGGGCCGAGTTTTCCCCTTAGACCTTTCGTGCATCTTTCTCTTCTCTCTAAAAAAAACATTAAAACACGTAATAAATATTGTGAATATTGTACACCACGAGCCTTAAGTATATAAGAAGTGATGAGTAATGAGTCTCTCCTTACTACGTCTAGAGTACTTAGCGCACGTCCCGTCTGGGGGCGATCATGCGACGCATTTGCTCCTATGTCATAGAATTTAGTGCAATATGAATCTCAAACCAATTCAATTCACTTCTCTAAAAATCACACACAAATTCAAATCATTTTATCTTTTGGGATCGTTTGTCAAACTATTTTCAGAAAGAGTACGTTATTTTTCTATTCTACCGCAAACAGACATCGATCCTAACTGCTGGAATGGGAACTTAATGTCGCTCATAAAAAAACACGTATCAACTTGTAGGCCAAATTATGACTACTCTGATTTATCATACCAGATGAGGATACGTAGGCACAAGATGACGAAGTCTTGGCGAACAACCTTCCCCCCTTCACCCGTAGTTTTCTGAACTATGTTGATTCTGGCTTTCCCATTGTACGAGGGAATATGTAGGCCTAGGAAGGTGATATCTTATCGAGTCTCCTTTTTTATTTTTCCCTTTTTGTTCCTAGTTAGTATTAGGCTTTAGATAAACACACCATTTGATTAGAACAACAAGCGTGGATTTTGTTGAGTACAATGGATGTAAGGGGGTGTTGATACCTTCCTCTCGCGTAATCGACTCCTGAACCTAATATTTGGTTGCGAGACCATATATTCTCCCTTTTTGAGGTTTTTGAGGTTTTCTTTGATCGTTTCCTTTCCCCTGTTAGGATAAATAACATTTGGTGGTGACTCTTCTGTTTTTTCTGCTAAGTGTTTTTTTTGCAGTTGCGACAGGTTTCCTCCAGTCATTGCTAAGTAAATCTTCGAAAGTGCAGATCTCAAAGTTTTCTGCATCCACCGATCCCAACTTTGTCAATGATAGATATGATGGAGAGATCCTTGTTTCTTGCACTCTTCCTCTCACGTCGATCAAGTTCTCCAACTTATCTTTTGACACCTTATACCCTAAAGCAATATGCGCCAATTCATTCACTTCGTGGTTTTCAAGCCTGGGAATATGCTGAATATCCACGAAGTCAAAACATTTTATCAGTCGGTTTTCTATCACGAAATACATCATCAAGTTTTCCTTGATACATTTGTATTCTTTTGTGATTTGTTTCACGTCTATCTCAGAGCCTCCTCTGATCTCAACCTGCTTCGCCTCCAAATCTAATAAGACTTCAAGGCCAGCTATTAAGGCTTCATATCCAGCCTTGTTATTAGAGTAGGTGCCTTCAATCTTAAACTTGAACCTCGTTGGCACTTTGTTTGGTGAAATAATTAATACCCTGACACAATGCCATTTTTATGGCTAGAAAAGTTGAAGTATAACTTTCAAGGCTCTGTCTCCAAATAAGTTAAAAACATTTCGACCACTATATGGTTTACAATGAAGTCTGCGACTACTTGCCCCTGCATGGCCTTTAATGGCACATATGTAAGGAATATTCAGTTAAAGCTCATCCGCATTTTCCAATTTGACTTTGCAAAATTGGTTTAGACAACATATATTTAATAATATCAAAATGAGAAGATACATAAACATCAAGTGGTTTTGTATATTGCTTTAACCTCATACAAGAGAAGTACAAACATATGCACATCTTTTTGATTGGACTATACCTAGCTTATGCGCCATTCAAGACTCGACTGAGGTAATATATGGTTCTTTTAACACAATTATCATCCTCTTGGGCTAACATGCTCCCTATAGTCAAGTCTGAGGCAAAATGTACAACTTCTTACATTTATTCCTAACAGTTAGAGACAAGATAGGAGGATTTTCTAGATATCCCTTGATCTCGTCGAACACCTTATAATGCTTAGGTATCCACACGAACTCCTTCTTTTTCAGGAAGAGCAGCGGTGAAAACATAAAAATTTTGCTACTGAGGTTCAATATGAACCTTCTTAGAAAGTTGATTTTTCCCAAAATAGATTGCAACTCCTTCTTTGTTGATGGTGACTTCATCTCTTTGATGGCCTTGGTTTTTTTTTTGATTTATCTCGATCCCCTTCTTCTGGACCACAAAGCCAAGGAAGTCCCTGCCTGCACACAAAAATCACATTTAGTGGGGTTCATTTTCAGACCATATTTTCTCATTTTTTCGAGCGACTGTCTAAGATGCTCGAGATGACAATAGCCCGACACAGATTTAATTATGATATCTTCAATGTATATATGTATGAACATTTCAAGCCAAATGGCATTACTACCTACTCGTAGGTGCCTAAAGCTCCAGGGCATCAAAATGTCGTTTTCGACATATCCTCATCTGCAATAAAAATTTGGTTGTATCCAAAGTAATTGTCCATCATACTAAGGTATTCAAAACCCATTGCTGAGTCTACCAACATCTCGGTGATAGGCATTGGGTATTCTTCCTTAGGGGTCGCAGCATTTAGATCCCTAAAATATATGCATACTTGTCGTAAACCGAAATTTAACCTCCCTCTTTCCCTACTCACAAGCATGTGCATTTGCATCCGCACTTTTTCTGTGATATTTTTGTTGCAGGAATGTTCAGGTTTTCAAGCCCAATTAATCACATCCTCTCAAATATATCACATCATCAAAACAAGCACAAAATGAAGCTTTCTATGCCTATTAGTCAAAGAAAAAGGTTGAAAATCGAAATCATGGCCACAACACCATTTTGCAAGCAAATATGCAAGTTTTTCCTGTGGTAATCGGTTACCACTTTGCTAGGCAAAGTAGGGTAATTGGTTACCCTGTGTAAAAATGCAGTTTTTATTGCATTTTCGGTGACAGCCACTTTCACTCTACATTTTGGGGTCTACATTGTTCTAGCATTGTGTGGAACATTCTAGACGTCTCTAGACACTTTAAGACCTTTCAAGACACTTCAAGGCATTTGCTATAATACATCAATTTGGATTAAGACTGCCATGTTGCTTCATTTCCAAGCATGTGAGCCCTTAGATTCAAATTTGCATTGGGATGGTTAATGAGTCAACTACCTAACTAACTGATTTAACCTCCAATTCAGTGAGTTGAGGCCAACTAACTCCAAGGCTATTTCTAAGGCTACATCCAAAGCTCACTCCAAACATAGCAACTCCGAAGCAAAACTCTATATAAGCAAATCACCACCATTTCACAAAAGGGTTCAATCATTTTTCTCAATTTCCACATTCTTCACCCTCAATCATCTTCTCAATATTTTTCACTCTCACATTCTCTCTGAATTATCTACAACATTTTCACATTCATCTTCATCCTCTCCCAAAAACCCTCACAAAAGCTCAATTTCCACCATTAGAGTGTAACAATCTTCACATTGAAATTGTTATTCTGTTGAGCTAAAACTCATTCCATCATATTCCTACTTGGATTTCTGGATTTACAGTAGTTCTTCTCCAATTCAAGAAATCATCTCAAAGCTTCTTCGTTGCAAATCGGTATTTGGAGCATTTATCACGTTTTTATCGATTTCGCTACAATTTGATCTCAAGCTTGAAATTGTCTGGTTTTCTTTGCTTATTTCTCATCACATATTAATAGTAATAATTACCAAGGCAATCCTCCGCCTTGTAGGTTGGTAATTCACACTTGATTTACTGTTTTGATCACTTTCGCGCGTTTACGATGTAGTACGACCGTTTTTCGGTGTTGATTGATCATGTGATTGTTTGATCTCTGATCTTCATGTTTAATGCTTTCAATTGATGTTTAATTGATTCCTAAGTGATTTTGAACTTCATTTTTTGTGCTCAAATGTTAATCATAGCATGTGGATAAGTGTTTTGGTTGCTGAAAGTGCTTTTTCAAAAGCTATTTTTTGCCACTGTTACAGTGGTAATTGTCGCGGTGAGAATCAGATGTCAAATTATTAATTAATTTGAGTCTTAATTCATTGGTTCACCACCGGTCTTTTATTTGTCCAAAGGAAGGGAAAAAGATCGAATTACCCACAATGCAATGCAAATGCTAAAGCTAGAGAGTTATAGGTTCGGAGGTTGGTTAAACTTAGGGAAGGTGCTAGCATCCTAAGTTTCTGTAGTACTCTACAGGAACCTCTTGTTTTATGTTGTTTATTGCTAAGGGTTATCTGCTTAAGGGTGAAAGACCTAGTGGTTTAATTCTAAGTATACTCGCCAAGACGTTGCATCTTGTGCCTACATATCCTGGCGGGAATGGAATCAGAGTATTTGTAGTTCCCCTAAAGGGTTTGAGGAATTATTGACTGTTGGTCAAAGTTCCAAAGGGATAAGGTTTGTTGATTGATTGATTCTAGAAGAAAAGACGAGTCGTCATCTTAAGGGAGAACGCTTGACTTAACCACCACAACTTGTAGGAGATGGTCTTTGCATCGTCTTGAGAGAAGGGCTCAAACACTCGGATTGTCGACGAGTATGCCACTATCTCCCTCAAGCGGAAAAGATCTTATATCTCGATTGTATTGTTATGGGAAGGAGAATTATATCTCGATGGTCAAGATGACTAACGTCTAATTCTCTAATGGGGAGAATAGTTTGAATTGAGTTGAATATTGTTTTTTTCTATTTTGTAAAAGAAAAAGGTTCTTCTTATGGGCTAGGATCTAAACTTAAACTGATCAACTTGAGAGGGATCAAGTATCGAGTGGGGAAAATGGTGCAAGATGAGATGCAATACGCATAAGTGTTAAGTCATGCGTAGGTTCTTCCTTTGGACATTATGCAATGCGATAAAATAAAGAACAATAAAATAAAGACAAGCAACAAATAAAAATGCTAAAACAATAAGCCAAGGTGCGAATATTCGAATAAAGTCGATGCTAGAATGCGGAGGAGTCGGGAGCGCGGGTTGATTAATTTTTAGGCGAGTTGATTTTAATGAGAAGTTATATTAGTTTATTAGTGAAATTAGATTAGATTATAAGTTAATTAAACTTTCGGGTGGAAATGATTTTAAATAGATATGGGTTTTAGTAAGTGACAAAAAAAGTTTTATTATTATTAAAATAAATACAAGTTAACATTAAATTAAGATATAGTTTTTATTAAGAAAATACAAATAATTTTTAATTAATAAAATACCGCTATTATTAGATAAGAGTTACTTAAATTTAGAAAGAAAGATTTTTTTAATTATTAAAATTGATTAATACGAATTATTAGATTAGGTATTGATTTAGAATATAAATAAATTGTTTTAATTAAATAAAATGGGATTAAATAAAAAATATGAAATAACATTAGTTGATAGAATCAGTATAAATAAAATTGAGTTATTAAAATAAAAAGTGAAGTAATAAGTTAAATAAATAAAAAGGGAATTGATTAGATAAATAGGTTAATTAATAAAAAGGGTTAATTAGTGTTTTAAATTTTCAAAAAAACTGATTACAAAAAGGTGAAATAAAAGTTAATTAATTAGATTATATTAAATAAATGATTATGTTAATTAAAAGCAGCTTAAAGGTTTAAATAGATGGTTAACTAAATAAATTAAAATGATTAGGTTGATTAAGTGGATTAATTAGCAGATAAAGGGGATAATGAAGAGACTAGGAGGTAAATGGCAGTTAGTAGGGCGCGTGAGATCAGGTGTGGCGCAGGGAGACAAAGATTGCGTTGTGGTGCGTACGATTGTGATCTGATGATGATCGTGCGGTTGCATGTGAAGGGTCTACGGTAAACATCGTGGACGTGTGTGCATGTGATCAGCAGCAATTAAAACAAAGAATAAAAACCTAAAACAAACTACCCCCCTAAAATTTGTCTGTCGCTTGATGCTTCTCTCCCCTCTCTCACCAACTTCTTTCTCTTCATCTTCTTTTGCATGCGATAAAAAATCCTCTTCTTCTCTCTTCTTCAACCATGTCTCGGTTCCTCTTTCGCCTTTAACTTTCCTTTCGATCTCCTACAAAACAAGCACAAAAACAATAGATCGCCAATCATTAGCTAAAAAACTTACAGTTTAACTGGTTTTCGCAGGATTCGATGGTTGAGGATGAATGGGTTTTGCGGCGGCGCGAGGGTTTTGAAGGTGTTTCTGGTGACGGATTCACGACAGTGAGGGTGTGAGGGTTTTGACAGTTGTTGGTTGAGGTTCACGAAGGATTTCGTGCCGGTTTGCGGGTTTGGTTGCTTGCGATGATGACTCAAGAAACTCTGAGCTTTTGGCAATGATGAGGTTTCTTGATCTGAGTTTTTTTTTGAATGCTGGTGATTTTTGTTTTGGAGCTTTTTTTACCGTGGATCCTTTTCCGTGATTCTTCTTCTGATTTTTATACTCGGATTTGCAATAACGTATTGAAGTTTTTTCTTTAAAACCTTCTTCTTCGTTGATGCTGTCTGCTGATATCTTTGGAAGGATTTTTGGACATTTTAACTTTTTTCCATTATCGTTCAGATCTGTTTGATTGGATTTGGAAGTTGTCCGATTTGATGAGGGATTTGAAAATTTCATCATTATTCCTCCTTAAAAACTTGTCCTTCTTGTTGGATCTGTCGTTAAGGTTTCGAAATGGATTCGGAAATATTTTGGAAATTAAAATTGTTGCTGTTATTTGCTGTGATGCATCCGCTGGATTCACTGTTGATTATTATTATTTTAATGATGCTGGCCAGATATTTAGCTTGCTATTGGATTTTTTGTTCATTTTGTTGCTGTTAATAACTCGTTATCATGAGAGTGCCCCCTTGGACTTGCTGTTGGGCTTTTTTGTTTTGGTCAATATTATCTTCTTGATTCGTTGACTATTGACAATGCTTAAATTGGACTTTGACCCACGGGATTGACTTTGTCATTCTTCTTATTTTAGTTGCAAAAAGACTTTAATATTGATAAGAACAAAATATTATCTTGATGTTGCTGAGCCATAAAAATAATTGCCCCTGATTTTTAGGAAGCTGGAGGCGACTCCGGTTGTTGCCCTTCCGTCCCGATCCGGTGATGACACCTTTCTGAGGGCTGAGGAAAAACAAGTAAAAATCTTTTACTCTGAATTTCTTGCAGGTTACTAACCACTCTTCTGATGGTTTTGCAGGTGCAGTAGAGGATGGCGATTAAAAACAAACTTGAAGATCTTTGGACTCTAGGATAGCCCTTTAGGAAATAGCTTTAGGATTCTGCAACAAACTTGTAAATTGTAATCCAAAAGTAGCTTGTAGTTCAATCTTGAAATAAAATACGAACCATGTTGATTTAATGAACAAAATGTTTCTGATCCAAAAGTCTTGATTACAATTTTTTACTTCTGATGTGCATGTTCGACTTAAAAGCAGATGAATAACCATAATCAAACTTCACTTTCCATTTTAAGAGATACTTTAATAAAATCAACTGGTCGAATCTTGAAACACCAAAAATACGTCCAAAATGCCGCAAATCTAACTGTGGTCCTAATTTGTGAAACATAATGGCTTGCCAATGATATCCGGGAAGCTTCGAACAAAGAGAACTCGTCGCACGGACCAAAACATCACCGTAATGTCTCGGAGGATCATAAAATCCAAAGTGTAATCAATTCAGATCTCTTTAAAAAAACAGAGTTCTGTGACCTGGTGGAACTCTTGATAATGATAGCGTGTCTTTTAGAAATGACCCAGAGATAGCTTGAAGTGCTTAAGTTGGGAGAAGCAATATTATCTATTTGACATTCCTGCGCAAACTCGTTAGTCGTAATAAACATAAATATGAAACATAAAGTCAAATAACGCAAGAAAAATGCACAAAAGAGGTGGGATCTTAGAGTAAAAAATTAGGGTGTGACAGTAATCGGTTACCAATATGTGGTAACCGGTTACCCTGCACAATCTTCACGTGATTTTTCCATTTTTAAGCAGGTAGCCGATTACCTGCATGTGGTAACCGGTTACCACAGTGACAGAATGTCTTTTTTTTTTGTACCTATTTTCAAGCTTGTTTGCTATTCTTTCCTCACGTAACTTCCAAGACTTGATATGCTTGATATTTGTGTATGTTTTTTGAGTTTTTTTAACTTTTATTTGAGGCATACATTCAAACTTTAAATGTGCGATTTTTTTATTCTCGATTATTTGCATTTTTGACATTGTATGATCATGATCATTCTTGCACATTCTTTGATCACGTGCTACATGATTCGTGATGCATGCTAAATCACATGTGATACTGTTTTACACTTCTATTAATGTTTGCATTAAATTTATTCCTCATTGGAATGAACTTAATCTTGTACAATCAATAATTTATCCTTTGCTTCAACGATTTTTCATCCCTTTGGAAAATTGTTAGCATCTTCCTTTTTTGATTGATTAATCGAAGCTTCATTTCAATTAGTTGATCCTTCCTTTTTCCTTATCCTTTAGATCTTCTAGAGCTTTTGTCGCGGTGAAATTTGGATACCAAACTATTAATTAGCTTGAATCTTTAATTCATTTGCAACCGTCTTTGATTTATCCAAAGGAAAGGTTAAAGGAAGGAAAACCTATTTTGCATTGTAAACACAACACGGGGAGAGATCTAAGGTTCGGGGGTTGGTTAAACTTAGGGAAGGTACTAGCATCCTAAGTTTCTGTAGTACTCTACAGGAGCCTCTTGTTTTATGTTGTTTATTGCCAAGTTATTTGCTTAAGGATAATATTAAGGGTTAAAGGTAAAGAGAAAGACCTAAGGGGGTTAGTCCTAAGTATACTCGCCAAGACGTCGCATCTTGTGCCTACATATCCTGACGGGAATGGAATCAGAGTATCTGTAGTTCCCCTCAAAAGGGAGGTTAGAGACTTCTCGACTGTGGTCGAGGTCTCAAGGGGAATAAACGCATCTTAAGGACACGCTTACGTGGAGTGTAGAAAACTCCAATATCTACGTTGAGTTGTTAAGTTGAATTAGGGTTAGGTTAGGGATTCCGCGGCGGGAAACCCTAAAATGAGCACGGCGGCTCTTTGACCTAAAGCTAGGGGTAAAATTGTCATTTTGCCTGCGCGCGAGGCATTTGAGAAAATTAGGGTTTGAATTTGTAGTTTTGAAGGTTTGAATTTTTAAGGGTTCGAGGGTTTATGGACTATTAACGCGGCGGCCAAACGGTTAGACCTAACCTTCGGATGTGTGCAATATGACAGAATAATGATAAAAGGTGCGGAATTTTAAATCATACAGGCAGAAATTTAAATACGGAAAGTAAACGCGATTGTTAGGTTCACGAGGTTACAATTGAGAAGCAGTTACAATAATAACGAACTTTGAATAAAATAGAATTAAATAATAAAAAAAGGCAACGTGACAAACTGCAAAACGAACAAACTGTGTTAGTGGACAGAATTACATGAATTATCAGACACGTCAGGAAGTGAAATTATGCATATTTTTGTGGTTTTATTTTATGATATAAACTTCAATTTAAATTAAAATAGGAGTTTTAATATTAATAAATTAATTTAACTTAAATCCTCAAAAATTATTTTAACCTAATTATCTAACAAAACTCCACATTTTTTTTAAAGGTTTAATGTTTATATTTTTTCCAAAAGGGTTTTAATTTGATTATCTAGAACATATTTTAATTAATATTTCTTAAAAAAATTTTACTTACATAAAAAACAGAAAGAAAAGATTTTTAAATTATTACAAATTTTTTTTTAGAAAGAAATTATTAAAATAAACAACAAAATAAATAAAATAGATAATAAAAAAGCAAAAGAAAAGAAAAGAATGTTTTGGGCCGACAGTTGGGTGATGAAGTCCCAACCGGCCCGGTTTGCGAAGGTTTGAACGGTTAAGGGAACCCCCAAAAGGGGAAACCCTAATCCATGCAGCCGTCTTCTCGTTTTTCCTTATCTCTCTCGTTTCCCTCGCATTTCAGCTACGAGCTCTTGATCATCGTGGTTGAACTCTTCATCTCTTTCATCTGAAACAAACAACAACATGATCAATAGAATACGCATTCCTGCATGATGACTTACGTTTGGGGATTGAGGATCTTCCGGCGGCGATTCGGGCTAACGGCGATGATGGTGGCTGAGCCTGGAGAGGGAATTGCTCGCCGTTGATGTGAACGGCGCCGGCGAACCCTCCCTTCTAGATCGGTCCGTTTATGTTCTGACGAAAAAGCTTCGATGGAGTTCGTCTTTGTAGCGACTGTGCGTTATCCGTTGTTGGCCGATGAGGTTATCGCTGAGGCTTTGGAGTGATTTCGCGGTTTTTTGATGGGACTCCTTGGTTCTCTTCCGCGGCCGTCTTTGGATCTTTTTCGCTAGGGTTTCACACAGGTGACATTGTTCTTTTATATCCTTCTCTGATTTTCGAATGAGCTTGGATAATATCTCTTTTACGTTACTATTGGATTTTTCGATCTGATATGATTTGCTGTGATTTTTTTGATTTGATTTGAACACTTTCCATCTTTGATTCGCCTGGACTCCGCCTTTTGGATTTCAAACGAATATGCTTTGATTATTTGGATTTCGTTGGATAATTGGATCCACTTTGACTTGGATAACCTGTATTGACTTGTATTTCTGGCTTTTTCAGATGTGGGCTCCCCTTTGAATGAACTGGTTTTTTCTGGAATCTTCAGATATGAGTTTCAGTTTGGGATCCTAATTCGAATTCCACTGTGGCTGGCTTGGATGTTCATCCGTCTTGTTTGGTGATGGATTGGAGGAAGGCTCTTAATTCGGACATGTGTTTGATAGACCCTTCATCTTTTGTGATGTTGGATTCTTTGTGATGTTAGATTGTTTGTGAATTTTTCTGATAGGGCTGATATTTTGAATTGTTTTCTGATATGGTTTCAAATCAAGTTCAATTTACTCTTCTGGTTTTTTTCTGTCACGAACTTCATTAACTTCCTTTTTCTTTTTCAGAACTGGTTTGTGGCTATGAATTTTGGGGCTGTGATGTTCAACTGAGCCTTAAACTTTGCACTTTACTTTTCCAATGTGCCTTGCACCTTTAGTCGGGATTTATTCTGAACTGATACGTAACTGATTATGCGAGCTTATCTTGCTTTCTTTCTCTGGTATAGTTTCGCTCGTAGGTGTGATTTGTGTTGTGCTGCGTTGAAATTCGAATGTTTTTTTATGATGCTCTGTTTAAGTTTTGAGACAACTTTTTCTGATGTTATTTTACTTGTTGATTTTTCAGAGTTTTGGCCCGTTGGGATCTTATTCGAGGCGAGTTTCAACTGACCAATTTTGGGATTCTTTGTTTGATTGTTCTTGCACTGAACTTGTCTTGAACTGAACTTGCTCTTTTGGTTTATCGCCTTGTTGTTGTTGTGGCTTCTTGTTTTTTTTTTGAACATGAACCGAATCTGATGTATTCTGAACTTAATTGTGAATTGGGCTTGATTTTGCTGAACTACCCTTGGTCTCTTATTTCCTGGCTCAACTTAAATCTTTTCTTTTGGGGTTGAACTTGTTTCTAAGTCTGTTATGAACTTTGGCTTCAATCTATGCCCGAATTTTTCTGATGCTGTTTTGTGAATTTCAGGTGTTGGATAACTTCGGAAGAAAAGCGGTTCAGACCTACTGGCATCTGGGTCTGAATCCGAATTGGCCGTGATGTTTTAACTCTGTATCAGATTGAAACAACTTGGAATTTAACATATTTACTTTATGACGACACCATGTTTACTTGATGGAATGGTGCTTAGCTTGACTTTGAAAAAGAATCCAATTTTCGGCACGTGCCCCTTTTCAGTTAATCATTTATCGGCCCGAACTTCTTTTATCTCTTCATCTTTCATGGTTGTCCCGTATTGATAAGAAAAGAAGTTTCTTGATCTGATGTCGATGGCGCGGGTCGGTAACGGGGGTAGGATACGGCTTCGGTCGTGCCACTCCTGGCACTCGATGATGACAATGTTCTGAGAGTGTTAAACAAACTTCTAACATCTTTTCCATTCTGTTTTGTTTTTCTATTTTTTTCAGGTGATCAAGAGTTGCGTGAAGAACTCAAGGGAGGACCAATGAAGAACACTTGTAGTTTTTTCTCCTTTTAGGACTTTAGGACCTAGAATAGATACTCATTGTAAATGTATAATCCTTTTGTAAATGAAAGATCATCATGAATAAAATCCAAAAATTACTTCCATTTCAACTTGTAATTCTAGATGTTTATGAAATAAAATCCAGTGAATATTCATTTCTATTTTCTCAATTATGAATTTAAATATCCATGAATAATCATCCATAAATTATTTAAATTCAACTTTGATTTGTAGCTTATGAACATTCATGAATAAAAGCTCACAAATATTTAAACTTAACCTCTCCTTTGCCTTGACCAAATAAACGATAACCCGTAACATAAACAAAATTCAAACTGAAATCCCTTTGATCACGTGCCCTCTCAAACCACGCTTAACAGCATTCCCTTATTTTCAAAATAATCTCAACTCATAAACTGCTCATCAAATGCCCTTGACATAATCAATCCATGTAAACAAATGCTTCGGAAATAACGTCTTATTTATCCCAACATTACAAACTCTGCTTGAAATGACCAAAACGCCTCAGATGCACTTCCTGCGAAACAAACAGACTATGTGGCCCGTTAGTGGTTAGTTGATGCAAAAAAATGAGATGCTATGCGATATGAATCGGCTAAATATAAGGGTAAAATTTTGGGGTATTGCTTGAACTATAGTGGTTTCAACAGCAAGGAGGTGGGATCTTAAGGTCAAAAAATAGGGTGCAACAGATGCCCCTATTTAAGTTACTTCTATTCGGAGATATGGAGATTGAAATCTTCGTCTCGACGAGATAGGAGGGACTTAAATACAAACATTGTACGAATTTTTGGCCATAAGAAGCCACCGAATGCAAATGATATGCAATGATATGAAATGCAAGACAAAGAGGGTCCTGTGGATTAATGTCGTCACATGGGAGCAAACTAGACACGACATGCAAGAAACAAATGAGTAACAGACCCAACGAAGCGGGACTCCACGGGGACAGGATACGACCATCAATGGGAAATCTCCAAAGTGTAACAGCGACACATACGCCCAGAATATGGTGTTTTAGCAGCAGGTGAGAAACTTGTAATCGAAGGATAACTTGTTATCACCACGGAGCAATCCAGATGACTGTAATATCCAAAGTGAATTCTCTGATCGAATCAATAATTCAGTTTTGTTTTGTTTTGTTTTTTTTTGTTTTTTTTTGTTTTTTTTTGTTTTTGTATATCTTTTTCTTTTGGAACTCAACTTGAAATAGTAAAATGTATAACTTCCTCGATCGTCATGATAAGGGTACCATGAGTTGGTCTCAGTCTCTGCCCGAAATGTCAAGATTTTGTAGGCGGTAGAATCGCTGTAGTTTGTAGATGTAAATGTAAATGTCGTTGTAAATGTTGTTGTAGTTGTAAAACTTCCCCGAGCATGGTATGGGAACCACAAACTGGTCTCAGTCTTTGTTGTAGAACTTCCCCGAGCGTCATAGTCTGGATGCTATGAGCTGGTCTCAGTTTCTTGATGTAGAACTTCCCCGAGCGTCGTGGTATAGGAGCCACGAACTGGTCTCAGCCTCTGATGTAGAACTTCCCCGAGCATCGTGGTATGGGGTACCATGAGCTGGTCTCAGTATTTGATGTAGAACTTCCCCGAGCGTCGTGGTATGGGGTACCATGAGCTGGTCTCAGTCTCTGCCCGAAATGATGAAAACTTCCCCGAGCATCGTGGTATGGGAGCCACGAACTGGTCTCAGTCTCTGATGTAGAACCTCCCCGAGCGTCATAGTCTGGATGCTATGAGTGTCATAGTCGGGAAAAGGATTGGCTCTGATGTAGAACTTCCCCGAGCATCATGATATGGGAATCATGAGCTGGTCTCGGTCCCTTCCCGAAATGATGAAAACTCGTGAGAGCACCTTCATAGGGGGTTGTAATTTTGTAGATTGTAGATGTCGTTGTAGACTGTAGATGTAGTTCGTTGTAGAACCCTGTAGATGTAGTTCGTTGTAGAACCCTGTAGATGTAATTTGACGTAATCTATAGCTGTAGTTGTAAATTTATAAATGTGATTGTAAATGTAGATGTAGCTTCACCGGGGATCTTCGGAAGAGATGTGAGCCGGTTGAATTGTAACGTATGTTTTCTCAAGTACGGAGACTATTGTGGTAAACTTCTTTGACTTCTCTAGGGAGATGCCACTTGACGGAAGTAAACTTGTGTGATGAACTCACTGGGGAAATACATTCCTGAGGTGCATCCTAGCTGTTGCAAAAAGTGTGAATTCTCGAATGAAGATAAATATCTGTAAGGTTTTCCATTTACCAAGTCGGTAATTACTGGGGATGGACAAACTGTCTTGTGGAGATTGTCATGTGTCGTTTTGAATAGAGTCTTGGTCAAAACGAGTTGCTCAAATAAAGAGATCACTTACAGTCTAGGTATAAATTTCCGGGAAGATCTTGTAATACTGCTGGAGAAAGTATCTTATCTTTGCTAATGATTTCCATAAAATTCTTCTTTGGGAGCAAAAGTGCAAAATAAATGCACGCTTAATCCATATTCGAAAGTTGGAGGTGTCTACAGTATGATTGTCAAGGACCGAAGTTCAATTCGGGAAGTAGCCGAAGAGAAACTGTCAAGCAAGACTCGACCAGTGAGGCATGAACTTAAATGGGATTTAACTAAAGTAATCGTGTTCCACGAGGATCGAACTCTATGGGGAAATAGAAATATCGTGCTTTTTCTGCTTAGGGATGACAATTCTACTTGGAAGGAGAAGACACAAACCAGTCCTTGGGGATAAACGCGACCAAAGTGACAGAACAAACAGACATAAAGATGCAAAATGCATATGCCATGTTATCTATTTATATGTTATGCGTATGCTATATGTCGACATTGACACAACTAGTGGAAAGAGGAAACCAGAGATGAAATAAACATCTCAGAACAAACATCCGACCAATCTTCAAAGATAGGAGCACCGCTGGGGATAGGTGAAGAACTAGATATAGGATCACACTCCTGCTTCAGGACTTCAGAATTCCTCTTGAATATATCAGAGTCGAAACTTCATGGGGATGAAATAAACATCCACCTTGCTGGGGAAAGCTGGGGTTGTAAAAGATTTACTGAGGAGGGAAATAACGTTCACTTCATTCAGGAAGGTGAAGTTCGAGAAGATTCGCTGAAGATTCTCAAGTCACCCACTGGAGGTTTCTTGTATTGATCATCACTGCTTGAAATAGAGATCCATCGGAGGAATCACGACCACTAGAAGTAAGATGCATCGGAGACATGAAGAATGTTATGAAACCAAAGCAGTTTTGTAATAGTCGCCATCTTGGACAATAGGTGTTGTGAGTGGGTGATGTGCTTCTTCATTTCTCAAATGCCCCAGAGTACATGCTTTATGAGAAAAAGTCATTCCAAAAGGATTTTACAGAGAACATGGAGTTCAATTGCCCCATTGTTTTCAAACTCTTGGAGAGATTCGTTGAAACTCGACGTAACTGACCCGGATTGACGGTGTTATAGATGAGTCTCCGTGAAATTTGCTCCTGAGAAAGTCGGAACTTGCGTTAGCGGGAAACAGAGAAACAACTTGCCCCTGTTCAGCATAATCTTCAAATTTTATCATCAATGTCTATATGTAAACTTTCTAATATATTAGGAAAAATCAACACGCATGAAATGTTAATCATGAAACTGTTAACGCAACATATATGTTTGTCTTGAAGATTTCTTTTTTTTTTTTGTTGAAAAAGATATCACAATAACTTGTGACCGAATCACTACCTAGGATACAAATTTAATTTATAAAGCCAACATCAAATTGAGCATAGCTCATAGGAGTCAGGAAACGTCATCTCATCGAGTATGCTTTCAAAATTAACCCTATTTCAATTAGGTCTTTTAAAGGTTGTATCGTGGCTTGGTTCATGGTTTAAGAAACAAATGATAAAGGCTCAAAGTTTATTTGTACCCACCCCCTTCTTCGTGATGTTCTCTAGTCCTACATTCAGCTAAACTTGATACGAGCACTCATCTCTCAAGAGGATTTTGATATGGTCAAGAACTCAATCGAGGCTTTGGACATGGCAGTCACTCACCTATTTTCTTTTAGTGTTTGATCACACGACTTTGTTCTTTACTAAGGATATTTCTTTGTGATCCTTTGTTTTTTCTTTTCACATTTTTTCTTATTCCCTAACTTTTGCCTAGACGGAGTCTTTTGAATTTGACTTTTAAATCCAGCGGGCTGTCTCAATTTCGCCTAGTCTCCTTCATAGGTTTTGACTTGGTGGACTTTTCTTTTTTCATTATTTTTTTATTTTTGAACAAGTCGTGTGACTCTAAGTTATTTTGGCATTTTCGAAAGGATTGTGACTACCCCACTCTTTGGATATTTAAGGGGTATTCGTTTGTGTATTTTGACTTCTAGCTTCCCAATATGTTAGGGATATATAAAATGGATTCTCGAAGGTTCACTCCTCCTTTTTGAGAGTCTGATTGCTCGATCAGCTTAACTGAAAAAAACTACCCTGCCCCAGGTTAAAATTGAGGGTTTTGTGGAAAAGAAAAAAAACTCCTACTTCAAGGCTCAAAGGGGTTAAAGAGGGATTATCTTCCTTATATCTCCAGTGTTTGGGATTTGAAACAATGCCTTACATCATCAGCAGAGTTTCATTTAAAAGAATACAACGAGAGATCTTTGCGTTTTTATTCGTCATCCTCCTCCCAATTCTCTATCAAAGCAAGAGATTGGATAAAGTTGGCATTATAAATTATGAAAAATAATTTTATGAGTGAATACGGATGGATTTCTTCAAGACAAACATGTTTAATGCATTATCGTTCAAGAAAACAAGTTTCTACATGCTAATCACGCTTTTATAAAGGAATTGAATACATATAAGCAAACAAGATGAACTGCATGACAACCCTTCTAAAGAATTTTATCAACACAACATTGTTTCATTCAAGGCCGAGCTTTCTCCTCTGAAGGTCACCAATTCGTCGTCGGTCATCTCTTGAACTTTACCTTGCATTCTTCAATCTAATGCCCCATTACTCCTTTATGAAACTAACAGCTGGTGTTCGAGTCTTTCATCTCAGTATGAACATTCTTGGTATGCACTGTAGAAACGGGGAATCCCTTTTATCAACTTGAACACATAGGTTATCCTTAAAGCCAATCATGAGATCCATATCTTTAGTTATCTTTACTATCTTTCAATGGTTTCTTTAAGTTTAGTTGGATGGTCAAGATGTCAATTGACAGAGAAAAACAGAAGACCAGATGAGCCACACCAGAGATACATGCATGTGCAAATGCTAAATGAAGGATGCTAAAGCGCAGGAATGCAGATGCAGGATGAGTATGACTTCATGGGATTCCTCTATTTATGAGCATAGCAGTAGAAAGAAACGTTTTATTAAATTGAAACGGATTACAAAAATAAAATCCCGAATAAAGCTAGTAAAGACACTAAAGGAGTTTCAAATTCTGCTGTTTGAGCTGCTCCTCTAACTGAGCCTTCTCACGGGTGAGATTTTCCACAATCATCTTCCAGACAGTACACTGAGAGTCGGAGGAAAATAAATCCTCCAACACCTTCCTTCTCTTGTAGGGGATTAACTCTTCATCCTTCAACTGCAGCTGCTCCTGAAGCTCAACAATCTGTCTCTGAAGTCCAGCATTCTGTTTCTGAAATTCATTACTCTGTTTCTGAAACTCATTACTCTCGGCGACAGACACTTGATACTTGTTCTTCCACGTGTCTGATTCATGTTGTGACTTTCTCAAGGCAACCCCCAACTTCTCGGCGTCATTCATAAAACCATAAGTAGGCTCCTCTCTGGGAGGTATAGGATCTTGACGAGAGTAAGGCATTTTCAGCTTGATTGCCCTATTCCTGACCCACTGAAGATACGATTCTAAAGACACACAGTTGGGCCGTCCCAAGCTGTTCCTATCTTTCTTATGCAAATGTTTCCAAGCCTCCACAATCTTCTTTCGGAGTTCTCGGTCATCTTCGAAGAAAATGCTCTCAACTTGTATGCTATTAGGCGGTCCCTTTAACGGATATCCCAATTGTCGACGAGCTAAAACTGGGTTATAATTGATCCCTCCACCAAAGTTGAGCAATGGTATGTTAGCAAAATCTCTACATCCATCCATGATTAGAATCCCATCATACTCACGGCTGTACCAATCAATGTCAGAATGAGTCAAAGCCATAATCCTTTTTGACCAACGCCTATCATTAAGATGCCAAAAGGAAACATGCTTGGGCAAGTGTGTAAGGAACCATTTGTATAATAAGGGCACACAGCAAGTAATCATTCCTCCACTACGAAGGTTTCGGAGATGTATAGAGTGATAGGTATTTCCCAATAGAGTCGGCACTGGATTGTTCTTCATGAAAATCTTGATTGCATTGAGATCGACAAACCCTTCAAAACTTGGAAATAAAAACATCCCATAAACTAGTAGGGTGAAGATTGCCTCGAATGGGTCCTTGTTTGTAAAATCATTATAGAATAAGGCCTTCTTGAATAAAAAATCTGTAGTCAAACCAAAAGTTCCATTTTTAACAACCATGTTGTCCTTGACATCAGATACTTTGAGGGAAAGGGCCTTAGCAATGTCTCTTTCTTCGGGGTCCTTCTCCAAGAAGGGAAAAGAAGATTCTTCTAGAATAGGTAAACCTACCAAAAAGGAGTACTCTTCCAAAGTCGGTAACAACTGATAGTCTGGGAAAGTAAAACAGTGGTACATTGGATCATAAAATTGTAACAAAGCAGAAAGGAGATCCTCATTTGCCTTACGTCTCAACAAAGATAGTAACTTCCCATATTTACGCTTGAACTTCTCTTGGTCTTTAATCAAAGTTCCCAACTCCCTTAGGTCATCCAACTTGGGACTCTTAAAAGTATATCGCAAGGTATTTCTTCGGTTAGGATCCATACTGCCCTACAATGTTCATAAACAAAGGTAAATCCCATGAAGTCCAATGTAATATGATGCTATATGAATGCAGCAAACACAAGTAAGCACATAAGGACACACAAAGACAAAGGCCCTAGGTTTGCAACGAGCATGGAGCCAAGGGTATACCCATTCCCAAAGGATGTGGACTAAAGGTTGTTTGTACCTGCAGAACAAGGTTCTAAAGAGGTTCCCAAAGTCATCAGCCCATCTTTCGGATATTATCAATTTCCCAACTAACTCGGGGATTAATAATATTCTCAAGAGAACTTCTTTTGAGTGTAGCATCGCATAGCACTATTTCGGGACTTACTCCCTCATAGCCTCGCACTACGTCCTAATAAAGGCCAAAGTGGGGTTAAAGGTAACTACAGTCCTTAGTATCATGGACTCCAATTGAGAATAGTAAAAGTTTTCACGACTAAACTCGTTCAACCGAACCATTTTCAAAAGGGTCTCAACTAAGCGAGATTTTCGAGTCAACTTAGTCGGGACTCACTCCCTATAAGCCTCATCGAATATATCACCATCCTATCTTAATTTCTCTCAAGTCCGGGTGTAGGACTTTGTCTCACCACTAAAGGATAACAACCCAATAAGAGATAAAGAACACAAATAAATAAATAAACAAGTAAGCAAATATATACAACGATAAACAAGAGAAAAACAAGTTAGGGAAACCCACTATACGTCCCCAGTGAAGTCGCCATTTCTGTCGCGGTGAAATTTGGATACCAAACTATTAATTAGCTTGAATCTTTAATTCATTTGCAACCGTCTTTGATTTATCCAAAGGAAAGGTTAAAGGAAGGAAAACCTATTTTGCATTGTAAACACAACACGGGGAGAGATCTAAGGTTCGGGGGTTGGTTAAACTTAGGGAAGGTACTATCATCCTAAGTTTCTGTAGTACTCTACATGAGCCTCTTGTTTTATGTTGTTTATTGCCAAGTTATTTGCTTAAGGATAATATTAAGGGTTAAAGGTAAAGAGAAAGACCTAAGGGGGTTAGTCCTAAGTATACTCGCCAAGACGTCGCATCTTGTGCCTACATATCCTGACGGGAATGGAATCAGAGTATCTGTAGTTCCCCTCAAAAGGGAGGTTAGAGACTTCTCGACTGTGGTCGAGGTCTCAAGGGGAATAAACGCATCTTAAGGACACGCTTACGTGGAGTGTAGAAAACTCTAATATCTACGTTGAGTTGTTAAGTTGAATTAGGGTTAGGTTAGGGATTCCGCGGCGGGAAACCCTAAAATGAGCACAGCGGCTCTTTGACCTAAAGCTAGGGGTAAAATTGTCATTTTGCCTGCGGCGAGGCATTTGAGAAAATTAGGGTTTGAATTTGTAGTTTTGAAGGTTTGAATTTTTAAGGGTTCGAGGGTTTATGGACTATTAGCGCGGCGGCCAAACGGTTAGACCTAACCTTCGGATGTGTGCAATATGACAGAATAATGATAAAAGGTGCGGAATTTTAAATCATACAGGCAGAAATTTAAATGCGGAAAGTAAACGCGATTGTTAGGTTCACGAGGTTACAATTGAGAAGCAGTTACAATAATAACGAACTTTGAATAAAATAGAATTAAATAATAAAAAAAGGCAACGTGACAAGCTGCAAAACGAACAAACTGTGTTAGTGGACAGAATTACATGAATTATCAGACACGTCAGGAAGTGAAATTATGCATATTTTTGTGGTTTTATTTTATGATATAAACTTCAATTTAAATTAAAATAGGAGTTTTAATATTAATAAATTAATTTAACTTAAATCCTCAAAAATTATTTTAACCTAATTATCTAACAAAACTCCACATTTTTTTTAAAGGTTTAATGTTTATATTTTTTCCAAAAGGGTTTTAATTTGATTATCTAGAACATACTTTAATTAATATTTCTTAAAAAAATTTTACTTACATAAAAAACAGAAAGAAAAGATTTTTAAATTATTACAAATTTTTTTTAGAAAGAAATTTTGATTTGTTATTTGGTTAATTTATTAAAGAGATACTTTATCACATTTTTCAATTATTAAAATAAATAACAAAATAAATAAAATAGATAATAAAAAAGCAAAAGAAAAGAAAAGAATGTTTTGGGCCGACAGTTGGGTGATGAAGTCCCAACCGGCCCGGTTTGCGAAGGTTTGAACGGTTAAGGGAACCCCCAAAAGGGGAAACCCTAATCCATGCAGCCGTCTTCTCGTCTTTCCTTATCTCTCTCGTTTCCCTCGCGTTTCAGCTACGAGCTCTTGATCATCGTGGTTGAACTCTTCATCTCTTTCATCTGAAACAAACAACAACATGATCAATAGAATACGCATTCCTGCATGATGACTTACGTTTGGGATTGAGGATCTTCCGGCGGCGATTTGGGCTAACGGCGATGATGGTGGCTGAGCCTGGAGAGGGAATTGCTCGCCGTTGATGTGAACGGCGCCGGCGAACCCTCCCTTCTAGATCGGTCCGTTTATGTTCTGACGAAAAAGCTTCGATGGAGTTCGTCTTTGTAGCGACTGTGCGTTATCCGTTGTTGGCCGATGAGGTTATCGCTGAGGCTTTGGAGTGATTTCGCGGTTTTTTGATGGGACTCCTTGGTTCTCTTCTGCGGCCGTCTTTGGATCTTTTTCGCTAGGGTTTCACACAGGTGACATTGTTCTTTTATATCCTTCTCTGATTTTCGAATGGGCTTGGATAATATCTCTTTTACGTTACTATTGGATTTTTCGATCTGATATGATTTGCTGTGATTTTTTTGATTTGATTTGAACACTTTCCATCTTTGATTCGCCTGGACTCCGCCTTTTGGATTTCAAACGGATATGCTTTGATTATTTGGATTTCGTTGGATAACTGGATCCACTTTGACTTGGATAACCTGTATTGACTTGTATTTCTGGCTTTTTCAGATGCGGGCTCCCCTTTGAATGAACTGGTTTTTTCTGGAATCTTCAGATATGAGTTTCAGTTTGGGATCCTAATTCGAATTCCACTGTGGCTGGCTTGGATGTTCATCCGTCTTGTTTGGTGATGGATTGGAGGAAGGCTCTTAATTCGGACATGTGTTTGATAGACCCTTCATCTTTTGTGATGTTGGATTCTTTGTGATGTTAGATTGTTTGTGAATTTTTCTGATAGGGCTGATATTTTGAATTGTTTTCTGATATGGTTTCAAATCAAGTTCAATTTACTCTTCTGGTTTTTTTCTGTCACGAACTTCATTAACTTCCTTTTTCTTTTTCAGAACTGGTTTGTGGCTGTGAATTTTGGGGTTGTGATGTTCAACTGAGCCTTAAACTTTTCACTTTACTTTTCCAATGTGCCTTGCACCTTTAGTCGGGATTTATTCTGAACTGATACGTAACTGATTATGCGAGCTTATCTTGCTTTCTTTCTCTGGTATAGTTTCGCTCGTAGGTGTGATTTGTGTTGTGCTGCGTTGAAATTCGAATGTTTTTTTATGATGCTCTGTTTAAGTTTTGAGATAACTTTTTCTGATGTTATTTTACTTGTTGATTTTTCAGAGTTTTGGCCCGTTGGGATCTTATTCGAGGCGAGTTTCAACTGACCAATTTTGGGATTCTTTGTTTGATTGTTCTTGCACTGAACTTGTCTTGAACTGAACTTGCTCTTTTGGTTTATTGCCTTGTTGTTGTTGTGGCTTCTTGTTTTTTTTTTTGAACATGAACCGAATCTGATGTATTCTGAACTTAATTGTGAATTGGGCTTGATTTTGCTGAACTACCCTTGGTCTCTTATTTCCTGGCTCAACTTAAATATTTTCTTTTGGGGTTGAACTTGTTTCTAAGTCTGTTATGAACTTTGGCTTCAATCTATGCCCGAATTTTTCTGATGTTGTTTTGTGAATTTCAAGTGTTGGATAACTTCGGAAGAAAAGCGGTTCAGACCTACCGGCATCTGGGTCTGAATCCGAATTGGCCGTGATGTTTTAACTCTGTATCAGATTGAAACAACTTGGAATTTAACATATTTACTTGATGACGACACCATGTTTACTTGATGGAATGGTGCTTAGCTTGACTTTGAAAAAGAATCCAATTTTCGGCACGTGCCCCTTTTCAGTTAATCATTTATCGGCCCGAACTTCTTTTATCTCTTCATCTTTCTTGGTTGTCCCGTATTGATAAGAACAGAAGTTTCTTGATCTGACGTCGATGGCGCGGATCGGTAACGGGGGTAGGATGCGGCTTCGGTCGTGCCACTCCTGGCACTCGATGATGACAATGTTCTGAGAGTGTCAAACAAACTTCTAACATCTTTTCCATTCTGTTTTGTTTTTCTATTTTTTTCAGGTGATCAAGAGTTGCGTGAAGAACTCAAGGGAGGACCAATGAAGAACACTTGTAGTTTTTTCTCCTTTTAGGACTTTAGGACCTAGAATAAATACTCATTGTAAATGTATAATCCTTTTGTAAATGAAAGATCATCATGAATAAAATCCAAAAATTACTTCCATTTCAACTTGTAATTCTAGATGTTTATGAAATAAAATCCAGTGAATATTCATTTCTATTTTCTCAATTATGAATTTAAATATCCATGAATAATCATCCATAAATTATTTAAATTCAACTTTGATTTGTAGCTTATGAACATTCATGAATAAAATCTCACAAATATTTAAACTTAACCTCTCCTTTGCCTTGACCAAATAAACGATAACCCGTAACATAAACAAAATTCAAACTGAAATCCCTTTGATCACGTGCCCTCTCAAACCACGCTTAACAGCATTCCCTTATTTTCAAAATAATCTCAACTCATAAACTGCTCGTCAAATGCCCTTGACAAAATAAATCCATGTAAACAAATGCTTCGGAAATAACGTCTTATTTATCCCAACATTACAAACTCTGCTTGAAATGACCAAAACGCCTCAGATGCACTTCCTGCGAAACAAACAGACTATGTGGCCCGTTAGTGGTTAGTTGATGCAAAAAAATGAGATGCTATGCGATATGAATCGGCTAAATATAAGGGTAAAATTTTGGGGTATTACTTGAACTATAGTGGTTTCAACAGCAAGGAGGTGGGATCTTAAGGTAAAAAATTAGGGTGCAACAGCTTTGTCCTCTCTTTTCCCCCGTGTAGTTGAAGATTTGCAACGCATTGGAGCACTGTACAAACTTGGCATCGTTGTGTTGTACGTTCGTTTCTTGTACCGCACTTTGTTGTTAGAGAAGGAATGAGAATGGATAATTCCAACACTCATTATGACTCTTTTGGATAGGGGACGAATGACCTTGTGCTTGTAATAGTAACCTCTATCTTCTTACTGTGGTATCCCTATTTCTCCAGTCAAGTCAATCCTTGATCACTTGCACCCTTATCTCCTATTTGGAAGTACTTCTTCCTTTTACTTCAACATTCTTTTCTCTTGAGGCCAATCCATTCTTGGTTCACCCAGAGTTCTTGGTTCACCCAGAGTCTTGTAGTCAGTTCTTTCCTTGGTTGATCAACCATTCTTCGGTTAAAACCAAATTCTCTTATTCCTCATGGAAATCAATCTTTCTTCTCCGGTTTACACAGTCTCCTTGTTCAAACCTAGTCCCTATCGGAGTTCGCAACCTTCTCTTGGTTCTCTCTCCTTCTTGTTTGGTTAATCACTGTCTGTTGATTAAACGTTGGTCATATCTTCCTTAGTTAATCATAGTCCATCTATTAATACTGAACTTTCTTTGGGTTAATCGTCTTCTTCTGGCTAATCACCCGATCTTTGGTTGATCATGGTCTGCCTGTTAAAACCAGTTTTTTCTTTTGGTTAATCACATTCTCTTGGTTAATCACCCACCTTTTGGTCAATCACAGTCCTCCTGTTTGAACCAATCACCCTTTTCCTCAGTTAACCACAGTCCTTCTGTTAAGATACTGAGTTTCATTTGAGATAATCACCTCCTTTTGGTTAATCGCTCATTTTTTTCGATTAATCACAGTCCGTCGGTTAATCACCGAACCCCCTGCAGTTAGAAACATTTATTTGGTTCAAACACTGCCAGCTTTGGGTTAGTAACCTTTGTTCGGTTCGAATACCATTTCCTTTGGTCAAGTGTTGTTTGTTCAGTCAGTGTACCATTCTTTGGGTCACAACCTTCGCTTGGTTCCACACCCGTTCTTTGGGTCACAACATTTGCTTGGTTCCACACCCGTCTGTTGGTTGATCACCGTTTATCGATTAAAACTAGCTCCTTTCTCCTTCCGGTTAACCATTATTTATCAATTAATAAACCAATTTCCCCTCAGAGTCAAACACCTCTCATTGGTTCAATACTCTCTTTCTCCTGGTTCGTCGCAGTCCGTCTGTTGACACCAACCTTTTTGCTCTCCCCCCACAAAGTTTTACTCTTGTATTTCTTCGGTTAATCACTACTTACCAGTTGATACACTGAGTCCCCCATGGATCTTACCTTTATTTTGATTCCTTTCCTTTACTTCTTTTTTCCCCAGCCACGTTGCCATTCTTTCATTTTCTCCCCAGTGGAGTCATCTCTTTTCCTCTGCATTCCCCGACCGGGTTCTTACCTTGCCTCACCTTTCCTCAACAAAGTTTTCCTTTGCTTTTTTCTTGGTTCTGACACCATTCCTTTTGCATTCCACAGTTGGGTCTTGCTTTCTCTTTTAGCTCTTGGCTTTGACACCGTCTCTTTCCCTTTTCTTTTTTAGCGTTCGTTCCCCAAACTATGTAGGCTTTGATTTCCTCATTGCACTATGAGGGTACGTAGGCAAAAGATTGCAAAATCTTGGAGAGCCACCTTCCTCCGTCTTCTTCCATTCTTCTGTCTCTCTAGTCCGCCCAGATTCCATTTTCTTTTCCTTAGTTTCTTGAACTACGGAGCTCTGACTTCCTTATTGCACTATGAGGGTACGTAGGCACGAGGGCCCCAATCCTCCGTGAGTATTTTCTTTATTTTCTTTCTTCTCTTCTCTCCCTTTCTTTATTTTAGCTAGAAGCCTTTAGATAGATAACCCATCCAAGCCTAGAAGCAAGCGAAATGGTTCCCGTCGGGTACGACGGATGCTTAAGGTGCTAGTACGTTCGTTTCGTATAACTGACCCTCTTTCCCGTTTCACTTCCCTTGGGTTTTATTGATATTTTCCCTATCCTTTGGGACTAAATAAAGTTCGACGGCGACTCTGTTGTATCTTTAAGTGTGCAATTCACTCAGGTATAATCCCGCTAGCTCCAAGACCTTTAACATTCCGATTTTCTTTATTACAGGAATGATATTAGCGAGCCATTCGACATGCCTGGTGGTTCTTATGAACCTTCTTTGTAGGATTCTTTCAATTTCTTCCTTAATTTTGGACATTATCTCTAGAGAAAATTGCCTCGGCGTCTGCTTGAATGGCTTCTTGCCTGCCTTTATTGGTAGATTCAGCTCCACCAATTCCCTTCTTAAACCTGTCATTTCATAATAATACCAAGCAAAAAAAATCTTTGAACTCTTTAAGTAATTCTATTAGCTTTGCCCCCATGCTTGGATCGATGTTGGCGCTTATATAAGTTGGCCTTTTGGTCGATCCATCTCCCAAGTCTATTTCTTTTAGTAGATCCCGTGGCTTCATCTTAGTGATGGATGCCACTGGGTCCTTCTCTAAACCTAAAGTATTTCCACCGTAGATAGAATTAAGCCTCTGGTCTTTTAGACCATCCCTATCTGATCCTGTTGGCTGCAGTTCTTTGACGAACTGCGGTTTAACGTTAATTCTATCACCTACGTCAAACACTTCTATCTCGTTGGCTTCAACATCCATGTGTGGTACATCGCTTCTAAATCTGCTTGTAGCCTGTTCTCGACCACATAAGTCGTGATTCGAGCTAACGCTTTAAAATCAGTCATCATCATCGAATTCGTCTCCTCAACCTGTTGGCCAGACTCCATTCACATACCAAACTTTCTCCCCCATTCCCTCTCGTCCCCAAGTAAACCTGTGGGTGGGGTGAAGGTTCAAGGACAAAAATGCCTCCTCTAGAGGCTCATATGCAGTTTCAGCTGGTATACATGATGCTATCTCTACCAAATTTTTGTCGAAATTCCTTCTGTCTATATGGTTAACTTCAGCCATGTAGTAGCCTTGACCTGCTTTGATATTTTCGACAATCCCATCTTTGCGCCAAATAGATATCCTCTAGTGTAGGGACGAAGGGACTACCCCTATGCCATGTATCCATTCTCTTCCCAGCAACAAGTTGTAGCTAGCCTTTGCAGCTATCACCATGAACATTGTAGGCCGAGTAATAGACCCAATTGTCATATTCACCTGAACAACCTCGTGGGGCCTAAGATCGTGTCGTACAAACCTAACTTAACCAACATGAAATATGACATTAGATTCACAACAACTTCATTGTTAATGAGTATCTTGTTAATGATAGTGTCTTTAACCTTAACTCTTATGACAAAGGCTTCAGGTGGCTCTTCATCCCTTCATGGGGTCGCTCAAAGAAAACATTTTGCTTTTCGACACACTTGTTGTTCATAACAAAGTAGCAGATTGGCTTGTGTTTTACCAGTTCTACTTCCTCATGGTCTTCTTTTTCAGCGACCTCAGTCATGCAATCACACTCATAAGGCAATACAGAGACCATATTACATAGAACATCGAAGTCTCCTACTGACTCGGAATCAAAATTATATGTTACCAACTCGTCTTCTTTGGCTTGCTCTTCACTAATAATTTTTATGGAAGGAAACAATTTCCTTCCAACTGGTTTCTTTGCCCGCCGTCCTTGGGATTTTGATGTGGATTGGTATTACTCAACCCAACATCATCCCTTTCTGCCTTCTTTTTCCTCTGAAACCTATGACATTGGGTCCTAGTCATGAGATTCTTCCCCTTACAATTTACGTCTTTTAGACATCTGGAAGTTTTCCTTGTATGTCATAGAGGACCATCGACCCATTTCAAAGTTTCTCCATTTTGGGTTCCTATTGCATTCTCTTTCAGCAGGGCTTCGACCACTTCTCTTGGGGGCGTCGGTTGAAGGCTTATAGGTGTTTAGCTTCACCTTCTGTGATCCAATTGTTCGATCCTTCCTCTAGGGTGCACCTCTCTTACTAAAGTGGTATTGAGGTTGAACCCTCTCGTTGTCTTTGGCGTTTTGAGCATCTTCGACTTGTTTGGCAGCTTTTTTGTCGAACAAAGCACTGCATCTAGGGCACAACATCACTTCAGATCATCATCTTGACACCTGTAAAGAATTTTAATAAGATTTTCACCGGCTTTTGGGAACACGACTTCGATTTGGTTTTCAGTTTCAAATTCTTTCATGTCAAAATCCTCGAAGATTTCGACCATATTGACCACAGCAGACTCCACGTAGTTTGCATCTCCAATCTGTAAGGGATCAACATCAATTTTCATTGGATCATTTCCTTTATCAAACTTGAGTCTGCCTTCATTCAGAGCATTCTGCACAAGATCCCTGAAAAGAAGACATTGTGAGGTTTTATGTCCTAAGAAGTTGTGATACTTATAAAACCCTCATTTTTTTCTTTGTACCAATGGTGGTACTTTTGCTCCAGGAGGCACAAGTACTTGGCCATCTGCAACCAACAAGTTGAAAATCTCATCGCATTTGGTTACGTCGAAAGTATACGTTTTCTTAGGAAACCTATCATTTTCTTTAGGTTCTAGAGGATTCTTCCCATTTGCAAGCGTCAGTGACTTACACATATATGGGGGACCTGGATTTAGCTTAACCACGCAAACCTAAAACTCCTCGACATGTTCATATTTAACCTCAAATGATATGCCGTGATCTTGCAAATCGACATAAGCCACGCACTTTTTCTTACCTTTACTAGTCCTGGCCTTCTCGGCCTTTAATCTCCCGACTTGCCTAGATCTATCTGCTAACTGGGCCATATCTCCATGTATTGAGTATATAGCTTCTTCCTAATGGAATATTCTAGCTCACCAGCAGCCATTCAACAAGCTCGTGTTCAGGCACCGAGGTAAAACACCTTGTTTTTTATAGCCTGAATCTGTTCAAGTAATCATCAATTGATTCAGCAAATTTTTGCTTGACACTCAACAACTCCTTCAGACTAATCTTGGGTTGCCCCATATGAAATTGTTCATGGAACAATCTCTCTAAGTGCATCCAAGTATGGATCAAATGAGGAGATAAGGCGGTGAACCATGTGAACACATTCTCCATCAGAGAACTAGGAAAATATCTCATTCTCAAATTCTCATTATTCGCAATGTCTACTGCTTCAGTTAGGTAACGAACTAGGTGTTTGATAGTTGACTCGTTGGTGTCACCAGTGAATTTTGTAAACTTGGGGACTTTCTATCCCCTTGGCAATTATGCCTGCAACACATATTCTGACAAAAGAGATGTATAATTTAGCCTTTGCAGGCCCATGTTAACCCCATTTTGCATCATTATCCTTTCGAAAATGGTTGCCAAGTTATATTCTCTTAACAAATTTCCCTATCGAACCTAATGGACAATCCGGTCGGCATCCTGGTGTCGATTAACCATCACGATGGATGGATTACCGTCTTCGCTAGGTACTTCTTGCTCGAAGTGTTGGGGAATCACATGTTGTCCCTGGTTCACAATCTCCTATAATACCACTCCCTCATATTGAGTCTGTCAATCAACCTAGGGTTGTGTACCTGATCAAAACTGAACTGGGGGAGCACCGAAAAAACCAATTATCCGTGTTATCTGAGTCGCCAATTGTTGGTAACTCTGATTCATATTTTGAATCAATGAGTTAAATATTTTACCTATCTGGTGTGTTAGAATATTTATCATGTCATGGTTACTCTCATCCATCTGCTGCCTCATTACCATGACAGAACTTGTTGTCAAGGCCAGCATAGGTTGAGGACCAAAACCTGTCCCCATATGGGGTGGCACATTTCGGCCATGAATGGCTGAGCCAGACCCCATAATGGGCGAAAATATACTCGCGGTATTATCCCCAAACGTCGAGGGGTTATTCTACAAATTTTCCATAAATTTCGTCGACATCCCAAACGGTTGTTCACGACCTAGCATGGGCATTGTAAAATTTGTGGCGAAAGGCCTAAAGTCTGTCGCCATGGAGGGCCTGAGAGTCGTTGGGTGACTCTGGAGTATTGGTGTAACAATTGTTCCTTCAAGCGGACTCGTTGATGTCGTCGTTGTAGACGGTATCACCGTGGTACTAGTAGTTGAAGGAATAAGTTCATTTACTGTCGCAGAAATTGTCCTCGTTCCCGTTCCAGTGTTATTTGAAGGCTAGTTATTTCTAGGATTTACCGTTATTCCAATGCATCGTCTAACAATCGGTTTCCTCACTTCTCTCTTGGTTATTTTACCACACCTCAATCTCATGCACTATGGCACACAAATAGGAAAAAGTTGATGAAACACACATAGAAAACACTAGATGTTTCTTGACAAAATGACAAAATAAAAGACACACACAAAATTGTCCCGTTAGGCGTGCTAATTCATTTGCGGTGAAAGTTCGCAGAACAAATGCGATTTTATATTAATACTTAAGGGATCAAACTTGAAAATCTCCCGGACATATTTGTATGTTGTTTTTGATCAAAAATAGGGGTGTTCGTTGAAGTCAACACAAACTTATAGAACGACGTCGTGATAAAGAAACGTGACTAAAGTGCAAGGGAAATGGGAACGAAATACAAGGTAAAACAAAGTAAAGTGCTTACGTAAAAAGATAAAATGCAATAAGATAAATGGTTGAAAGTTAAAAGACTTTTAAAGTTAAGTCCAAAAAAGTAAAATTTGGTGAAAACATAAAGGCAGTCGAAAATAGAGTGCAGGAAACATAAAGACATTTGAAAGTAAAAAAGGGTTAAAATGCATAAAAACAGGACGCTTTAAGATAAAAATGATGGAATGCATTAAATTGGTGGAACGCATGCGTACATTTTCCTCACTCGTTTCTCATAGTGCGGGTACGTTGAGTGTAGCAGAAATGTGTATAATTTGCGGATCCCTTATAAAATAAACCTAAGTTGCTATATATACAAGTCTAAAATAATTATACAAGACTAAAACCTATCCTCGTGATGAAACATCTTCGGATCATATAACGGTTCCCTTGACGTGCCCACGTTTTGAGTAACCATCAACGCATGTGCAATAGTTCCTGCCTCGCTCATTCTTTTGAATCTTTCAACTGCTTTGTTGGCACCAAGAACTAATAATCCTCGTTGAAACCTCCATCTTCGAATATATTGAAGTAACATGCTTCGACGTGTTGCCCACCGTCGTAGTGAACTTTGCACATAGCCAATATGGCATGGTATTCTATTTCACTAAGTGCTACCATAACATGGTACTTCACTAAGTCCATATGCTTTTCATTAGGCTTTTCGACAACATCACTTTCGACCAGCATCACTATAGGTGACCTCCGATCTTGAGTCATATTAATCATGTTGACTCTATTTTTGTCTTCCACGTGGCACATTTATGGCTAGCCTCATGAATACTTGCAATTCATAGTTGAGTCGAAAAATCTAATGTAACAACCTCTTCCGACTTAGGAACATGGGATAACCTTTCCTTTCTTTCCTGATCAAGGGGAGAAAAATTTTCTCCCACCAAAGAGCGACGAGGAGAGGCAGGATTCACATCCTTGACACTAGGAAAGACTACTCATGCAACTTATTCCACGGCCCAAGCAGACAGAGTACCAACAGGCATACACGAGGTGGAAATTCTGCAAATTGAGGGTGTACTCAGATAAGAACCTCATGACAACTTTGATATCATTATTTTTTATGAAAGTTTGGTATCTAACTCTACGATCGACTAATTTAAAGAATCAATTCCACCGTTTATTTATGGGGTGTCATTTAAACCCAGAGTAAAATTCCGTATTGACTAACTCAACTCAGAAATTACTTGTAAAAAATATTATCATATATTCGTTTTAGGTTTAAATGTATACTTAATTTCTCCATTTAAAAAACAAAGTTTCTTTTAAAAATCAAATTTGTTTTATAGTTTTAATTTTTCTCTTTCTCTCTATTTTGAAGTTAATTTCAAGACATGAAAATGTTTCGGTGGACAATTTGAAGATAATCCATTAACAACATTGTCCATAAATTTATATTTGACTCTAAAATAGAACAGGAGACCAAAACTTATAAAAAAAGACTAACAAATTAATTTTAAAATCAATTGTCAAGACTTTATTTATTTAAATTTGAAGATAAAAAATACATTAAAATTATTATTATTATTATCCACATTAAAATATAATTATTGGGTCATGCTAACCAGTGCCCTCAGGATACTAGTTAAGAATTCTAAATAAGGAAAATATGTTATATTTAGTTCACTTAATACACATAATATTTCTCTTTTCGGGGCATTGAATATACATATATTTAGAAAAAAAATATATTTTCAATCTCTTAAATAATGTCCAACTTACTATTTTAATCTCTTAATAAATGTCAAGAGAACACTCGTTAGCATTTCCCTATAATATGTTCATTAAACATATTTTGTACTATTGATTATTAAATTAGTTAATTCTAAGAATCTTCTAGAACTATTGTACTCCACCATATGATTCATTGTTATCTTGGCCATGACATGATCGAACAAAACTATCCGTGACTGATCAACGTTTGGTTTTGGCGAAAATAACAAATCTAACAAGAAAAAATTAGTCTATAAATTAAATTCGCATTTGAGATTAGGTTATAATCTCTAAGAATTAAAATCCCCAATGGTCAAATACACCATCCTCAAGAAAAGCCTATCTTTCCTTTATATTTTTCTTGTTTGTTTTATTCTCTGTTGGCTACTATCCTATAGCTCTGAATATTTTTCAACGTTTGTACGGCATTTACGGAAACTACTATTTTAAAAAGTGTTAAAAAATAAATTTATACTATATTTAATAAAAAAATATTATTTTATTATATTATATAAGTATTTTAAAATTTTCAGACGATCAATATATGATCCATTTTCTGTTTTAAAAAATTTTTAACTTTTTTTTTTTTAACGTTGGATTGGGTTAGCTATCTTTTTCTCCAAAAGAGGGTAATGATTTCTATATTTTTAATTGTAATAAAGGAGTTATACTCTTTATAAGTGTACGGCATGTTCTTTTTCTTGGGAAAAAGTGTACGGCATCTAATCATAAAGAATCAACGAAAAGAAAAATCAAACTTTGAATATTTTTTTTCAAATTTTAATATTAATGTACTTTTCAAATCAAACACGGAATCTTAAATTATACAAGATGGTAATAATCAGATCGGATCAATTTAAAATAAGATATTCCCTCTGATTCTATTCATGATGTATTATTACTATTAATATCTCTAAAGCATATTTTGCTAACTATATAAATTATCAACCACTTAAATATCTTACTATTTTCAATTCAAATGATGGTGCTTTATTTTTCTGAGTATGAAGTGAGAAAAATAGTTGAGAATTCTTTTTTTTTAGGAAGTTAAAATTCAGCACATCACCCGTGAGCCATATGCATACTAGTATGACTGCTTATTTTATTTTGCAGGCCTGCTTGCCTATGCAGTGTTGGTGTGGATGTATTATTAAAAATAAATAATGTCATAATTGAGCTCTTAATTATTACTATATTTTACAAATTATTGAACACAAAGGAGAAAAAGGGATCAATTGGATAAAATATATGGTCAAATTATATATTGAATGTGACATTAACGTGTGTTTTTTAGCAAGATAAATTTATTCAAGTGTCCATTTGATTTATGTATAATAAATCATTCATTTAATGTTCGTAAGACTTAGCTTAATTGATAAATAATAATATTATTAAATTTAATATTTAGTATGAGTTTCTAATTACTATTAGTTACTTTATTTACTAATTAAAAGACATTCATTTAATATTGATTATAACCACACCCTAATGTAAATATAAGGTACAATTATTTTTATTTGATAGAAAATTCAATATTTATACTTTGAGCAACTTATAAAAAATTGTTATATGAATAATAATATTAATATTGAATACAGTTGTAGGATACACATTTCTTTTATTTTTTAATTTAAAAAAAAGTAATAATATAGATATTTAGAGTATTCAAGTGTCTCTACGAGAGATTATAGAGGATGAAGTTTATTATGTTGCATCCGTTTATAAAATATTTTGAGTTGAATTCGAACTCTTTTATTTTCATTAATAATATGAAAGAGACTATGTTTTTTATTTATTGCACTTATGATCTCTTAATATAAAAGAGAATTTTTTTAAGTCCGAATTATTCTTGACTTAGATGATCTTTCATGTGAGTTGTGTGTAGGATCTCTAGATCAATTTATTACTTGTTTTTGTTTTTTTATTCGTGATGTAGTCATAAATCTATGGTATAAAATATTTTGGTAGATTGAGAAGGGCGATTGTCTTACAAAGACATATTACCTCTCTCTTTGAGGTTTCACTTCCTTATGGGAGTTTGGTGAGAGTTACTTGAGGCCTTATGATTACTTAGCATTCAATTATATGAACTATTTGAAAATATTTTAATGACTCTATTGTACGATGATAAACAAAGAAGTTATGAAAGATAATAGTAGTTTAGTTACTTAGAAATGGTATTTTGATAGGTGATTGATTTACCCGTGTATTTGTTTTGTCTAGCTTAAGAACTTTATTCTCCATTTGAGTTAATAGGCGTTCGAGAATATTTTTACCTAGATATTTTTGAGGTTGTGATATTTCCTAATATTTTTGAAGGATGTTGTTTTATTGGTCATGGTTCTAATTTTTAAGATCTAACTGGATACTCTCTAATGATGGTGTTTGTTGGAGTTCTTTAAATCTTTTACTTATTTTTTCATAAATATCTCCCTAATCAAGTGCTTGTGCTTGGACACTCTTTGTACCAATGTTCCGTTTACATGTACTTTTTAGATATTTAAAACAAATTTGTTGTGTTTATAATTTGTATGCATAAAAAAATCATTTGATTTAATTCAAGGTTTTAAATATTTTATAGTTTTTTTAATATAATGTTAGTCTATTGTATTTAAAAATAATATTAAGGAGTTGTGTTGGTCGGCGAAGAGAGCGATAGGGAGGTCAGAAGGTTTGATTATCATGTGGAAGATAAATGTAGGCGACGTTATCATGAGTTTTGCTGGAGATGGATTTGTGGGGGATCAAATTGTTTGGGAAAGGAGAGGTATATTTCATTGTTAACATCTATTTTCCTTGTTGCATTCAAAATAAGAGAAAGTTGTGGGCTAACTTATTAGAGTTTAGATAAAAAATTTAAAAGGAGAGTGATGTCTAGTTAGTGATTTCAATGCGATTAGAAAGGTGGGGTAATGAGGGAACTAATTATTTTGTTAACAACTCAAATAGTGAGTTCGTTGAGTTCATTACTTCCATGAATTTAGTCGATTTACCTCGCTGGGAAAAAAGTTTACATGGTTTAATAGTGGTAAACCGTCATGAGAATATTAGACAAGCTCTTACTACCTGAAGGTCTTATAGAGAGGTGGGAGATTGCTAGTCAATTTATGGGAAATAGAGAAGGGTCGGGTCATTTCCCTAACCTTTCAAGGTGTTTAATATTTGGTTTCAAAATCATCATTTTTACTCTTTTTGTGGAAAATGTTTGCAAATCGTTAAAAGTGGAAGGGATGCATGTCTGTGTTTAAATAAAAACTCAAGGAGTTGCAAGAAAGTTGAGGGTTTTGAATTACGATGTTTTCGACAAAATTGATTTGGGGTTGAGAATGAAAATGAGGAGCTTAACTTTTAGAATCACGACGTCGCTAACTTTGAGGTTTAGGCATTGATTGGGGTAGTAAAGAAGAGAAAATAGGCTGCAAATCTAGTTTGGCAGAAGCTGCAGTACAAGGAAGTTATGATTAGACGTAAATCGTGAACTAGATGGTTAAGAGAAGGAGATTCAAATTAAAGATTTTTCCACTCTTCTATGAAGAATAGATTTCAAAGAAATGGGATATTGGCTCTGAAGAAGGTCGAAGCCTTGATAGAGGATGAAAAATGCAACAAATTAGAGGTTTTTAATCATTTCAAAGGTATGTTTCAGGAACTTGTTTCAAATAGACCTGGGTTGGAAGGGGTTAAGTTCAATTGTCTGACAAAATTAGATAGGTCTTGTTTGGAAGATTGTTTCTCTCTTGACGAAATTAAGGAGGTGGTTTGGAGTTCTGATTGTGAGAAGAGGTCGGGACTAGACAATTTCAACATGGGCTTTTTTAAATCTTGTTCGAATATCATTCAAGATGACCTGTTTGATTGTGTGAAAGAGTTCTATTTTAATGCAAAACTTCCAAAGGCAATTATGAAGTCTTTCTTGGCTTTAATTTCCTAAAAGTTAAAATCCACAAAGTTTGAATGAGTTCAGATTCATTCACTTGGTGGCTAGTATCTAGAGCTGCCAAAATGGGCTAGCTCATATGGACCGGCTCGCCAGACCCGAAAAATAATAGGGCTTGGACTTTAAAATTAGAGCTCATATTTTTCAGGGCTTTTTTAGCTCATCCCTAAAAAATTCGCTACCCATTAGGGCTAGCCCATATGGGCCGTGGGTAGCCCATTAGACCCACATCGCTATAAATCATATATATATATATATATATATATATATATATATATATATATATATATATATATATATATATATATATATATATATATATATATATATATATATATATATATATATATATATATATATATATATATATATATATATATATATATATATATATATATATATATATATATATATATATATATATATATATATATATATATATATATATATATATATATATATATATATATATATATATATATATATATATATTAATACTTATATTGTCTTACTCCAAAATAACACATTGATTTTTCTCACATCACTAAATTTTATCTCTATTTTATTCAATCTTTCTCTTTTAAATATTATACATTAATATAATTAACACTCTTTTCTTGTATTCTATTAGTTTCTCTCATGTTAAATATTCGAGTATTATTTTATAAAAGATAATATAGTACTTAGAAATGTATTATGTTTAAAATAATACAATTTTTAATTTTATTTATAATAAATATTATGGAATCTTAATTTTAATTTTTTATTATAAAAAAACCTGTTTAGGTCGGGTAACCCGAAACATATCTAGTCCCGAGCTCGAGTATTAAGTTTTTAGCCCATATTAGAAATGAGCTTTTTTGGCCCAGTCTTTCAGAGCCAGCCCATTTAAGGTCAGGTATCTCATTTTGACAGCTCTACTAGTATCTGTCGTATTATTAGAAAGTTGTTAGCAGGAAGACTAAAGAAGGTGATTAGTAGGCTGATTTCTGGTAGTCAATTAACATTTATTCCTAATAGGAAAACGCTAGATGGTGTTCTAATCCTTAATGAAGTGCTATAATTTGTCAGAAGAAACAAACAGGAATGTCTAGTCTTTAAAGTGGATTTTGAAAAAGCTTACAATTGTGTGTTATGGGACTTTATCAAGTATGTTATGAATCATATGGGTTTCAGAATTAGGTGGGTGAAGTGGATGAGTGCTTGTGTGTGTTCAAGTTTTTTTCTCTATTATGGTCAATGGGAACCCCACAAAGTACTTCCAAGTGTCGATAGACTTGTGCCAAAGGGATCCTTTTTCGCGTTTCTTGTTCCTAACTGCAGTTGAAGGGTCGGCCAGTTTAATGCGTAATGCAAATTCACATTCGTGAGTTCTATCATTTCAAAGTCAACGAAAGAATCCAGTTTGATCTCCTTCAATTTGCAAATGACATGGTAATATTGAGGGAAGGTTCGTGGTCTAATCTGTGGTCCATTAAATCTATTTTGAGAGGATTTGAATTATCTTAAGGTTTAAGGGTAAATTCTTACAAAAGAAAATTTTATGGGATCAATTTAAAGGAAAATTTTATAGAAACAACCTCATATTTTCTTTCATATGGTTCTACTTCCATTCCTTTCATCTTTTTGGAAATTCATGTTGGTTCAAACCTTCGATAAAAGACTATGTGGGTGCCTACTTTTGAGAAAATTTGAAGGCGTATAACGACTTGGAAAGATAAAATTATCTCTTTTGGCTGAAAGGTAGTTCTTGTGAACTCAATTTTAAATTAAATTCCAAGATATTACTTTTCCTTTTTTAAATCTTCAAAGATGGTTCTGAGTGAAATTGTGAAAATTCAAAGGGATTTCTTGTGGGGTGATTTCAAAGATAGGAAAAGAACTAATTAGGTGAGTTGGGTCAATATTTGTAGACCGAAGGCCAAAGGTGACTTAAGTATCAAAAATTGTGAAATGTTTAATTTGCCTTTGTTGAGTAAGTGGTTGTGGCAGATTCTCAAAGAACCTTATAGTGTTTGGGATGATTTTTTTGAGTTTTAGATACAAGGATTTAAAAGCTTAAATTATTGAACCTTGTGGGTGCAAATTCCAAGAGTGATTCTATTTGATGGAAAGATTTGAGGCAAATAAGGGGGCTGTTTTGGAAGAGGAGAATTGGTTTGGTAAGATCATTTTGTGTAGGCTTGGCAACGAAGATTCAATTGATTTTTGGTGTCATAGGTGGTTAGAGGTGAGTCGTTCTTCATTATGTTTCCGAATCTGTTGTTGTTTTCTTCTCTTACGAGTGTTAAAGTCTCTAGCTTTGGTATTTGGTTGGATGGAAAATGGTGTTAGAAATTGGTGATGGACGAATCCTAGTTGCCCATAGTAGCAACCTAAGCAAGAAGTTTAAGAAAATTTTCTTTGGTTGCAAAATGCATCTAGTTTTTTTTTTGTGAAAGCTAGTTACACTAGATTGGGGGAAATCAACAAGAGTAGTCCTGAGACAGAGGAGAATTTGGTAAGAGTCTTGGCGATTATGTGGCAATCTAAAATTTCCACTAAAATTCAGTTTTTTGTTGGAACCTTTTGCAAAGCATACAACTTTTAAGAAGTAAATTAGCTAGAAGAGGTATGGTGCATGGAATCCACAACATTGTTTTTCCTTTGTATTTTGGTTTGGAATAGACACTAAATCATCTTTTCTTAAGATGCTCCAAAGCTTTTGACGCTTGGCAATTGATTTTTGCATGGCTGAGTTTACAGGGAGTGGAGGAAGAAGATTTGATGGTCGCAAACTTTCAATACTTTTGCATTTTGTTGAAAGGTAAAGTTAAGACTTTGTTCCATTTCTTGATATGGATATTTGTTTGTTGATCTATTAAAATTTCTCACAATGAGGTGTTTTTCAAGGGGGATTAATGGAGCGTAAGACATTGTTATTATGGCTAAATATTTGGCGCGGGACTAGATTTTGGCTAAAGCCAAAAGGAGACTTTGTTTTAGTCATTTTAATTAAGATTATAATATGTTCCGGTATATTTTGATTTAAGTTTCTCTATTTGTCTTTTGTTGTTTTGTTTTAATTCTTATCATTGTAAGGATTAAGCACCCTTTATATTCATTATTAATATACTTTTGGCTTATAAAAAATAGAAGAAAAAAAATAGGTTGTGATTATAATATGTTCCGATGTATTTTGGTTTAAGTTTCTCTATTTGTCTTTTGTTGTTTTGTTTTAATTCTTATCATTGTAAGGATTAAGTATCCTTTATATTCATTCATTAATATACTTTTGGCTTATAAAGAAATAGAAGAAAAAAATAGGTTGTGATTTTTTACTTGATCTTACTCAAACTCCTTGAAAGACAAGTATGTATTTTCCCATCATGTCTTTTTTTTATGAAATGGAAAATAGTTTACACATTTTATGTGTAAACTCAAATAATAGTAATAATAATTTTTAAAATAAAATATTAATAAAAGTGAAAAATTGATGTATCAGGATAAACATTAAGATAACATTTTTCAATTTTTTTAATTTATAATTCATTTTAATGGAATATAACATAAAAAAATATTTATTTTTTTGTGACATGCGGAAAGTTTGCAACTTCTAGTGTTTTAATTTCTGTTGGAACAACTCTTGTTAAAGGATTCGGGTAATTTGTCATTATTGTATGGAGTATATGGAACCAATACAATAAGAAGCTTGAAACAACATTGTTGATGGTTTGTAAATATGGAGTAATTAAGAGAGAGAGAGAGAGAGAGAGAGAGAGAGAGAGAGAGAGAGAGAGAGAGAGAGAGAGAGAGAGAGAGAGAGAGAGAGAGAGAGAGAGAGAGAGAGAGAGAGAGAGAGAGAGAGAGAGAGAGAGAGAGAGAGAGAGAGAGAGAGAGAGAGAGAGAGAGGTAATGCACATTAACACTGATTGATGATATTTGTACAAAATACAACTGATTGAGACACAAGTAACAACAAATTGAAAAATAACAAAAAATTGAAAAATGTCTGACTGTAACCGATTACACAAAATTAGTAACCTGTTACAGCTGTTTCTAAAACACTAATTCAACACAGTGGTAATCGGTTGCTACAAATTGGTACAGGTTACACCATTAAATAAAACCTTTATGTTTTTAGCTTCTTGTTATTTCCAACACAGCTGTAACTGGTTATATCCTTGCAGTAATCAGTTACATCACTTGAATTATTGAATTTTCATAACACACCACCTTAATTCAAATGCTTAAAGTCTTCCATACCCATGTTCTTCTTCAATCTCTTAAACACTTGAATTGTGACTCCTTTGGTCAACAAATCAACCACTTTGTCTTCATTTCTACAATATCTCAATCTCAATCTTCCTTCACTAAGAAGTTTTCTTAAGTAGTGACACTTCATCTCGATGTGTTTGCTCCTCCCATGTGCGATTGGGTTCTTAGCAAGATTTATAGCAGAAACATTATCAACCATGACTATTATATCGTCGCCCTCTTCGCTGCCCATCTTCTTCAACAGATTCATTAACCACACGGCTTGACACACACACACAACAAAATGACAATGTACTCTTCCTCACAAGAAGATAGTGCTACTATCAGTTCTTTCTTCAAAAAAAATATGAGATTTGTGTTTTTCCAAACATAAAGATATATCCAGTTGTAGACTTGTTATCATCTTTATCTCCGCACCAATTAAAATTGGTAAAACTGAGCAAATTTCATTTTATTCACATGTCCATTGTGGGAAAAAGAATTCTGCAGCCAATAGATCATTTGACGTATCTTTGAATCCTCTTGACTGCTGCCAAGTGAGATACCTTTGGCCTCTCCATGAATCTACTTACAATACTGAAATTAAACGCCAATTTCGGTCGCATATTGCACAAATAACGCACAGATCTAATCAACCTTCTATACTTAGTTGGATTAACATCTTGCTCATCCTCATTCTTTGATAATTGTAGCCTCAGTTCAACCTACGTAATGGCAGTATTACAATGCTCCAATTTAAACTTCTACAAAATCTCAAATGCACACCTTCTTTAGTGCATGAGCAACCCCCTTTTGGACTTTTGGAACTCCACGCCAAAGAAGTATGTCATGAGGCCAAGGTTTATCATCTCAAACTCTTTCATAAGCTCACTATTGAACTTATAAATTCATTATTCATCGCTGCTCATAATCAACATATCGTCTAAGTATAGACATAGGATTATCACCTATTCATTTGTATCCTTCTTCACATATACACAATGTTTAGATACACACTTCTTAAAGCCAATATCCTTTAAGAAACCATATATCCTCTTGCTCCAAGCTCTTGGAACTTGTTTTAAATCGTACAACGTTTTCTTCATCTTGTAGAACTTTGACTCTTGGTTTCTCACAACAAAATCAGGTGGTTGTTCTACATAAACTTCTCTTCAAGTTATTCACTCAAAAATGCATATTTCACATCCATTTGGTAGATGGACCAATTTTTGTTATTCACAATACCAACAACTAGCCTAATGTTTTCTATTCTATGAACCGATGCAAATACCCCTTCAAAGTCTATGCCTTCTTTTTGCAAAAATTCCTTTGCAACTAATCAAGCCTTATGCTTGATTAATTCACCCTTGGGATTTTCCTTCACTTTGAGCATCCATCTTACACCAATTGGCTTCTTTCCTTCCATTAGATCAACATACTCCCAAGTCTTGTTCTTCTTAATTGATTCCAGCTCCTCCTTCATGGCACAAATCTATCTTGGATCACTCAAGGACTATTCCATTTTAACCGGTTCAGTTTGGCCATAAGTGCCAAATGGACGAAATCACCATCATCAATGACTTAGTTATCTTGGAACGATTCACAATCTTGGTGTCTTTAAGGAAAAACTCTTTTTTCTTGATGATATTCTTATATTCTCTTCAATTTGGGCTTTGATGGGGGTTATTTTCACACTTTCTAACTCTGAAGAAACTGATTTTTCACTGCTATAGCTCCTTAATTTCGCCAACAATGATGTATCGGCTGATCACAATCCTTTTATTTGTTGCATCATACAACTTGTAAACACGTGTAGAGTGATACCTTACAAGTATCATCGTTTCTCTCTTATCATCCACTTTTTTTTCTAAGTTGTCCTAGAACATGTCGTATGCTACCAAACCAAAAACTCTCAGATGATTCAGATTCAGTTTGAGTCCCGACCATGCTTTCTCTAGTGTTATCTTTTCAAGCTTCTTTGTTGTACACCTATTTAAAAAATACACAGCCGTGGACACTGTTTCTCCCCATAACTCTTTCAGAAAGTTATTCCCCTTCGACATGCTTCTCACCATGTTCATGATTGATTGGTTCTTCCTTTTGGAAACATTATTTTATAGTGGTGTATAAGGTGGTAGTACCTCATGTACTATCCCTTCTTGATTACAAAACATCCCAAAGTCATTTGAGACATATTCACCTCCACCATTCGTTTTGAGCACTTTGAGCTTGTGATCACTTTACATATCAACCACTTGAACTTCTTAAACACTTCAAATACCTCATCTTTTCTCTTGGTTAGGTATGTCCATAGCTTTCTATTATGATCATGGATGAATATAACAAAATATATTACCACAAATCGAATTAACTTGCGTCGGCCCACACACATTCAAATACTCCACCTCAAGGTGATGCTTGGCTCTACAACCTGCATCCTTGCTGAATTCACCCTTATGTTACTTCGCTTGCACACATTCTTCACAAATTTTAGTTGGTATGTTAATCAATGAAAGCCCTATTACCATTTTTTTCTTTTGCAAGGCATTTAGATCTCTAAAGTTGAGATGCCCAAGCCTATAGTGTCATATCCATTCTTCTCAACTAGCCATTGTAGCAAGACACCTATGCTTCACAACATTCAGCTCAACCTTAAAATTTCTATTGGTATCCATATGAGCTTTTAGAACCAAAACCCCATTTATATCCATAACGCGTAACACCTTATTTTCCATGTGAATCTTGTAACCCTTCTCAAGCAATTGACCAATACTTAAAAGGTTATTCCTAGAATGTAAAGCACATATTTGATCAAGGAATGTCCATCATCCTTTCTCATGATCAAAACATCACTGATCCCATTAGCCGCTAGAGTGGTATCATCTGCGAATTTTACTTTGTTCTTCATGGCATGATTGATTGTAACAAACTAATATTTCCTCCCTGTAATATGCATTGAACGTCTGAATTCCAAATACAATTTCTCGTTACAATGAAACTAGTTACACCATATAGGTAACCTTACAGTCTGAATTTGCAGTTTTCTTCAAACTGCTGCTGCATTCGCCTTATGTGATCGTGACCAAGAAAGTGTTCTCCTCATAAAACACTTGTCTTGCACACTACTAAAGAAAACACATAATGATGGCAGCAAAACACATATAATAATGGTTTCACATTCATTGTTAGGTAGTGCGTGATTGTATGTATGGTGGTTTCCACAATGGGCGTGTGGCCGTGGTTATAAGCTAGTTAGCACACTACCTATCACAATAATCATATTAAACCACCGTTGTGATATATATTTAGGTCATGGGTTTGAAACCCAGCAATAACAACAATTTCTTTGGATCATAATTAACATTTCACCATGGTTGCAGAAGATAACCATTGTGAAAAGTACCCTGAGTTTATCATAAAATATGTAGATTGCTTATTTTTCCTTACACCTCACTAAACATATACAACCATTAAAATTGATATAGAATATAATAATTTGAAAATTTAAATTACTCTTGAAAAATAACTTAAATGAACCACTGTATTTCAAATTGCATCCATATCGTAATTCATCTCTTGTTTCTTAACATGTAGTATCTGATTCAATGCCCCAAATTCTTCAAAGAAACGGTTAATTCCTAGTTTATTTTGCAAAGCATCAATATGTTGACTAATTCAGAATCATCATCATCATTATTTTAATCAATGATGAAGATTAGTATGATGACAACGACGAATGTTGCTTTGAATAATTTGGGCCAATAACTACTTGTTAAAGAGCGATATAGATGAATTATGAGACGGATGCATTTGAAATATAACTTAACTTTTACATTATTATTTTCTAAATCACTTTAGATGAATGCATGTTCAATGAAAGGTTAGTGAAACGAACAATCTACATACATTATAATAAACTCAACAACAACAAACATCAATAATAGCAAATCTCATATGTCCCGAGTAATGTCGAGACACTTGATATCTACTTCAAACACAATGACAATAAGGAACAAAATATAAATTTCAGAAAGTAAACAGCACACAGAATTGTTAACCCAGTTTGGTGAATAACAACACCTACATCTGAGGGCTTCCAAGCCAGGAATGAAATCCACTAGATAGTATTAATTCTAAGCTAAACAACCTCTGGTTTACAACTTATCACTTAATCACTACATGTGCTTAATTTCTACCTAAGACTCTTCCTAGGTATGAGACCCTTCTCAATTCCCTTTCAATCACAGCAGTGACTGAAATTACAACTCGATGTAAACAGTCCAGCTCTAGTAGCAACACAATACAAGAGAGGCTCATAAAGTACAAACCTTAGTACATACTAAGCAACAATGTAAATTCCACACCTCTCTTAGGTTAAAACCAACCTATTTATAACCATAAAAAATACTGGATTTGGGCTTCAAAACACAACAATTCGGTTCCACAGATTCTGCAACTAATTCTCCTCTAGAATAGTTTCTTAAATCCTAAGTTTCCTAAAGTGTCTCCGCACTTATAAATAGCATCTTCGAATTATAATTAGAATCTATGATTCCTCAATCTTGGATGCCACCTAGGAAAAACAACTAATCCCAGAATAATCTGACAACTGAAATAAATAAGATAGCAGAATTAAAAATTGAAAAATAACAGACAAAGATGTCGAATCATCATGATAGGACATCTTGTCCAACATCTTGATCTTCAGTTATTTCTTCACCATGTTAGGACATCTTATCCAACATTTTGCTGACAAGTTAGTTTTACCAAAATTGATGCCAACCACAAAGGCTTGGACTCATCAATCTCCCCCTTTGGCATATTTTGGCTAAAACTAACCAAATAACATTTTCAAGTAGAAACACAAGTCAGAGGCCAAAAGCAACGGAAAAACAAACAAAGGCCTCCCCCTCAAACAGTTCCTTCTTCTACAAGCAACGGATTATAACACTCCCCCTCAATGGCAATGTCATACCCTAAATTTTTCCTAACCTTTTATTTTCTTAGCATGAGTGCAATGATAGTTGAAATTCAGTGGAGTTTGACTTAGTCTTGGTCAAAAAAGTTGGGATTTCTTCGTGCTCAAGTTACTCTTATCATGTATTATTTGAGAGCAATGATGTGCTAAATTCAAGTTTTTGATGTTGAAAATCATCAAGTGATCATATCTTGGTCCGATTAGGGGTTTTGTGTTCAAAGCCAAGTCCATTAGGGATTCAAGTCGTAATTTGATCAAGTTTGGTGCATTTGGATCAACTCCCTAAAGTCATGACTTATGTCTTCAAAAGGTGCACAATTTTGGTCATGTTTGGTTTCATTTGATCAAGTGAAAGTTCAAGATTTGGTTTTGATTCATGTTTTCTAGAAGATCCAAGGTATTCATTCATTTAAAGCCAATTCATTTAAGTTTGATTTAGGTTGGATTTTCGGTATGGATTCAAATATTCATCATTTACTCATATGAAGGGATCAGGTATAGTACAAAGTCTTGTCATGGTTTAACTTCATCATCACTATTCTTACCAAGCATGTCATCATGGAAAATGGAATTGTCATACAAGCCTAAAAAAAAGCAAGACGCACAATTACAAGGAAAAAGTACAACACAACAAATATAAGCATGAGATTTATACAATGTCCATTTCAAGTTACAAAAAGCCCATTCTTGTTTCAAAAAACCCAATGTTCATATTACAAAAAATAGAAAAAGGAGAAAACCATTATAATCACAAAAATAAAAATAAATCATTAAATCCCATAAAGAGAAACATAGTAAGGCCCGTCAAACAATTTTCAAAAGAAACTATTTGAGCCAAACTCTTGCAAGCCTTCTTCAATCCATCAGCATAATACGCATTAGCCAAAGTCACAACAATATGGACCTGCAGCAAACACGAAACGTGCATAAGATCAATGCGATCAAATTCAGCTACACAAAACCACGACCCACAATTACACACTGCATATATTTTCCACACCACGTCACCAGCAGTTTCAAAATATTACCAAACAACAAACCTTGACGTTACCAAAGTTGACCTAACCTTTCAAAACCTTCATATACAACAAAACGTATCAGCCACCATGAAATCAAAACACAGACTGAAGATGCGAGGACCCCACAAACCTTCCACACACCAATGCAAATACAACACAATGTCCCAATTACAACTTGTACGACGTAAGAAACAACCTACGAAACGATTAAGTTTCACCATAATCACACATCAATTAATTCCCAAAATACCCTCCTCCCTCCTATAAATGCAATATCCTTCCTATTCTAATTTCTAAGTCTGAAGGACCAAGTAAACCCTGCTCAAATCTTCCTTAAACTCATCCTTCAATCTACAACCCAAAAAAATCCTAAATCAGTTTCCAAACAATCCAAAACAGAACCGAGTCAAGATCAAGATGAAGAGAGACTGAGGCATAAACCTCACACGAAATAGATAGAGAGAAAAAGAAAGAACACAAACCATATCCAAATCCGTGAGACAGAGAACTTGAGCGATTGAGAGTGAGCAAACGCGAGCGAGTTGAGAGAGAAGAGAGGTAGCAGACGATTCACGCAAGACGGTTGCAACACGCTTTTTTTTTTCATTCTTCACACTTTAATTCTTGTATTATGATGTTGTTTTCTAAAAACAATGATGAAGCACTCCTCTGAACATGCTTTCGTTTTGTTTCGTCTTCATTGTGCCCTATTTTCATCTTTTCGTTTTCCTCTCCTAGTTTTGTTTCAAAGTGATGACCTAATATTGTTGTTAAAAGTAAACCATGTTATTAAAACCATGCCTTGGACTTGCTCTTTTTAAAGTTTTATGTTGTTTTCTTTCTAACTAAGTTGTGTTGTTGTTTTTAGGCGTTGTGGCCCATATTGTTTTTTTTTTCTTCTTCACATTATCCACATAATTCTTGCACCACCATGTCTTGTTAGGTTGTAATGAGCTTCCTGGCCCATTTGTTAGTTTTCCATACTCACTTTCTTTTTTTCTATTTTATGAACTATTTTCTTATCTTATTTTAATTTTACCTAATCTTTTTTTCTTATTTTGTAACTTTTTGAGTGGTTATTGAACTTTATTTCCATTACTTTTTCTATTCTACTCTTATTTAACCTTTTGTTTTTTTTTCATTTAACATTTTTATTGTTTAATTTGTTTGGAATTTTTCTTGAGGTTTATCATTTTCATTTTGATCACTTTTCATTTCTACTTTAATTTTATCTTTTTTTAAATTTCATTTTGGGTCCATGAAGTCTTTTTATTCACGAATGTTGGTTGATTGGGGTTGTTTAACCTTCATAATTTCAAATTTGTAGTGAATGATCATTGAGATTATTTTCTATACTTTGGGATCGTGATAGGTTACCTTCGGTTAATTGACTCAAGTTTGTGATTAAGACGAGGCCGTCACTTTTTCTGTCCATGTGACACGATTACATTGGAAAATGATCCTCAATATCATTTCCCTATCGTGTTTTTAGCACGGAAATAAACTTGCGCGACCTCCTATAGTTTAATCTTCGTCATAGATCGAGCTATGACGGTTTAGCGCTACATTTCGTCCCGATTCAATTCAAAAACAACTAATAACTAAATTTACTTTTCGTCAATATATTCTTGATTTATTTTCAGTCATTATATCTTGATTATATTATCTTATTCATATACTTGTTAATATTATCTTGATTATACTATTGTAGATATTATCTTGATTATATTGTTATATATATTGCCGTATTATTCACATGTTCATATTCATATCATATTCATATTGTTCATATCTTGTTCACATTATTCGCAAACACAATAACAGTTATCGAAACACTAAAAGCCTAAATTGGTGGACTGTTGGTTACTTTTCAGAGCAACAGATTATTGGACTTTATCAGAAACCCTAACTTGAAGCTATTGTCTGATTCTTGATCAAGGCTTAGTTTATGACACCTCGCACACACACGGCTTCCTCTTGGGCTACCTAGAAATGAACCATTTTATTTCGTGCAATCTTGTGTAACTTACATGTACCCCTCTCCCATTCCGATGTACGCATTCGTATTTTGCTTTGATTGTGGTTTGTCTTCTAGGAGCACCCATAAGAACTAGCTTAGACTAAACCATTTTCAAACTAATTATTGATTCGTCATCAAGCCATTTTCAAACACCCCTCATAAGTCGAGTGCTCGTACGCATTTTCCATCAACCTATTGCACTCACTTTCACATTTCATTGTGGTTTTGTTATTAGAAGTACCCTTAAAGACTAGTATCATTTCTCACAACCAAACCCTCGATTCGTCGTCGAGCCGGTTCCATTCTCAACCAAACCCTTGACTCGACGTCGAGCCATTTTCAAACCAACATCCTTAAAGCAACCACGCCTTTAAACGCAAATACAATCAAACCCTTGATCCAACATCAAATGGATTTTCTTAATCAAACTATCAAAATAATTAACAAATATCGAAACTCTTTCGAGGTGAAAAAGAGAGGGATTGAGCCTTTGATCTCTCTTCAGTTGTTTGGATGCAAGTTATCTTACTCGTGTGTGAGCAATTGACGTCTCTAAAACATTTCCAACTCGACAACATTCACCCATCTTCCAATCTCTTATCATTCAAACACCATTCATAAACAACTTCTTTTCAAGATGAAAAAGAGAGAGAGTCATGCTTTTGACTCACTCTCTTGATTACTTGGGCCCGATGAGCCTTTCTTAAGCCTCGAGTAATCATCATCCGAACCTAACTTCAACCATTCAATCCCTTCTTTTTTCGTGGTCATAATCACAAACTACGGACGCTCTGATTCTTCATTCTTGTCTAATGTAAGATACGTAGGCACAAGATTGTGATGATTTTGGCGAGCACAATTCTATCCATCTTTTGTCTACCCCTAACCTTTCCCATAGTCGAACTATGAGAGCTCTGATTTCTCATCTCGCTTGAATGAGCATACGTAGGCACAAGGGCCCCAATCCTTGGCGAGCAACCTATCCTTTAACCACCCATTTTTCCTTAGCATCGTTATCCTTTTATCGTACCAATTCGCATTTATCATTGAGAAGAAAACAAACAAGCTTAGATAACGCATATCGCAAATCGTACTAAGAGGTCCCCGTTGAGTATAACGGACATGAGGGGTGTTAATACATTCCCCTTGCGTAACCGACTCCCGAACCCAAAATATGGTTGCGACGACCATCGTTCTTATTCGTCTTTTAAAAGGTTTTCTCGATATTTTCCTTTCCCATTTCTTTGGGATAAATAAAGTTCGGTGGCGACTCTGTCGAACCGCATTTCCGCACCTTTAGCATGAGGGTCGTGTTTTCGAATTATCTTTATGATTTTTCGAGGTGCGACAGCTGGCGATGGCGACTCAGTCGAACCGCATTTCCGTGCCTTTAGCGTGAGGGTCGTGTTTTCTAATTATCTTCATGATTTTTCGAGGTGCGACAGCTGGTGACTCTGTTAGGGATGATTGCTCCATGCAAAAGAGTCGAGTCTATCTTTGTCCGAATTGTGAGCGTGCTAGCTTCGCTTAGTTGTTTTCTTCTCGTTTGCTCGTTTATTTATTTACTTTCCTATCCTTATTTTTATTGCTTTTGATTATTGGGACATTGTTGGGTTGCTCTGCTTATGGATACTTTATGAGACGGCTCTATACCCGAGTCTGAGTAAAACCCTAGGATTAGGATGGTGGTTGTGTAGTGGAGACTTGCGTGGGTTCTTCCATGTAAGGCCGAAACAAAAACCCCTCTTGGAGTAGATTCCCTTAGAGATTTTATTGTTATGGTGAGTCTTTGCCATAACAATAATGTTTTTGAGCCTGAATCATTGATCCCAAGGACCATTAACCTGTTTTATCCGTGATGGTTGGTAGTGTTAACTCCTTTTGGATTAATACGAATGCCCCAATCAGATGAGATTCCTTGAACGTATTACTTTCTGACAGTAATATTTTCAACCTCGATCTATGACTCTAAGAACCTATTTTAGAACCCGTGTGTCGACGGTTATGTAGTTGACGCCTCAGAGGAGTCTTTCTCGTGTGAAAGATACGAAAACCTCACCTAAATGAGATCCTTTTGAGGATATTATTGTTGTGATGAAGCTTTGTCATGCCTATAATATCTTTGAAAGATATCCATGACTCTAGGCACTTACCCGTTTTAGAACCCCACCCGTGGGGTTTCTTTGAGTAGTAACTTTGGTTGTCGATCCGTTCCTCCGGCCAACCTCAGAACTGTTTGAACCTATGATCCTGCGATCCTGGATCTTGCATCTTGCATACATGTCATTGCATTGCATTTCATCTGTTATGCATCTTGCATTTTCATCCCTTCAGCAGGATCTCATTTCTCCTTCCTTCATCTCTAGTAAATCAAGTTGATTCCTTGACACCAGTACGCAATTCGAGCCAATACTAGACGCATGATGGAGAAAATTTAGCAAGAGTAAGCTGCCTTCAGAGAAGAGTTTGACTCTCTTAAGGGAAAGATTTACCAGATTCTCGAAGCCATCATTACGGCCAGAAATGAAGAAGAATTGCATGAGGTTGCTACCGTCAACAACAACGGTCATGTGAAAGGGTCCACCTCAAGGATCTCAGTTCATGTTCTCAACCCCATCAACTATGGATGCCAATGAACTTTGCTACCACAACTGAAAGAGCCACTTCTCAACCAATCCCAGCGCCTGGAGTTACTGTTGGAGTCATCCCGCAAGCCTAACCTGTTGTCATTCAGATCCCCGTTCCTCATGCTGAAGAGAATCTGTTGGACTAGTATGATGATGTGTAAAACTATCATGTCGTTATCCCCATTGCCTGTCATGTTACTGCTCAAGATTCAGAACCATCAAGATGTGTCATGATTTAGCTGAAAAACTCAAAGTTATAGAGGGGCACAATTCAAATTCTCTCAATGCTTTGGAAATGTACTTGGTGCCAGATGTCGTCATTTCTCCCAAGTTCAAAGTGCCAGAATTCTCAAGTGCAAAGGCCTCAGCTTCCTAAACATTCATCTGAAGATGTATTGTTGCAAGATGGTTGCTTATGCCAGAGATGAAAAGCTAATGATTATTGATTCCAAGACAACTTGTCTAGAGCATCACTTGAGTGGTATATGCAGCTGGAGCGTAGCAATGCATGCTGCGCACTTAGGCTAAGCTAGCTGATGCATTTTTCAAGCAGTACAAATACAACACTGACCTTGCTCCGAACCGTACTCAACTTCAGAGTATGGCTCAGAAGGACAGTGAATCCTTTAAGGAGTACACGCAACGCTGGAGAGAGCTAGTTGCAAGGGTGCATCCACCTCTTGTTGATCGTAAACTGATCGACATCTTCGTAGGAAATTTGCAAGGCCAGTATTATGAAAAGCTAATTGGTAGTGTCTCTATTGGATTCTCTGACTTAGTGGTCGTTGGTGAGAGAATTGAAGAAGGTCTGAAGAGTAAAAAGATCCAAGGGGGTTCTAGCAGCCAGTCTGAAATCAAGAAGCCTTGCAATGGATACAAGAAGGAGGGAGAAGAAAATGCCATCTCTGCTCAGAAAGGGCAAGTTCCTCAGTGAGCTCCCGCTCCTATGCCTTATCAAGTCCCTTAGTTCCATTATTTGTATGTTGCTGCTGCATAATATGCTCCAATGCCTTATCATCCAATCGTTCAAGCTGTTCAAGCTCAAATGCCCCATCAGCAGGCTCCTTAGCAACAATCCTACAATCAGCAAGGGTATTTGTATCCTCTTCAGCATCAACAACTGCAAGCTGCTCAATAATAGTGTTAGCCTAATCAACAAAGGATGAGGAAGCCAGACAGAGTCTGTGATCGTATACCAATGAAGTATGCTAATATCTTTACTCAATTGTTGGAGAAAATGCCATCACTCCGAGAGACCTAGCTCCTCTGACTGTCATTTCGCCAGACTATGATGTTAATGCCCATTGTGAGTTTCATAAGGGTGCTTCAGGGCATACAATTGAGGATTGTAGAGCTTTCAAACACAAAATTTAGTACATGATTGATAGGAATGCTTTCAACTTCAATGGGAAAACTCCAAATGTCATCAATAATCCAATGTCGCCGCCAAGCTAGTGCCAGCATCAGATCAAGTCAAGTCAAGTTCATCTCCCTGAAGAAGGAAGTCTTGTTGCCATTTCATCTTTTGCATTCTTGTATTTTGTCTTTATTTGTTTAAGTATTGTATGCTTTAAACATTGTCTTTCGTATTTGGTTTTTATTAATGTATTGATTATGCATGGTTTGAATTAGTTATGTCGTATTCACTTATTTCTGCAATCATCGACACATATTTTGTCCACTTCACTCTTTATCAACTGTTGTTTAGCATGATTGGAGGGAGGATGATGAAAATGAAATACCCATAATTGCAAACAGTATGCTTTCAGATAGAATCTCGTTGTTGATGTACATGCATTGCTTCAATCCCCAAACACTAGAGAGACAAGAAGTTAATCCCTAGTTAACCACTTCGATCTGAGAAGTAGTAGTTTCCTTCAGATATTCAAACCCTTACACTTAACCTGGGGCAGGGTAGTGTTCAGTTAATCCAATTTCACACTTGAATTAGAAAGCAAAATGCAAAAGACATGACGGGTGTTCTTCAATGACCCATGACATGGCAGTCACAATCCTCCAACAAAATCACAAAAAAATTCAAAAGCCTGCTAAGTCAAGCACCTCAAATAAGGCTTAGGCAAAAATTAAGGCAATCCCAATGGACTCGAAAAGCGAAATTAGTCCATGCAAAAGTTAGGGATCAAAACAAAATCAAAAGAAGCCCTCAAACCCTCAACAAAAACAAATAAGATTCAGTGACCACCATATCAAAGTCAAAGGGTCACAGATGTGAAGGCATAGCTTCTCAAAGATTTTGATGATGACAAACATTCATCAGCTAAAGGATGGTTAAAAGTATTTCAAGAGTTCAAGATTAAGATCAAAGACCTTCATTGTCTAAGAATATATCAAGACTTGATGAAAATTTGAAGATGGTTTTAACACAAAGGAAAGTATAACATTTAACCTTTATATAGCTTATACAAGTGTTTAAATCCCTCCTCATTTCTTTGCATGTTCATTGGAAAAAATATTTTGCATTTTCAAAGCCTTTCTGCCACTGTTTTTGAGTTTTTTGGCAAAACTGGGTCAGAGTAATTGGTTACCCTATCCTGGTAGTCAATTACCCTGAAGAATTTTTCAAAAAAATTTAAGACGTTAAAGCATGTAATAGATTACCCATTTGGGGTAACCAATTACCACTGGCGCTGCAGGCCAGAATGATACATCTCTTGGCAGAAACTCTCATTTTATTTTCCAATTGAACCATGGAAACTCTTGATCATTTTAACTCCTTTGTAGAGGTGTTTAGAGGCTATAAAAACCTCATAACCTCAGAGTTTGAGATACACCTTCTTGCAAACAAATTTTTCAAACTTTTATTATCATTCAAACTCTTAAAATTTTCAAGTGTGAAAAATTGAAATTTTCAAAAGAGTGAAACCTTGCATTTGAAATTTCATACAAATCATTTTTAAGTTTCATTCTATCATTCAAGGACACTTGTATATCCTATATAGAGTTTGTATGTTCAAGAATAAGATCAATCATTTGATTGATATTTAAAGATCAACTTCAAGCACTCCAACAAAATCAGAATTAAGTATTTTGCTCATTACATCTTATTTTAAGGATTGTTGAACTTAAGATTGTAAGTTTGTATTCCTTGCTATCTAGGATTGTTGGAAGCAAGAGAGTTGAGTTTGAGAGGATTGTTCTCATTTCAACTTTGTTGTAAAATCTAAGAGGATTGTTCTTGGTGTAATTGTTAGAGTCTTGTATAGAAAGACTAGGATATTCTTATCTTAGGATCTAACATTATTGAAAAATATCTTTCATTTTGAAAGGGGACTGGAGTACTTTCGGACTGTGAGGGGAACTAGAATATATCACCGTGTCATTTACTTTTTGCATTTATCGCTTTCATCACTTAGTAATCTCTAAGGAAAGTAAAACTTGAAACCTTCGGAAAGTCCGAAAAAATTGTTAAGTACCTAATTCACCCCCTCTTAGGTGCATATCTTACTAACAATTGGCATCAGAGCAGGCAGCAGTAACAAACCTCCTATATTTTTTTGGATAATATTTCGACTTTTGCAAAATCCGTATGAGAGCATATTTAGAAGCTCAAGGAGAAGGAATATGGGAAATATTGAAAATGGTCCTCATCAACCAGTTAGTGTGCTTAATGGTGTTGGCACTCCGAAGATTAAAAGCTCATACGATGAAGATGATAAAAAGAAAATACTTGATGAGGAGAGAGCGATCAACATATTACAAAGTGCATTAAGTATGGATGAATTCTTTCGTGTTTCACAATGTAAATCTGCAAAGGAAATCTGAGACACCCTGGTGGAGACTCATGAAGGAACCACTAAAGTCAAACGATCCAGACTAAATACTTTAAGTCAAGAATATGATATGTTTCGCATGCAGCCAGGAGAATCCATAGTTGCTCTTTAGAAAAGATTTGTAGATTTAACCAATCACTTAATAACACTTGGTAAGACATTTTCTAAAGATGAACTGAATCTTAAAATTCTTAGATCCTTGACAAGAGAATGGCAACCAAAAGTTACAGCTATATCGGAAAAGAAAAGTCTTTCTACCATGACTTCTGCATTATTGTTTAGAAAGCTTCAGGAACACGAATTAGAACTTGGACGGCTTGAGAAACATGAACATCAAGAGAATAAGTCCAAGGGTATCGCATTGAAAGTGAACCTAAAAGATGATCAAGATGATGATGCACCAGAAGAAGATGAAACCTTTATGCTCCTAGTTAAAAGACTCGGAAAATTCTTTGGTAGGAATGACAAGAACGCTAATTTTGCTAAGAGAAAGAAAAACTTCAAGAAAAAGGAGGCTTCCACTTTAACACAAGAGGTTACATGTTACGAATATGGTAATCAAGGCCACATAAAGCCCGATTGTCCAAAGTTGTCAAAGAAAGGAGGATTCAAAGGCAAGAAGGAAACAAAGAACAAAAAGGCGTATGTTGCATGGGACGGTAGTGATATAAGTTCCTCATCCAAATCGGAAAGTGACAAAAGCGCAAATCTTGCATTGATGGCTACCCACAACTCTGATGATGAAGATGATGAGGTTAGTAACAAATTTTCTCTTTATGATAATGATGCACAGGATGTCATAAATGAACTAGTGAATGAATATAAAAAATTGTGTAAAACAATATCTTTACAAAAGAAACAAATTACATCCTTAGAAGAAAAAGTTGATTCTATGGAAAAAGAAGCAAAAGATAAGGAACAAAAGAAAATTAGTGAAGATAAACAAGACGTGGTTTTTAAAAATTGTGAGTCACTTTCTTTCCAAATTGTTCAACTAAAAAGAGTCCTTGAAAGGTATGAGAAAAGACAAATTGGATTAGAAGGGGTCCTTAGCCAACAAAGGTATTCCAATGATAAGAGTGGACTTGGTTACTCAAAGTTTTCAAAACCAAGTTCTAGTAAAACAATTTTGTTAAGGCTAGTGACAACTCTTCTAAATAGAAAGTGAACAAACCTAAGAATGTGCATCAATATCCTAAAAAGAAAAGATTTCCTAAAAAGAAATCATATGTTCCAAGATATAAGAGCAATTTTGTTCCTACTTGTTTTTATTATGGAATTATTGGTCATACACCTAATGCTTACTATGTTAGAAATTTTAGTATAGCAAGTGGGCATTATGTGTGGGTTAAGAAAGGTACTATTTATGAAAGGCCCATGTAAATTTGGGTACCTAACAAGAAGTAATTTGTTTTGTAGGTTTGCTTGAAAAACACTTCCAATATATGGTATCTTGACAGTGGTTGTTCGAAGCATATGACCGGAGATATAGACAAATTTTCAAATCTAGTGCTTAAGGCCAAGGGTTTTGTTACCTATGGAGACAACAACAACAACAAAGGAAGAATTTTTGGCATAGGAAAAGTTGGAGCACCACCTTTCACATCCATCAAAGATGTACTTTACGTTGAAGGACTAAAGCACAATCTTCTGAGTATAAGCCAACTTTGTGACAAAGGCTTCAAAATTAAATTCACCAAATATGAATGTTTGATAGAAGACAAAGTCACTTATGAGGTAACGCTCAAAGGTAGAAGAACTAACAATATTATTATGATTTCCCTTGATGACTTATCTTTGAAGGTAAAATGTCTTATAGCGAACAATAGCAATTCATGGCTATGGCACAAAAGGTTTGCTCACATTCATATGGAGCATTTGAATAAACGAGTAAAGCATTATATAGTCATTGGCTTACCAAAGATAGAGTTTGTAAAAGATAAGTTGTGTGATGCTTGTCAAAAAGGGAAACAGACCAAATCAACTTTCATATCAAAAAATAGGGTGTCCACTACAAGGCCACTACAACTGTTACATATGGACTTATTCGGTCCATCAAGAACACGAAGCTTAGGAGGTAATGTATATGCTTTAGTTATTGTTGATGATTTCTCTAGATATACTTGGACAATATTTTTGGTGCAGAAAAGTGAAGCATTCAAGGCGTTCAAGAAATATGCGAAGCAAATTCAAAATGAGAAGTCACTAACAATTGCCTCCATAAGAAGCAATCATGGTGGAGAATTCCAAAATGCTCCTTTCGAAGAATTTTGTGAAGAACATGGAATTTCTCAAAAGTCCTCGGCACCAAGAACTCCTAAAAAAATGGTGTTGTAGAAAGAAAGAATAGATCATTGGTGGAACTTGCAAGGATAATTCTTAGCGACTCAAATCTTCCAAAATATTTTTGGGCGGATGCGGTAAGTACGAAATGCTTTGTAAGTAATCATGTAAATATTAGACCTATTCTTAAAAAGACTCCTTATGAACTTTTCAAGGGGAGAAAACCAAACATTGCTTACTTTCACATATTTGGATGCAAATGCTTTGTTTTGAACAATGACAAAGAGAATCTTGGTAAGTTTGATGAAAAATACGACGAAGGTATATTTCTTGGTTATTCTCTTTCAAGTAAAGCTTATAGAATTTACAATAAACACACTTTAACTATTGAAGAATCAATGCATGTAAAATTTGATGAATCTAACCCCTCAAAGAAGGAAATTATTTTTTGTGATGATGATGATGATATTTTAGATATTCCTAAAGAAGATACTTCCAAGGCAAAAGATGATAATCAATTTAAGCATCAAGAAGAACCAAGTCAACAAGAAGCAAATAACAATGATCTACCTAAGGAATGGAGAACTCATAGAGATCATCCAATTGATAAAGTAATTGGTGATATTAGTCAAGGTGTTACAACTAGACTAAATCTCAAAGATGCATGCTTGAATATGGTGTTTGCCTCACAAATTGAACCTTTCAAAGTTGATGAAGCCTTAGGAGATGACCAATGGATTATTTTTATGCAAGAAGAATTAAACCAATTCGAAAGGAATCAAGTTTGGAAACTTGTTCCTAGGCCAAGTAATAAACACATCATCGGTACCAAATGGGTGTTTAAGAACAAACTTGATGAGAATGGAATAATTATTCAAAACAAAAAAGATTGGTGGCCCAAGGGTATAATCAAGAAGAAGGAATTGATTTTGAAGAAACGTTCACTCCGATTGCAAGGTTAAAAGCTATTCGTTTATTACTTGCTTATGCGTGTTCATTGAATTTTCAATTATTCCAAATGGATGTCAAGAGTGTATTCTTGAATGGCTACATCAATGAATAAGTCTATGTAAAACAACCCCCTGGCTTTGAAGACTTCAAGAATCCTTCGCATGTCTTTAAGTTGAAGAAAGCTCTTTATGGCCTAAAGCAAACACCAAGGGCTTGGTATGATCAATTTAGCAACTTTCTTTGTGAAAGAGGATTTGAAAAAGGTAAAGTAGATAAGACCTTATTCATTAAAAGGATTAAGAACAACACTTTATTGGTTCAAGTCTACGTTGACAACATCATATTCGGTTCAACAAACAAAGATCTTTGTGAGGATTCTCATTGATGATGCAAGGAGAGTTCGAGATGTCTATGATGGGAAATATGAACTATTTCCTTGGATTACAAATTAAGCAGTTAAAGGATGGCATCTTCATCAACCAAGCCAAGTATTGCAAAGATTTGTTGAAGAGATTCGACATGGATGGTTGTAAAGCAATGTCTACTCTAATGGGACCCGAAACTTATGTTGATCAAGACGAATCAGGCGTTTCTATTGATGTTACTAAGTATCGAGGTATGATTGGTTCTTTATTATATTTGACAGCAAGTCATCCTGACATAATGTTCAGTGTGTGTTTATGTGCCTGTTTTCAAGCAAATCCGAAGGAGTCACATCTCACTGCTGTTAAAAGGATCATGAAGTATCTCAAAGGAATGACCAATGTTGGGCTATGGTATCCAAAAGGTAGTATATATGATTTAGATGGTTATTCTGACTCAGATTATGCAGGTTGCAAAATTGATGAAAAAGTACAAGTGGAACATGTTACATACTAGGAAATGCTCTAGTATCATGGTCTTGCAAGAAACAAGCATGTGTCGCACTTAGTACAGCTGAAGCAGAATACATTGCAGCAGGCAGTTGTTATGTATAAATTCTATGGCTCAAACAACAACTATGTGATTATGGACTAAATCTCAGATGCATTCCTTACGGTTGTCATACCCTAAATTTGTCCTATCCGTGTATATTTTCATCTATGCGTCCACCCACCAACTATCATTCAAAAAATATCCAAAAATAATGTGTTGCTTCTGCCAGTTGCTTAAGTTTGTGCAAGATTGAATTCAAGGTATCCAGTCTGTTATGTGATCAGTATAGATTGAGGTTCATCTAGTGAGTCCTAGTTCTAATCAGACAAGAGTTTATGGTAAGAGTAGGATGGGCGTGACTTGAGCAATATGTGCCTAGAGTTCCAGTCAGGGTTTTTGTGTGGATTCAGGTTGTTAGTGGATCAAGTGATTAGGTTGTGTTTAATTTAGATGTTACATGATTATCAGGAGATTAGTGCATTTGCAATCAGAGTCTTGGGCAATGCAGCACATATTTTAAGGCATGTTGTTTCTCATTCTATTCATGGTGAAATATTTGGTTCTTTCGTGGAAGTGGTAAAGTTCAGGTGAATTTATTGATTCAAGAGATCCGTTCATTTTTCGATCAAGGTTTTGGACCAAGCAGTTCATATCCAGTCATGATTCAATTGATTTCATCTGAAGATCCGAATAGTTTCATGATTCATTCAAAGACTAAGGGTTCATGAGATTCTAAAAAAAATAATACAAAGGACATGATATTTTTCATTAAATTTCTTGTTACAAAAATATTGCATAATCCATACAAAAAATGTACAAGAAAAGCACATCAATTTCATGAAAGAATCCAGGCCCATAGTCCATTACACAATAAAAAGTTCTACAAAAATTCACATTTAAATTCAAGGCTTACAAAAAAGAAAAGCCCAAGCACACAAAAAATGAAAGGGACAAAAATGATCAACAAGCTATGTTGTTTAGCTAAACCAACACTAGTTTTTTCTCTCGAAAGTCACCAAGCATGATTTAGTGGTGCCATAAGCCACTTCCGTTCAGAAATTTTGTAGTGACCTCAACGCATCAACCTTCCCCATGCGAGCAAAGCAACGAAAGTGCGACTTTCAGCACACCATACGTTTTTCAACTTGCGATTCACACCCAAAAATCCGGCATAAATGACAAACACGCCAAGGCTTGTACCCTACACGTGAGGGAAAGAAAATAAATTGAAAACGACAACACAGTCTTCTCACAACAACACAGAAACTCATTATTCCCTTAAATGCCCTCCGTGTCTCCTACAAAGAGGGGGAAAATTCTCACAGGGAGGGGCTCTGGGATCCAACTGAGACCTTCATTTTCCGATCCATCCCTCTACCAAAATCAACAGTAAAACTGTCTCACCTTAAACCGGAAGAACTTCCCTCTGTCTCAACCGTTTTCCTTCAACCCTCTGTCTGCTTCAAATAAACGTCTCCACTTTCGATCCTAATTGAATACTCCTTCAAACTGAACCTTTCTTCTGGTTCATTTAAAACTACGCCCCCTCTTCAAATCTTTGTTTTCCCCTTCAACCTGAAACTTTCTTCTACCTAAAAAACCCCTTCGACCCATTCAAAATCGAAATGAAATAGAGTGAAGAGGGATTCAAATCCATAACAGAAAAACCAAAAACGAAACCCATAACGAGTTGCGCAATCCTGATTCGAAATAAAATAAACGACAACACCAGAGCAAGCGGACGGACGGGAGAAAAGGTTGATATGAGTTGGCTCGTTCGCTATCGTTTTTTCCTTGGGTAAATTCTTGTTCTATTTCTAAGGATAACTGATATTGTTTTCCCTTTGCACAACATGTTGGGTATGATGTTTTTATTATTTATTTATTTATTTTTTTACCATATGAGATGCATAGAAGTTTGTTTTACACGAAGAAGAATGGATCAGGATTGATGCGTATAGTTTTGGGTTTCATGGCCCACGAGCATTTATTTTTCTACCATCCTTTCTTTCAGATTAAAAAAAAAGGGCTCGTGTCTTGATTATTGTAGGTGGATGATGGGCTTTTCAAGCCCAAGTGATTCCACACTCTTTTTTTTAAATATTTTTTTATAGTTTTCTTACACCCTTTTTTCCTTTTTTAGTTTTCTTTAGAATTTCTTAATGAGGATTTTTCTTTAGTTATTTTGTTAAAATTTTTATTAAAATCTTTTATTAAATAGTTTGACATTTGTTTTTACTATTGTTAAATTATTCTCGATTTTAATAGGTATATTTTTCTTTTTATTCATTCTCACATTGATTTCGCCTTGAATTTTATTCTCACTATTTAAGGTCGACGACGAGACCTTCGAAAATTATTACTAGTCAAACTATTGATAAATAATCATGGATCCGAGACCACCTTCTTTTCTCTTTCAATTCCTTCTTCATTTTCGATTTTATTTAATTTTGTCGATCTATGAAGTCTTCGATTCACAAATGTTGGTTTTCAAGGTTGATAACCTTCATTATTTTAAATCTGTAGAAAATGATCATTTGGATCATTTTTCTATACTTTGGGATTGTGAGAGGTTTCCCTCGACTAATTAACATGAGTTTGTGATTAAGACGAGATCCCACCCTTCTTTTATCCGTGCAACACGATTAAATCGGAGAATGATCCTCAATATCATTTCTCTATCTTGCTTTTAGCATGAATATCATTTCTCCATAAGTCAAGCTACGACGGTTTAGTGTTACATTTTGTCCCGATTCAATTCACTAACAAACTAACGACTAACTTTACTTTCTGTCAATATACACCTGCTTTATTTCCAATCAAGTATACCATTGTTTTACTTTCAGTCAATATTATCTCGATTATATTATCTTGTCCATATACTTGTTAATATTTCTCTTGATATATTGTTGTGAATATTCTTGTATATATTGTTATATATCTTGTATATTATTCATATCTTGTATATATTCATATTCAAATTCTCATCTTATTCACATTCTTTCAAAACACCTAATAACTATCGAAACCATAAAATCCTAAATTGAGGGACTGGTGGTTGCGTGTCCGAGTGACAGATCTTTGGATGTTGTCAGAAACCCTAGCTTGGAGTTGTGCCCAACTTTTGCTCAAGGCTTAGTTTAGGACACATTAAACACACACGGCTTTCTCTTGGGCTACCTGACAATGAGACCTTTTATTTCGTGCAATCCCGTGTAATTTGCATGTACCCCTCTCCCATTCCGATGTACGTATCTCGTATTTATTTGACTGCGGTTTATCTTCTAGGAGCACCCTCAGGGACTAGTATAACCATTTTCAAACTAACTCTTGATTCGTCATCGAGCCATTTTTAAACACCGCTCTGTAAGTCGAGTGCTCGTCCGCATTCGCCATCAACCTATCGCACACACTGTCACACTTTATTGTGAACTCGATATTAGGAGCACCCCCAGGGACTGGTATTATTTCTCACGCCTTAACCCTTGACTCGTCGTCAAGCCGGTTTTGTTTTCAATCAAAACCCTCGACTCGTCGTCGAGGTATTTTCAAACCCACTTCCATTCCACGATGTTTTTGCATGCAAATACAAGTCAAACCCTTGATCCAACATTAAGCGAATTTTCTCAATCAACTGTTGAACCAATTCACCATACTTTTCTTGTTTACAACACTTTTCTCCATTTCTTAAACTTTGGTCTCGTACCAAGCGCATTTTGAAAAATTATTTTCCTAATAAAACTTGGATGGTTGTGGAGCGGTTAGGCATAGGCCTTCTCCTATCCCAAGTGCTTAACATTACCTTTAGGGTTCATTGTCGAAAAACGCTTACCATTCAAGATCAAAACATCTTTAATAAAAGAATGAAGTTCTCTTTGTATTGAACTAAAGAGAGAGGATTGAGTGCATACTTCTTCCTCTCTGAGTGTTAGGATACTCACTGTAGAGTGTGTGGTCTCGATACTCGTCTTTCAATACAAAGATGTAATTGTATTCGCCACATCTTTTTCATAATAAATCTTTGATATAAAGAATTGGGTACTACCCACAAGGGGTTACTATATGAGGACCTATTTCATCCCTAAAAATAACTTTCACAAATCAAATGTGACATCTTGTCTCGATGGCGAAAACTCTCTTTTCAAAAAGGATATGTTGCATTCGTTCTACCGCAAACAAGTAATGCCTAAGACTCCACAAGCAAGCTGCAATACACCTGACTGCTAGAATGAATACGTTAGCATCATCCATAAAAACACCAGTCAACCATAGGTCGAACTACGAATGCTCTGATTCTTTACTCCTTTTAAGTAAAGATACGTAGGCACAAGAGCCCCAATCTTTGCCGAGCACACTTCCATCTATATCCATAGTTCCCCGAACTACATTGGCTCTGACCTTCTTATACTTGTTGAGAATACGTAGGCATAGGACCGCGAGGTTCTACCAAATTTCTTCTCTCTATCATCTTCTCTTTCCCCGTTTCTAGCCCTTCTCTTTATCCCTTGGAACACTCATTATAAGCAATATCCATTAGCAGATATCATCATGCATAGACAAACAAATGGTTCCCATCGAATACAATGGATGCAAGGGGTGTTAATACCTTCCCTTCACATAACCGGCTTCCGAACCCATTCTCTTGGTTGCGAGACCATCCTATTCGTTTCTTTCTTAGGGTATTCTTGATGTTTTCCCTTCCCCTTATGGGATAAATAAAGTTCGGTGGCGACTCTTCTGTCTTTTCATTCTTGCCTCTCCGTCGTTGCATTTTCGAGTAGCGACAACGGTGTGATAACACAAGTGCAATCAATATAACAAAGAATCCAGTTATGCATTCAAGAACAAAGCACATCGACATACGACATCACTTCCTACGTGATCATGTACTTCAAAAGGATGTCGAAGTCACCTTTATGGATACACATAATCAACTGACAGACATCTTCATAAAACCACTCGCTAGAGAAGCATTCTACAAAATTCGAAGGGATCTTGGCATTTTAGATGAAGGTGACGTTTGAATCTCCCATCAATATTTCATTATTTTTTCGAAAATAATGCCAAGGTACACATTTTTAGCTTCTTTTAATGAGTTTTATATATGGTTTGGTTCACCAAAAGTTGCATTTTGACTCAATATGTAATATTAATTTTTATGTGGATGAAAATCTCTTGTATTTAAAGAATTATGTAATTGTTGTTTTTTTGTGCATGGTAATCAATTACATCTAGTTGGTAATCGATTAGCCTGTTGATTTTTTCAATTTCAGTACGCGTTTTGGTTCAGGTAACCGGTTACCCATTCTTGGTAATCGATTACCACTGCTATGTTTCTGAAAAAATTTTAAAAACCAGAATTGAAAGAGTTATGTTTTATAATTCACTTTTTGTCTTGTCTTCCATAAGCACTTATTTCTCTGACTTTTCAAAGACAACATTGGTACTCTTCATTCTTTTTAACTCATTAACTTCACTTGTCCAACTTCTCTTCCACTCATTTAGACTCCATTTAACATCATCTTTAAAACCCACTTTCTATTTCACTAATAAAATCCCGTAAAAATTTTCAACATCTCTTCTCACACCACTTCAACTCCAATCCGAAAATCCCTTTTCCAAGCCTAAAATCTTCAAGCTTTTATGGCTCCTAAAGTTCTGAACAAGGGAAAGAAGAAAATTGGTGAAAGCAGCTCCGATTCAGTTGAGGAAGAGCACATGCAGACTATCAAAGCTAGAAGGCTGAATTTTGATATCCGGAATCGTCCTCTAATACTGGTAAAATTTGTTAATCTCAAAACTTTTCCAGCTCATAGTTTTGATTTTCCTGCTCTGTTAGAAACTCAAGGTGTTGTTAAGGTTATTAGTGAACTTGGAAATATTTATCCTGATCTAGTTAAGGAATTTTACTCCAACTATGATATTGGTCTTGATGATTTTGGAGACTTGGTAATGTAGTCTAAAATTAAGAATGTTGTTATTTCTATGGACCTTAAGGAGTTAGGAAATTTTTTAGGAATCCCTTTTGAAGGAGAAGAAATTAGATATGGTATTCAACATGACACAACCCCATGAAAAGACTTTTCGAGTATGAGCTATTACATTGGAATATCAAGGATTACTCAAGAAAAACTCATGAGTCGGCAAAATCTTGATTCTTCTAGAGTGATTAAGCTGGCCAAAAAACTTAATTGTTAGTGATAGGATGCTGCACTACATCCTTGCTTATGTGCTTGTTCCTAAACATTCAAATCATTCACAAGTTGGAGAAATAGAGGTCCAACTTATTTATGCAATTAAGAATATGGTCGGTTAATTGGGCATATGTGTTTATGCATCATATGCGATATGTTCAATCTCTTTCTGGTGGTCTTCCATATGGTCGGTTTGTATCAAAAATTTTGGAATTAAGTGGCGTTATTCTTCAAAGAGAACCAAAGACCTTGATGTCGGCTAAGGTGAATGAAATCAATGTTTCTACTGCACTAAAGAATACAGGAATCATTCGAGGTTCAGACGACAGATTTGTGTACAAAAATTCATCTTCATCCTCTTCTACTCTATCCATTCCTAAAGGAGGCTTCACCAATGAAATGATGTACAAGAAAGTATGTTCCATTGAAGCCAAAGTGGATTTCAATCAGAGGGAACATCGGCGTGATATGGCAGCTATGAGGAAAATGTTCAAAGATTTTGCTAAAGCCCAGCTTCTTGCATAACCCACTGAGGAAGAGAGTGAAGAAGATAATGATGATAATGAAGAAGGAGAAGATGAAGATACCAATGACATGTCTGAATGATTAAATTGTTTTTGCTTGTGTTCTTGTTCTATTTACGTACTTTTATTTAAGTTTGGTTCTATTTTTTATCATTACTACGTTTTATGTACTTCAAACTTTGCTCGTCTTAGTTATGTACTATATTTGTGTTGCTTGTTTTATGTCTTGTTATAATCTTGTGTGATATTGTTGTTTCAATATTTCTTTCAATTACGTTTCCCATCCTTTTTGTTAATGACAAAGAGTGAGAAGTGATTGTGTTGTATAGTATTGTTGCTTTTCTAACAAAAGTTGCAGATTTTCAAAGACTTCTCTAAAATCATGGATTAAGGGGGAGCATCATCCAACGGGGAGCTTTTGTTCGAATAACACAAGGAACTTCAACTTTCAAAGTAGTTGTCATCATAAAAAAGGGGGAGATTGTGAAGGCATGGCTTCTCGAAGATTTTGATAACGACAAACATTCATCAGCTCAAGGATGGTTAAAAGTATTTCAAGAGTTCAAGATCAAGATCAAAGCCCTTCATTATCAAAGAATCATATCAAGACTTAATGAAAATTTGAAGATGGTTTTAACACAAAGGAAGGTTATAAAATTAAACCTTTATATAGCTTATACAAGTGTTCAAATCCCTCCTCATTTCTTTGCATATTCATTGGAAAAATATTTTGCATTTTCAAAGCCTTTCTGCCATTGTTTTTGAGTTTTTTTTGGCAAAAATGGACCAGAGTAATCGATTACCCTAGAGGAATTTTCAAAAAAAATTAAGACGTTAAAGCATGTAATTGATTACACATTTAGGGTAACCGATTACCACTAGCGCTTCAGGCCAGAATGATACATCTCTTGGCAGAAACTCTCATTTTCTTTTCCACTTGAACCATGGCAACCCTTGATCATTTGCACTCCTTTGTAGAGGTGTTTAGAGGCTATAAAAACCTCATAATCTCGGAGTTTGAGATACACCTTCTTGCAAAAACAAAATTTCAAACTTTTATTATCATTCAAACTCTCAAAATTTTCAAGTGTGAAAATATGAAATTTTCAAAAGTGTGAAACCTTGCATTTGAACTTTCATACAAATCATTTTTAAGTTTTATTCTACCATTCAAGGACACTTGTATATCCTATATAGATTTTGTATGTTCAAGAAGAAGATCAATCATTTGATTGATATTTGGAGATCAACTTCAAGCATTCCAACAAAATTAGAATTAAGTATTTTTCTCATTACATCGTATTTTCAGGATTGTTGAGCTTAAGATTGTAAGGTTGTATTCCTTGTTTTCCAGGATTGTTGGAAGCAAGAGAGTTAAGTTTGAGAGGATTGTTCTCATTTTAACTTTGTTGTAAAATCCAAGAGGATTGTTCTTGGTGTAATTGTTAGAGTCTTGTATAGAAAGATTAGGATAGTCTTGTCTTAGGATCTAACATTATTGAAAAATATCTTTCATATTGAAAGGGGACTGGAGTACTCTCGGACTGTGAGGGGAACCAGGATATATCTGATCACGACTTTCTGAGTCTAACGATACGAACTGCAAGTGCACAGTCTATCGCGTAGTAATAAAGATATCAATCCCACAGGGACCAGTAATCAAACTAGTGTTATCGGCTGTTACTATGTTTAGCTAAGGCGGAAAATGTTTTAGAGAATGGATGCTAAATTATGAAATAAAAAGGAAATAAAAGTTATAAGTTTTAAAAAGTATCGATAAGGAATATCGATATGTAATGCCTTATTATCAAGGATTCGACAAGTCGCCGGTGCTTTTTAGCTTATGCAATCACTTTTCAGGAGAAAGTATTCATTTAAAAACCTTTGCCTCACGCTGGTTGTTGACTCGGGTCATAGTTTTAAGGCAGAATGTACGCTCTCGCAGTCCCATTCGGGGTTAAAACTACTTTTAGAAAATAAATAAATTCTGATTTCTTTTAAAGCACTTTCGCTGTGTTTAAAATTAATGTTTAGTTTTTACTATCCGGTTCAAACCCCACGCTTTCACGTGCCGGCTCGACCTTAATAAATTCCCAACTTTCGTGGCAAAACCGTTGTAAATAGCTTCTCACTTTCGTGACAAAGGTTATTTAGAAAATTAGATTAAATACTACAGCCAGAAAAATTATTGCAAAATGGTAAGGCGCACCGGATATTATCGAATCCCGTCCTACTAATTCAATTACATACCGACAAAATCAGTTTAGCTTGACATGATAATTAATGTAAACATAAACAGTATAATGACATAACATGCATACTGACAGAAATATAATAAGTATTCAATTGATAAGAACCTGCAAGTAGTACTGATATTGAATTCTCGAGTAGTCCTCCACAATGTCGGCAGGATTCTACTTTGGTAAAATAAAAGTGAAGAATGAAAATGGCAATAATCTGAACTACAGAGAAGGGAAAGGAAATAACAGTATAAAATAGAAAACAGCTTCAACAGAATATTTGGCAGCAATTTGGTACGTAGAATAAAGCCCTCTTTTCAGGTCCAACTGCCATCCTTTTATATCTGAGGTTGCATGAGGAAATTTCAGAGGAAAATGAGTTGAGGGAGAGAATTCTCAAGGAGGGCATATTGCATCATGCCAAGATTCTCTCCTCTCCGTGGCCACGTTCTGTTTTGAATGTTATGACTGAAAATATAACCGTGACGCTCGTGTTGGGGATGTGATGCTCGTGACGGTCGTGGTGCAATGTGACGACCATCACACCTTCAAAATCCTGCTTTCTGTTGTTTTATGGCTTTTTCTCCTCTTCTGTCCCTTATTTGCGTGCTTTTCAGTGTCTTGCTTATTTTTGGCGTGAGAATGAAATACCTGTGAAAAAACTTAGCAAACTTGTGGAATAATCGGGATTCGGGTTGAAATCGTACAGTTAATTAATGGAAAATACGACAATTATAAGGTTCTTTTCGCGTTATCAAACTCCCCTACACTTGAATTCTTGCTTGTCCTCAAGCAAATAGTCAGAAAGAAAAACCAATGCAAACATATGGCACACACCTTTTTGAGTTTTCAAAATGTTTTAAAGGCGTTTTGTTAGGACGTCAGAGATTCAGTTAAAACAATACGTATACGGTAGTGACACAAAACAACAAGCATGCCCAAAGGCCTCCCTCTTATACAAGCTAGTTCTAATCATTTCACTATAGCTCAGCATAGAGTTTCTCGTATCAAATTTTGCCCGGTTTCGTTCTAGCGCAATCACATTAAGCCATTTGCCTTTACACACACGTAGTGGAATAGCCGGTTAGTGACTTTGATCCTTTTTAGTTTGAGGTCTGGTACACGAATGCGGTACCCCTCTATATATCCTATTTGTAAGTTGTGGGGGATCAAATCGTAATTCGCCCTACCAAGTCCATAACCAGGGACCTATGAACCAACTGACAACGGATTTCTTACTTTTTCTTTTCTTTTTCTTCTTTTCTTTGGCTTTTTGTTTTTCTGAATATCAGAAGAAAGGATTGCTTCATAGTTAGGCATCAAAGACTTATTTTCATCGGCTTTCCACATGGTTTGTGTTTAAGACGGTGTTGACTGCTAATATAAACTACTAGGGGTTACGTTTGGGGTGAAACTCAAGGCTTCGGTATAATGGGTATTGAAACTGAAATCGCATAAGTAGGAGGTCTAAGGTGTCAGGACGGTATCAGTCTTGTTAGAATTTTTTCTCAAGACTTCCTAACTTGACCTTTATCTCAGTGTGTCAAGCTATGCATCGATTAGAAATAGTTTTTTTTGTATAACTGAATAAAGTGGGGGAATCTTATGATGGGGAAAAAGTACATATAGAAGCTCGTTTTATTGAATTAAAATTCCAAAAGGGAAATACAAGGAAATAAAAAAAAAAGGGAAAATAATGTACCACTTCCACACTATATCAGACATTGTCCTCAATGTTGCGATATATATACGGCAGGGAAATAACAAAATAAAAATGCGAAAGTACAAAATGGAAAGCTAAGACTATTCAGGTCCACGTCCTCTACCTCTGGTACGTCCTCGACCATGTCGTGTCGCGTGATCAAGGAGGCATGTATGATGGATGTAGTCGTGGAGGTCTTGCACTCGTAGTGTGAGGACAACCATCTCATCGACTATGTTGTCGAGTCTTTGGCCTTGGCCTACTTGCCCCTGCTGGATTTGCTGCAATAAAGTCATCATCTAAAGATGTTGCTTTTGCTGTCGTGCCTCTAGTTGTGCAGCTAGTTGATTTTGTTGCCAAATCCCACGTAGGATTTCTTCATTAGTGGGCTTAGGGGCAGGGCGGAAGCAACGTCTGGAGGATGTACCTTGGGCTGGAGGAGGTTGTCTCTCTTCCTGGGAAGCTTAGTCCATTTCTTCCTCAATCTCATCTGTGGGTGCATTATGATGCTACGAACCGTACGAGTTCGGACCATTGGATGGTATTTTCCGTCTGCTCTGGCTTTGATGAGGTAGGAGGAGCGGCAATAGTCAATGTCCAAAAAGACGGGAGGCAGTGATGGGAGATCGGTAAGTCAGTCACCAAGGTTCAGGGCCGAAGCAATAGATGTGATAATGCCTCCAAAATGGAAAGGCTTTGAGCCGCGACCACAGATGGCTTGTATGTGTGCTAATAGGAATTGAGCGACATTAACATGTTCTGGAGCAAACACACAGTGAAGGAAAAAGATCTCTTTAGAGTTCACCTTATGGTTACTGTCTCTCGCGAAAATGGTGTTCCCAAGTATGCGGTGGAAGTATCTGATGGCGGGGTTGTGAATGTAGGTGGCGTTCAGGCTATCCTAGCTATCAGCATTGGTACCAGTTAACTCATTCCATAGGGCGAATGCGGCTTGGAAAAATTGGTCCGGAGGCACTCGGCGATGGGTATTCTCTCCATTATGGAAGTTGAACATTTGAGCAATCTGGTTCTGGTTCAATGAATATTTTGTACCGAACATGCGGAAAGTGGCGACACCAGTTAGTTGATTTGTCTCTCCTGGCGGAGTAAAGTACGCAAAGGAGCTCAAGAATTCCAGCGTTAGGGCTTCGTAAGTAGGTTGAGCGGTTGTATAGAGCTGCCACAGGCCGGCATTTCGAAGCATCCATTTGACACCGTCGAGCATGTCCAATTCTGTTAGGCATGCAACATCGACATATCTGGTCGGTTGGACAGAATGGTGATAGAAACTAATATAGTTGGTTCTTTGATGTTCTCCTTGCTCGCCGTCTCTGAAAATGACAGATGTGAGGTCTTGTGTTTGTCGGATATTTCTATCCATATTGCATGCAAGGTTTGGGGAGTGAGGATTGTGCGGATAGAATGAGGATAATGGAAATGGGAATTGGTTTTATGTGGGAATGAGGGTTATGGAAATGGGTAGTTGAAGGGTAAATGGAGTTATGGAGGAGTTGAAATGTGGTTTATGTAGGTAGTGGGCGGTTTCTGAAACGAGGAGAAAGGAAGAGGGAGAGACGGGCTCTGTTATAACAGAGTTCGTAGACTAGAGGGTCGTGACGGTCATCACAGACTCGTCACAGTCGTAAGGCGTGTGACGGTCGTGATGGACTTGTTACGACCGTGGCACGTACAAATTCTGTGCTATGATAGAATCTGCTGCTGGGAGTGTTTTTGATGTTTTGAAATTGAAAAACAGTCCGTGCAGCGACACTTCGCACAGGATAAGAGTAAGTAGAGAAGTAAAGAAAGTGCAAAAATAAGAAAACAAGATTTAATGAAATTTAAATAGCATTAATACACAGTAATGGTGATTGTTCAATGAAATACAAAAGTGAAACAAAGCGAAATAAAACAATACTATAAAGAAATTCTCAAAGGTAGTGAAAAATAATGTAATGAATTAGTCATGCTGCTTCTTCAAGTTATCAAACGCCTGAGTCATATAGCTGAATTATTCTACAGCAATGTCCATTAAACCGATCGTGTCGAGGTGCATGGTCTTCAATTCCTCCTTGATAGCTGTAATTTCTGTCTTGAACTCTTCCACGGTCTTCAAAATGTTACTCAGATTTTCAGTATATTGAGTAGTGTCTGGCTCAGTAAAGTCATGGTAATTAGGAGGGGTCTTAGGGTCGGTTTCAGCATCGGATACAAAGTCCTCATAATACATATAATCTTGTGGTGTCTCAAGAGGCGACGGGGGATCCATAGGTTTATGCAATTCATACAGCCAGTTTTCTTTGTTGTGAACACTTGCGCGCTCATGGTTTGGTAAGGTAAACAGATGGACCGCTTCGTTAGAAATAAGGTATTCGAATGGGGAAGGTCCTAAATTTCCAATGATGCGCTGGTTAAAACAAAAATGTAGGTTCATAGAGCGGATGGTACCTAATGGTAGAACTCGGTTAAGCTGGTATCGAAACCCAATTGCATTAGAAATCATGGTGACAAGGCCTCCTATTATGATGGGGGTGGTTGGTTCCTGACTAATTTGAACAAAGGTTTTCATCATGAAAGGAACGAGATTAACAGGCCTACCCTGAGAAGCACAATACAAAATGAACAGGTCATCCTTAGAGACAGAGGTATTATTTTCTTCCTTCCTAAATAAGGTGTGGGCTAGCATTTTGTGGAAATAGCGAATGACAGGGTTATGAATTTCATTGGAGTGCATGTCATTTGGCTCGAGATGAGAATTACCTGTAATAGTCCCCCATAAGTAATCTAGCTCAATATCCATTACCTCCTCTTGGGTGGTGGTGTAGACAAATGGTCCGCTAGGGAGTTCTAAAAGGTCTGCTAGCGTGCTACGGTTAAAAGTGTAATCAGGACCAAAAAGTCTAAAGCAAATCAGTCCCTTATTGGATCCGTAACCATGTTCAGGTAAGTAGGCCAAGAAGCTAAGAAGTTCGAACGTAAGCTCTCTGTAGGTAACAAATCTAGTCTTAATGGCTGCTTTCTCCCAACCCAACTGATTAAGTAAGAATAGGATATTGTCATGGATACCTAGTTGATCCATAATAGGTCCATCATAGTAAATGGTCAGATCTATGTTTCGCTGAGTCAAGGCTTCAAATCTAGCTCTCTGGACTCTACCTCTGAAAACGGTTTCCATATAATCTATGTTTTGCATGATGGGAAAATAGTCAGGAGAAATTAGTCAAAGGAGGAAGGAGAAAGTAAGAAGACTTTAAAATTCCTGGAAACACGTGAGAAAAAATTCATTAAAAGTTATTTTTGAGAAACAGAAGGAAATAAGAAAAATAATGAAAGAAAGGAAAATAGAGATTGAAAATTAGTAAAGAAAGAATGTAAAGAAATTTTTTAAAATAAGACAAATAGTCAAAAACAAGAAAGGGAAAGGAAACAAGAAAAATGGGTTGCCTCCCACTCAGCGCTGTTTTTAACGTCAAAAGTCTGACGACAGCTTGTGATAAGTCAGCTATGGGGATGAGCGGGCAGCTCTAACAGTTTCAGACTACTCGCATAGTCTCTGTTTTCAATATGATTATAGTGCTTTAACGTTGTCCGTTCACTATGAACGGATCACTATTTCTACAGGCCCGCTTTGAAGAACTTTCGTTATCTCAAAAGGACCGGACCATCTAGATTTTAGTTTTCTTGGAAAGAGTTTTAATCTCGAATTGAATAGGAGCATGACGTCTCCCACACTGAACTGTTTCCTGACTAAACGCTTATCGTGCCAATTTTTTGTTCTTTCTTTATAGATACAGGCGTTCTCATAGGCGTCTAGTCTGAGTTCTTCCAATTCGTGCAAATTTAGAATTCGCTTTTCTCCCGCGGCAGTGTAGTTTAAGTTTAGAGTTTTAATAGCCCAATAGGCCTTGTGTTCTAGTTCTACCGGCAGGTGACAAGATTTTCTGTAAACTAACTTGAATGGTGTGGTTCCTATTGGTGTTTTGTAAGCTGTTCTATAGGCCCATAAAGCTTCATTTAATTTGGATGACCAATCCTTCCTAGAGGTGACAACAATCTTTTCTAAGATTTGTTTTATCTCTCTGTGTGAGACCTCTACCTGTCCATTAGTTTGTGGATGATACGGTGTTGCGACATAGTGTCTAACTCCATACTTCGATAATAGTTTGTCGAATATTCTTGCTATGAAGTGAGAACCTCTGTCACTAATGACAAGTCTTGGCACACCAAATCTAGGGAAAATTATGTTCTTGAAGAGTTTTATAAACACTCGTGTGTCATTTGTTGAGGAGGTTATGGCCTCGATCCATTTGGAAACATAATCGAAAGCTACAAGTATATATTTATTTCCAAAAGAAGATGGGAAAGGTCCCATGAAATCAATCCCCCATACATCAAAGACTTCTACTTCCAAAATGCCTTTTTGGGGCATCTCACCGCGTCTTGAGATGTTACCAGTGCGTTGGCACCGGTCGCAGTTTAGTATTGCGATGTGGACATATTTCCAAAGGTTAGGCCAAAATAGGCCGGATTGTAAGATCTTAGCGCAAGTCTTTGAAGTACTTGCATGCCCACCGTATGGAGCAGCGTGACAATAAGAGATGATGTTCGCTATTTCTTCATCTGGGACACATCGACGGAAAATACCGTTGGCTCCCCTCTTAAAGAGCAAGGGTTCATCCCAATAATATTGCTTTAAATCGTGGAAGAATTTCTTCTTTTGTTGATAAGTTAGGTCCGGTGGAAGTACGCATGCGGCTAAGTAGTTGACAATGTCAGCATACCAAGGCAAGGTTACGTGTGCATAGATAGCTTCCACGGCTTCTTCTAATTTTGGTTCTTTCGAGGTTTGATCTGCCCAATCGCTTTCTAATTTGGCTATCAGATGTTCATAAGGGAAATCATCATTGATAGGCACTGGTTCTTGTTTAATACCTTCTATTCGGGATAGGTGATCTGCCACTACATTTTCGGTTCCTTTCTTGTCTTTGATTTCTAGGTCAAATTCTTGTAACAGTAGGATTCATCTCAATAATCTTGGCTTGGCATCCTTTTTGCTTATTAGGTACCTAATGGCGGCGTGATCTGTGTAAATGATTATTTTTGCTCCTACTAAGTAGGAATGAAATTTGTCAAGAGCGAACACAACAGCTAGAAGTTTTTTCTCCGTCGTGGCGTAGTTCATTTGGGCGGAATCTAAGGTTCTACTAGCATAATAGATTGCATGGAGTTTCTTATCCTTCCTTTGTCCTAGAATTGCGCCTATGGCATAATCGCTCGCATCGCACATGATTTCGAATGGTAGTTTCTAATCTGGTGGTTGCATGATTGGTGCGGTGATAAGGGTTGTTTTTAGTGTTTCGAACGCTTTCAAGCAGTTTTTGTCGAAGATAAATTCATCATCTTTCATTAATAGACCGGTTATGGGTTTTGTGATTTTCGAGAAATCTTTTATGAATCGACGGTAGAAACCGGCATGTCCTAAAAAACTCCGTATTTCTCGTACGGCCTTTGGAGGTTGAAGATCTTTTATAATTTCTATTTTGGCTTTATCAACTTCAATCCCCTTGTCAGATATTACGTGTCCTAACATTATCCCTTGTCTGACCATGAAATGACATTTTTCCCAATTGAGAACAAGATTCACTTTCGCACATCTTTCGAGTACCATCTTTAGGTTTGACAAACATCCTTCGAAACTCTGTCTGTATACGAAGAAGTCATCCATAAACACTTCCATGATGTCGTCTATAAAATCTGCAAAGATTGCCATCATGCATCTCTGGAATGTTGCGGGAGCATTGCATAATCCAAACGGCATTCGTTGGTACGCAAAGGTTCTGTAAGGACAGGTAAATGTAGTTTTTTCTTGGTCATCGGGGTGAATAGGAAATTGGAAAAATCCTGAATAACCATCTAAATAGCAGAAATATGAATGTTTGGCCAGTCTCTCCAACATTTGATCGATAAAGGGTAAAGGGAAATGATCTTTTCGAATGGCTTTGTTTAGTTTTCTGTAATTGATGCACATTCCACTTCTGGTCACAACTCTTTGAATTATCAATTCACCTTTCGAGTTCTTTACCACTGTAACACCTCCTTTCTTGGGTACGACATGTACTGGGCTGACCCATTGACTGTCGGAGATCGGGTATATGATTCCTGCATCTAGTAGATTTTTTAATTCATCCTTAACTACAGTGCTTAGGATAGGGTTGATTCTTCTCTGATGTTCTCTAGAGGTCTTACAGTCTTCCTCTAGCATAATTCGATGCATACAGATAGAAGGAATTATTCCTTTAAGGTCAATGATGCTATAGCCTAACACAGTTGGATATTTTCTCAGAACATCTAATAGTTTTTCGATTTCTGACTCTCCTAAGTCGGCATTGACTATCACTGGTCTTTTGAGTTCGGTACCTAGGAATTTGTATCTGAGGTTTTTAGGTAATACTTTAAGTTCTAAGGCTGGGTTCTTTGGACATGGCATGTGATTAGGAGTGAGTGCTAAGCTTTCGCTTAGACTGTCATCTTGGTATGGTGCACGCCAATTGTCATCTTCACGAATTTCTGGGATTTGGATTTTCATTATTTCTGAATACGTGGTTTCTTCTCTCTCCAGTTCTCTTATGCATTCGTCTATGACGTCAACCAGATAGTAGGTGTCGTCTATGGCAGGTGCTTGTAAGAACTTAGTGAGGATGAATTCAATTTTTTTCTTCTCCAACTTCAAATGTTAGCCTACCTTTCTTTACGTCAATGATAGCTCCGACTGTGGCTAGGAAAGGTCTTCCTAAGATAATCGGAGTGACTGAATCTTCCTTAATATCCATGATTATGAAATCTGTTAGGATATAGAATTGACCTATTCGTACTGGAACGTTTTCAAGTATACCAACGGGATATTTGATAGATCGGTCAGCTAGTTGAACGAACATTTTGGTTGGTCTTAATTCACCCATATTTAGCTTTTTGCATATAGATAAGGGCATAACACTGATGCTAGCTCCTAAGTCGTATAGAGCTTTATCTATGACGAACTTTCCAATGACACAGGATATGGAGAAACTACCTGGGTCTTTCAGCTTAGGGGGCATGTTGTTTTGGATTATTGTGCTACACTCAGTAGTAAGTGTAACTGTTTCATTATCCTCTATCTTTTTCTTGTTAGATAAGATTTCTTTAAGGAATTCAGCATATGAGGGCATCTGAGTGATAGCTTCTGTGAAAGGAATTGTAATGTTCAATTGCTTCAGAAGTTCAACAAATTTCTTAAACTACCCTGTGGTTTTGGAGTTTATTAATCTTTGAGGATAAGGAATAGGTGGTTTATAAGGTGGTGGAGGCACATAAGGTTTTTCTTTTTCCACAGCCTCCTGGTCGTTATCTCCCTTCTCTTTTGGTTCAAACTCCTTCTCTGTCTGTTTAACCGGTTTTTGATACATGGTTGGGTCTTGACTCCTAGGATCAATCGGTTCGTCTAGTTCTTTTCCACTTCTTAATATGACTGCATTTGCATGACCTTTCAGATTAGGTTTTGGCTGTCCAGGAAATGTGTCAGCGGGTGCAGCAGCAGGTGCTTGTTGTTGAGCCACTTATGATATCTGTGTTTCAAGCATTTTGTTATGGGTGGCTAAAGCGTCTACTTTATTGGTTAGTTGCTTAATCTGCTCACTAGTGTGAATATTTTGATTCAGGAAATCCTTGTTTGTCTGAACTTGAGTGGATATGAATTTTTCCATCATCAAAGGTTGAATTTTCTAGGGAGGTTAGGAGCAACTATGGCTGGTTATTAATATCCTGGTGGTACAGCAGGTGTTTGGTTAGGTGCATACAATGTGTTATCACTTTTGTAAGAAAAGTTCGGATGGTTTTTCCAGTCTGGGTTATAGGTGTTCGAGTAAGGGTTTCCTTGAGCATAGTTCACTTGGTCTGCGGGGGGTTCCTGTCAATAATTGACATTCGGGCGCAGTGTGACCAGTGATTCCACATAAGTCGCAGTTCGGAGTTACAGCAGCCACGGTGGCTGGTGGTGATATGGTTAAATTGTCAATCGTTTGCGTCAAGGCATCTACCTTAGCATGGACTTTTTCAAGGCTACTGATCTCGTACATCCCACCTTTTGCTTGGGGTTTCTCTACTGGAGTTCTCTCACCTCCCCATTGGCAATGGTTTTGAGACACGTTTTCGATTAGTTGATAGGGTTCGTCGTATGGCTTATCCATAAGTGCACCGCTCGCGGCAGCGTCTACTGTTAATCGGGTGTTGTATAGAAGCCCATTGTAGAAGGTATGAATAGTCACCCAGTCTTCAAGACTGTGGTGTGGACATGCTCTCATCGTATCTTTGTATCTCTCCCATGCTTCATAGAGAGATTCAGATTCTTTTTGTCGGAATTCGTTAATTTGAGCTCTTAGCATAGCAGTTTTGCTTGGCGGAAAGTATCGTGCTAAGAAGACATTCTTCAGCTGTTCCCACGTAGTAACAGAGTTGGATGACAAGGATTGCAACCAAGCCCAAGCTCTATCTCTAAGAGAGAAAGGGAAAAGACGTAATCTTATCGCATCTGGAGTTACACCATTTGCTTTCACTGTGTCTGCGTATTACACAAACTTGGTTAAGTGTTCATTCGGATCGTCCGTTGCACTTCCTGAGAATTGGTGTTGTTGTATGGCTGACAGTAGCGAAGGTTTTAACTCGAAGTCATTTCGGTTTATAGAAGGGGCAGCAATGCTACTATGAGGCTCTTCTTGAGATGGAGTAGCGTAGTACTTCAGAGGTCTGTTCTGAGGTCCTTCTGCCATTTTTTATTCTTCAACAAGATCAGGAGTATGAGCGAGAAGATCAAGAATATTATGTTTACATTGATATTCTATTATGCGGCGCCTTAGATGTAAGAAGCGCTCTAGTTCGACTATTGGTGGTTGTAAGTTGTCGCCTTGTGAGCGAGTACTTGGCATACAATCGACGAACGAGAAAAAGGGAAATAAAATGGTTACCTTAGTCTATACTGCGTAACAGAGAATTAAACTATTGACTAAGGGGGTCCCCGACAACGACGCCAAAAACTTGATCGCGACTTTCTGAGTCTAACGGTACGAACTGCAAGTGCATAGTCTATCGCGTAGTAATAAAGATATTGATCCCGCAGGGATCGGTAATCAAACTAGTGTTGTCGGTTGTTACTATGTTTAACTAAGGCGGAAAATGTTTTAGAGAATGGATGCTAAATTATGAAATAAAAAGGAAATAAAAGTTATAAGTTTTAAAAAGTATCGATAAGGGATATCGGTATGTAATGCCTTAATTATCGGGGATTCGACAAATCGCCGGTGCTTTTTAGCTCATGCAATCACTTTTCAGGAGAAATTATTCATTTAAAAACCTTTGACTCACGCTGGTTGTTGACTTGTGTCATAGTTTTAAGACGGAATGTACGCTCTCGCAGTCTCATTCGGGGTTAAAGTTACTTTTTGAAAATAAATAAATTTTGATTTCTTTTAAAGCGCTTTCACTGTGTTTAAAATTAATGTCTAGTTTTTACTATCCGGTTCAAATCCCACGCTTTCACGTGCCGGCTCGACCCTTAATAAATTCCCCACTTTCGTGGCAAAACCATTTTAAATAGCTTCTCACTTTCGTGACAAAGGCTATTTAGAAAATTAGATTAAAAACTACGGCCAAAAAAATTGTTGTAAAAAGGTAAGGCGCACCAGATATTATCGAATCCCGTCCTACTAATTCAATTACATACCGACAAAATCAGTTTAGCTTGACATGATAATTAATGTAAACATAAATAAACATAAACGGTATAATGACATAATATGCTTACTGACAGAAATATAATAAGTATTCAATTAATAAGAACCTGCAAGTAGTATTGATATTGAATTCTCGAGTAGTCCTCCACAATGTCGGCAGGATTCTACTTTGGTAAAATAAAAGTGCAGAATGAAAATGGCAGTAATCTGAACTACAGGGAAAGGAAAGGAAATAACAAAATAAAATAAAAAACGGCTTCAACATAATTTTTGGCAGCAATTTGGTACGTAGAATGAAGCCTTCTTTTCAGGTCCAACTGCCATCCTTTTATATCTGAGGTTGCATGAGGAAATTTCGGAGGAAAATGAGTTGAGGGAGAGAATTCTCAGGGAGGGCATACTGCATCATGCCTAGATTCTCTCCTCTTCGTAGCCACGTTCTGTTTTGAACTTTATGACTGAAAATATAACCGTGATGCTCGTGTTGGGGCTGTGACGCTCGTGACGATCGTGGTGGACTGTGACGACCGTCACACCTTCAAAATCCTGCTTTTTGTTGTTTTCTGGCTTTTCCTCCTCTTTTGTCCCTTATTTGCGTGCTTTTCTGTGTCTTGCTTATTTTTGTCGTGAGAATGAAATACCTGCGAAAAACTTAGCAAACTTGCGGAATAATCGGGATTCGGGTTGAAATCATACAGTTAATCAATTAAAAATACGGCAATTATAAGGTACGTTTTCGCATTATCAATATCGTCGTGTCATTTACTTTCCGCATTTATCGCTTTCATCACTTAGTAATCTCTAAGAAAAGTAAAACTTGAAACCTTCAAAAAATCCGGAAAAGTTTCTAAGTACCTAATTCACCCCCCTCTTAGGTGCATATCTTACTAACAACTGACATCCATCAAAATCAAAATAAGGTGACTGCCATTTCGAGCAAACCTTGAATCATCACTCTTACACCGTCAACCCTTTTGGAAGACAAACATGTGCAGAATTAGCTGAATGTAGGACTGGAGATCATTACGAAGAAGGGGTGGGTACAAACCAAGCTTTGAGCCTTAAATCTTTTGTTTTATAAACCGTGAACCAGACTACGTTACAACCCTCAAAAAACCTAATTGAGGCGAGATTTATTCTGAAAGCATACTATTGCAAGGTTGTGTAAACTAACTCCACACATATATGCTAATCTTCAGCATTTGTGTCATTTTCCTTGCTATGTCTTTCACACACTAGAAAATAAGCACAACCTTTAGACTAACGGTCCATTCACCTCGCACTATCATGACACTTCAATAAACGACTCTTTTTCAAAACTTGCATGAATGTTGCAATAAGATTACCATTTGTGAATGTACAATTTTAATTGCAAGTCAGTGCTAGACATCCAAGACACTCCAACAAGGGGAAATCAAAGAGGAACTTGAACTTTCAGTGGCTGACACGAAGCAAGGCTACCTCAAAACCCACGGGCTGGGGAAAATCATTCAACAACTCAATCAGGGGCAAGCTATCACAGAGCACATCAAAGCTCAGCTTCTCAAGATCAAAAAAATTCCAAAACTAGTTAGTCTGGGGCAGACCATTACAATGTTCAGACTGGGGTAAGACCAGTTGCAGAAGGTCATTTTAGTAAAGTTGTGGTTCTCTCTGAGGAAAACATCACAGAAAAAATCACTAAGTAACCAGACTTGGGACGTCAAGAACATCTTCGTTTGCTTCAACCATGGCGTCTTCAATGAATTATGTGTCGAGGAAATTAACCCCTCCCACCACCCAATGTCCAATCCGCATTGGCAACTACCAAAAGTCCACCATGCTGGCATCCTCACCAAACATATCCAATCGTCCATCTGTAATCACACGCATCATACGAACTACATTCGATATCATAAGCATCATCTTGCATCATATGCATACAAAACCAATTATACTTCCCCAACACTTACATTTATGCGCGTCATCATTTGCATTGCGTTTCCATTCGATATACAGCATCATTAACAACATCAAGAATTCATATATGGATAGGTTAAGATCTAGGATCAATCTCGAGATTTCCAAGGCAATCTTTAGCCCAGCCAGAGGCATTTTCTCCAAGTTCATGGGCGTTCCTCATGAAATTACTTCAACCTTTTGTGGATAAGGTTGTGATCTCCAAGTAAGTTAGTGAGTGTTCCTCATTGAATTGTGTCCTCAACCTTTTTGTTGTTAAAGTTGGCATCCCTGGCTCAACCAGGGGCATTTCTCTAAGTCAGTGGGCATTCCCTGTTTGATTTGTTTCAATTCAACCTTTCTCTTTGGTGTTCCCTAGTGAGTTGTCTCCTTTCAACCTTTTATTGACAAGGATGGTATTCCTCAGTGAATTCTTTGCTTCAACCTTTTGTGGATGTATCGAGTAAGCCTCACTCATCATATCTCCAACAAACTTGACCTTTTGTCAATTTCCTTACTATCATCCTTTTGGTGTTAGACCCTGCATCCTTTTGGTGTTGGGATTGTGTATGTGAGTAACCATCATCCTTTTGGTGATAGGGTTGTCATCCTTTTGGTGCCAGATATGTGTGTGTCCTCTATCATTCTTTTGGTGATAGACCCTGCATCCTTTTGGTGTTGGGATTGTGTATGTGAGTAACTATCATCCTTTTGGTGATAGGTGTGTCATCCTTTTGGTGCTAGATATGCGTGTGTTCACTATCATCCTTTTGGTGATAGGCCCTGCATCCTTTTGGTTTCGGGATTTTGTGCGTGAGTAACTATCATCTTTTTGGTGATAGGTCAATCATCCTTTTGGTGCCATATATGTGTGTGTTCACTATCATCTTTTTGGTGATAGGCCCTGCATCCTTTGTGTGTGTGTATTCTCTATCATCCTTTTGGTGATAGACCCGTCATCCTTTTAGTGTCAGAAATCTATGTATACTTACTATTATCCTTTTGGTAATAGCGAGTTTCGACCTCACTTTCATCCTTTTGGTGAAGGGTCATTGTGTGTGTTATCTAACATCCTTTTGTTGATAGACCCGTCATCCTTTTAGTGTCGATAATCTGTGTTTATGTACTATTATCCTTTGGTAATAGCGAGTTTCGACCTCACTTTCATCCTTTTGGTAATAGCGAGTTTTGACCTCACTTTCATCCTTTTGCTGAGGGGTCGATGCATGTGCTTACTATCATCCTTTTGGTGATAAGTCCATCATCCTTTTGGTGTCGGAGATATGTGTGTGAGTTTCTCTATCATCCTTTTGGTGGTAGACCCGTCATCCTTTTGATGTCGGTAAGTCGTGGATCTTTGGTTTGTGAATCATCCTTTTGGTGAGCGACAACACCAGAATCCTATGTGTGCTTAATATTATCCTATTGGTAATAGAGAGTTTTGACCTCATTTTCATTCTCTTGGTGAAGGGTCATTGTGTGTGTTTACTATCATCCTTCTGGTGATAGGTCTGCCATCCTTTTGGTGTCAGATATCGTTATGTGTGTGCATTCTCTAGCATCCTTTTGGTGATAGGCCTGTCATCCTTTTGGTGTCGAGAAACTGTGTGTATGCTTACTATTATCCTTTTGGTAATAGCAAGTCAGGTTATGTGAGTTTATTATCATCATTTTGGTGATAGATCTGTCATCCTTTTGGTGTCAGGACTCTGTGTTTACTTACTATTATCCTTTTGATAATAGCGAATTGCAAACTCACTTTCATCCTTTTGGTGAAGGGTCGTTGTGTGTATTCTCTATCATCCTTTTGGTGATAGATCCATCATCCTTTTGGTGCTGGAGTCGTGTGCATGTGTTTCTCTATTGTTCTTTTGGTGGTAGACCCGTCATCCTTTTGGTGTCGGTGATTCATAGATCTTGGTTTTGTGAATCATCCTTTTGGTGAACGACAATATCATAATCCTATGTGTTTACTTACTATTATTCTTTTGGTAATAGAAATTCTTGACCTCTTTTTCATCCTTTTGGTGAAGGGTGTGTGTGTGTACTTATTGTTATCCTTTTGGTAATGGCAAGTCATGTGTGTGAGTCCACTATCATTCTTTTAGTAATAGGTCGATCATCCTTTTGGTGTCAGCGCTTTCTATTATCATCCTTTTGGTGATAACAACCTTTGCAAGTTATTAAGTATTTAACTTCCCAAGCATTTTCTTCCTTTTCGGACAAATTCAGAGTCTTCTTCACATCTAATCAACTTCTACCTCGAAGAGTGAACGCTATAGCAGTTCATTTTACTAGGTTTAAGCCAATAATATAAGGGCATTTGTCATACCCCAAATTTGTCCTAACCTTTTATTTTCTTAGCATGAGTGCAATGATAGTTGAAATTCAGTGGAGTTTGACTTAGTCTTGGTCAAAAAAGTTGGGATTGCTTCGTGCTCAAGTTATTCTTATCATGTATTGTTTGAGAGCAATGATGTGCTAATTTCAAGTGTTTGATGTTGAAAATCATCAAGTGATCAATCTTGGTCCGATTAGGGGTTTTGTGTTCAAAGCCAACTCCATTCGGGATTCAAGTAGTAATTTGATCAAGTTTGGTGCATTTAGATCAACTCTCTAAAGTCATGACTTATGTCTTCAAAAGGTGCACAATTTTGATCATGTTTGGTTTCATTTGATCAAGTGAGAGTTCAAGATTTGGTTTTGATTCATCTTTTCTAGAAGATCCAAGGTATTCATTCATTTAAAGCTAATTCATTTAAGTTTGATTTAGGTTGGATTTTCGATATGGATTCAAATATTCATCATTTACTCATATGAAGGGATCAAGTATAGTACAAAGCCTTCTCATGGTTTAACTTCATTATCACTATTCTTGCCAAGCATGTCATCATGGAAAATGGAATTGTCATACAAGCCTAAAAAAAGCAAGACACACAATTACAAGGCAAAAGTCCAACACAACAAATATAAGCATGGGATTTATACAGTGTCCATTTCAAGTTACAAAAAGTCCATTCTTGTTTCAAAAAACCCAATAATCATATTACAAAAAATAGAAAAAGGAGAAAACCATTACAATCACAAAAATAAAAATAAATCATTAAAGCCCATGTAGAGAAACATAGTAAGGCCCATCAAACAATTTCCAAAAGAAACTATTTGAGCCAAACTCTTACAAGCCTTCTTCAATCCATCATCAAAATACGCATTAGCCAAAGTCACAACAATATGGACCAGCAGCAAACACGAAACATGCATAAGATCAATGGGATCAAATTCAGCTACACAAAACCACGACCCACAATTACACACTGCATAACTTTCCCAAGCCATGAATTTTTTCCACACCACGTCACCAGCAGTTTCAAAATATTGCCAAACAACAAACCTTGACGTCACCAAAATTGACCCAACCTTTCAAAACCTTCATGTACAAAAAAATGTATCAACCACCATGAAATCAAAACACGCACTGAAGACACGAGGACCCCGCAAACCTTCCACACATCAATGCAAATACAACACAACGATCCAATTACAACTCTTACGATGTAAGTAACAACCCACGAAACGATTTAGTTTCACCAGAATCACACATCAATTCATTCCCAAAATATCCTCCTTCCTCCTATAATAGCAACATCCTTCCTATTATAATTCCCAAGTCTGAAGGATCAAGTAAACCCTGCTCAAATATTCCCTAAACTCATCCTTCATTCTACAACCCAAAAAAATGCCAAATCAGTTTCCAAACAATCCAAAACAGAACCAAGACAAGATCAAGATGAAGAGAGACTGAGGCATAAACCTCACATGAAAGAGATAGAGAGAAACATAAAGAACACAAACCAATTCCAAATCTGTGAGACAGAGAACTTGAGCGATTGAGAGTGAGCAAACGTGAGCGAGTTGAGCGAGAAGAGAGGTCGCAGACGATTCACGTAAGAAGATTGCAACACGTTGTTTTTTTTCATTCCTCAAACTTTGATTCTTGTATTATGATGTTGTTTTCTAAAAGTGGTGATGAAGCACTCCTCTGAATATGATTTCGTTTTGTTTCGCCTTCACTATGCCCTATTCTCATCTTTTGTTTTCCTCTCCTAGTTTTGTTTCAAAGTGATGACCTAATATTGTTGTTAAAATTGAACCATGCTAGTAAAACCATGCCTTGGACTTGCTCTTTTTAAAGTTTTATGTTGTTTTCTTTCTAACAAAATTGTGTTATTGGTTTTGGGCCTTGTGACCCGTATTATTTTTTTTTCTTCACACTATCCACATAATTCTTGCACCACCATGTCTTGTTAGGTTGTAATGAGTTTCCTGGCCCATTTGTTGGTTTTCTATACTCACCTTCTTTTTTTCTCTTTTGTGAACTATTTTCTTATCTCATTTTAATTTTACCTAATCTTTTTTTTCTTGTTTTGTAACTTTTTGAGTGGTTATTGAACTTTATTTCCCTTACCTTTATATTATAGTCTTATTTAACCTTTTTCTTTTTTTAAAGTTTTATTGTTTAATTTGTTTGAAATTTTTCTTGAGGTTTATCATTTTCATTTTGATCACTTTTCATTTCTACTTTAATTTTATATTTTTTTTATATTTCATTTTGGGTCTATGAAGTCTTTCTATTCATGAATGTTGGTTGATTGAGGTTGTTTAACCTTCATGATTTCAAATCTGTAGTGAATGATCATTGAGATTATTTTATATACTTTAGGATCGTGATAGGTTACCTTTGGTTAATTGACGCAAGTTTATGATTAAGACATGATCGTCGCTTTTTCGGTCTGTGTGACACGATTACATTGGAAAATGATCCTCAATATCATTTCTCCATCGTGTTTTTAGCACAGATATCAACTCGCGCGACGTCCTATAGTTTGATCTTCGTCATAGATCGAGCTACGACGGTTTAGCGCTACATTTCGTCCCGATTCAATTCAAAAACGACTAACAACTAACTTTAATTTCCGTCAATATATTCTTGATTTATTTTCAGTCATTATATCTTGATTATATTATCTTATTCATATACTTGTTAATATTATCTTGATTATACTATTGTGGATATTATCTTGATTATATTGTTATATATCTTGCCATATTATTCACATTGTTCATATTCATATCATATTCATATTGTTCATATCTTGTTCACATTATTCGAAACACAATAATAATTATCGAAACTCTAAAAGCCTAAATTGGTGGATTGTTGGTTACTTTTCCGAGTAACAGATTATTGGACTTTATCAGAAACCCTAACTTGGAGCTTTTGTCCGATTCTTGATCAAGGCTTAGTTTAGGACACCTCGCACACACACGGCTTCCTCTTGGGCTACCTGACAATGAATCCTTTTATTTCGTGCAATATCGTGTAACTTACATATACTCCTCTCCCATTCTGATGTACGCATTCATATTCTTCTTTAATTATGGTTTATCTTCTAGGAGCACCCATAGGGATTAGCGTAGACTAAACCGTTTTCAAACTAATTCTCGATTCGTCATCGAGCTATTTTTAAACACCCCTTGTAAGTAGAGTGCTCGTATGCATTCGCCATAAACCTATCGCATACACTTTCATATTTCAACATGGTTTCGTTATTAGGGGTATCCTTAGGGACTAGTATCATTTCTCACAACCAAACCCTCGATTCTTCGTCGAGCCGGTTCCATTATCAACCAAACCCTCGACTCGTCATCGAGCCACTTTCAAACCAACTTCCTTCAACCAACCACATCTTTTCACGTGGATACAATCAAACCCTTGATCCAATGTCAAGTGGATTTTCTCAATCAAACTATCAAAACAATTAACAACTATCAAAACTCTTTCAAGGTGAAAAAGAGAGGGATTGAGCCTTTGATCTCTCTTTAGTTGTTTGGATACGAGTTGTCTTACTCGTGTGTGAGCAATTGACGCCTCTAAAACATTTCCAACTTGACAACATTCACCCATCTTCTAATCTCTCATCATTCAAACACCATTCAAACACAACTTATTTTCAAGATGAAAAAGAGAGAGAGTTATGCCTTTCTTAAGCCTTGAGTAATCGTCACCGAACCTAACTTCAACCACTCAATCCCTTCTTTTTTCATGGTCGTAATCACGAACTACAGACTCTTTGATTCTTCATTCTCGTCTGAATGTAAGATACGTAGGCACAAGACTGCGGTGATCTTGGTGAGCACAATTCTATCCCTCTTCCGTCTACCCCTAACCTTTCTCGTAGTCGAACTATGAGAGCTCTGATTTCTCATTCTCATCTGAATGAGCATACGTAGGCATAAGGGCCCCAATCCTTGGCGAGCACCCTATCCTCTAACCACCCATTTTCCCTTAGCATCGTTATCCTTTTATCGTACCAATTCGCATTTATCATTGAGAAGAAAACAAACAAGCTTAGATAATACCCATCAGAAATCGTACTAAAAGGTTCCCGTTGAGTACAACATACATGAGGGGTGCTAATACCTTCCCCTTGCGTAACCGACTCCCGAACCCAGAACGTGGTTGCGACGACCATCATTCTTATCCGTCTTTTAAAAGGTTTTCTCGATATTTTCCTTTCCCATTTCTTTGGGATAAATAAAGATCGGTGGTTGTCGTACCTAAAAAAAGCACGATCCTTCGCGAATGGTCGCGGAAAACACAGAGTCGCCACAGAACTTTATTTATCCCAAATAGGGAAAGGAAAATATCGATAAAACCTTTAGGGAAAGAACATGGTCATCGCAACCAAGTTCTAGGTTCGGGAGTCGGTTACATGAGGGGAAGGTATTAGCACCCCTCACGTCCGTTGTACTCAACGGGAACCTCTTGATTTGATTCGTAAGAAATGTTAGTCTAATTTGCTTGTGTTCTTCTAAGGAAATAAATCATAAAGGTAAGTAAAAGAGGTTAGATTACTAAGGAGAAAAGGGGGGTTTTAGAAAAGAGTGCTCGCCAAGGATTAGGGCCCTTGTGCCTACGTATTTTCACTTGAAAATAAGTGAAGAATCAGAGCATCTGTAGTTCATGGGACTATGGGAAAAGGAGATAAATGTTTGGGGAAATGTGAAAGAAATGTGCTCGCCAAGATCATCGCAATCTTGTGCCTACGTATTCTCGTTAACAGACGAGAAATCAGAGCAGCCGTAGTTCGGCCACGGTTAAAAGAGTTCGACTTAACGAATGATACTTAGTCGTATTCGATAGAAAATATTGCTTTATCTAAACTAGTGAGGAGAGGACGCTTGCACCACTTTGAATGGATTTCCATATATCAACATTCATGGGGAACACGCCACTTATATCGACTCAAATAGGTTACGGACGAAGCAATATTTTGCGTCATTCTCAAGACACCATATCTCTCGTTTTAGGAAAAGGTTTTACGGTTCGCACGACGGCGAGAAATTGAATTTGGGAAGTTTATGTTTGAAGAGAATGTATTGAATAGATTCTAGGGTTTTGATCGCACGAGGGCGAGGAAACAAAGTTTAATGTATCGGAGGCTAGCTAGAGGTGACGATTACTTGAAGCTTAAGAAAGGATTCTCGAGCCCAAGTTAATCGGGAAAGCGAGTCAAAGGCTTGACTCTCTCTCTTTTTCATCTCATATGATAGGGTTTGAGTAAGTTAATCGGATGACGATTACTCGAAGCTTAAGAAAGGCTTCTCGGGCCCAAGTAATCGGGAAAGCGAGTCAAAGGCTTGTCTCTCTCTCTTTTTCATCCTTAACGGAGAAGGGAATTGATGATATTGAACGATGGAATATGGTTGAAGTATTTTAAATGGATGAGGATTACTTGAAGCTTAAGAAAGGCTCCTCGGGCCCAAGTAATCTGGAAAGTGAGTCAAAGGCTTGACTCTCTCTCCTTTTCATCTTATATTAAGAAATGATTTTGATATAATTAGCGTTGCTTATGAATGACGATTACTTGAAGCTTAAGAAAGGCTTCTCGGGCCCAAGTAATCGGGAAAGCGAGTCAAAGGCTTAACTCTCTCTATTTTTCATCTAAGTGTTTAGGAAAATAAGTTTCGAGTTTGTCGCATTGTACATCTTTTAGAGATGACAATTGTTTGGGCTTAAGAAAGGCTCCTCGGGCCCAAACAATTGGAAGAGAGACCCAAAGACTTGGGACTCTCTCTTTTTTCATCTAATATTGAAATTGTGTTTAAATAGTTATTAAGTATTTTTAGTTTGACTTAAAAAAAGTTTGATATGAATCAAGGTTTGAAACTTGCGTGTTGGAACGAGCATGATTGAACTAATGGATAGGAGGTCCTATGGGTATAGGGTAAGGTCGATGGCGAGGCATACACACTCGACTTACAAGGAGAGATAAGGGGATTTGATGTAATCAAGTGTTAAGGAAAGTTGAAGGTTAAATGCATTTATTTGAAGATACTTGATGTTGGATCAAGTTTGGAAGATAATTTGATTTTAATTTTATATGTGAAGTGTGGCGAGTGTCATTGTACAAAGCCCAAGAGGAGGCTATAAGGTCGATGGCGATCGTAGAAACAATCGGCTTACAATGGTATTTGAAAATGGGCTTGACATTAAGTCAAGATATTAGTTTGAAAATAGTTGGTTTGAGCATGTAAATAGCATAAATATAATTGAGGTCTAATAATAAAGCATGTACAAACATCACACAAAAACTCGTAAATTAAATAAAATGGGGGATAGATTAATCAAGGCATGTTAACTTAATTAATATCCTAATTATCTAAGATTAGTAAAATAAAAAGAATGCAAATTAATTTGTTTTAGATTATTTTATTTTAAAGTTAAAGAAAAGGGAAATCATTAAGATAATTATTAAATTGAGATAGGATTTTAAGAACAAAATATTTTTGTGTGGTTTTTAGAGTTTTTTAACCAATTTAAAAAAAACAATTTGTCATATTTAATTACTTGATAATATTAATAATTAACTAAATTAATCATTACTAAATAAAAGATTTTAATTAAATTAATTCAAAATTCTCTTACAGAACAGTAATTTAAAAAGAGTTTTTTTTTTTATTTATTTTATATATTTTTCTTAAGATATATTGTATTATAAAAAAGGTCAGTAGAAATATAAAACTAAAAGAAAAAAACGCATGGCAGTGGAAAAAATAAAACAAAATCAAACTTGAAAATCACTCTGACCCAACCCACGCTCTCTCATCTATCCTCTCTTTCTCTCTCAACTCTCACTCCCATCGGAAACCTAACCCACCGGAGAAGACGGTGGTTGGCGGCGGCGCCGCCCCTCTTCTCCGGTTAAACCCCAAATAAATACTTTCACCCCGTGTGAAATCGCACCCTGAGTCCAAATCCAGATTCAACTTCTACTAACTCGTCCTCAAAATCTCAAATTCCAATCCCAAACGAAACCCTAGATACGAGAACAACGGCGAAAACAACTCAAACTACATGGAAAAGAAACTTAAACCAAACAAAGATCTCCAATCAAGCAACAACAGTTCAAAAGGTGGGAAAGAAATACCTGGGTCGAAACAAATCCGACCGGACGCTTTTCCGGTGAAGGTAATTTCTGATTTCCCCTTCTATTGGTCTGCCTTATGTAATCGTCCTCTAACTCTTTCTATCTTCTTTTCAGTGACTTGAAAACTTGGAGCTTTTGAAGTTCTGGGTAAGGTTCTTCTCCAAACTTTTACGTGTATATTTTTGTGTAGAACTCTAGGGTTTTCTTTTTTTCTCTCTGCCACCCTAAAATTATGAACAATATGCCCTTTTTATAAGGGTGAAATTAGGGTTAGGGTTTTTCTTGTACCAATTTCTGGGTGAAAGTAGTATGACTGTAGAATACTTTCTGGTAGTTCTTTGTCTGTTAGCTTTTCTGGGAATGTTTGTTTTTTTACCCTGATTTTTCACTGCAAGAGATACCATTTTACCTCCTTTTTTCACCACAAACTCTTGTAAAATTTTTACTGTGTGGTTGTATGATTATTTACTGTCAAGAACTCTTAATGTGAAGCCTGGTTAATTTGAGATAATCTGATATTCATTTGGTTGTTGCAGGGTATACTTGTTGGTTTCAAGGTTTACGACATGTCTCATGTTCTGATGGTGAGTGATTTTCGAGCAAGGTGGTGAGAATTGTTATGTTGCTGCCTTGGATTATCATCATTGATGTTCTGAAATTGTGAGCTAGCATATGATGATGACTTATAGGAATTCAGTTGTTGTTGTTGTTGATATGAATCATGGTAAGTCCTAGAAGAACCAGAAGCTTCTGGAAAGAAGGTTCTCTCATCCATAGCTCCATCTCTTATCCCTTGAACTTGAACATGCCTCCTATAGTCCTTGTCATCCTGAGAATAAGATCCAGAATCCAGAAAGAGGTGATGAGTAGTAGAACCATCACGAGGCTGAAACTCAGAATGATCAAGTGGTTTAGAGGCAGTAAGAGATTGTTGAGAATAAAAGCAAGGGTTTTGGTAGGGTTGTGAAAAGGCTGATGGTTATGCGAAGATTTCTCTGGTGCTGTCTGTGTGAGTGTTTATGGCATTGGTTCATGGCTGCTGCACAACGTCCTTGGCAGGATCTTCAGTAAGTTGGTGGTTAAGAATGAAGATGAAATATGGTAATATGCGCAAAGGTAGACAAAGGCTTTAGTTCATGATTTTGTTCTTTGTTAGTTGAGTTGGAGCAACTTCCCCATAAGTCCTTCTAGCAAAAGCTGGAGATTTTGGAGAAGACACTTCATTTTAGAACTTGTCATGACCTAAACATGCGCTAAATGCAACATCCTTAGTAACATTTAGGTAGAACCTAACTGTTGTATGCTCACTGATACACAATCGGTTTTCACTTGCAGGAGATTGGGATGCATCTTTTATGACAGCCTTATCAATATTAGCAGCAACTCAATCTTCCTAACGACTTCATGACGTATGTATCGCAGGTTTTGTCTAGGAAGGCAACCGATAGCCCCCGGTACCTCGCTCGCAGTAATCCAACACACTCCATTCTTTCCATAAACCAGACCAGAATTAAGTCAACTCCCTTAACATTTTCTTGTCTTGAAACCTTTTGTTACTTTTTGCCAGAAATAGAGTACTAGCGTGATTATGAGTATCAATACATTTAATGTGTTTTTTGGTATGATTATGCAGGAAATTAGTGACGTCGGTAGCATGTTACGTGCTTTTGAAGAAATGGAGCTCGCAATTGTGCAGGTTATGTTTCATGATTTCTGATTCTATTAATGGTATTAATCTTCCATTCAACTTGTTCCAAACCACCCCTGTGATAGCAAGAATCACGATATCAGACGTCGAACCAGGCATTTGCATTCTTTGGACTGCGGCAATAACCCCACGAACATATACATGTAGCTCAACGATGCATTATTCCGCTCGCTTCTCCATAATGGCTGCAAGTCTGTTTGGTTTGTGTGACAATTGGAAACAGTCTTGGTGGTTGTCGCGACAATGATGTGTTATTGTTGCTTTTGTTTTGATGAAGAAAATTGGTAGCCATGTTCTTGTTCAAGGTGAGTTTTTTTCAAAATGAATTTCTCCTTCCCAATTTTATCTTCTCTTCCTCTTTTTTCTTAAAAAATAATAACCAAACTTTTTATTTAATTTATGGTACAGGCACTTTGTCTGAATGGGTTGGTTTGCAGGTGGGGTCTGCGATTTTGTTGTGTTGTGCGAGAATTACGCGGAGGTTGTCGGTTTTGTCCGTTGGTAGCAGCTGGCGGAATCTTCTTGAACAGGTTATGATGAATTAACCTTCTGTGGAAGACCGCCGACACAAGTTATGGTTTACAGCGTGAAAATCTCGACAGCAGGTCTTGTGATGGTGCTTAATGGTGGTACCGTCGAAATGTCTCCTCGGACAATATGCTCACAAGTTGTCTACAAAACTGGTCTTTTCTCAAGAAAGATATAAATTCAAAGCCTCCAAATTTTTAACAGCTTCAATGAATGGCGCTGATTCCTTGTACTACTTTAATTTGGCATTTGGTCAATCATGGATTCCAAGCCCTCATTTATTTAGCATGTAATTTATATGAGTGTATCATGCTATTTAAGTTTATATTGGTCCTCTCATTTATTTCTTTCTCTGCTTGTTTGAACTCAAATTAATCCAAAATATTCTGAAGTTGTATTTAGCCAAAATAACTCCCAAGTGTTCACGTGATAAATTTGCATAGTCTAATTGATTTGTTCAAGACTAGGTCCATGAATCTATAAGCATGATTAGCTTGATAGAACCCTCCGAAAACTTATCACAACATTTGAATTTGGGTTCCAAACTCTAAGATGAGCACACTCAAAACCTTTTGATATCATAACTTGAAACTCTTCATCAAAGCCCACCTTAAGACAATGAAGTAACTTGGCTCCGAATTAAACATTCTTAAAAGCATTTGAAACAGCAGAAAAACGAATGAAACTCCTGCTTTCCATCATGATGAACTAAAAGTTTGAATCTTCTTAGGCGGACGTATCTTGAGGTGATGAACATGCAGGTCTCATTTTGATCGCTCTTGAATTTCAGTCATGGGTCTAGAATACTTGGAACTTGACATTGGATTTGAATCTTGAATAAATTTGTAATTGCCATGGACCTGAGACTTGAAGAAATTTGAAAGGTGATTATGAACATGAAAATTTAAATTTTGGATCATCCATTTTATTCTTGAACAAAACTTGAAAGTTAATCCTTGGGAATATTTGCACTTTCCACATAAACTAACTTAGAATCTTAAATCCATTCCTCAGAAAATAGAATCAAGCATAATTCAATCTAGAGCCTTAACGAACGAAATCAATTAACGAATCAACCAAATTTGAACTTTGACGAAACTTAATATACCCTGAATTTGACTAACAGTGAACTAATTCTTGAATCTTTAATCAATCTTGAGATATGACAGAAATATATTGGAATTTTGAATCAATTCCATGAGAAATAACCCCCACATCTCGATTCCATCCTGCAACGGTCCTAAATTGAAAGCCTGAATTCTCCTGGTGGTTATCCCTCTTGAAACAAATTGCCTTCACCATTCTTGATAATCGGGTACTGAGGCAAATCATTTGTTTGACCAAGCTTAGGTCAAACCGCCACTGAATTTCAAACAAGACTGCCACGTACTTGACTTGATAACTTAGCCCGATCTTTGATTCAAACTTGCAAACTCGAGCTCAGGCAGCATGGGAACAAAAGATACAAAACCTATATGTATGATGGCTAAATGATAAAGATGCTCAAAATATGAAAATGATATGGTACGTACAGCTGGAAGATCAAGGTCAAATTCAGGGTGTAACAGTGGCGACCCTGTCGAACCGCATTTCTGCGCCTTTAGTGCGAGGGTCGTGTTTTCGAATTATCTTTATGATTTTTCGAGGTGCGACAGCTGGCGATGACGACTCTGTCGAACCGCATTTCTGCGCCTTTAGCGTGAGGGTCGCGTTTTCAAATTATCCTTATGATTTTTCGAGGTGCGACAGACAGCAGTCAATGGTTAGCAGAGGAGAGGTTAGCAAATTTAGTATTACTCCCCATTTTTAGCCATAATATGACAAAGGTAGTTAAACTAACTAAACAACCAAGCAAAAAAATAGTTAAAGGTATATAACAAGCACATGAAGTGCCAAAAAATAATTATTCTGGGCATTAAACCCTTACATAACCACAAAAAAATAAGACTACATTCAGATATCATCTTCAATTTCCTCATCATCCTCTTACTCTTATTCTTATTCCTCTCCAACCAGATCATCATCAGCCTCAAATTCAGTATCTTCAGCATTAGCATCTTCAGCTCCATCCTTATCAGCATCATCAGTCCCACCAACAACTTTAGTGCCCTTGTCCTACTCAACTGTTAAGGCCTATATTAGTTGTTCGAGTTTAGCCTTTCTATTTGTGTTGGACTTGATAATAGCATCCAAGTCCTTGCAGCTCTCCCTCAACTGTGTTATGGTATCTTCCTTTGAAGTTGTAGGAACAGATGTTGATGTAGATGTCAAAACAATATATGGGATATGATTCCCAGCAAACAACTTATAGTGTAATGTCAAGGGAGATTCACTTTTCATTGCATGATCTGCTAGTACCAGAATACCAGGATACTTATATAGAATTATACCACAAATGAGTGAAGGAAAACATATAGGTAGTTTAATAGCAGTTGATGAAGCTTGCTTTAGAACATGATCAAAGATATAAGTCCTAAAATTGAACTTTCTCCCTTTACCAACAATGTATATGAGTTTTCCTAGTCCAGTGGATATGGTTGAAGTGTGGTTGGTAGGAACTCAGTTAACATTACCAATTCTATATAGAATTGCATACTTTACACTGAGCTTCCCAACTAATAGCTTCCCTTTGCTTGGCCAATGCTTCACAGTATTACAGGTGATCTCTTGACACACTTGATCATCAATATCTTCACACTTAGGTTGATGTTCTACTGATCTTCCCAGAAACTTGTTGATCACAATGAAGGAAAATGTCACAATATTTCCTCTGATGTACACTTTCATATAGTCTTCGCTGGTAGCGTCATCACAGCCTTCGGGAATGTTCACCACAAATTCCTTGACCAGCTTCTCATAGCAAGACCTAAGTTTAGTGATTGTCTTCATCAGCTCGACCACTTTAATTAGTTTCAACACCTCCTTGCATTTGAGGGAATTCTTCCCTAGTTCCCTTTTCAAAGCAACTCTTCTTTGGTACACATTGTTGCACCCCAAAATTTGCCCAACCTTTTCTTTACTTGGCTTTTGTTTCATTTCATTTTCTTCTAGCATTTGCATTGCATAACATTTTTCATTGAATAGGGGATCAAGAGGTTGTGCATAGCAAGAGGAGGTTGCTCAGAGTGTTGAGCCTAAGAAAGGGGTTTTACTCAAGCGTGAATTGTCATCAAGTCACCAAGAAGTGGTCAAATTTTTGTGAAAGAGTTGATGGGTGTATGTGGAAGAAGCCACAGTCAAGAGTGGTGCATCTAGGGTTTTCATCTGGTCAACCCTTAGTCAATTGTGAAATTGAAGGAGATTAAGACTCAATTCCAAGTCTTTGTGGTCATGGAATGTTGTGTTGAGATGTCTAATATATCATTTCAAGATCAAATCAAGAAGAATTAAGAGTGTGAGAAGTTACTAAATTAGGGTTCTCAGGGTAAAATCCCTTATTTAGTGTCCAACTTCAAGACCACCTATCTCAAGATAAAAGTCTCATCTCATCTTGAACCTAACATGAAACTTGTAGAGCATGTTTCTAGCTTTATTTTGAGTACTAAAAGTCTTTCATCTGATTTCTAGAACTCAAGTTATGATGCTGACAAGTTACAGGTCCTCAGATGAATGTGATTTTGGTCAACAAAAGTCAACCAACTTCCAATCCAATTTTGACCTAGAAGGATGTTTCTCCTCACTTTGACCCAAACATGAAAGTTGTTCCTCATGATCTTAGCTTTCCAAAGAGTACTAGAAGTCCTTCATCTGATTTGTAGAACTCAAGTTATGAAGCTTGCAAGGCAGGGGTATTTTGGGAAAGTAAGATTACAAGTCATTTTCATTATAGGTCCATTTCACTATCTTGCACACTTCAAATTAAAATCTTTCTAACATAAAATGTGCTCCAGATGGGGTCATTTGCTCAACCAAACATCAAGTTGTCATTGATTTGGCTTGAATTGAAGAATTGGTATGAAACTTTTCCATGAAGAAAGCTTAAAATCATAAAATGCAATTAATTGATTTTTAATCATTTAAAGGCAACCTTATGCATTTTTTGAGTCACAAAGATGAGATAAACAAGATGCAAACATTGGATTTTAGTTTTTTTTTACCATTTTCATGTGTTTTTCAATTTCCATTTCAAGTGAAAAATTGGTAATCAAATCTCAACCATTTGATCAATTCAAGGCTTGAATACTATCGATTTGATCAATATGAGATCCCAGCAAGCTAAATGATTAAATTTCTAAGGGTTGCAGCTCAGTTTTCGTGCACATTCATGAAGCTCCATGTGCAAAATTCTTGGATTTCAATTGGACCTAAAACCACTGCAATTGGGCCTCAATTCCCTCCAAATCCATCATATTTAACTTCAGAATCATTCACAATGCATCAGAACGAGTTTTGGTGAAGAATTGCTCAAGAATACACTTGGAGAAGGTGAAGGAAAAGTGAAACACGAATTTCTAGATTTAGCCAATTTCAAGCCAAATTAAGCACATCTAAGGATTCAGTGAAGATCAGGGAGTGATTTTGGTTGGTTTTCATTAAGCTTCATCAAGGAACAAGGCTCAGTGGAAGCTCTCCGCTAGGTAAGATACAATTCCAAAATTCTCTTGATTTATGATGATTTAGCTTACCATTTTTGTATTGCTGTGATGTATGAACTTCATGCTTGGATTCTGGATGAAATTGGTTGTTGTTTATGAACATTTCATTGTGATGTTGATTTCTATTTGGCTTCGATTTGGCTTGTTTATCCACTGAAAATTAAAATGAACCATGGATTCATGTTCTATGTGAGATGTAGATGATTTTTGACTAAGAGTTTGCTTGATTTAGTTAAGTTTGGATGTTGCCTTGCCTGAGTACTCACCAGAGAAGATGGCCGGAACAGTGGTTCCGGTCACCTGGTTTTCCCTTCGTTTTTCATGTTTGAATGGGGAAGATGATGTGTGGTTGTTTAGTGAGCATTGGATTCATGTTTGGTTTGTTGACTAGACCAGTTCTGATGGTCCTTATTTAATCTCATTTTTATGCTGGAATTCATTTATTACGTGGCAGCCTAATGGCCTTTGGATGATTGTTTAGTAATCACAACGTGTGGTTGAGATCTCGTTGGTTGGACTTTAAGTGAAACAGTGCATTTCACTGTGATGCACCTCAGCCTTTGATTCGTTTAACTGAACTTAATCGTGTGGTTGTGTTTTATTTGGTTTTCTATTTCTTTATTCTGAAGCACACGTGGCTTGGTTTGGATCTTTGGATTGTGTGACTGGTAGTTGGTTTGTGTGGCTGAGATCAATTCTCGCTTGTTTGGCTGAATTTATTTGGACCTGGGCCTCTGATGCTTTTGGCACCCCCTGTTTGGGCCCATCTTGGTTTTACACGTTGTTTATTTACTATTTGCACCTTTGTTTTTTTTATTTTGTTTTATTTTCTTTTTTTATTTATTTTGTTTTCTATCCGTTTAGATTTAGATCAAATAAAATACTTCCAATGATCCAAAAATTCCACAAAAATAGTTTCTGGACACTTTGAGATGTCTATTATTTTTAAGAAATTTTTATTTTATTTTTTGCATTTATTTTCAATTAAAAATGGAATTAAACATTGGAAGTGTGTTGTTTGAATTAAATCTTGACATGTGTTTGTTTTTGATTTGTTCCTTCCATCTCTTTTTGATCCAATGACTGAAAATTCATCCTCATATCCATGATGAGTTGATGAATTTTTGAGGACCTTTTTGCCCCTGTTGGTTGACTTTTGGGTTGACTTTTGTTGCATTTCATTTGACCCTCGACAATCCTCATTCACAATGGAACACCCTTGTGAATCAATTTCTTTGGTGGTGTTGTGAATTGATTTTGATTGTGATCTCTTGGCTTTTATTTGCCAACATGTTTAGGTGCTTTGTACATTTTGTTTGATCATTTTTGAACCATTTTCCTAATTTTGAGGTAACTTGCAAGTCAAGTTACCTCCAAGGGAGGTTCATACATACACATTGACCTAGTTTGTCTTGGAGATGACATTTATGGATCCTTTGAGCCCTCAATGCCTTTTGATTCATGTTGCTAACATGTTAAGGATGATGCTTGCTCATTTTTAGGTCATGAAATTTTGTTTTGCTTGCTCATTTGGTTTTTTCTTTTGAGCTTTCAATTAGGGTTTCTAAGTGAGCATGCTTGCTTTCCCTTGTATTTTTGCTTGCATTTTCCTTTGATTGGTTTGATTTTGCTTTTGATCTCTCTTCTCTCATCTCCTCTTCTGTCCCATGACTTTGGAGTCTCATTTAAGGTATCTTAGTCCCTCATTAGGAGGTACTTGAAGCATACCTAACATGATGAATCCATGAGGACTCTTTTGTGCTTTCTTTTGCACTTTGTTTGTGATGCTTATGGTTGAGTGCATATTATGAGTTCCTTGTTGTTCTCATATGGCCTCCCATCCTCACTTTTGTTTTGAGCTTCTTTTCATTTCATTTGGTTTGGCTTTTGGCCCTTGTGGTTGATGTTGTTTGACTTAGGTCATTTCATCCCACTTTTGGTGCATCTTTGTGTGGCTTTTCTTTGTTGTTTGAGATCATCTTGTGCATTTATTTTTCTCTTCTTTTCTTGCATTCTCATATGCATGCTTGGTTGAGATGAGCTTCTGGAGGCTACTGCCCCACACTATTTTCCTCCCACTTTCATTCTACTTGTGCATTCTATGTTTGCATTCTTGCATTTTTATGTTCTTTCTTCTTCTTCTTCTTCTTCTTCTTCTTTTGCCTTTTCTTTGCCATGCTCCCCATAAGTTCTCTAACCTCTTGAGGTTATGATAGACATTAGGTGCTTAACCATGCATGATAACATTAGGTAGTTCCCTTTTGTATCCCAACTTTAAGTCCACTTTGCATGATAACTTTTAGAATTGATTTAGTCTCCCATTAGTGGTCCTTTCTTCTCTTCTCATCTTCATACAATCTTAACACACTTAATAAGGATAATGGATATTGTGCCATGAGCCTTGTACTTGGGAAATGTTGATTGAGCGGTTACCTCTCAATTGCCTAGAGTGTTTAGTATACGTCCTTAGGACGATATGCGACGCATTCGATCCTAGGCTTTAGACTTTAGTACAGCCTACATTATAAACACTCAAATTCAAAACACTTCTTCTCTAAAAAACACAAAAACACTTCAAACCTTTTTCATCCTTCGGGATCTTAATCAGGGAAATCTTTTCAGAAAAAAGAGTGTTGTTAACTTTTAGTTCTACCGCAAACGGTAACGCCTAAGTCACCAATGGTCGAGCTGCATACACCAACTGCTAGAACTGCTTGTTAACCCTACTCGGGCCTAAAAACTTTTGAACCAACCTGTGGTCTTTTTAGCCTGAACTACGTTTGCTCTGATCTTTCATACCAGATGAAAGTACATAGGCACAAGACGCGACGTCTTGGCGAGCAACCTTCCCCCCTTCGCCCGTAGTTAGCCGAACTACGTTGACTCTGACTTTCCCATTGCACGAGTGAATACGTAGGCACAAAGCGGCGATGCTCTGCCGAGTCTCCTTTATTTTTTCTTTTGTCCCTGAGACCTTTATCTAGATAGATGATCACCCTTTTAGATAGACAACAATGCGTGGATCCCGTCGAGTACGACGGACGTGAGGGGTGCTAATACCTTCCCCTTGTGTAACCGACTCCCGAATCCAGACTTGGTTGCGATGACCTTGTCTTTCCCTTTTCGTCAGGTTTTTCCGATTGTTTCCTTTCCCTCTCTTTGGGATAAATAACGAAAGGTGGCGACTCTTTTGTTTTCTGCCGGGTGTTTTTCGCAGTTGCGACACACATAAGGCCACCTCCCCGCGCTTTCAGGAGCATGGAACGATATGTTGTCCAAGGGGGCTTTAGGAAGGGCAACACCCTTCTTCTTAGAAGCTAGTTTCTTTGCATGCATGATGTCTTGTACATCATGTTCAACATTATTGTTTGATTCAGTATCAGACTCAGCCTTTCTCTTCCTTGACACAATAGCAACCTTGCTCCAAGGTTTATATGGTCCAACCACAAATTTCTAAGGTATCTTGGTTGGAGTGTCCTCAGCAGCCACACCCTTACCTTTTATGCACTTCAGTCTCTTGACCACACCAGAATGGAGACTCTTTGCAATGATCTCATCATCAGAAGGCAGGTCATCAACATTGACAACCTAGTCATTAGCCTTTCCAGCAGTACTCTCAGATGATTGACCCTTTGACTGAGATTCTTCTTCAGAAGATGATGTTCCACCATTTGCTTCGACATTTCTTACCACAGAATTAGCAAGGGTGTGAAGATTCCCTTTTGATTTTTCCCGATCCTCCTCTTTAACCGTATTCTCAACAACATTCTCCTCAGTCACTACCTCTGGTTCAGCAACCGGAGCAGATGTGGTGGGAAGAATCTGAGCCAGAGGTCTAGTAATCCCAACAATGTTCAAATGACTCCTTAAAGTTAAGGTTCTAGCAACCATTTGATTGATTCTCTTATGAGTATAAAATCTTTCTTTCTCATTCTTAGGGTTATAAAAAGAATTAAAGGTCTTTGGAGGATTACCTGTAGGGAGATCCTTAGATCTTTTCACAAGGAGTTTTTCAGGCTTGCATGGCACCATAGCCAGTGGAGCAACATCAATTACATCTGCAGCAGACAATTTTTTAGACTTAGCCCTAGCTGTTGAAGATGGAACATTCTCCTTCTTGGTTACCCCCTTAGAAGATTATTGTTGAGACATCTTGGCACACTAGAAAGTTGGAGAAGAATAAACTAGATTAGGGTTTTCTTCGAGCACGAAGGTGAAATAGTTTGTAAGGAAAGGAGCAATATGAAGGAGACGTGTGAGGGAGCGGTTTAGGTCACTTTGAAATGATTGATTTTGAAATCCTCTTTTTATTTTTTGGAACCATACATACATTTGAGTAATATTCCACAAATTAATTTCTCAAAACCCTCAATCATGCAAACCCTAATTTGCCCCTTAACTTCTCAATATGATTTTTGGAATCATTAGTGAGACTCAAGTTGTCACAGTAAGATATCACAACATCTTGTGTGACATTATGCTCAGTCAACATTTGTCTCTTCCATATGAGTTGAGAGCAACTCTCCCCTTCAACTTCTGTGGTCAAAATAGCAACATAAGCACACTTCTTTTCTCCAAGATCATCAATCAATAAGTATCTATGAAGAAGTTCCTGAATCCTTGAGGTAGTCAGATGTTGCAACTCTCTGTGTGACATCTTGGTTAGCTTTCCACATATTCTTCCATCATTAATATTCAGATTTGAAGTGTTTCTGCCTGCTGATTTTGACAAACTTTTCTTCATCTTCTGAATATGACCAAGCTTTTGATTCTTCACTTCATCTTTATTTGACATGGATGAACACTTTGTTTCTGGAGAAGTCCATACATAGCGGTTATTCTTGGATCTGCCTTTCTTCATAATAACTTCATCCATGTCATTCATTACCAGAGACTCAGATTTGGTAAAGTTAACCTTGAGACCTTGGTCACAAAGTTGGCTGATAGTTATCAAAATTGCATTTAAACCTTTGACAAGCCTCACATTATCAAGTCTAGGCTTCCCAACATAGTCTAGCTTCCCAACACCTTTAATTTTCCCTTTGGATCCATCTCTAAAGGTGACATATCCAGTGGCATGTGATTCAATGTCCACCTAGAAATCCTTGACACCACTCATGTCTCTAGAATAACCACTATTAAAATACCATCTTTCTCCAATAGATGTTCTTAGATAGGAATGAGCTATGAGAGCCATTGAGTCAGTCTTAGAAATCCACTTCTTCCTTGCTTTACCAGCCTTCCTTTTTATGGGTTGAGAGTCGAACTTGAGATACCCATGTAACTTGTAGTAGTAAGGTTTAATATGACCATACTTACCACAATGATGACATTTTCAGTTCTGCTTCTTTTTTACTGAAGAATTTTTCTGATGTCTGTGTTGATGTTGAGATATCCCTTTTGACATCTTCTGATTATGTTCTCTTTTAGGATGATCAGAACTCAATGTTGGATCTTTTATTTTATTCATCACAACTTGGTCATTATAACTAAGTCCTCTGATATCTTCAGCATCCCTCCTGAATTGAAGAATCTCATTTAGCACATCAGAAATGTTGTTTAGCATTCTAACAGTTTTGGTCATATTGTCAAGTTTAGAGTTGAGCAATACAACTTCCTCCTTTAGATCAGAGATAATGTCAAGATGCTTCAATCTTTCAACCTCAAGATTGATGATAACACTATGTTGATCCTCTCCTAGCTAAAATATTTCTGCACTTTTGGTGCACAACTCTCTATAGGAGTTAGCCATATCATTATATGAGATTTCTCTAATATCTGATTCTCCATCAGAGTCAATACCCTTGTAAGAGAGGAAACCTATTTACGTGATTCTCCTTCACTTGCAGAATTATCTTTAGACCATAATGTAGATAAGCCTTTCTTCTCCTTCTTGAGAAAGGTAAGACACTCAAATTTGATGTGCTCAAATCCTTCGCATTCATAGCACTTGATTCCTTTTCCTTTGCTATCTTTTTCTTCATTTTTGGACTTTCTTCCAAAATCCCTCCTTTTTTTTTGTTGTCGAATGACTGAGTCTTGATATTTGCTCTTGACTCTCCTTCCATACTCTTCAGCAATTGATTGTACTGTTTTCCAAGAAGCACAACAACCTTAGATAGTTCTTCCTTAGAATTTGTCTTACATTCATCTTTATTAGACACCAAGGCTAAAATTTTCTTCTTCTCAGACTTCTCACTGATAGCCACTTCAAACGTTTGTAGGGAACCCATGAGTTTATCTACCTTCAAGGTGTTTATATCCTGGGCTTCTTCAATAGCAATCACCTTCATATCAAATTTCTTGGGAAGAGATCTTAGAATTTTTTGGACCAACTTAGCTTCTGAAATATTTTCTCTAAGATCACTTGAAGTATTGGCTATATCAATGATGTTCATATGAAAGTCTTGAATACTTTCAACCTCTTTCATCCTTAAGTTCTCAAACTTGGTGGTGAGAAGTTGAAGTCTTGAATATTTCACCCTAGAAGTTCCTTCATGTGCAGTCTTCAAATTTTCCCAAGCATTCTTGGCAATAATACAATTCTTGATAAAACTGAATATATTCTTGTCAACACCATTGAACAAGGAATTCAATGCTTTGGAGTTACCTTGAGCAAACTTGTCATCTTCATCATCCTAGTTTTCCTCAGACTTAATCAGATCAATGATCTTCCCTTCCTTATCTCTGGCCTTTGGAGGATCCCATCCTTTTACCATAGACTTTCAAGCTTTACCATACATGGACTTGATGAAGGCCACCATGCACACTTTCCAATATTCATAATTGGATCCATCAAGAATGGGTGGTCTATTTAATATTCCTCCTTCTTTGTCCATTATACTAGAAAGTATCTTCTCTAAATATCACCCAGATGTATAGCAGAATTCCTGCTCTGATACCAATTGAAATTCTGGTAGCAGATCTCAGATGTCCCAAGAGATGTCGAGACACTTAATCTCTACTTCAAACACAATGACAATAAGGAACAAAATATAAATTGCAGAAAGTAAATAACACACAAAATTGTTAACCCAGTTCGGTGAGCAACAACACCTACAACTATTCCTAAGTATGATACCCTTCTCAATTCCCTTTCAATCACAGGAGTGACTGAAATTATCAACACAATACAAGAGAGGCTCACAAAGTACAGACCGTAGTACACATTAAGCAACAATGTAAATTTCACACCTCTCTTAGGTTAAAACTAACCTATTTATAACCATAAAGAAATCTTGATTTGGGCTTCAAAACATAGCAATTCGGTTCCACAAAATCTGCAACTAATTCTCCTCTAGAATAGTTTCTTCAATCCTAAGTTTCCTAAAGTATCTCCACACTTAGAAACAGCATCTTCAAATTATAATCAGAATCTCTGATTCCTCAATCTTGGACACCACATAAGGAAAGCAACTAATCCCAGAATAATCTAACAACTGGAATAAATAAGATAACAAAATTAAAAACTGAAAAATAACAGAAAAAGATGTTGAATCATCATGATAAAACATCGTGTCCAGCATCTTGATCTTCAGTTAGTTATTTACCATGTTAGGACATCTTGTCCAACATCTTGCTGATAAATTAGTTTTACCAAAATTGATGCCAACCACAAAGGCTTAGACTCATCATTTATCAACAATAACAACATTTGTCAACAACAACAACAATATCAACATTTATCAACAAAACGACAACAACATGACTTTTATTGAAAATATTTATGAAATGATCTAAAGTTTATCTACTTTGTATTGCCATGAAGAAAAAGTATAAGGCGGATGAAGCTTCCAAAATAGCTTCATACTTCTTATATTGTTTCTCCATATCAAAACAAACCATTTATGAACCACACCCATAGTATGAATTCTCTTGAACCAAATTTCAAAGTATAAACAAATTTCATAATGTTAACTTGTTTTGAAAACATAAACTAGCATTAATATAACTAGAAACATGACGCAAAAAAGAAGTAAATCATCCCACAACAAAGAGCAGCATGTTAACATAAACTAGCAGTACATTGTAACATAACAAACAACAACAACCACAACATACAAAAACTTGTCTACAATAACAACCAACAACAAATCACGTGAAATATAACAAGGTCTTCAATCTTCACGCCTAGCTGTATATTTGTGCAGTTCTCAAGGTCTTCAATCTTCATGCCTAGTTGAGTTAGTGCAGTTCTCAATGTCTTTATAGTTCTCAAGGTCTTCATCTGATTCAGAATCACTGGCATCCAGATTAATTAGGTCATTTATAATAGCTTCTACCTTATTCATCTTTTCAGGGTTAAGATTCTTGAAATGAATCTTCTTATAGCCTATTCCATTAGACGGTTCAACAACAATAATGTCATCCCTAATAGATTCAACCTTTTTTGGCTTTGTTCAACCATAGCTCCCTCATATCAATAACCGTTTTTGTAACCTTAATCTCGTGGAAAAGTTTGTCGCTCCTACTATTCATGTTGAGAGAAGGATCTAAAATCAGAACAAAAAAAGAAACCCTTTTTTAGACTAACATACAACAACAACAACAACAACAACATAAAACAACAACAACATATAACAAAAAAAACATAAACTTTTGAACAAGAAGAAAATCATGTGAAACATAAAAATAACATACACGAAAAAGAAAGAACAAGGAAGAAGAAGAATAAATTTATGTATGAAGCGAGAGCTAATAACGAAGAAGAAGTGAGAAAATGTGTGCTAGGGTTTTGCTGTGATAGATACGACGATATTGTTAAGAAGCAAGAGTTATTTCGCTTATATTATATATGAGTAAACAATTTCACAACAGTTGTATTAAAAAACTGTGATAAAATGTAACGACTTTCACAATGATTCACATTAACAACCATGGTGATAGGTATTTTAATTTTAATCTATATATTATAATTATAAGGACAACACTAATTGTAACGAAAAAGTAGAAAATTGTTGGAGCTGGGATTCGAACCCTGTCACTCCGTAAATGTATAATCATGGTTTATTAGTTTGACCGTAGTGAAATGTATTTTAGTAAATATGACTAAACAAAACGCGTCCAAAAATGAGATATTACCACGGCTAACAATCATATTGTTGTAGTTTAGTGTGACAAAAAGTATATTTTATAGTAGTGGCAACATTTGTTTCATCCACTTGAGGTTCCTTCTTGTTTGCATTGCACTCTCTTACAAAATGACCAAACTTTTGACAAAGAATTGTATCTTGCCCTTATCTATCCTTCTCCTTTCATTTCTAAAGTTGCTTTGACCACCATTTTTGTTGCAACTGCTCTCAGCCTTTTGACAAGCCGAATTCTTGGATTTTAGGATTCTCTTCCACCAAAATTCTGAAAATTCCCTTTACTCTTCATGGGTCATTTCCCCTTTGATTTATTGTCTTTCTCGTTGAAACAAGCGTGTAAAGCAATCTCCTCCTTTGCTTTATCACAATTTTCTCCTCCATCATTTGCTCATGTTCCTTAAGAGAGATTTGAAGCTCCTCCTTGCTCATGGTCGTAAGTTCTTCTGATTTCTCAATCCCTACAACAATGTTATCAAATCTTGCCATCAAAGAACGCAAGATTTTTGCAACACATATTTTTCTGTAACAGTTTCTCCCTACACCCTTACTTGGTTCGCCAACCGAGTAATTCTCATCGTGAAATTGTTGATGGTGTCCTTCTCCTCTATTTGAATTAACTCAAATTGTCGTTTGTGATTTTGTAACCTCATAAACTTTGCCTTGTTAGCCCCTGCGTATGCCTTCTTCAATGATTCATAATCATCAACTTTCTCAAAGTTGTCTGAATCCACACATTGATGGATAAAAAATAATGTCTTGAAATCTTTCTTCTTTTGTTCCTTATGTTTTGCTCGTTGTGCATCCATTTCACCTTTGAGAAGAAGATTCACACAGTTCTTTATCACTTCAATAACATCTTGGTACCCAAACAACACATTCATTTGCTTGCACCATTTATTGTAGTTCTTTGCATTAGGGATGGGTAAGTTTGTAGTGATTCTTTCATTGGAGAATGAATTCATGTTACACACTACGTGTTTGGTGGATCAAACCATGCTCTTGATGCCAAATGTTAGAACTTAGAACCACAAGGTTGGTAACTATGGAGTAATTAAGTGTGGAGAGAAAGAAAGGGGGAGAGAACTAGAGAAAATACAATTGAGGGTGAAAATGCATATTAACATTGATTGAGATACCTCTTGGGTATTTGTACAAATTATAATTGATTATGACACAAGTAGTAACAAAAACTGAAAAATAACTGAAAACTGAAAAAATGTCTAATTGTAAACAGTTACGTAAAATTTGTAACCGGTTACATCTATTTCTAAAACACTCACTACAACAAATAATGTTTTTCATGACGAAGCTTTCACCTCGAACAATAGAAAACTGATGTATAAATCCAAGACATACTATTTTTTATTATTTAAAATATATATATATATATATATATATATATATATATATATATATATATATATATATATATATATATATATATATATATATATATATATATATATATATATATATATATATATATATATATATATATATATATATATATATATATATATATATATATATATATATATATATATATATATATATATATATATGTTCTCTCGATTTTTAATAAAGTCAAGATGAAAAAATAACTTAGTACAAGCTTTGATTCCCAACTATTGCAGTTTATGATTTGATTTGTTTATAAATGTAAACAAAATGTTCTAACCCTTCGGTTTTATATTCAACCGAGGCATACAATAATAATAACATTTTATTATAAAATCACTCGATAAATAGATTTTACCTTAATCCTTACTACTGTGAAGTCGCCCCAAGCATCATATTTTTTAGATGAACTGCAAGATAGAAAAATAATCAATGTTCTTCTATCTTGAACAAAATATTTTTCTATCCTTGCAGTCTATGTCACATAATGGTGCTGATGTTGTATTTTTTGGAATAACTCTCAATTAAAGAAGGGTACTCAGTTGATATATTACAAGTGCAAAAAATCATTCTTGCTTCAAGTTAATCAAAGAATAGAGTTTAACCAACAATGAAGGGAGCTCAATATTTGAAAAGAGCTTAGTTGATAGATTGCAAGTGCAGAAAATCATTCATGCTTCAAAAATAATTGTTTTAATGGGTATCCAACAAAATCTGAATATCACCGAAGATTTATTGTTAACAATGTATTTAAATAAATAAATATATATATATATATATATATATATATATATATATATATATATATATATATATATATATATTAAACAGACACCTCATTTTTTTTTAAAAATCGAGGTGATAGTTAATAAAACACCTCGATTTTATAATAAAACTGAGGTGGTTAGTAATCATATTTTACTACCGTCCATTTCTATCATGAGTTGCTACTACAAATCTCTGGGATGGATTACAAGTGCAGAAAATAAAAATTATCATTGGAAAAGAGATCTCTGGCATCTTGCATGAGACCTGGACATGTAAAATAAAAGTTCTCATTAGAAAATAGATTTTACAATGCATATTTAATATTCTGTCTAAACAATGTATTTAAAAATAAAACAGCTTATTCACCTCAATTTTTTTTTGGCCAATTTTTTAATATATTCAACGCCCTTAAACAAATATTTGTCATCCATTTAATGATTATCAACACTCATAAATCTATCATTAGTGATCTTCGTGAAACCTAAGGGACGTCCGTTATAAAAGCTTGCCAAATATGGATAATATAATCTATATGGAACATGACACGCTTGAAACATAAATACATTTGGAAAAGTTCTGTAAGATGGATTGCAAGAGCAGAAAATCACTTGGGTTTATGGTTTGTTTTCTTAAATATTTATTTGAGAATAAAATCATATATTTGATATCTCCTATCCCAACATCACTAAATGCTAAACTAGCCGATACCTGGTGCATTTGACATGCCATTTCCGCTAACTCCTTTTGACGAACGTCTTTAGCCTTACTTGAGAAATATGCATAATCTTCTTTAGAAACAAAGGACCTAATTTCCCCAATTGTTCGAGGACTAGGAAGAACAAGAAATGTATGAGACGAGGCAAACGAGGTCGGCAACAAACCTTTCCTAGGACCAAAACTTATATGGTCTTGGAAGGCTAACCGAGGCCTTTCTCCCATATGGTCTATAAATAGGGGGAATTTTCGCAGTCGACCTGTGGGAGGGGTTCTACCTACCATGCATAATGAAAAGTGCAAAATATCCTTCGCCGTGGGCTGGTAAGGAGAATCCTAGATTTTTGTTGAGAGCGAGAAAAAAAGGTTGAGTTCAGACATACCAATTGAGGACCATGTGACTGGAACTCCTCTAGTAGATGTCACGTTGACAGCCTAGAAAGGCAAAAGGACAACCCTAGAATTCATCTTCATTTGCAACATATTTTAATGACATGTCATCTTATCTACACAAGTGGTCACCAAGAAAGAAGTAAAGAAAAGAAGAAATTTTGTATGTTACTCACCAAAGATGACATGCATTACCTGTTTGGTAGCGAACTCCACTAATATAGAATTTCTATGTACCATTTATTTTGTTTCTTTAGCACCGCTCTAAAAGGAGCAACACCGTTAATGAAACCCAAGCCGCCAAATAAGGCCACTAGTTTCCTCTTCAAATAGGATTCTTCATGGGACAATTCATCCTATGTGTAAACATAAGACCTCACGTTTGTCAAGAAATAACTCTTAGGCCAAAACTTGGATAATTTTCCTGAACATCGGTAACGCTGATCAAAGTTTATGTTACATATGCTAGCATGAACGACCTTGGTAAGGGGCATAACTAGGTAATATCGGTCCTTGAATTTCTTCATGCTCTCGGAGTAAAACTCAAAATTCTTACTATTATGTCTGAGAGATATCATACCTTGGCCCTACGCAGAATCAGACCTTGACCTCTGAGTGTCAAGGTCAACACAATTTTCTTATAGTCGCACCATATTGGAAGACTTTGATGTAAGCCTAACTCATGGGGTGCATTTTCCAAAGAGCTATTGTCATGTGATTTAGAAACCCCACCTTGAAGTAATTAAAAGGAAGACAAAAAACCTATCAAAGAAAACAAGCACTCATGAAGAAAGATGACATATCCATCACACTTATTTCATATCCTCTTATTCCCATCGGGGGAAGCACCCCCATTCTGAGGAAGAATCCACCTCAGTGAAGGCATGATCTAGATCACTTTTACCAACAAAGGTTGAGACAGTAGCCAATGTTTCTTGATCTACCAACATAATTATGTTGTCTTTTATCACATATCGGGCTCCTAGATGAGAGTTATGCATCTAAAAGTTTTGTCATCATACAAAGAGAAACAATCGTATATAAAAGCATGAGGCTGGTGTAAGATTAGGTTTCGCCTCCTTGTCAAAGGTCATTTATGGTAAAGAAACTCGTAAGGGCCAAAAACCCTAACGTCTTCCTCAAGTATGACTTAATTGATTTTATCCATGAATTTCATAATAATGCTAGGCTACTCAAGGCAATTACTTATGCTTTTTTTAGCTTTGATCCCTAAGTCCAAGAATCCTCAAGGGTTGGAGGATTATAGACCCATCTGTCTAGTAGGTGTTTTATACAATATACTTTCTAAAGTTTTAGTCGCAAGGTTAAAGAAAGTCATAGGGAAAATCATTTATAAGAATTAATCAACCTTCATCCTTAGTAGAAAAATGTTTAATGGAGTTTTGGTGGAAAATGAAGTGATTGGTTTAACATTAAAAGCAAGAAGAATTGTATGCTTCTCAAAGTGGAATTTGAGAAAGCATATGACAATAAGAGTTGGAATTTTTTTTAGAGATTTTCTTAGGAGGTTGGGGTTTGGTAGTAAATGGATTCAATGGATAGAAGCATGTCTCTTTTCTATCCATGTGTCAATTTTAGTTAATGGGAGTCCCATAAAAAAGTTCAAGGTAGATAGAGGTTTGGGAAAAGGTGATCCACTATAACCATTTCTCTTTGTGATGATTGTTGAAGGTATTAATGGGTTGGTCAATAAAGCAGTTGAAATTGGAGAGTTCCAGGGGTTTAGGATTAATGAAAATGTCAATCATGGCATCCTCCAATTTATAGATGATACTTTGCTTGTTTATATGGGGGGCTGGAAGAACTTATGGAGTTTGAAATCTATCTTGAAAGGATTTGAATTGGTGTCAGGCCTAGGGGTTAACCTCTGAAAAAGCAATTTGTATGGGGTCAACTTGAGTAAGAATTTTATTCAAGTTGCATCTACATTCCCTCTTTGAAATGAGGATGATATTCCTTTTATCTTCTTAGGAATATTAGTAGTAATCAATCCTAGAAGGATAATAGGTTGGAATAATCTAATTAATAATGTGAAAAAAGATTATCTACTTGGAAGAGTAAACAACTATCTATAGAAGGCAGAGCCACTACAATTAATTCTACTTTAAATATCATTCAAATATTGTCAACTTTCTTTTTATAAAGCTCATGTGAAGATTTGGAAATACTTGGATAAGATTCAACAAAATTTCCTGTGGGGTAGATCAGAACTTAAAAGGAAGATTCATTGGGTTAGCTGGAAAAAACATATGTAAAGCAAAAAGCCAATGAGGCCTAGGGATTAATAATATAGAAGACTTCAATATATCACTCTTGTGCAAATGGAAATGTAAGATTTTGGTGGACAAGAATGCAATTTGATATGATATTCTTAGATCTAGCTATGGAAATGTGGAATTAGAAGTGTTTGGATTAAACTCTAAATGACGGAATATAATGAAGCCTGTTTGGTGGAAGGATATGAAAACAGTAGGAAGAAAAGAAGGGATTGAGCAAGCAGGTTTTGTTGGAAATGTGCATTGTGTGTTTAGGGAATGGATACAATATTCCATTTTGGAAGGCATCATGGTCTAGAATTGAGTTTGCAGACAAAGTTCCCTGATTTATACGTAGCTAACAAGAGCCACGATAATTCAATAACAAATATGGGATATTGGTGCCAGGGGCAGATCCAAACATTATATATTGGTGTGACTAAAAATGAAATAAAGTATGAACTAAATTATATTCAAAATAAGAAATAATATTGTTTAATAAAGTACATTTACAATGAAAATCGCATACTATCAATTTCTTGAAAATGAGCTCAAATAACATCATTGTTAATTGTTCCAAGAACATCTCTTTCTATAAAAGTTACAAGACAATCATTTAACTATTGATCACTCATTTTGTTACATAGTTGACTCTTTACAAACTTCATAGATGAAAAAACACGTTTCACGCTTGTAGTTACTACCCGTAAGACTAAATCTAACTTTAGAAGCTTATAAACCATATCAAATGTGTTGCATTTATTTGCTTCCAAAAGTTTTGCACAAAGATCTGAAATTCCTTTTAAATTTGAAAATTTAGGGTCACATCAAAAATTTCTAACATAATTTTGAAGTTGATGTCACACTACCACTTCCGGAACATCTATAAAATCATTTGGATAACGCTCAACCGTCCTTAATAGTTTTTTCACATCAAAAGCTGCAAATGACGACGAGGGACTCAAACATGAAACACATTGTAAAAGTTCAGTATTATCTTCATCAAACCTAGCATTGAGTTCATGTAATTGGAAATCTAAAACACTAAACAAACAATCATGCTTATAATGATGCAAATTAGAAACACCAGAAATTGTAGCATGTTGTATATGTTTCTTCCCTTACACATACGGTGCATCCATATCTAGCACATCAATATCATGCTTATTGCAAATTTCCATAACCTTATATATAAGTTCTTCCTATCCATTATTCCTCATTTCTTGTAATTCTTGTTTGGTAGCATTGACAATTGACAAAGCATTCAAAGATCTTGATCACGCTTTTGTAGCACTAAACTTTAATCATTTGTAAATCCTCAAATCTCAACCATCATATATAACATGAAGATAAAATCAAAAGACTGAAGCACATCTAACAAAAGCATAGTTTCACCATATTTTTCAAATGATGTATCCTTCCTGACTTATTCAAGTACTCCAATAATGGCACCATACAAAGTCATCAAACTAGTGATAATCCTAAAGTGGGAACCCCAACAAATGTCACCTGCTCTATCAATAGATGATTCTTGTTTTAATCCACTACCAGTCTCTATTTGGACCTCTTCAATCAGTTTAGTAAACTGAGTTACTTGTTTGTCTCGAAGAAATTCTTGTCTCTTGTTAGAAGATCGTATGAAATTAACAAGAATATTGATCGTACTGAAAAAACCATTAACATATTTGTGAGTCTTAACACATGCAACAAGTGCCAATTGAATTTGATGGCCGAAACAATGTACATAATAAGAAGATGGATTCTTATTTTGGATTAAAGTTCTCAAACCATCAAACTTACCTCATATATTGTTGGCTTCATCATATCCTTGCCCCCTAATACTAGATAAGCTCAAGCCATTAATAGACAACAACTTTTCAAGTGTCTCCTTAAGTGACTTAAGACTTGTTTCTTTAACACTTACAGTGCCAAGAAACCTTTCTTTTACCAAACCTTCATTATTAACATAGCAAACAACAACAACCATTTGTTCTTCACCACCAACATCACCAGATTCGTCAATTAAAACACAAAACACACCATCTACAAAATCACATATAACTTGTTGAGTTATTTCACATGCAAAAGCAGCAGCAAGATCCTTTTGAATCTTAGGGGCAGTCATAAGGTTATTTCTTGGAGCACAATCTATTACAGTAGCGATCTCTGGGTTAGTTTCCTTTAGAGTGTCCACCAACTCAAGAAATGACCCCTTAAATAAAGAGTTAATGGACTCGTCACTCCCTCTAAATGGCATATCACACCTCAAAAGAAACTTAATAGCTATAAGAGACATGTTTACACAAACACGATATTCTACATTCATTTGCTTAGTTTTATTGGAAAACACAACCTTAATACTTTGGTTTGGGTTCATGAGAGCGTAACTCATATGCACATAATCAACATGACTATTGGAAGAAGTAGCTTGATTAGCCAATCTTTGAGCATTATACCAATCACCAAAACCCTCTCACACAAAGTGATCTCCCCCATATTTAGAGTCATTTTTAAACAAAAAACATGGCAAACAAAATGCTAGGTCCTTAGATTCACTATAATCAATTAAGTCATATAAATTAAACTGATTTTTGCAAAATCAACGTCTTTGTTTACCTTGAACATTCCAAGGGTAAACGAAATTGTGAGGAGGTTGATGACAACCTATTTTTAAATAAGCTTTCCTTACCTCATTTTGGATGTCAGGATGATAGCTTGAAATTGGAGGCTTAATTCTTGGATCCCTTTCCAACAATTCATAATTAACAACTTTAATACTCTCACTTGGATGTTGATTTTCTTATGCTTGTAGATTTTTCAAAGAAGTAGCTTTGTCTTTAAAAAGCACAAGAAAAAATTTCTTCATCCTACAAAGAGAACAATGAAATAATTTAAAATAGTTATTCAAACTATAAAGAGAACAGTAAAACCAATTGATTATAAAGGAAATCATTTATGAGACCTTGAAAAAAATGATTTTTTTAACAGATTCAGGTTTTAGGGTTCATCTCAAAAAAGAGAAAAAAATAAGTTAAAATTAAAATACTCGCTTTACCTTTGATTTTCAATCACCAATAAATAATTGCAACCAAGCCAAGTGAAAAAATTAGAGAAAGAAAATAAAAGATTAATAAATATGAGAGGAAGAAACAAGCATGAAAGATTGTGAAATTTGAGAGATAGAGAAAAATAAGTTACTGTAATATATATATATATATATATATATATATATATATATATATATATATATATATATATATATATATATATATATATATATATATATATATATATATATATATATATATATATATATATATATATATATATATATATATATATATATATATATATATATATATATATATATATATATATATATATATATATATATATATATATATATATATATATATATATATATATAAAAGTGAAGGAATTAATTTCGACGAGAGAAAGAAAAGTGAGTTAATAATATTTATTTTCTTTTATTAATTATTATGTGTTTATATATAATATAAAGAAATTAATTATTCTAATAATAATATTTAATGTATATAATATATAAAAAAATTATTAAAAAAACTGGTGTGGCCAGCCTGTATGTAAGTCCGCCCATGATTGGTGCAATGAAGAGTATTTGTGGAGAATCTTAGATCTGGAGGTTATTCGAGACTCTTTCTCCAATGATAGACTAAACGATTTGATTAAATTGTTGACTGAATTAAGAACTATTAAGGATGTTAAAGATAACTTTGAATGGAAGGGTGAGAGTAGCAAAATACTTTCAGTGCAGTCTTATTACAGATCTTTATAGCTGGATATGAATCTGGTAGACCTAGATGAAGATCTGCTGAAAGCCTTGAATGAGGCTTGGAGGACTAAAATCCCACCAAGAATTAAGGTCTTTAGTTTGAGGTTGTTCCTCAACAGGATGCCTAGCAAAGATCAACTTAGGATAAGAGGAATTCTCACATACCATCAGGAGTTTCTTTGTGTTTTCTGCTTTAAAGAGGATGCAACTTTTGATCACTTATTTTTCCATTGTCAAGTTTCAAAGCAAGTATGGAAGGTCGTGGAAAGTCGAGCATGTGAAGATATTGACAACAACCCTTCAAGTTGGAATAACTTCAACTAGTTTAGTAGAAAGCTAAAGAAGGTTAAAATATGAAAAGAAAGCCTTATTTTGTGAGAAAAACTTGGTGCATTTCGTCAAAGAGAAACAACATATTATTCCAAGATGATGTTTGTAATGTAAACAATATAGCTCTATCCATAAAAATGTTAGTTTGGAAGTCGAATGTAGTAGGCGAGTTATTCAATTCTGTTTGTAATTTTCGCAACTTCTTCATTGCTCCATTATTTGCTTAAGTAGTTGATTGACTTATGCATTGGAACTTTTACTTTTTGTGGTTGTATTTGGGATTGAGTACCCCCTGTATTGTATTTAATTCCCTTTTGATTAAAAAATATGAAAAAAGCAATATTAATTATGAGAATTGACGGTTTGACGTAGATTAAAGTGTGTGTGTGTGTGAGAGAGAGAGAGAGAGAGATTTTCACTCCTGCCAAAAAGTGTTTGAAAAATAAAGTACAACTTGCTAATTCAAAGAAGTTTAGATTGATTCAAGAAAACACATTTGTTCATTAATTTGACTGGTGAACTGATCGAGTCAAATTGATATACTTTAGGTAAATTGTATTTTTTATCTTTTGATTTTTACAGGTCATCCTACCCTCTAGTTTATGCTCCAATCGATAGAATCAAATTTAAAAATCATGTATATAAGTTTAATTTTAGTGTTGAGTGGTGAAAGATTCTTTACATGATCATAAACACACAAATTTATAATAGAAGTGAATGAATAATATAAATGACTTAATGGGAATTAGATCCTTTTTCAAATATTTATGTAATGGAATCTTAGTTACGGGTGGTAAAACAAACTTGATCCATCAGACATATATATTTTGCTTGCATTTTTTTTTTGTGGGACTGACTAAAATTTTAGGTATGCACTCACTGATGTGTCTGCCTTGTCCTGCCACGTTTTTTTACGGCTTTTGCAGAATGGGGTTAAATGGGGCATACATGCTTTTTTGTCACCCTAGATTTCAACCTCATACTAAAAAGTTAAAAATATATAAAACATAAAATATAAAATTAGTTTAATACTCTTTTTAGTTCTGTATCGTAACCTCGAGATTTATTTTGGTTCCTTAATGTTAAGAAGTTTCATATTGATCCTTTAACTCTTCAAAATGTTTTTTATTAGTCTTTTTTTGTCTAATTAACGACAAATTTAACGACTAGTTTTTGAGTTTTTTCGTCGCTAGTAGGACAAAAAAGATTAATATGAAATATTTTGAAGAGTTAAGAGACTTATATAGACCATTTTTAAATTAAGGGATTAAAATGAACTCCGAAATTAAGATACGGAACCAAAAAAAATAAATATTAAGCCTTGATAATAAGGTAAATAAAAAATAATTTCAACCAAAATTTAAATTTAAATTTTCTTAGACCTGTTTGTTTGAGTTTTTTTAAATGATTTTTATAATATTATGTATTTTTCTTTTAAAAACAATCTACAATTTAGTGAAAAAAAATTCAAATGAAAAATAGGTAATACTATAAAAACAATTTACAGTTAAATTTAAATGTTTAAGTTTCTTTAAATGATATTTATAGTATTACTATATTTCATCATTTTACTATAATATTTTTAAATATTAAAATTTTAAAAAAATCATTAAATTTGAAACTATTTTAATAACTTTTCATAAAAATTATTTTCACCCTTTTTGAAAATTTTGTGATTACAATCATATTTTAATTTTTATTAAAAAGTACATTTATGTTACTTAATTTCAAAATTAAACTTTTAATTTATAAAAATAAATTTGAAAAAGTTTTAATATTTAAAAGAATGTTTTTATAAACATTATTTTTTAAAATATAAAAAAAAAACTATTTTTCTTTAAAGCTAATCGAACTGCACAAAGTTAAACCAAAGCAAAAATTACTGCTACCTAATCTAATCCAGTGAGTTTACGAGACTAAAGTTGACCCAAAACATGTAATTAGGACTCTCACGCTCTCTGTTTGTCACGTTCCTTCCTGGGGTGTGGTGGTGGGTGACAATGTTTGTATTCTCTTAAAAAAATGTGGTACACAACACTTTCATAGTTTTCTTCTTTCTCTCTCTCTTTTTCTCGTGAACTTTTAGATAAATTTTATGTTTTTTTTCATAAATAAATAAACAAATCTGCTTGAAAGGTTGTGAAAAAAGTATTATTTTTTGGAGAAAAAGAAATATAGAATATTGTTCCTTTCTGTCTGTTCCTCTCTTTCAGTTTCTGTTTGTGTGTGTGTCGTAACAAAAGAGGAAGGGGCACAACACACAAATCTTAAATCATAGGAAAAATCAAAATACTAAAAACTGAAGTAGAGAATGAATGGAGTTACTCACCTTGAACTAGGTGACTCTGAGTTTGTTGAACTTGATCCAACTGGTAGATATGGCAGAGTATGTATACCTTCTCTCTCTTCATCTCTCATTTCACTTTCTCTCTCTATCCTTAGTTTTCTCAGTTTGATGTTTTTTTTTCCCTTCAGTACAATGAAATCCTCGGCAAAGGAGCTTCAAAGACAGTGTATGTATAAAAATTTACAAACCCATTTCTTTAATATTGTTATTAGCCTTAAATTTCAAGTCTTTTTGGTTTTTCAAGTTGGTTTATTCATCTGGGCTAGTGTTGATTTCTTCAGAATTTGAGCTTCTCTTTGTTTTTTGTGAGTTTTGTAGAAATGGGAATCTGATATAGATTTGTTTTTTTTGCTGAGTTTTTGTGGTTGGATTCTCAATTGATGCAGATATAGAGCATTTGATGAGTATCAAGGGATTGAAGTTGCTTGGAATCAGGTCAAGCTTTATGATTTTCTCCAAAGTCCTGAAGATCTTGAGAGGCTTTACTGTGAAATTCATCTCTTGAAAACATTGAAACACAAAAACATTATGAAATTTTACACCTCTTGGGTTGATACTGCTAATAGGAACATCAACTTTGTCACTGAAATGTTCACCTCTGGTACACTTAGACAGTAAGTTCCTAGTTCCAACTGCTGTTCCTCCTTCTATGTTGCATCATTTTTTTTTCTGGGTGCATTTTAGATCTTGTATTGGTTCTTCATCTTTTGAGACTCGTGCTTGTTTTGATTTTCAAATAGGTATCGGTTAAGGCACAAGAGAGTTAACATAAGAGCGGTGAAGCATTGGTGCATACAGATCCTGAGAGGACTTCTGTATCTACATAGCCATGACCCGCCAGTGATCCATAGAGATCTCAAATGTGATAACATTTTTATCAATGGAAATCAAGGGGAAGTCAAAATCGGGGATCTTGGTCTTGCAGCAATTCTTCGAAAATCCCATGCTGCACATTGTGTAGGTATGCTTAGCTTATTTAATTTCGTTAATCATTATCATACATTATACGGTAATCAATGGAAGGTGTGGCTAACATAATCATTAATGCCAATTAGTTCACTTGGTCGATACCTTTTTTGAAATGATTTGATGATGGCATAAGAACCGTAACTTTTTTCCGGCTGCACAAGTAGCGCTTTTATGGTAATTGACTAAGGATCGGTGATTCTAGTTGGACGACCTTTATCTTTTACACTTCTGTTTTCCTAGGAACGCCCGAGTTCATGGCACCTGAAGTATATGAAGAGTCGTATAATGAACTAGTTGACATATATTCCTTTGGAATGTGCTTATTAGAGATGGTCACATTTGAATATCCCTATAGCGAATGTACTCATCCGGCTCAAATATACAAGAAAGTTATTTCTGTAAGTTTTTTTACCCGTAATCTCTCCGCGATTGTTATACGAGATTTTTCTATGGTGAATAGATTTCTTTCGCATTTTCTGTCACCAGGGTAAAAAGCCAGATGCTTTGTATAAAGTTAAGGATCCAGAAGTGCGGCAATTTGTTGATAAATGCTTGGCCACAGTGTCTCTAAGGCTTTCTGCAAAACAGCTACTAGACGACCCTTTTCTTCGAATAGATGATTATGAATATGATTTGAGACCTGTAGATAGTGGAGAATTCGATGACTTCATTCCCCTCATCAGAGATCCGCTTTTTGATTTTCATCGGAGCTATAGTAATTTCAGTAATGAATACTCCAATGGTTTTGGATATGAAGGAGACTCGTATTCTCATCCAGCTGACAATGAACATTGTGGAATAGAACTTTTCGAGCACCACGATGATGAACCCTCCGAACATGTTGACATAAGTATCAAGGGCAAGCAGAAAGACGACGGTAGCATATTTTTGAGACTAAGAATTTCAGATAAGGAAGGTAACATAGGCGATTTTCATTTTTTAAGTTCTATATATATAAATGAACTTATATGCCACGTGTCATATCTTAGTGCTTCAAATTTATCCACGCGCCCGTGCTTTTTTGTTCAATTTTCGTGCTTTGGCACGGTTTTACTAGTGTATATTTAATGGTCTAATTTAATTGTATGACACAGGCCACATTCGGAATATTTATTTCCCATTTGACATAGAGATGGACACAGCAATAAGCGTGGCGACTGAGATGGTTGCAGAACTTGACATAACCGATCAGGATGTTACCAGCATAGCGGAAATGATAGATGGAGAAATTGCTTCTTTGGTACCTGAATGGCAATCAGGACCGGGAATCGTCGAAACTCCCCGTTTTGCAAATCAAGGCTTCTGCCGCAATTGTGTGTCGAATCATACTTCAAGTGGCTCCCTCATGGATTACCTTTCACATAATCAAGGTAACTTGCAACTTCCTGAATATTGTAAGCACGGATGTGCCTCAATGCACGGCCGGTTCGAGGAGATTACTTTCCCATCGGAGGAGTGTGACAATCGTGTTAGAGAGAATCTGAATGTGTCAAACCGATCGGACAGTTTGCAGTATCAGGGGGTATGGAATCAGCATGAAAGCCGTGAACTGAGTCCAGTGGAATCTGATCAAAGTCATTCTGACGAACAAAACGACCAATTAGATAAATCAATATCAGCTGAAGACCAAGGACAGATTGTTTCGGAAAATAACTTTCCCCCAAATGCAACAATTTCCCCAAGATATTCATCAGGAACTCATGATTTCTCCAATATCCGTTCGTTATATTGCGCTCTCAACAATGATTACGAGAAAGAGATCCAAAAGGAACTAAGATGGCTCAAAGCAAGATACCAGATGGAGTTACGAGAACTCAAGGATCAACAACTCGGGATAACAGATGATAAATCTTCTCGTAGCAGTAACAGTAACAAAGAGCACAAAACAAATTACGCTGTTATAAAAGGAGGAATCAATGGAATTCGCTCGAAACCTGTTCATAAAAGCAGCCCCGATTCGGACGCTGAAAGGGCCGAAAATTGTGAGGCGATAGAGTCCCCTGGAGAAGGTATAGTTACTGCAAAGAGTTTTTATACCGGCTCGTTGCTTCCGCATTCTCTGCACAGGACAGTTTCCCTCCCTGTTGATGCATTTGATATATAATTTTCCTGAATTCTTTTGTAGATTATAGAGTTTATACATGAATTTTCACATGGAGGCTATATGGTCTCTATATCACCCCCACCCTTAGTACCATTGAATTGAAATTGGATAATTGACATTATAATTTTGCATTTTGAATCTGATTTCTAAAGTCAAAATGCAAATCATTGAACCTTTATCTTGATCTGATGACGCTGATTTGAAACTAGTCCTGATAACGCAGCAGTCTTGAATCTTTTTAGGAAATTTTACTGTCTATTATGATATTCTCTGATATGACAGATTAACATGTACATTTGCGCGCAGAAGATATACCGACTTGAAACTTAAAAAAATAAAAATTTTAAAGAATTGATTTGACTAGGCAATCAATTTTTTATCCATGTATTATTGGGCATGTCGATACTGCATGGGTGTTAGTATCCAATGGGATGCTATAAAAATTTCTTCCATCATGCTTTTCTTTTTACTCAATCATGAATGCTGAGGTTGTTTTTCAAAGGCAATCAATTATTAATTGGACCCAAGAAATGAATGATAGGCCCACCAAAAGAATCAAATTCTCTGTTTATGCCAAATGCCAGCTAAGCCAGTTGCTGACTGATATATATATTTTTTAGAATTAGGATTGATTTAATTTAGTGGCCTCAATTTAGCTGACTTTCTTCAATGACTGATTTAATTATTTGGTACAAGAAAATATCAATCGGTTCTTTAAACAGTTGTTTGTAATATATTTTTTTATGGCAAAAATATTTCATTAAGCAAAGACAAAAAAAGGAACAATCAAAGCAGTCTCCACGTAGAGATAATCTCGGATTTAAGTTCAAGACCTATACAATTTTCCAATCCAACCAAATTATGGGCATTAACATTAAGCATCCTAGATAAAAACATGTCAGAGGAAACCTTAAAATTGATAAGCAAAGATCTGCAATCTGCAACAATGCAACAATGGATTCTAGGATAGCATTGACCAAAGTTGAGTAAATACAGTCCACTACAACCAGGGCATCCAAATGAATTATAATCCGCTCCAACTTCAACTCATGGGCAAGAACAAGACACAATCTGATGGTCAGCATTCCAGCCACAACTGGTTCCACTGATATGCTCTCTTTCTTACTGGCAGCAAGGAGAATTTCCTTATCGTGGTTCTTAATGATACAACCAAGTGACACAAATCCCTCGTTGAAAACATCTGCATCAACCTGTACAATTTGAAAATCCTTGGGATTTGATTTCAACGTAGAGTGCACTGGAAGCTTTTTCTTGACACCAATCTCGGGATTCCATTTTTTAAAGTCACTCATGTTTTCAAGTGCTTCCTCTGCCATTCTAATTGGGTTCATGTTCTTGTGTTGATAAGCTGCAAGTTGCGTGCATTCCAAATCTTTTGGAGCATAGAACACAACAATTGGGTGTTTAAAAGATCACCGCAAGTTAATAAACTCAGCATCCAATCATTGATTCCCACCGCAGAAGGAATGCAATAACTCGGAATTGAGGAGAAGAAAGTTTGCTTTGCAAATTCGCAATGCAAGAACAGATAGTGCACAGATTCGACAGCAGAGTGGCAAAGAGAACATGAGACATCTAACCTGATACATTTTTTATGGAGATGATCTTTGGTGGGCAATATATTCTTTGCTAACCTCCATAGAAAGTTTCGGGTCCTAGTGTGGAGAGGGGAGCGCCAAATTTCCTTCTAAAGTTTCTGATTAGGGATGCACGAAGGATCGAGGTTTTTCACCGCTTTATTTAGCATACATGTGTGGTACATTGAACGGAGTGAGTACTCTCCATCCTTTTTATGGTGCAAAATTAACTTGTCATCAATGTGCTCTAATGAGAAGGGAATGCTAACAATCTGTTTTGTTTCCTCCGGGTCAAAACTAGAGAATATCAGGTCCCTCTTCCACCGACCCAAGTCACCATCAATGAGACCATTCACCTTGGAATCCACCTCTAAACCTCTCACTGGACTGAGGATTTTGAAACTTACGTTTTCCGGGATCCAACTGTCCTTACAAACGAACACTTTCTCTCCATTGCCAATCCTCAATCAAGCTCCCTTGTGAATTAATTCTCTCGCACTTAGAATACTCCTTCATGGGTAACTTGGTGCAAAACCAATAGAACTATCCACAATGGAGCTTCTAGGATAGTACTTTCTTTTGAATACTTTCCTATTAGAGTGTCGTCACCTCACAAAAGGTGTAACACCTATTTTAATTATCTAGTCTTTTCTGTGTTATTTTAATTTTGGTGTGCCTTTTTGTGGGGAGTGTGTTTGAGTTCGTTAGTGAGTGCCCTTAAGTTTGGAGATTAGTTACTAAGCTTTGGACCATGATATTAATAATATAATTATTAGTGATAATAATTTAATAAATAATGGTAATATTATTATTATTATTATTATTATTATTATTATTATTATTATTATTATTATTATTATTATTATTATTATTATTATTATTATTATTATTATTATTAAGTGAGAAAGAATTGGTAAAGGGGGGTATTTGGAGTTGGAAAGAAGTGAAACACGATAGAAAGGGAAGAAGAAGAACAAGGTCAAATGGAAGAGAGAAATTGAAGAGAAGAATCAAGGAAGAGGAAGAAGAGAAGAAGGCTAGGATCATCATTCTTCGGATTCTTCAGCAATCTGATCGAGTTATCAAGGTAGGGGGGGGGGGGGGAGAAACGGGTCGAAATTTGGTATGTTGCATGAATTCTAGGTAGGGGGATTTCCCTAACCCCATGGTAGATTGATGATCACGTTTGATTATGTGTTTAAATTCTGAATTGTTGCTGGTAAGATAGGTTTGTTGCATGTGGTTGTTTGGATGATTTGGGGTTTTTGGTAGTTCATCATTTTAAGCCGGAAATGAGTTAATCGGTAGAGCTGAGGTTTTATCGGGTGGAATGTAGAATAGATTATGTAGCTAAGTCGTGGAATGTTGAACTAGTGTTGTGGGAACTGGTTTGAGTGAAATCGGGCGATTTCGGAGAGTGTTACCGATTCTGAACAGTGGGTTTTTTGTGAAATCGCAGACATTCGCCAGCACTTTCGCTAGGCGAGCGAATAGCGAGGCTGATGCTTCGCTAGGCGAACTGGGTAGCGAGTGCTTACAATAGTCACAGTCTGCCTTCGCTAGGGAGTTCGCTGGGCGAGCGAGTAGCGAGCCTTCGCTGATGTTTCGCTAGGCGAGTGAGCTAGCGAGCATGACAGTAGTTTGTGTTTTTGTGTTGTTCTATTCTCTTGTGTTGTGGGACCCTTGTTGGTCATGATTAAATGTAAGATTGGTGTTGAATAGTTAAGAGTGTATGTCTGGCGTTGGAATGTGATTTCCGTGTTATTCGTTTAATTAGAATGATTCTATTGGTGTATGTTATTATGTATGAATATGGTGATGTGTGGAATATGTATGTGCGATGTATAAAATGTGATCAGGAGGATCGTGTGCACCAATATGGCTTGGTGGGGTTGAGTCGTTGCTCGGATGGAGTGTATGCGATTCACCCGTACTCCTGTGTGGAGAATGGTGGGATGAATCGTTGCTCGGATGGAGTGTATGCGATTCACCCGTACTCCTGTGTGGAGAATGGTGGGATGAATCGTTGCACGGATGGAGTGTATGCGATTCATCCGTACTCCTGTGTGGAGAATGGTGGGATAGATCACTGTCATTGGTGGGTATATGTGATCTATCTGGTGCCCCCTTGTGGAGGGTTGATGGCCCGATGTCCATCGTTGTTGTTGAGTCGGTATCGCATATCATGGTGTTGAGTTGCATATGTTTGCATTGTCTTGAGTGTTGTGTTAGTGTTGGACAGTAGGTCCGAGTTGATATATGTTGAATGATATTCATATGTTTGCTGCCTTTTATTCATGTACATTATTACCGCTATATTTTTTATCGTGATTTCTCACCCCTTTTGTTGTTGTTATGGTCTGTGCTTCTTTGGAAGTACAGATGATCCAGGTGCGTAGCTAGCTTGGATAGTGGCGAGTCGAGTCGTAGGGATGCTCTGATACGTAACACGGGGCTTTGGGGAGTTTATTGTTTAGCTGATAAGTTTGTTTTTACTCTGTGTCGTATCATGTTTTGATGGATCCATTGATGATGTTTTGTATATTTTGGGCGGATGGCCGAATATGATATATATATATATATATATATATATATATATATATATATATATATATATATATATATATATATATATATATATATATATATATATATATATATATATATATATATATATATATATATATATATATATATATATATATATATATATATATATATATATATATATATATATATATATATATATATATATATATATATATATATATATATATATATATATATATATATATATATATATGACATTTTCCGCTGTTAATTGTTGAATTCATTTAATGAAGCGTTCTGTTGGAGTTTCCTTTTGTGATATCTCGTTTTGGTGTGGCAACTCTGATAATTGTTTTGATTCAAATTGCATTTATTTTATTTTTGGTAAACGGGGTGTTACAAGTTGATATCAGAGCAGGTCGGTCCGTTCGACCAGTGTAGTAGTTGAGTCTGTCTGTAGGATAGAGTTTGCATATCTGTTAACCTGGCGTTGTTGTTGTTGAGCAGTATGGCGGGAAGGAATGATGATGCGTTGGCTGCAGCTATGCAAGCGATAGCGCAGGTGGTTGCTAATCAGAACCAAGCTGCGGGTGCGTAATTCAGAGATTTGGCGCAGTTTCAGAGTAACAAGCCGCTGACGTTTCAAGGAGGAATTTTGGATCCTGAAGCGGCGCAGAAGTGGCTGAAGGCGATTGAGAAGATTTTCAGAATGATGGGTTGCAGCGATGAGCAGAAGGTGAGGTTTGGTACCCACATGCTGGAGGGTGAAGCGGAAGCTTGATGAGACAACAGTCTCCAGAGATTGGAGACTGCAGGAACTGCAATTACTTGAGATGTGGTACGAACTGGTTTTCTGGAAAAGTATTTTCCGGAGGATATCTGAAGTGCTAAGGAGATAGAGTTTCTGGAGCTGAAGCAGGGCAATATGACGGTGGTTGAGTATGCTGCTAAGTTTGAAGAGCTGGTGCAATATTGTCCTCATTACAATACTGATAGAGCGATGACCTCCAAGTGTTTGAAGTTTGAGAATGTGCTGCTTCCAGAAGTTAAGATGGGGATCGCTTGTCAGAAGATTAGAGATTATCCTGAACTTATAAGCAGAAGCAGAATTTATGATAATGATAATCGGGCCAGGATTGCGCATTACAAGGCTGCAAATGACCATAAGGGTAAGCAGAGGTTTGGTGGTACTCCTTACAGTGTTCCTACTGATAAGGGGAAGTTTAAGGTTGTTGCTGATAAGAAGCCCAGATAAGGGAGAGCGTTTGCTAGTATGAAGTGTTTCCGGTGCAGTGGCGCGGGTCATCGTGCCATCGATTATTCTCAGGAGGTGAAGAAGTGTTTCAAGTGTGGTAAGCCGGGTCACGTGGTAGATGATTGTCGGACCGCTATGCCTACTTGTTATAACTGTGGTGAGAAGGGCCACATCAGTACGCATTGCGAGAAGCCGAAGCCATCTCAGGTGTCTCAGACCAGTGGTAAAGTGTTTGCGGTGGTGGGAACTCAAGCTTCCAGTGAGGAGCGTTCTATCCAAGGTACTTGTTTCATCAATAATGTTCCCTTGTCTGCTATTATTGATACGGGTGCGACCCACTCGTTCATCTCTATTGATTGTGTGAAGAGGTTAGGTTTGGTGCCGACTACTCTTGAGCAGTGGATGACTATTGAAACTCCCTCTGTTGGTTCAGTGACTACTTCTTTGGTATGTTTGAAGTGCCCACTGACTATTTTTGGTAGAGATTTTGGAGTGGATCTGATTTGCTTGCCCCTTGGTAAGTTGGATGTTATTCTGGGTATGAACTGGTTGGAGTTCAACCGAGTCTACATCGATTGTTTTCGGAAGGTGTTGTTGTTTCTCACGTCGGAGGAAGAAGCATTGGCGGATTCCTTGTCTAGTAAGGAATTGAGGACCTTGTTGGAGGACAAAGCTAAAATGTTCACTTTATTTGCATCATTAGGTGTTGACAGAAAATTGTCACTGAAGGAGTTGGCGGTGGTGAATGAATTTCCTGAGGTGTTCCCTGACGATATTACAAAGTTACCTCTGAAGAGAGAAGTTGAGTTTAGCATTGATCTTGTACGTACCTGGTACGAGGCCTATCTCTATGGCGCCGTACAGGATGTTGGCAGTAGAATTGTCTGAATTGAAGTCTCAGATTGGAGAGTTGTTGGATAGGAAGTTTATCAGGCCAAGTGTGTCACTGTGGGGAGCTCCAGTATTGTTAGTGAAGAAGAATGATGGTAGTATGCGTCTGTGCATCGATTACCGTCAGTTGAACAAAGTGACCATTAAGAACAAATATCATCTTCCAAGGATTGATGATTTGATGGATCAGTTGGTGGGAGCTCAAGTGTTCAGTAAGATTGACTTGAGGTCGGGTTACCATCAGATCAGAGTTAAAGAAGGTGATATTCAAAAGACCGCATTTAGAACTCGTTATGGACATTACGAATATGCGATAATGCCTTTTGGAGTGTCTAATGCACCGGGAGTGTTCATGGAGTATATGATTCGAATCTTTCATTCTTATTTGGATCAGTTTGTTGTTGTGTTCATTGACGATATACTGATTTATTCTAAGTCTGAGGAAGAGCATGCAGGACATTTGAGAATTGGTTTGCAGGTACTAAAGGATAATAAGTTGTTTGCAAAACTGTCAAAGTGTGAGTTCTGGTTGAAGACGATGAGTTTCTTGGGCCATGTAATATATGGTGATGTTATATCGGTAGACCCATCAAAGGTGAGTGCACTGTTGCAGTAGGAACCGCCGAAAACAGCAACAGAAGTTAGAAGTTTTTGGGTTTGGCAGGGTATTATCGAAGGTTTTTCTACTTTGGCGTTGCCGTTGACTCAGTTGACGAGAAAGAACCAAGTTTTTATGTGGGATGCTGCTTGTGAAGAGAGCTTTGTAGAATTGAAGAAGAGATTGACTACGGCACCGGTGTTAGTGTTGTCGTCTCCGAGCGAACCGTTTGTGGTGTACTGTAATACGTCTATGATGGGATTAGGCAGAGTTCTTATGCAAAATGGTAAGGTGGTGGCGTATGCTTCGCAGAAACTGAGGGTGCATGAACGGAATTACCCTACTTATGATCTTGAATTGGCTGCAGTAGTTTTTGTGTTAAAGATCTGGAGGCACTATTTGTATGGTTCAAGGTTTGAGGTGTTCAGCGACCATAAGAGTCTGAAGTATCTGTTTGATCAGAAGGAGCTGAATACGAGACAGAGAAGATGGTTGGAATTTTTGAAGGATTATGATTTCAGTTTGAGTTATCACCCGAGAAAGGCCAATGTGGTAGCAGATGCTTTGAGCAGAAAAGTGATTCATATGTCGGCTTTGATGGTAAAAGAAATGGAACTTATTGAGCAGTTCAGAGATTTGAGCATGGTTTGTGAGACTACGGCAGATTGCGTGATGTTGGGTAAACTACAAGTGAACAACGACTTCTTGGATATGATTAGAGAAGGCCAAAATCCAGATGTGAAGCTAGTGGATTTGATGTCTGGAGTAGGAAGTGACTCCGATAGTTATTTTAAGTTGGATAGTGCAGGTGTGTTGAGATTCCGAGGCAGGATTTGTGTGTCAGATAATGATGAGCTAAAGAAGTCAATTTTGAATGAGGAACATTGTAGTAGTTTGAGTATTCATCCGGGAGGTACGAAGATGTACCACGATTTAAGGAAGATGTTTTGGTGGTCGGGTATGAAAAGGGATATAGCTTAGTTTGTTTACGCCTATTTGACGTGTCAGAAATCGAAGGTGGAACATCAAAGACCCTCTGGGTTTATGCAACCGTTGGAAATTCCGGTTTGAAAATGGGATTGTATCACCATGGATTTTGTTACAGGATTGCCGAACACGGCAAGAGGATTTGATGCCATTTGGGTAATTATGGATCGGCTTACGAAGTCTGCACATTTTGTGCCGATTAATATAAGTTTTTTGTTGGAGAAGCTGGCAGAGATTTATATTCGGGTTATTGTGAAGCTTCATGGTGTGCCGGCGAGTATTGTGTCGGATAGGGATCTGAGGTTCACTTCAGAATTCTGGAAGAGTTTGCAGGAAGCTTTGGGTACTAAGTTGAACCTGAGTTCAGCTTATCACCCGCAAACTGATGGTCAGTCAGAGAGGACTATTCAGACGCTGGAGGATTTGTTACGGGCTTGTGTGTTGGAAAAAGGTGGTGTGTGGGATACTCATTTACCATTGATCGAGTTCACGTACAACAACAGTTACCATTCTAGTATTGGGATGACACCTTTTGAGGCTTTGTATGGTAGAAGATGCAGAACTCCTCTGTGTTGGTATGAGACGGGTGAAAATGTAGTATTGGGACCAGAGATTGTGCAGCAGACCACTGAGACCATTCAGATGATTCGTGAGAAAATGAAAGTGTCTCAGGATAGGCAGAAGAGTTATCATGATAATCGAAGAAAAGAGCTGGAATTCAGTGAAGGTGATCATGTGTTCCTAAGGGTAAACCCGGTGACCGGTGCAGGTTGTGCGTTGAAGTCCAAAAAGCTGGGTCCGAAGTTTATTGGGCCGTATCAGATTTTGCAGAAGATTGGTGCTGTAGCATATAGGGTGGCGTTGCCGCCTAAGCTTTCGAATTTGCATGATGTGTTTCATGTGTCGCAACTTCAAAAGTATGTTGCAGACCCATCTCATGTGATTCAGAGAGATGAAGTGCAAGTCCAGGAGAATCTTACCGTTGAGACGATGCCGTTGAGAATCGAAGATCGTAAGATGAAGCAACTCCGAGGGAAGGAGATAGATTTGGTGAAAGTGGTTTAGGGAGGTGTTGCAGGTGGCAGTGTGACCTGGGAATCGGAAAGCAGGATGCGGGATGCGCATCGGAATTGTTTCCATCAGGTAATTTTCGAGGACGAAAATAATTAAAGTGGGGGAGAGTTGTAACACCCATTTTAATTATGTAGTCTTTTATGTGTTATTTTAATTTTGGTATGCCTTTTTGTGGGGAATGTGTTTGAGTGCGTTAGTGAGTGCCCTTAAGTTTGGAGATTGGTTACTAAACTTTGGACCATGATATTAATAATATAATTATTAGTGATAATAATTTAATAAATAATGGTAATATTATTGTTAATATTATTATTTATTATTATTAAGTGAGAAAGAATTGGTAAAGGGGGTATTTGGAGTTGGAAAGAAGTGAAACACAATAGAAAGGGAAGAAGAAGAACAAGGTCAAGTGGAAGAGAGAAATTGAAGAGAAGAATCAAGGAAGAGGAAGAAGAGAAGAAGGCTAGGATCATCATTCTTCGGATTCTTCAGCAATCTGATCGAGTTATCGAGGTAAGGGGGAGAAACGGGTCGAAATTTGGTATGTTGCATGAATTCTAGATAGAGGGGATTTCCCTAACCCCATGGTAGATTGATGATCATCTTTGATTATGTGTTTAAATTCTGAATTGTTGCTGGTAAGATAGGTTTGTTGCATGTGGTTGTTTGGATGATTTGGGGTTTTTGGTAGTTCATCATTTTAAGCCAGAAATGAGTTAATCGGTAGAGCTGAGGTTTTATCGGGTGGAATCTAGAATATATTATGTAGCTAAGTCGTGGAATGTTGAACTAGTGCTGTGGGAACTGGTTTGAGTGAAATCGGGCGATTTTGGAGAGTGTTACCGATTCTGAACAGTGGGACTTTTGTGAAATCGCAAACATTTGCCAGCACTTTCGCTAGGCGAGCGAATAGCGAGCATTCGCCGATGCTTCGCTAGGCAAACTAGGTAGCGAGTGCTTCCAGTAGCCACTGTCTGCCTTCACTAGGGAGTTCGCTAGGCCAACGAGTAGCGAGCCTTCGTTGATGTTTCGTTAAACGAGTGAGCCAGCGAGCATGACAGTAGTTTGTGTTTTTGTGTTGTTCTGTTCTCTTGTGTTGTGGGACCCTTGTTGGTCATGATTAAATGTAAGATTGGTGTTGAACAGTTAAGAGTGTATGTGTGGTGTTGGAATGTGATTTCCGTGTTATTCGTTTAATTAGAATGATTCTATTGGTGTATGTTATTATGTATGAATATGGTGATGTGTGGAATATGTATGTGCGATGTATAAAATGTGATCAGGAGGATCGTGTGCACCTTGTGTGCTTGGATTGTTGTTGTGCATTATTGTCGTGCATATCATGATGTCTTGGTGGGGTTGAATTGTTGCTCGGATGGAGTGTATGCGATTCACTCGTACTCCTGTGTGGAGAATGGTGGGATGAATCGTTGCTCGGATGGAGTGTATGCGATTCATCCGTACTCCTGTGTGGAGAATGGTGGGATAGATCATTGACATTGATGGGTGTATGTGATCTATCTGGTGCTCCCTTGTGGAGGGTTGATGGCCCGATGTCCATCGTTGTTGTTGAGTCGGTACCGCATATCATGGTGTTGAGTTGCATATGTTTGCATTGTCTTGAGTGTTGTGTTAGTGTTGAACAGTAGGTTCGGGTTGATATATGTTGAATGATATTCATATGTTTGCTGCCTTTTATTCATGTACATTATTACTGCTATATCTTTTATCGTGATTTCTCACCCCTTTTGTTGTTGTTGTGGTCTGTGCTTCTTTGGAAGTACAGATAATCCAGGTGCGTAGCTAGCTTGGATAGTGGCGGGTCGAGTCGTAGGGATGCTCTGATACGTAACACGGGGCTTTGAGGAGTTTATTGTTTAGCTAATAAGTTTGTTTTTACTTTGTGTTGTATCATGTTTTGATGGATCCATTGATGATGTTTTGTATATTTTGGGCGGATGGCCGAATATGATGTATATATATGTGTGTGTGTTGTGTGTCTATATATATATATATATATATATATATATATATATATATATATATATATATATATATATATATATATATATATATATATATATATATATATATATATATATATATATATATATATATATATATATATATATATATATATATATATATATATATATATATATATATATATATATATATATATATATATATATATATATATATATATATATATATATATATATATATATATATATATATATATATATATATATATATATATATATATATATATATATATATATATATGACATTTTCCGCGGTTAATTGTTGAATTCATTTAATGAAGCGTTCTGTTGGAGTTTCCTTTTGTGATATCCCGTTTTGGTATGACAACTCTGATAATTTTTTTGATTTAAATTGCATTTATTTTATTTTTGGGAAACGGGGTGTTACAAGTTGGTATCAGAGCAGGTCGGTCCGTCCGGCCAGTGTAGTAGTTGAGTCTGTCTGTAGGATAGAGTTTGTGTATCTGTTAACCTGGCGTTGTTGTTGTTGAGCAGTATGGCGGGAAGGAATGATGATGCGTTGGCTGCAGCTATGCAAGCGATGGCGCAGGTGGTTGCTAATCAAAACCAAGCTGCGGGTGCGCAATTCAGAGATTTTGCGCAATTTCAGAGTAACAAGCCACCGACATTTCAAGGAGGAATTTTGGATCCTGAAGCGGCGCAGAAGTGGCTGAAGGCGATTGAGAAGATTTTCAGGACGATGGGTTGCAACGATGAGCAGAAGGTGAGGTTTAGTACCCACATGCTGGAGGGTGAAGCGGAAGCTTGGTGGGACAACAGTCGCCAGAGATTGGAGACTGCAGGAACTGCAATTACTTGGGATGTGGTTCGAACTGGTTTTCTGGAAAAGTATTTTCTGGAGGATATCCGAAGTGCTAAGGAGATAGAGTTTCTGGAGGTGAAGCAGAGCAATATGACAGTGGCTGAGTATGCTGCTAAGTTTGAAGAGCTGGTGCGATATTGTCCTCATTACAATACTGATGGAGCGATGACCTCCAAGTGTTTGAAGTTTGAGAATGGACTGCATCCGAAAGTTAAGATGGGGATCGCTTGTCCGAAGATCACAGATTATCCTGAACTGATAAGCAGAAGCAGGATTTATGATAATGATAATCGGGCCAGGATTGCGCATTACAAGGCTTAAAATAACCGTAAAGGTAAGCAGAGGTTTTTGGTGGTACTCCTTACAGTGTTCCTACTTATAAGGGGAAGTTTAAGGTTGCTGCTAATAAGAAGCCCAGAGAAGGGAGAGCATTTGCTGGTATGAAGTGTTTCCGATGCGGTGGCGCGGGTCATCGTGCCATCGATTGTTCTCAGGAGGCGAAGAAGTGTTTCAAGTGTGGTAAGCCGGGCCACGTGGTAGCTGATTGTCGGGCCGCTATGCCTACTTGTTATAACTGTGGTGAGAAGGTCCACATCAGTACGCATTGCGAGAAGCTGAAGCCGTCTCAGGTGTCTCAGACCAGTGGTAAAGTGTTTGCGGTGGTGGGAACTCAAGCTGCCAGTGAGGAGCGTTCTATCCAAGGTACTTGTTTCATCAATAATGTTCCCTTGTCTGCTATTATTGATACGGGTGCGACCCACTCGTTCATCTCTGTTGATTGTGTGAAGAGGTTAGGTTTGGTACCGACTACTCTTGAGTGGCGGATGACTATTGAAACTCCCTCTGTTGGTTCAGTGACTACTTCTTTGGTATGTTTGAAGTGCCCACTGACTATTTTTGGTAGAGATTTTGGAGTGGATCTGATTTGTTTGCCCCTTGGTAAGTTGGATGTTATTCTGGGTATGAACTGGTTGGAGTTCAACCGAGTCTACATCGATTGTTTTCGGAAGGTGTTGTTGTTTCTTACGCCGGAGGAAGAAGCATTGGCGGATTCCTTGTCTAGTAAGGAATTGAGGACCTTGTTGGAGGACGAAGCTAAAATGTTCGCTTTATTTGCATCATTAGCTGTTGACGGAAAATTGTCACTAAAGGAGTTGGCGGTGGTGAATGAATTTCCTGAAGTGTTCCCTGACGATATTACAGAGTTACCTCCGAAGAGAGAAGTTGCATTTAGCATTGATCTTGTACCTGATACGAGGCCTATCTCTATGGCACCGTACAGGATGTCAGCAGTGGAATTGGCCGAATTGAAGTCTCAGATTGGAGAGTTGTTGGATAGGAAGTTTATCAGACCGAGTGTGTCACCGTGGGGAGCTCCAGTATTGTTAGTGAAGAAGAAGGATGGTAGTATGCGTCTGTGCATCGATTACCGTCAGTTGAACAAAGTGACCATTAAGAACAAATATCCTCTTCCAAGGATTGATGATTTGATGGATCAGTTGGTGGGAGCTCAAGTGTTCAGTAAGATTGACTTCAGGTCGGGTTACCATCAGATCAGAGTGAAAGAAGGTGATATTCAGAAGACCGCATTTAGAACTCGTTATGGACATTACGAATATGCAGTAATGCCTTTTGGAGTGTCTAATGCACCGGGAGTGTTCATGGAGTATATGAACCGAATCTTTCATTCTTATTTGGATCAGTTTGTTGTTGTGTTCAGTGACGATATACTAATTTATTCTAAGTCTGAGGAAGAGCATGCAGGACATTTGAGAATTGGTTTGCAGGTACTAAAGGATAATAAGTTGTTTGCAAAACTGTCAAAGTGTGATTTCTGGTTGAGACAATGAGTTTCTTGGGCCATGTAATATCTGGTGATGGTATATCGGTAGACCCATCAAAGGTGAGTGCAGTGTTGCAGTGGGAACCGCCGAAGACAGCAACGGAAGTTAGAAGTTTTTGGGTTTGACAGGGTACTATCAAAGGTTTTTCTACTTTGGCGTTGCCGTTGACTCAGTTGACGAGAAAGAACCAAGTTTTTGTGTGGGATGCTGCTTGTGAAGAGAGCTTTGTAGAATTGAAGAAGAGATTGACTATGGCACCGGTGTTAGTGTTGTCGTCTCCGAGCGAACCGTTTGTGGTGTACTGTGATGCGTCTATGATGGGATTAGGCGGAGTTCTTATGCAGAATGGTAAGGTGGTGGCGTATGCTTCGCGGCAACTTAGGGTGCATGAACGGAATTACCCTACTCATGATTTTGAATTGGCTGCATTAGTTTTTGTGTTAAAGATCTGGAGGCACTATTTGTATGGTTCAAGGTTTGAGGTGTTCAACCACCATAAGAGTCTGAAGTATCTGTTTGATCAGAAGGAGCTGAATACGAGACAGAGAAGATGGTTGGAATTTTTGAAGGATTATGATTTCAGTTTGAGTTATCACCCGAGAAAGGCCAATGTGGTAGCAGATGCTTTGAGCAGAAAAGTGATTCATATGTCGGCTTTGATGGTAAAAGAAATGGAACTTATTGAGCAGTTCAGAGATTTGAGCATGGTTTGTAAGACTACGGCAGATTGCGTGATGTTGGGTAAACTACAAGTGAACAACGACTTCTTGGATATGATTAGAGAAGGCCAAAATCCAGATGTGAAGCTAGTGGATTTGATGTCTGGAGTAGGAAGTGACTCCGATAGTTATTTTAAGTTGGATAGTGCAGGTGTGTTGAGATTCCGAGGCAGGATTTGTGTGTCAGATAATGATGAGCTAAAGAAGTCAATTTTGAATGAGGGATGTCATAGTAGTTTGAGTATTCATCCGGGAGCTACGAAGATATACCACGATTTAAGGAAGATGTTTTGGTGGTCGGGTATAAAAAGGGATATAGCTCAGTTTGTTTACGCCTGTTTGACGTGTCAGAAATCGAAGGTGGAACATTATAGACCCTCTGGGTTTATGTAACCGTTGGAAATTTCGGTTTGGAATGGAATTGTATCACCATGGATTTTGTTACAGGATTGCCGAACACGACAAGAGGATTTGATGCCATTTGGGTAATTGTGGATCGGCTTACGAAGTCTGCACATTTCGTGCTGATTAATATAAATTTTCTGTTGGAGAAGCTGGTAGAGATTTATATTCGGGTGATTGTGAAGCTTCATGGTGTGCCGGCGAGTATTGTGTCGGATAGGGATCTGAGGTTCACTTCAGAATTTTGGAAGAGTTTGCAGGAAGCTTTGGGTACTAAGTTGAAGCTGAGTTCAGCTTATCATCCGCAAACTGATGGTCAGTTAGAGAGGACTATTCAGACGTTTGAGGATTTGTTACGGGCTTGTGTTTTGGAAAAAGGTGGTGCGTGGGATACTCATTTACCATTGATCGAGTTCACGTACAACAACAGTTACCATTCTAGTATTGGGATGACACCTTTTGAGGCTTTGTATGGTAGAAGGTGCAGAACTCCTCTGTGTTGGTATGAGATAGGTGAAAATGTAGTATTGGGACCAGAGATTGTGCAGCAGACCACTGAGACCATTCAGATGATTCGTGAGAAAATGAAAGTGTCTCAGGATAGGTAGAAGAGTTATCATGATAATCGGAGAAAAGAGCTGGAATTCAGTGAAGGTGATCATGTGTTCCTAAGGGTAAACCCAGTGACCGGTGCAGGTCATGCGTTGAAGTCCAAGAAGCTGGGTCCGAAGTTTATTGGCTCGTATCATATTTTGCAGAAGATTGGTGCTGTAGCATATAGGGTGGCGTTGCTGCCTGAGCTTTCGAATTTGTATGACGCGTTTCATGTGTCGCAACTTCGAAGGTATGTCGCAGACCCATCTCATGTGATTCAGAGAGATGAAGTGCAAGTCTGGGAGAATCTTACCATTGAGACGATGCCGTTGAGAATCGAAGATTGTAAGATGAAGCAACTCCGAGGGAAGGAGATAGCTTTGGTGAAAGTGGTTTAGGGAGGTGCTGCAGGTGGCAGTGTGACCTGGGAATTGGAAAGTAGGATGCAGGATGCGCATCCGGAATTGTTTCCATCAGGTAATTTTCGAGGACGAAAATAATTAAAGTGGCGGAGAGTTGTAACACCCATTTTTATTATGTAGTCTTTTCTGTGTTATTTTAATTTTGGTGTGCCTTTTTGTGGGGAGTGTGTTTGAGTGCGTTAGTGAGTGCCCTTAAGTTTGGAGATTGGTTACTAAACTTTGGACCATGATATTAATAATATAATTATTAGTGATAATAATTTAATAAATAATGGTAATATTATTATTAATATTATTATTATTATTATTATTATTATTATCATTATTAAGTGAGAAAGAATTGGTAAAGGGGGTATTTGGAGTTGGAAAGAAGTGAAACACGATAGAAAGGGAAGAAGAAGAACAAGGTCAAGTGGAAGAGAGAAATTGAAGAGAAGAATCAAGGAAAAGGAAGAAGAGAAGAAGGCTAGGATCATAATTCTTCGGATTCTTCAGCAATCTGATCGAGTTATCGAGGTAAGGGGGGAGAAACGGGTCAAAATTTGGTATGTTGCATGAATTCTAGGTATAGGGGATTTCCCTAACCCCATGGTAGATTGATGATCACGTTTAATTATGTGTTTAAATTCTGAATTGTTGCTAGTAAGATAGGTTTGTTGCATGTGGTTGTTTGGATGATTTTGGGTTTTTGGTAGTTCATCATTTTAAGTCGGAAATGAGTTAATCGGTAGAGCTGAGGTTTTATCGGGTGGAATCTAGAATAGATTATGTAGCTAAGTCGTGGAATGTTGAACTAGTGCTGTGGGAACAGGTTTGAGTGAAATCGGGCGATTTCGAAGAGTGTTACCCATTTTGAACAGTGGGGTTTTTGTGAAACCGCAGACATTCGCCAGCACTTTCGCTAGGCGAGCAAATAGCGAGCATTTGCTGATGCTTCGCTAGGCGAACTGGGTAGTGATTGCTTCTAGTAACCACTGTCTGTCTTCGCTAGGGAGTTCGTTGGGCGAGCGAGTAGCGAGCCTTCGCTGATGTTTCGCTAGGCGAGTGAGCCAGCGAACATGATAGTAGTTTGTGTTTTTGTGATATTCTATTCTGTTCTCTTGTGTTGTGGGACCCTTGTTGGTCATGATTAAATGTAATATTGGTGTTGAACAGTTAAGAGTGTATGTGTGGCGTTGGAATTTGATTTCCGTGTTATTCGTTTAATTAGAATGATTCTATTGGTGTATGCTATTATGTATGAACATGGTGATGTGTGGAATATGTATGTGCGATGTATAAAATGTGATCAGAAGGATCGGGTGCACCTTGTATGCTTGGATTGGTTTTTTGCATTAGTGTAGTGCATATCATGATGTCTTGGTGGGATTGAATCGTTGCTCGGATGGAGTGTATGCGATTCACCTGTACTCGTGTGTGGAGAATGGTGGGATGAATCGTTGCTCGGATGGAGTGTATACGATTCATCCGTACTTCTGTGTGGAGAATGGTGGGATGAATCGTTGCTCGGATGGAGTGTATGTGATTCATCCGTACTCCTGTGTGGAGAATTGTGGGATAGATCATTGCCATTGGTAGGTGTATGTGATCTATCCTGTGCTCCCTTGTGGAGGGTTGATGGCCCGGTGTCCATCGTTGTTGTTGAGTCGGTACCGCCTATCATGGTGTTGAGTTGTATATGTTTGCATTGTCTTGAGTGTTGTGTTAGTGTTGGACAGTAGGTCCGGGTTGATATATGTTGAATTATATTCATATGTTTGCTGCCTTTTATTCATGTACACATGTACATTATTACCGCTATATTTTTTTTCGTGATTTCTCACCCCTTTTGTTGTCGTTGTGGTCTGTGCTTCTTCGGAAGTACAGATAATCCAGGTGCGTAGCTAGCTTGGATAGTGGCGAGTCGAGTCGTAGGGATGCTCTGATACGTAACACGGGGATTTGGGGAGTTTATTGTTTAGCTGATAAGTTTGTTTTTACTCCGTGTCGTATCATGTTTTGATATATATATATATATATATATATATATATATATATATATATATATATATATATATATATATATATATATATATATATATATATATATATATATATATATATATATATATATATATATATATATATATATATATATATATATATATATATATATATATATATATATATATATATATATATATATATATATATATATATATATATATATATATATATATATATATATATATATATATATATATATATATATATATATATATATATATATATATATATATATATATATATATATATATATATATATATATATATATATATATATATATATATATATATATATATATATATATATATATATATATATATATATATATATATATATATATATATATATATATAACATTTTCAGCTGTTAATTGTAGAATTCATTTAATGAAGAGTTTTGTTAGAGTTTCCTTTTGTGATATCCCGTTTTGGTGTAGCAACTCTTATAATTGTTTTGATTTAAATTGCATTTATTTTATTTTTGGGAAACGGGGTGTTACAAAAGGCGCCAATAATGCTTACCCAAAAGGCTAGTGTTGAAATCATTGATGCCACAAAAATCCATCCCACCCGCTCCTTTTGCTCGTGCCATATTTTCCCAACTTAGCCAATGAAACTTCCTCCCCCCGTTCTTAGAACCTCACCAAAAATCAGTCAACATTACTTCTATCTCATGACAAATTGTCTCTGGCAGCTTGTAGCAACTCATGATATAACTCGAAATCGTTTGGGCAACAACTTTAATAAGGACCTCCTTCCACACTCTCGACAGAAATTTCTGCTTCCACTCTTTCATTTTATTCCAAACCCTTTCAATAACTAGAACAAAAATGTCTCATTTTGATCTCTCAAACACAACCGGTAATCCCAAATACTTAGTGTCTTGTCACAGTCTTTACTCTCATCCTTGAACAATCATATCTTTGTCTTCATCATGAACATTTTGACTAAAGGATTCCTCTGACTTATCTAAATTCACCACTTGCCCAAAGGAAATCTGATACTTTTGAAGGGTAGTCATTATGCTATCAGCTTCATGAGAGTTTGCTCGAGTAAACAGTGAGTTGTCGTTTGCAAAGAAAAGATGAGTAATCACCAGAGCCTTTCTACCAACTTAAATCTCGTGGATCCTCTTTCCATGAGCCTCTTGCTTTAATAAACCTGAAGCACATCAACACACAAAATGAATAAGTAGTATGAGAGAGAGTCCCCTTGCCGGAGACCCCTCTCTGGGAGAAAACTCACGCTTGGTTGACAATTAACCAAAACTTTGTAAGAGACAGTGGAAATGCAATTTTTGATGAAGTTGACCATAAAAGCTGGAAAGTCCATCGAGGTAGGAACTTCTATGAAAAATGGCCACTCTAACCGATCATGAGCTTTTGACATGTCTAACTTGAGTACCATAACTCCTTGTTTTCCTTTTGTCTTCTTCCTCATCCAATGGAAACACTCCATAGCTACCAAAGCATTATCCGTTATAAGACAAATTTTCACAAAGGCGTTTTGCTCTTTATCAATGATCTCAGGCAGAATGTACTTGATCCTATTTACAATAGTCTTCGTAACCACCTTCATCACCATATTGCAAAGGCTTATGGGCCAAAAATATTTAGGACTATAGGGATTTTTATACTTCGGGATTAGAGCAATATGAGTGTTATTTATCATCCTAGAATATTTTTTATTGTTAAGCACATCCAACACCAGTTTACTTACCTCTAAACCAACTATGTGCCAAAGCTTCTAGAAAAAGAAAGCAGGAATCTCGTCGGGTCCTGGAGATTTGAGGGGATGCATATGGAAAAAGATTTTTTTTAACCTCCTGGATTGTGAAATCATCTTCACACCGCCTGGTATGGTCGGGCTTCAATTTTCCCCTCACTGTTGAACATACCTCGTGAGTACTAGAGGGAATAGAAGAAGATAATAGTTCTGAAAATTAATTTACAAATAGTCTTTCACAGTGGTTTTTTCCTCTCCGCCAACATTTATTATTATCTTTCAACTTATTGATAGAATTTGTTTTTCTTCTTTGATCTGCTTTCCCATGGAAAAACTACGTATTTCTATCACCTTGCTTAAGCCATATCACCCTACTTTTTGCCTCCATACAACCTCCTTAACTTGAAGAAGATTATTCCTTTGGCTTTCAAGTGCTTTGTAGGTTTTGGTTGATTCCGTATTGGCTCCCCGTTTGTCCTCCTCCTTCATTAGACCTTTAATTCTCCTTAGTTCTTTATTGACAATCTCAATTTTATATTCCTAAAAAGGATCTTGTAAACCTTGCATTGTTGCAAGCTTGTTATGGCATCTGGTATTATGGTTCTTCCATAGTTGATTCATAAATTTTTTGCATCTGGGATCTCTACTCCACACTTCTTCAAGTATTAACATGTGCACCCTTTTGCTACCTTTGCTACCTGAATTGGCTTCCAAGTCAATTCTGACCGCAACATGGTCAGACCCATAGCGAGAAAGGTGACTCACCCTAACGGAGGAGAACTTGTAGATAAAACTGTTTGAACCTAAACTCATATCCAGTGGAATTGAATATTCTCACTTCATTGTCTACCGTTCAACCAGGTGAAAGAACACCCTTTAAAACCCAAATTAATTAAACCACATAGGTCCAAAGTTTGGCAACCCCAATAAAACTGGTTTGAAGTCCTTTTGTTCCCTCCACTTTTCTCATGATTGAAAACCATATCGTTTAAATACCAAAGCAAATGACTCTGTCTCCATCTCTCTTAATCAACTTCTGGATTAATAGCCATGTTTTCCTCTTATTTTGCTCCTTCAAGAAACCACAAATACCATTGAAGTACCACTCTTGATTGTTGCATTCATCAATCACAGAACCTTCAATATGATTTATAGAGTAAGAAATAATGTTCTGTTGGATCTTATCATTCCACAGAAAAATTAGACCACCTTCTTTATCCATCTCGTTCCCATTGCAATCCATACTATGACAACACTCAATTCCACTTTTGAATCTAACAGACCAAACCTCATCAGTTTTGAGTATAGATTCCATAATAAACACCAAATCGGGATTTTCAATACGAATAAACATCATCAAGACAAGATAAACCTGGACTAACTAGTTTTCCTATGCTTTTGATTCTTCTTCTAGCTCCATCACCAAATGTGACATAGTTGTTTGGGTAGGGCTTTAATTCTTCAAGATAACTTCTTTCACAAGTCATATGCCTGGAACATCCTCTATCAAAATACTAATATTTTCTTGAAGAAACTCTAGGAGATGTATGAGCTATGACACAAGTGCCAGTTTTCTTAGCCCTCCACACCTTCTTAGCTTGAGTTCTCTTCCTTTTATCCTTTCTTGTATGATCATAAGACTGAGGATATCCATACAATCTATAGCAAAAAGTCTTATATGACCATATCTACCATAGTGGTGACACCTCCAAGATTATATCTTATCACCTTTGTTGTCAAGATACACATGTTAAACAAGAAGCTGGGACATATGGTCCTTCATTAGAGACTCACTGTTCTTTTCAGGAGCAACAAACTTCTCGGTGTGAATTTTGGCCTTTTTGTTCATGGAAATATAGTCAAACCCTACAACCTTCAACTTCCCTATCATAACATCTAACATATCTGAATCATTGTTCATTAAACTTTCAGACTTTGACAAACTTTGAAGCTTAGAATTTATCAAGCTTATTTCATCTTCCAGCATATATATGGTTGAAAGAGATTCCTCATTTTTTTTTGGAGAAAAACACTTATGGTCTTCTTTTGTTTCTCTTCTCTCATGGAGGATTCCTTCCACTCATTAATAAACTCTCTATAAGTTTAAGCAAGCTCTTCTGCTAAGATATCTTCATCACCAAACTCACTACAAAATTCATATTTTCCAGTGAAGCCTATCACTTTGTTAGCTAACTTTCTTTCACTTTCATCATTAGAATCATACCAGGTGATACACAATCTTTTTTTCTGTTTCTTTATAAAGGTAGGGCAGTCAGTTTTAATGTGACCAAAATCTTCACATTCATGACACTAAACTCCTTTGTCTTTGTTAGGTTTGTATTCATATTTGCTCTTGCTCTGGGAACTTATGTCTGACCTTTTGTCTTGGACATTTGTCCTCTATTGTCTGTTCACCCTTCTCAAGGATGTGCTGAACTTTCTTCTAATAAGAGCTATAGCTTCTGATAGGCTTCCACTTTAATTTTCATCCTCTTTAGAGTTGGATACAAAGGCAATGTTATTATTCTTCTTTTCAAATCTATCACTTACGACAATCTTAAAAGTTTATAAAGAGCCAATGAGTTCATAAACTTTCATGTTGCTTAAGTCTTGGGCTTCTTCAATAGCAGTAACCTTCATGTAAAATGTCTTAGGCAAGGATCTAGGGATTTTCCTGACAAGTTTTTCTTCATACATCTTCTCTACTAATGGAAATGAAGTGCTGGCAGTATCACGATATCTGATGTTAAAATCAGAGATAGGTTCATCTTTTTTCGCTTACAAATTCTGAAACTGTGTTGTGAGAAGTTGCAGCCTTGACATACATATTTTAGATGTGCCTTCATGAGAAGTCTTGAGAATCTCCTAATCCTCTTAAGCTTCAGTATATGCATTGATTTGTTGGAGGGTATAATGGACATCTTCATGAATGGGCTAACACCTTGCATAACGGTCTGCAGAGGTGGAAGACAAAATGGTACAGTAGTACAATCCTTACTCCACAAAATCATCATAGTGGAGGGAATATTTGATCTTGTACTATGTACTATTTTTCTCACGTAAAACCTCTTGATCTTATATATTAATCTTCAGAGGCTTCTGAATATGTGTTGTTGAAGCATGTTTAGAAGGATCAAGAGACTGGTTGAAAGAAGCTTCAAAACTTTAGTCTTCGGAGTCTTGATAATGTTCCTCAGAATCTGGTCTTCAAAATCTTTAGAGCTTTGAGAAATCTTCAGAAGCTCTTCTATCAGAGTCACAATCAGATGCTTTAGCGTAAACGTTCATCAGAACCATTGTCTAAGAGCATTTCAAAACTTGAATTAATCTTATGAAGCACACATTATATCTCTTCAGAGTTAAAGTGTGTTGAGTCCAAAATCTGGTGATGTCACACACCAAATCTTCAGAGTCGGAACCTGTTAGCAAAAGATACACACTAGACAAAACCATTAGGGTAAAAATCGTTCTCTAAGAAACAATGTATTGTTATCATCAAAACTAAAGGTAAGACGCAGAACCAAATCATGTTCTTACAATCTCCCCCTTTTTGATGATGACAAAACCATTTATTTTGATGAATAATTTTTACTTGCTTATATCATATAAAAACATCAGAGTGAGGTTTGTAAGCTCCCTCTAAATTTTATATTATTAAAATTATTTTTTAGCTTAGAATTTCAGATTTAGGTTTGCAAGCTCCTCCTGAATTTAAGACTTTAAAAATAATCTTAACATATAAAAATCTCAATTAGCATGAAAGAAATAACTTCCTAGAACGTCTGGTTATAGAAGTAGATGTCTGGTTGTAGAAGTATTTTAGAAATTACTTTTCCTTAAGTATCAAATGTTCTGGTTATCAGCCTCGTATCAGAGCATGATCTGTCAGAACTTATATATGTCAGGTTGTATGCTTGGTCATCAGATCTTGCATATCAGCTTAGCTAAACTCTTATGAAGAATTCTTAACACATATCATGGTTCTCATCATACAACTTGATTAGTGTCTTCTGAAGAATTCTTAATAAACAACCTGGTTCATATGAAAGATTCTTAATTCCTGAAAAACTTGGTTAGCATGATGAACTTATTCAAAGTTCTCAAAACAATTAATCAGAGTCAGAATTAAGATTAAGTAAGGTAAATGTTTGGGTTTTAGAAAGGAAATAGGTATATCAAAATCATAACAATCTTCTCCCCCTTTGTCATCAGTTAAAAAGAAAAATAACAATAGAAAAAGTAACACCAAACATAATTTTGTTTCATGATTGCAAAGTTGCAAGTGCAAAAATGAAAAATAAAAACTTAGAAACTAAGAAAGCAATAAGTTTTAAAAAAAGGTTTCTAAGAGGGTGGAAGTCTGGATAAAATGACTTGAACCATCCCTTCAATCTTGTTGTTTGTCCTAGCTTAAGCCTTAAACATCTCATCCTACTTGTCCAACCTTTCTTTGACAACCGCGTTTTTAGCCTTGAGCTCTTCCTGAGTCTTCAGCAGCAAAGAAAGAAGAGATCCTGAATCTTTAACAATCATAATATCCTTTATCCATAAATGGATCCCAATTATATAATTGACTGGGGAGGAGGAGGAGGAAGAAGAACTTCCATAATAGGTGTAGGAAGCATAAGGGTTGGAGGAACCTTATGAAGCAAGGGTTCAACTATACCATAGAGTCTGACATGAAAGTTTTGTTGCATCTCCTTCAAGCACCAAAATTCTAACTCTTCACAACTAATGTCAATCCACTTTCTAAAATTTTTACACGTAGAGTGAACTTCATAGAAGTTTGCATTAGATACACAACCTTCAATGAGAGAGTTCAATATGGCAATAATCTCATTCTCAAACTACGAAAATAATTCATCTAGAGGTGCGAGATGGTTGTTTGTTTGAAGGGTGGTTTAGTCATAATATTTAAGGAGTGTTATATCAAGGATAGCAATAATTTCAATATCTGACTCTGAACCATCTGATTCAATAATGGGATCATTAGGGTGAATGATGTTTTCTACCTGATTTAGTAGTGTAATACCCCAAATTTTGCCCTAAGATTTGTCGTTTCATCTCGCATTCCATTGCATTTTTGCATTTGCATTTAACTAGTCACCAACAAGTTTGTGTAGCTGTTTTAATCTTGCAGGAAAATATCATGTGACGCGCTCTTTGGTTCTTGAAGGGTAAAATGGTCATTTGTTTGCAACCGGCTGTTAGTTTGCGAATTTGGAGTTGTGGTCAAGAATTTGAGCCGTTGGACATGGGCGATGCGAGGCAGGGCCGAGGGGTAGTCCAAATGGTTTGTTTGAAGAGGATTCGAGTTGTTCAAGTTAGTTTGTTTCAAAGTTTCTGGACGGATGTCAGTCGGAGAACATGTTCATTTTGAGTTGTATCGACGTTTTGGATTTATCTCGATAAATGGTTCGGCTAGGGTGTCAGAAAGATTGGTCGGAGGTTGTGTTGGAGACGGGTTAGTCGGAAATTGGATGAACTTGGAATTAGCAAAAAAGTATAATTTTAGGTTGTTTTTTCGTTTCATCTGAAAAATTAAAAAGGACAAAAATAATTTTATATATTCTTTTATCTCATTTTATTTTTAACCATATTTCATTTTTTAACTTAATCAATCATCATCTCATTTGTTTTTAAAGAAAATCAATTTTTAATCTCATTTCACTTCAATTCTTTTACCTCATTTCATTTCAAATAATCTCATTTCAATATTTTAATATCATTTCCTTTTAAATAATCTCATTTTCATTTTAATTTAAATCTTATCCACATTTGCATGTTAATTATTGTTTCATCTTTATATTATTTTCATTTTTATTTAAACCAAAGCTGCATTTTAATAATGATATTTCATAATGTATAGAATTAAAGAATTTTATTAGAAATAATAAATCTTTACAAAAAAAAATATATGAATAAAATTACAAAAAAAAATACAAAATTACATTTCTACATAAAAATTAAAATCCTAAAAATTCTAAGTCTTCTGATTCTCCGATTTTCCCCGATTGTTCTTTCCGAACCTGCAAATCAAAATGAACAAAATAATCGGTTAGTATTTTCCGACACCCTCAGAACAATGTCATCATCGGGTGTGTCGGGAGGGTAACGGATTGCTCCGAAACCAACTCCCGACTCCTTTCCTCCCTCGGTAAATCCGGTAATAATATGTTCTTATTTGAGGCAACCGAGAAAGAGAGAGGAAAAGTGATTTTCAAAACGTGCTTATTGGAAAAACACTTATTTGAAAAATCACTTATTTCACAAAAATTGATTTCAGCCCAAACGCAGCAAATCAAGTCAAAGCTTCTGCAAAAAAAGCGCAACATCAATTTCCAGAATCAACAAACAAATTCGCAACTTTACAAGCAACGGATGAACATGAAAACCGCAAACGACGGTCCATCAACCATATCTCTTAAATCAAACAAATCGTAAGCCCAACGAAGATCATCAAATAGAATCCTGAAAAAAAACAAACTCTAAGATATCCAAGTCCAAAAATCTCCAGTAAATGCAACAAAATGAAACGAAATCTCCTAAAAATCAGAAGAATCAAGGCCCATCAGAGAAGATATAAGAACATCATCAAGGTTCTTTAAAAAAAGGGGGGTTTCTTTCTAAGAACGAGACTCAGCGACCATCATCGTCATCATTCATCAACATCAGGAAACCCAAAGTTCCTCGCGAGTAACCCAGATCCAAAAGAACCATCAAAGCCATCAGTATCATTTACTCGCACGATCTAAACCGCAAATATTGACGAATTGTTCATTGCAAACTCAGAGAGAAGGCTCTCATCATCGTTCGGATTGAAACCTCAGACGGACGGATCCAAAAAGGCGACCCAAAAGCGGAGGTTCAGAGGATCCAAGATCCTTCATCATCACCTCGATCGAAAGAAGAAGGGAGAAGCCGGCGGCGCGAAACATCATCATTAAGCCTCGGAGGCCTCGCCCATCATCGGCTCTTCGCCGTGAATCAACCCCGGTAAGGGTTCACCATTTTTTTTTGGTTTTTCAGTTTTTCATGGTTTTTTCAAGTAAGGTTGATGAAGAAGAAAATGGGTAACATGCAAGAAAGAAGCAAAGCTCCGCAACAATGGCCGCGTGGTCGTTCTGGGTGGGGAAGGAGACAGGGGTCTCCAAAACCCTAAAACATCTCAGTAGCACAAGACACGCCCCTCCCCTTTTTATATTTTACTTTTCATTTTTTCATTTTTCTATTATTATTATTTCATTTTTCTGTTTTAAAATTTGTAATTATGTCATAAATAGTGGTTAGTTTAATTAAAAAGGTTTTGCTATTAAACCTTGCTTTAAGGCTCTGTTTTTCATAATAAAACTTAAAACATTTTTCATCATAAGACTTAAAGCATTTTCATAATAAAAATTAAAGCATTAAAGTTAAACTTAAAACTTTTTTTTTAATGAAACTCTTTGTTAATTAAAAACTTAATTTTTTTTAAAAAAAGAAAATTAAAACTTAAACCTCTTTTATACAATTTAAACTTAAAATTTCTTTTTCAAAATTAAAAAGCTATATTAACCAAATAAACCCATTTTAAAATTAAATACAAATTTTCCATCATAAAAATTAAAACATTTTCATAATTAAAACCATAAAATTTAAAACAAAATTTTCATCATTTAAAACAAATTTTTCTTAGTTAATAAAAATTCCAAAATAAATAGCTTTTGATGCAGGTCGTATAAGTCTCATTCGAGCTTCAGTTAACCCCGTTTCGTCTATGCTGGATAATCCACTATTTTATTCATGTTTCCAGTTTTTTGGTTTGTAATTGAGCGAGGCTATCATCGCAGTTATTTATTTTTGGCATTTTGGGGATTTGTAAGTTACGCGAGTGATCGTCGGGATGCTTTCGTCTACCGTTTTCTTTATTTCCGTACTTTAATTTTGTCGTATAATATTTTGTCTTTTTGCATAACTTTCGCCGTAAATCACCTTCCGAAGGATTAGGTCTAACACTTTGACCGCCGATTCAATAGCCTAACCCTTTACCGTTTCAAAACCCTAATAGCCTAGGTGTCCCGCCGTGGACGAAAATGCCCTTTACCCTAGCATTAGGTCAAAGAGTCGTCGTACTCTATTTTAGGGTTTCCCACCGTGGAGTCCCTAATTTAACCCTAATTTCAATTAATAAATTCAACGTATAAATAGGATTTTTAAGACTCCACGTAAGCGTGTCCTTAAGATACATTTACTCCCCTTGAAACCTTGACCATAGTCAAAAAGTTTCTAACCTCCCTTTCAAGGGGAACTACGATTACTCTGATTCCATTTTCTATCCAGGATACGTAGGTACAAGATGCGAATCTTGCCGATTAAACTTAGGACTAACCCTTAGGTCTTTTAGGTCACTCTATCCCTTAGCTCATTATATATACATAAAGCGAATAATAAAGCAAAAATAGCAAAAATAAACGAAAGATTCCTGTAGAGTACTACAGAAGTTTAGGATGCTAGTACCTTCCCTAAGCTTAACCAACCTCTTACCTAGAGCTCTCCCCGCATTGTGTTTACGATGCAAAAATAGGTTTTCCCTCTTTTGACCTTTTCCTTCAGATAAATCAAAGAGCGGTTATGAATTAAGAATTCTGATTCAAACTATTTAATAGTTTGATATCCTATTTCCACCGCAACAGAAAATGGCGACTTCACTAGGGACATCTCTATAATTTTAAGGGTTACCCCTAACTTGTTCATGTTTAATGTTTGCTTTATTATTTAATTGTATATATATTGTACCTTGATTGGGATATTTGTTGTTGTGAGATAAGTCCTACACCCGGACTTGAGTGACCTTATTGTAAGGTGGTGATATATTCAATGAGGCTTATAGAGAGTAAGTCCCGACCAAGCTGACTTGAGAATCACCGCCCGATTGAGAACCTTCCATAAGATAGTTCGGTTTAACGAGTATAGTCGTGAAAACTCTTACTATTTTCGGAAAGGAGTCTATGATATTAAGGACCGTAGTACCTTAACACCACCTTGGCCTTATCTAGGACGTAGTGCGAGAACTATTGGGAGTAGTCCCTAAATAGTTGCTACGCGACGCTACACTCAAAAGAGGTTCTCTTGAGAATATTATCGACCCCCGAGTTAGTCGGAAGGTTGATAATATTCGAAGGATGGACTGATGACTTTGGGAACTTCTTTAGAACCTTGTTCGGCAGGTACAACTAACCTTAGTACATACCTATGGGGATGGGTAGACCCTAACTCCTTGCACATACCTTTAACCTAGGACTTTTTTTATGTGCATTGCATCCATAAAACATCACATTGCATTACATTTCATGGAATTCAAACATTATTTATGGATATTGCAGGATACTATGGATTACAACAGAAGAAAAACTTTGAAATATACTTTTAAAAGTCCTAAGCTAGATGACCTAAGGAAGCTAGGAGCTTTAGTCTAAGATAAAGACGGATTCCGAGATCGGTATAGAAGATTGTTATCTATGTTGGAATGTAAAGTGAACGAAGGGCTTCTTTCAGTTTTGTTGCAGTTCTACGATCCTGACAACCATTGCTTCACATTTCCCGACTATCAGTTATTACCTACTTTGGAAGAATATTCTCAACTTGTAGGACTGTCTATTATGGATAAGACTCCTTTCCCTTTCTTGGAGAAGGACCCTAGAGAACAGGATATTGCTAAAGCCACATGTTTGAAGGTATCTGACATTAAGGAGAATATGACTCATAAGGGTGAAATCTTTGGGTTACCTACAAAGTTCCTAATGGAGAAAGCCCAATATTACACTGATCATTTGAGCATGCCTACCTTTGAGACGATCCCTGCCTTGCTTATCTATGGAGTGTTGCTTTTCCCTAGTTTTGAAGGATTGGTGGACCTTAATGCCACCAAGATCTTCATGAAAAGGAATCCAGTACCAACCTTATTGGGTAACACTTATCATTCAGTCCATCTCCGAAACCTCCGTGGTGGAGGGATGATCACCTGTTGTATGCCGTTATTGTATAAGTGGTTTATTTCGCACTTGCCTAAGTCCGGTCCTTTTTGGAATCACACCCAAGGACGTTGGTCACAAAGAGTTATGGCTTTAACCCACTCCAATATAGATTGGTACAACCGTATGTGTGATGGAATATTACTCATTGATGGTTGTGGAGATTTCGCTAACATGCCTTTACTCGGTTTTAATGGAGGAGTAAGCTACAATCCAGTCCTAGCTCGCCGACAGTTAGGGTATCCCTTGAAAGAACTGCCTAAAAGTATCTACGTAGAGAAGATCTTCTTCGAAGACAACAAAGAGCTTCAAGATCAAATTGTATCTTCCTGGCGTCACTTTCATAGGAAAGGTCGAGAAAGTCTGGGAAGGCCTAATTGTGTGTCCATGGAACCATACCTTCGGTGGGTCCGAGACAGAGCTATCAAGTTGAAGATGCCTTATCCTCGCCAGGATCCTTTACCTCCAAGAGATAACATGTTCTAATGTTCATGTCTGAAGCTGAAAAGTTGCAGATCGCTTTGAAGAAAGCACAACATGAAGCAGAGACATGGAGGAACAAATGCAATGTGATGGTCAGTGAGTACGACGAACTTCAAAAATAGCTTCAGTTGAAAAATGAAGAGGTACTTTTCTGCAAGAAGAGAAGAATCTACGAGGATTTATTTTCCTCTAAATGTCCGTCTACTCCTTGAAGTTGTGGATAATGCTTCCTTAGGGCTTTATTAGCTTTTATTTAGCTATTTCCTGTTAAGACTTTCTTTTAAGAATATTATTTGTAATCCAGTTTTTCAAATTAATAAATAAAATTTCTTTGGTATTCTGCGATATTCGTAAATATTTGAATTTCATGAAATCATTTTGCATCTTAGCATCATATTTTTGCATCGCATATGTCTCCCGGTGTCTTATCCTCGGTTCTCTCGCCTTCCAGTTCGTCACCCTGGGTCCTCCGCATCAGTACAACACTAGAGCCCAAGCTCGAAAAAGGATGGAAGAACAAAATCAAGAGATCGATCGTGTCAGCCATGAACTCGAAGATCTTCGAGGAAGTGCGGGGCAGATTATGGAGATGCTACAAGCTCTTAATGTAAAGATGGATTCTCCACCCACTGTTGTTTCCGAGATTGCCCATACTGTTGTGGATCCTCAACCAGCTGTTACTGTTGAGAACATACCTCCTCATGGTCTTCAACCTAGTTTGGTGCATCCTACCATTGCTCAACCAGTTTGACGAGTTACTCCTCCGAAGTGTAAAACTTCGAGCTCTGACCACCATAAAAGAGCTACACGTTCGAGGAATCGCTTGATAGCTGCTCTTCAACATCAACAGAGTTATGTTCAAGGTTATCCGGTTCAGTATGCTCAACAATCCTATGTAGCTATTGTTGTACCTCTTTTCAGTTCTCAATCTCCTATCTATCATCCTGTGCAACCGGCTCCGATCTATCAGCATTCGATTTATCAACAACCTCTTGGTTATCATCCTGCACAAACTCTTGTCAACTGTCAACGAGCGCCCAATGTTCCTGCCAAGCAACAGCCTAAGAAGCAAACACCTCGTCAGAGTGGTCAGAGGAGACAATACAAACCTTGTCCTCCGATTCTGATGATGTTCACCGAGTTGTATCCTTTCTTAGTGCAACGAGGTCTAATTATTACCCAAGCTTTGGGCCTGCCTCCCAATCCGGTACTTGTCAATTACAACGCCACCGCTCATTATTTATTTCATGAGGGTGCGCCTGGTCACGATTTGGAATGTTGTTACGCGCTTAAGAACATTGTTAGAGATTTGCTAGAAAAGAAGGTCCTGTCTTTTGATGTTCCTCAGCTGAAAATCAAGACTCCTCTCAGGGCTTCCCATAGGCCAGGATCAAGCTCTGCAAAGCCTGTTTTCAACATATCTCAGCCAGTTACTCATTCGGTGAATCAACCAAAGTCGGTAGCTCTTCAGACGCCTAGTCCATTTCGTTCCAGTATCCCTCAAGACGACGTGACCGTAATCGACCAAGAATCCAGGAAAGTTAGTCCAAAGGAAGACTTGAAGACTGATAATGAAACAATGACAGATCTAGTTGGGGCAAGCAAGACGATTCATTCTAGTGAGGCTCCACCGAGAGAAGCTACTACTAAGGTGCCAGCCTTAGATACAAAGACGTCATAAACATTTAGAAGGACTTGTCATGCAGTTCATTTGTTTATTTATACGTATTTTTCTTTGATTAAGCATAATTAGCATGTACGAAATTGTTTATTTTGGAATAATTAATGCATAATGTTTGTCTTGAATAAATCCATTCGTTTCACTCACAAAAAATATTTTCTCATAAACTCATAATGCCAACTTTACCCAATCTCTTGCCTTGATAGAGAATTGGGAGGAGGATGATGAACCAAAAACGTCAAATTTCTTGTCGTATGCTTTCGATTGAAACCTGCTGGTGATGTAAGGCATTGTTTCAAATCCCAAACAATGGAGATATAAGGATGATAACCCCTCGCTAACCCCTTTGAGCCTTGAAGTAGGAGTTTTCTTTGCCAAACATTAATAAAACCCTTTACTTTAACCTGGGGCAGGGTAGTTTTTTAGTTAAATCGATTGAGCGCTCATACTCTCAAAAAGGAGGAGCAACCCTTCGAGAATCTATCCTTAACATCCTATGAAGTAGAAGTCAATGACTATCCCTCTACTACTAAAGAGTGGGGCAGTCATAAGCCTTTCAAAAGGATCACCTAACTCGTTCACAAAAATATATAGCCCGCTAAGTCAAAACTTATGAAGGAGACTTAGGCAAAACTGGGGCATCCCGCTGGACTCCAAAGTCAACTTCAAAAGACGTCGTCCAGGCAAAAGTTAGGGAATGAAAAAATATAATAAAAACAAGGGATTACAATAAAGAATCCTCAATAAAGAACACAATTGCGTGATCAAACAAAAAAGACAATAGGTGAGTGACTGCCATTGTCCAAAGCCTTAATGAGTTCTCTACCATGTCAAATCCGATTGATATATGAGTGCTCATATTCCGTTAACTAAATAGGATTGGAGAACATCACGAAGAATGGGTGGATACAAATAACTTTGAGCCTTTATCCTTTGTTTCTTAAACTGTGAACCAAGCCACGATACTACCTTTAAAAGACCTAATTGAAGTAGGACTTCGTTGAAAGCGTACTCGACAAGATAATGTTTTCTGACTCCTATGAGCTATGCTCAATGTTGGTGTTACAAATCAAATTCATATCTTGACTATGTGATTTCGGTCACGAGTTATAGCGATATCCTTTTTCAAAATAAAAACAAAATTTTTCAAGACAAATATTGTTGCATTGATAGTTTCAGGATAGCATTTCACGCGTGTTGATTTTGCTTGATATCTTAGAAACTTACATACATACATCCACAATGGAACTCGGAGATCCATCTAACAGGGGCAAGTGGTTTCCAAATCGCTTACCAATGCGAGCCTTACATTCTTAAGAGCTATTTCTTGAAGACTCCGTCGTAACACGGTTGATCCGTGCCAGTTACATCGAGATCTGACAAATCTCCCCAAGAGTTTGAAAATAGTGGGGCAATCAAACCCTATGTTCTTTGTAAAATCCTCTTGAGATGACTCTTCCTCACAAAGCAGGCTCTCTGGGGCATGATATTTTTCAAAATGGTGACTACTACAAAGTCCATTAAGATCAAAACTAGCTTATTTCTCAACTTTCTTCATGCACCCGATGGATTTTACTCCCGGCGGTCTTCATTCCCCAGTGAATCTCATTGTTGCAGAATCTACGTCTTAACTTTTGCCTCAACACAGTCCCTAGAGAGACTTTAAGCCGACACAGTCCCCAGCGAGACTATAAGCTGACAACACTTTGGGTCGAGCCGGTAATTTCCAAGACTATAAAGATCATACCAGCATCTTCCCAGTGATAGTCTCTAGCGAGACTTTAAGTTGTCCACGCTTTTGGGATCCATCCGATAACTCCCCAGTGACCCTCAAGACTGCAGGGATGTCCCCGGTATCTTCCAAGTGATATATGCTCTTGAAGACCCATTCTCAGGGGAAGCATTTGTTCCTCAGTGAAATTGCATTACCTTCCTCATGAATATTCCTCAGGAGATTGTCATGTTTTCCCCAAGAAGCCAAGATACTGTCCTCAAGAATGTCTGTTGATTTCTCCCCAGTAAGTCCGACGAAGTGGTGGTAGATGGGATGGATGAACTACTATTAATAGAATGAGAAGAAGTTTCCGAAGGAATTAACTTACCCAAGACAATTTTGGCAGAAGGTGAAGCAGTAGCAATTATGAGTTCTTCAATAGAAGTCTCCAGGACCTTCTCAGTGGCCTTAAACCTTTTTGCCATTCTCTCAGAATGCTAATTAGCCATCCTCCTTCTCTTCTTTGAAGTAATTTTAGAGGATGCAATAACAAGACCAACTTGACAACTATCAAGATAGCTTACCACAACATCCAGAGGATCTGGCTCTGTGAAGATTGGGAAGTCTTCCAAAGGGATCCTTTTGTTGTAGATAGCTTCATTGAGAATTGCAGCAGGAGGGCTAGTGTTAAGTGCGAATTTTGACTTAATTGAACCATATTTCTTGGAATTTTTAAACTCATTTCTCATGTTTTAATATATTTATTTCTTGTTCTTGTGTGATTCTTTAATTATATTGCAAATACCTTTGGGTTCTTTGATGTGTATGTTATTTTGCAAAATATAGGCATAAAACAAAAAGGATTAAGACACAAAGAATTGGACAAGGAAGTCACAAAAATGAAGAAGAATCAGCATGTCTGCTGTGTGAACACCAGCAAGGGGAAAGCGAAAGCTCGCTGTGCAAAGTCCTGGTGAAGCCCCAGCGAACCATCCCAGATTAGAGGCAGTGGGAAAAAGACCCAAAGTTCACTGGGTGAAATTGAAGCGAAGAGGTTTGCTATACAAAGAAGTGCTTGCACAATAAACTCAGATATTTTCCAAGGGCGGTTTAACTGTTTCTAAGGCACTTGAAGTGCCTCAAAGCAGACTTCACTGGGCGAATAGGTTGTTCGTTAGGCGAACATGACATAATTTGTAAATACTATATAAGTACTTTTCTCACTTTTTAGAAGGATATATTATATTTTTCTGCATAGATTTTATCTCTTTTCATTCCAAGCACATTCTTGAGAGAGAAACAAAAACCATGAGAGGAAGAAGGTAAGATCTTCGATTTCATAATGGGGTTTGGATGTAATCTTTTGATACCTTATGTATTTCATCTAATATATGTTTGTGAACTAGTTTTGATTCATTATTGATGTTGTCTTTGATTTCTCATTTGTGGGTCTTGACAAAACCTTTTGACATAGTCTTGTAAGTTTATATTCACTAACATCCCTTTTATTTTATTATGTCGATTAGTAGCATGAGTAATATGAGTAGGATTAATACGGTAAAGACCATGATAATGTTTTTGACGCGAACGGTATTGTAAGGATGCGTGATAATAGTGATGAAGAACTATGTTCACTTACATTTGGAAAATTAGTTGAATGCATATAAAAAAAAAGGTTAATCGTGTGTACATATTCTGATCACAGCATTATATATGAATTAAAAAATTAATTTGATATGGATGTTATTTGAATATCTGTTAGGTCTAAACTCTAGACATAGATTTAGGTTTAACATTCATGTGAGTATCAGTTTGTAATGCTCTGTATTGGTTTTGTTGCATGAGACATCGCCAATGAGACAATACGGTTGGCCTCTTGACTTTGCGTTAGACATAACCTCTGTTGTGAGTGATACATGATGGTATTAGATGAACTTTTGAGCTGTGTATAACATGATCAAAAGAATGCATGTGTTATCAATTGATGACATTCAATCCCAACAAGGATTTGTTTATATTTCAGTCTTTGTTTTATATTTTATGCTTTTATTTATGGTATCTTTGATCTTTTAACCAAATTTTCACAACAAGCTTAGGAATGTAGAGACCGTTGAATGGCGTTCTTTCCCTTGCAGCGATCCTTGTGGAGACGATATAAATCCCAGAGAGAATCTTTCCAAAACTAAATTTTTGCTTCTCACCGCTTTACTGCAGTTCGAACAAAATGGCGTCGTTGCTGGAGATTGGTGTTTAGATATTGAGTGAATTGCAATAATTTCTATATTTTCGAGCTTTGTTCAGTTGTTTATATTGTATATATACTTGTTTCCTTTTACGTTTTCTTAAGTGTTAATTATGGATGAATGACGAGAAATCCTTCTAGATTGGTTGTTATTTGTATAAAAGTATCTAATAAAGATTCTCCCAAGTTTGAATGGTGATGGTAGGATGTTAAGTGTGTGAGTGAAAACAAGGTAAATTGTACCGCTTTATAGAATGTTAGAATAATTTAAGAATTTTGTGCTTTGTTCAAATGTGTATTTTTGTTTCATTTTGTAACTTATTTGAATGCTTGTTTCACTTAGGTCCAAAAGCCACAAATTATAAGAAACCTCCATTGTTTACTATATGCTAGGATGACTGATAAACTTTGTTTAATTCGTTTGATTCATGCTTAATCTTTTGATTACTGTGATTTTGTGTAAGCATTAGAAAGGATCAAGGCATTTGTTTATATTTAGCACAACCGTATCCAAAAAGTAACTTACCCGTGAGTAGTGAGTATTCGTTAACCCCTTTGAGCCTAAACAGTTTAGATCTCATTTTAGTGATGAACTTGGTTTATGTACATAATTTAAAAGTATTGTTCATCATTGAACTTTGTGAGATTCTACAATTTTTCTTGAAACTTTGAACATTGTTTTAAATTGATTTCCTTGCCATAAAAAGCAAGGAGCATTCACTTGAGGTTTGGTTGAATTCAAGTTGGGGAGAACAAAAAGAAAAGTGGTAGGTTACTAAAAAAATTTGAAAAATTTCAAACAAGCATTAAAAAGAAAAAGTGTGAATATGAATGTGAAAAACAGAAGAAAAAGAATACTTGTTTGAAAAAGAAAAAAAGAGAATGAAATAATTGTGCAAAAGGAAGTCTGAGAAGGTTTGCAATTGAGAAAAGAAAGTGTGGATGAAGTTGTAGTGTGTACATAACCTTGTATAATGAATGTTTCTTCTACATTGGCAATTTTGAATCCATGGCCTTAGACATGTCGCTTTGTTGTGAACCCGACCAATATACAACCTTAAAAGCCCTTAGTGATAATTTTGATTCCATGTGTTCATTTTTGATTGTTAGATGAATGTATGAATTGGATTGTTATTTGCATTGTTTGTTAGGTGAGTGAAATCTCCTCGCGGTTGCAAACGCATTAATTTCTTCATTCTTATTTTGAAGAGGAGTTTTAGAGTGATTCAAGCATGAGAATTTAGTTGATATTTGAAGCATTGCATGATATTTGTTTAAAAACTAAATTCTTTATCATTGTTCATTTCTATTGAGTGATGAACATTGCTTGTGCGCATTTGCATGCTTGACCAAATCCTCTTATTTGAGAAAATTTTTCTTGTTTGAATTTGAACCGTTAATCCTTTCTTGGTTGAATTTTAAGCTTGAGAAAATCTCTCTTGTTTTCATGAGGGGCATACTTTGCTTGAAGACACGCAAAAATCTAGTTGGGGAGAGTTTGTTAAGTGCAACTTTTGACTTTCAACTCATTTCTCATGTTATAATAGATTTAGTTCTTGTTATTATGTGATTCTTCAATTATATTGCAAATACCTTTGGATTCTTTGATATGTGTGTTATTGTACAAAATATAGGCATAAAACATCAATGATTAAGACAGGATTGAACAAGGAAGCCAAATAAATGAAGAAGAATCAGCATGTTCGTTGTGCGAACACCAGCGAGGGGAAAGCGAAAGCTCGTTGTGCGAAGTCCTGGCGAAGCCCTAGCGAACCAGCCCAGATTAGAGGCGGTGGGAAAAGGATTCAAAGTTTGCTGGGCGAAGTTGAAGCGGAGAGGTTTGTTGTGCAAAGAACTGCTCACAAGATGAACTCAGATATTTTCCAAGGGCAGTTTAACTGTTCCTGAGGCACTTGAAGTGCCTCAAAGTAGACATTGTTGGGCGAATAGGTTGTTCGCTAGGCGAACATGATAGAATTTATAAATACTATATAAGTACTTTTCTCACTTTTTAGAAGGACATATTATATTTTTCAGCATAGAATTTTATCTCTTTTCATTCCAAGCACATCCTTGAGAGAGAAACACAAACCATAAGAGGGAGAAGGTAAGATCTTTGATTTCTTGTTGGGATTTGGATGTAATATTTTGATACCTTATATATTTCATTTAATATGTGTTTGTGAACTAGTTTTGATTCATTATTGATTTCTTATTTGTGGGTCTTGACAAAACCTTTTTTAAATATTTGATCTAAGATACTCATCTATCAATGAACAAACTTTGGACATAGTTTTGTAATTTGATATTCACTAGTATCACTTTTATTTTATTGTGTTGAGTAGTAGTATGAGTAGGATCATTATGGTAAAGACCATGATAGCATTTTTGATGCGAACGATATTGTAAGGATTCGTGATAATAGTGATGAAGAACTATGTTCACTTAATTTTGGCAAATTAGTTGAATGCATGTAAAAAGAGTTAATCATGTGTACGTATTCTGATCATGGCATTATATATGAATCAAATTATTAATTTGATATGGATGTTATTTGAATATATGTTAGGTCTAAACTCTAGACATGAATTTAGGTTCAACATTCATGTGAGTATCAGTTCTTAATGCTCTGTGTTGGTTTTGTTGCGTGAGACATCATCGATGAGACAACGCGGTTGGCCTCTCGACTTTGTGTTAGACATAATCTCTATTATGAGTGATACATGATGGTATTAGAAGAACGTTTGAGTTGTGTATAACATGATCAGAATAATGCATGTGTTATCAATTGATGAGATCCAATCCCAACAAGGCTCCTTTTATATTTGGACTTTATTTTATATTTTTGTCTTTAAATTTTTTGCCTTTATTTATGGTATCTTTGATCTTTTAACCAAATTTTCAAAACAAGCTTAGAAGTGTAGAGACCGTTGAACAAAGTTCTTTCCCTCGCACCAATCCCTGTGGAGATGATATAAATTCCAGAGGGATTCCTTCCAAAATTAAATTTTTGCTTCTTGTCGCTTTACTGTAGTTTGAATAGCTAGTCCATTCAGTTATAATGCCTATATTTTTCAAACTTTTGGCATTAAATAGTTTTCCAACCAAAGGTTCCAGCCCTTTAGAGATCCGATCTTCTGGTAAAGAGTCTATAAGTTTGCTCTTCGTTAGAATATCTAAAAACTACCCTACCAAGAGGAATCCAGTTTCTCGCCTTCTTGCTTCCATTTCTTGTTTCAATAAAGAATCTGAAGCCTCCTCACTTCCGTCACTCCGAACAATGTCATGTGAATTATTTCCTCAAGTAGATTGAGCGTTAAAAAGAGTCGTCCCATAGTTGTAACATTATGAGGGCTACTATCTAATGATAACGAGCTAGACCCGATGCTTGCCAACAACTTGAGAATAATTAGTACACGAGTTTACCTCCTGTCCTTTTCTAAACAATCATAAGACTTGTAATTTTAGTCTTTGTAGGGTGGCTATAACTTGCTATTAGCACCTTTAAATTTGTACGGAATCTTGATGTCATGAAACTTCATCTTTTAAATTTTGAGAAATTTTGAAAGTGAAAGAAAATATCATGACTTGTAATGAGCTTTGTATTCTTCCATTTTCATATTATACTTCCAGTGATAATAGTTTTGTCCAACTCTTACTCTTGTTAATTGATGCAGTCACAAATTCGTGTATTTTACAATGTTCCCATCTTATATCAATTTAAACTTGTTATTTTGAAAGAATGAACTTGTAAATAAAACTTGGACTCTCATGAATTTCCATTCTTGCGTTTTGGCAAAGGTCTCATCCTTTAAGTTTTTTCTATGAAAATGTTTCGACCCTAGCATGTGAGGGTCAATGTAACACCCCCTTCTATATCCCCAAATAAACAATAAAACAATTACGCACGTATTCAAAATTTCAGCAGAGTAATATTTAATTCATGGTATAAAAGAGATATGTCATATCATAGACCAAGACACACAATACCTGCTCAATAAAAGACATGTAACAGTGGGGTAGTTTTCAACAGAGGAACTTCGTCCTTACACCCACATCTCAATATTTAGAATTAAAGCGGAAAATCTAAACATTGAATCACTTTAAACATATAATCATATATATATATATATATATATATATATATATATATATATATATATATATATATATATATATATATATATATATATATATATATATATATATATATATATATATATATATATATATATATATATATATATATATATATATATATATATATATATATACATATCATCAGGTTTGGTTCACAATATCATTCATATTTACAAAACATCTGCCCACAGATACATATACAAACTGTATCCTAAAAGAATGCTATACAAGCCTAACTATCCGGTGCTACATATCAGAGCGACTCGATCAAAATAATGAAGCTATACTTCACAAAAAGGACCTCCAGCAATCCTAATCTGCAATGCCTCATAGAGCATTAAAAATAGTAGAAGGGTGAGAAATATTATCATAATAATCAATGCAAATTATCATATATACATATAAACATAACAATATATATATATATATATATATATATATATATATATATATATATATATATATATATATATATATATATATATATATATATATATATATATATATATATATATATATATATATATATATTCTCACCACACTTCATCACAATCATCATATGCATCACAATATATACATAAACCAGTAATGGATAACCACCAAACATGTTTCATCAATGTACACATCCATAATTCTCGACTCAATCATTCATACACAACCGTTCTCTCCTATCACGAATCACTTCCATACCATGTGGTTTATACAACTCGTCACTCTCATAATTCTCTATTCGAGACTATGGTACATCGCTCGTACCCCACCAGGAACAACCTCTCGGCTATTCTACCCCGGTGTTTACATTACTAGGAACGACACATAGTCATTCTACCCCAGTAACTATTCCACTAGGAACGATATCAAATCATTCTACCCCAGTGAGTTTCACATTCATACCTCATTAGGAACGATATCAAGTCATTCTACCCCAATGAGTCTCACACTTGGAACGACATCAAGTCATTCTACCCCAGTGTGCGCCAACACTTGTACTGCATTAGGAACAACATCAAGTCATTCTACGCCAATGCATCCAAGCACTCATATCTCATTAGGAACGACATCAAGTCATTCTACCTCAATGAGCTTCTCACTAGGAACGATATTACATCATTCTACCCCAGTGAGTTCCACACTAGGAATGACATCAAGTCATTCTACCCCAGTGCGCCAATACTTAAGCCTCATTAGGAACAACATCTAGTCATTCTACCCTAATGATCTTGCCACTATGAATGATATCTCGTCAATCTACCCTACTGCGTACCTCACCGACCTCACCTCTATCACACAATGCACACATATTCGCAATATGTCCCCATGCATTCACAATATCACGCCAATGGCAACGAATTCAATTATATTCCTCATGCATTTAATCAATTAAAATAATGCAACATAATCGCCAACGACCATAATTCATAATTCATCTCACCATTAAGATCCACGCCATATGGCTACCCACAGCACATCACAACAACATAACTAATCAATTCCAACAAGGATTGAATACAACCGAACCACACAATCAACATTAGATGGAACCTCAAGGAAAACCAAATGTTGTCACGTTCGCTACTGGCTCACCTAGCGAGCACCTAGCGAACATTCGCCACCTGTTCGCTACAGCGAACAAGCTAGCAAACACAAACAGAAGCCACTGGAAGGCTTCGCTACCAGTTCGCCACAGCGAGGCCCTAGCGAGCAACTCACTACCAGCGAGGAGGTCCGAATCCATTTTGTCCCAGGTCTGGGACCGTTCTCCACAGGCTCACTAGGCGAGGACCTAACGAACGTTCGCGACTTGCTCGCCTAGCGAACAAGCTAGCGAGTGTCTGCGAACACCAAACTCCAAACTATCCAGAATTCATCTAGAGCTCCCGATTCCAACCAAACTCGCTCCAGTAGACTTAGCCTAACATGTCTCGACTAATCTACATCATCCCTTCCAGATTCTAACCAATAAAACTCAGTTTCTACCGATTAAACTCATTTCGACCTAAAATGAGAAAATGGAGAAAACATCCAAACAACTCATACAATCCATACACAATCATATACATTAACAAGATGATGATATTTCACACCCTTACCTTGATGAAATCGATAGCCAAGAGTTGTTCTTGATCTTTCCAAGCTTTTCCTTCTTTTTCCTTCTACTTTCTCTTCTTCCTCCACTTTCTTTTCATGTTTTCTATTTTACATTTTCGTTCCGCTTCCCTTCATATATCCTTCCCTTCGGTTTCTCTCCAATTTATTTCTTCTCTCAAAATGTTTACTAATTTATTTTCTCATAAAATATCCCGTCTCATTCTTAATTAGAGAATATCTAGTAAGTCCACATTATTCTACTAAATAGAATAAATTAGTTAAATCCAATAATTCATTTAAATCATATAAACCAATTAACTAGTACCATTAATCATTTATTGAAAATTGGGTTGTTACAACTCTCCCCCACTTTAGGAATTTTCGTCCTCGAAAATGTTATCCAACACGAATAACTCTGGATACTACTCTCGCACAATCAAAGGTCCGAGTATGACACTCTCGCCGGACACACATCAACTCATAGGAGCCTTACATCTCTTACCCAACAAAGCCTCTACTTAATGGGTAATCCTCTTTGTCTGTCTATTCCTCCCACGGACGCTAGTCAGAGTTCAACAACCACATGGTACCCAGAAGTACCCACAAACCTTTCCAAAATCTTAATGAAGAACTCAGATTCCCTTCTAACAGAATAATTCATCCTTACTGGTAAGTAACGAGTTACTCTTGTTAATCCATTCTTAACTATACAAATCGAATCATATTCCATCAAATCCTTCGGACAATCCGACACAAGATCCATGGGAATACTATCCCGTGCCACTCAGAAATATTCAACAGTTGTATCAGGTCCATTAGTTTCTGATGTTCACACCTCGACCTTCAACAAGTCTAATCAACATACACAACTTCGACCACTTCCTTTTCCATCTATGGTGACCAAGACGATTCCTCAAATTCGGTCATATCCTCACAGTACCTGGATGGATACTCCATTTATCTCAATGTCCTCCTCCCATTCCGAATTTGTTTTCTCACTTCTAGTCCAATACTATCATCATCAATTATATACAGGAATTTCCCATTTGATATCTCAGCCACCACGTCGTCTCACCCAAATGGCAATTCAACCAAAACCATATTCCTTCAGAAGTCCCAATTATCTCCTCTGCCTCATATCCAACTTTTCCAAATCAAACAAACAACTTAAGCTCTTAAGGTCAGCAATCATTTCAAATCTCAACCAAACAATTAATGCTTCCAAAGTTTCAATACAAATACAACGACGGCCAACTCTAAGTCATGCGTCGGATAATTCCTCTCATGCGCTTTGAGTTGCCTCAAAGCATAAGCTACAACTTGTTTATCTTGCATTAACACACCTCCCAAATCCATCAAAGAAGCATCACAATACACAACAAACGGTTCTGACGGATTCAGCAAAATCGAAACAGGGGCTGTCGTCAACCTCCTCTTAAGTTCTTGAAAACTTTCTTCATATTTTGCATCCCAAACAAGAGCTTGACCTTTCCTAGTCAACTGCGTCAACGACAAAGATAACTTAGCAAATCCTTCAACAAATTTCCGATAATAACCGGCTAACCCAAGAAAACTTCTAATCTCAAAAAATGATTTCAGAGTCTCCCATTGTGACACCGCTTCAACCTTCGACGGATCAACCGCAATACCTCTACTCGAAATCACATGATCAAGGAAACTCGCCTCCTTCAACCAAAATTCACACTTAGAAAGTTTAGCATACAACTGCTTCTCTTTCAACACAGATAACATAATCCTCAGCCTTCACACGGATCTGATGATACCCGGACTTCAAATCTATCTTACTGAACACACTCGCACCAACCAACTGATCCATCAGATCATCAATCCTCGGAAGTGGATACTTATTCTTGATAGTTACCTTGTTCAATTGTCTGTAGTCCCCACAGAGCCGCATAGAACCTTCTTTCTTCCTAACCAACAACACTGGTGCACCCCACGGCGATACACTCGGACGAATAAACCTCTTCTCAAGCAGATCTTCAAGTTGACTCTTCAACTCTTTCAATTCCGATGCGGACATACGATATGGAGCCATCGATATCAGACTAGTTTCCATAACTAAGTTGATCACAACTTCACTCCACGTCCTGGCTGTGTATCACTACTTTGTCAGGACAACTTCCAGACAATCACGACTGATCGGTAAACCGCCAATTTTCCACTTTCATTAACACTCAAAATTTCCATCAAAATTAAACATCTCAACACTGTCCTGTGCTGACTTAACAAAACGATTCTTAAGCACTTGGCTTCACTCCAAACAATTCACTACTCACGCCATCAAAGCTCACAAGACACGTTTATCCCATCCAACACAATCCCAACTACTATCAACAAGAGATTAAGGGTGACCAGTTCCTCAATTTGTCAATAGACAGCCGAAATCATGATGGGGCATAAACCATCTTTACTAAACTATAAGAGCGCTCAACCACATACTGAGCTACAACTCCACACTTGCAGTAACCTGGAGAAGCACAAGTTTCTCCCCCACTTAGATCACTCCCACTCCTGCAGACAAGGTTTAGAACAACAAACGCGTACTGAGAGTGTTTTCACACACATGTCGCATACAAGGGAACAAACAACATAAGACAACTTGGCCGGATGGACCGACCTACTATGATACCACTAATGTAACACCCCCTTCTATACCCCCAAATAAACAATAAAACAATTACGCACGTATTCAAAATTTCAGCAGAGTAAAATTTAATTCATGGTATAAAAGAGATATGTCACATCATACACCAAGACACACAATACCTGCTCAATAAAAGACATGTAACAGTGGGGTATTTTTCAACAGATGAACTTCGTCCTTACACCCACATCTCAATATTTAGAATTAAAGCGGAAAATATAAACATTGAATCACTTTAAACATATAATCATATATATACATATCATCAGGTTTGATTCACAATATCATTCATATTTACAAAACATCTGCCCACAGATACATATACAAACTGTATCCCAAAAGAATGTTATACAAGCCTAACTACCCGGTGCAACATATCAGAGCGACTCGACCAAAATAATGAAGCTATACTTCACAAAAAGGACCTCCAGCAATCCTAATCTGCAATGCCTCATAGAGCATTAAAAACAGTAGAAGGGTGAGAAATATTATCATAATAATCAATGCATATAATCATATATACATATAAACATAATAATATATATATATATATATATATATATATATATATATATATATATATATATATATATATATATATATATATATATATATATATATATATATATATATATATATATATATATATATATATATTCTCACCACACTTCATCACAATCATCATATGCATCACAATATATACATAAACCAGTAATGGATAACCACCAAACATGTTTCATCAATGTACACATCCATAATTCTCGACTCAATCATTCATACACAACCGTTCTCTCCTAACACGAATCACTTCCACACCATGTGGTTTATACAACTCGTCACTCTCATAATTCTCTATTCGAGACTATGGTACATCGCTCGTACCCCACCAGGAACAACCTCTCGGTTATTCTACCCCGGTGTTTACGTTACTAGGAACGACACATAGTCATTCTACCCCAGTAACTACTCCACTAGGAATGATATCAAATCATTCTACCCCAGTGAGTTTCACATTCATACCTCATTAGGAACGCCATCAAGTCATTCTACCCCAATGAGTCTCACACTAGGAATGACACCAAGTCATTCTACCCCAGTGCACGCCAACACTTGTACTGCATTAGGAACAACATAAAGTCATTCTACCCTAATGCATCCAAGCACTCATATCTCATTAGGAACGGCATCAAGTCATTCTACCTCAATGAGCTTCTCACTAGGAACGATATTACATCATTCTACCCCAGTGAGTTCCACACTAGGAATGACATCAAGTCATTCTACCCCAGTGCGCCAATACTTAAGCCTCATTAGGAACAACATCTAGTAATTCTACCCTAATGATCTCGCCACTAGGAATGATATCTCGTCATTCTACCTTAATCCGTACCTCATCGACCTCACCTCTATCACACAATGCACACATATTCACAATATGTCCCCATGCATTCACAATATCGCGCCAATGGCAACGAATTCAATTATATTCCTCATGCATTTAATCAATTCAAATAATGCAACATAATCGCCAACGGCCACAATTCATAATTCATCTCACCATTAAGATCCACACCGTACGGCTACCCACAGCACATCACAACAATATAACTAATTAATTCCAACAAGGATTGAATACAACCGAACCACACAATCAACATTAGATGGAACCTCAAGGAAAACCAAATGCTGTCACGTTCGCTACTGGCTCGCCTAGCGAACATTCGCCACCTGTTCACCACAGCGAACAAGCTAGCGAACACAAACAGAAGCCACTGGAAGGCTTCGCTACCAGTGTCATACCCCAAATTTGTCTTACCTGAATAATTTCCACTTGTACATCCACCCACTAACAATGTTCAAAACAAATTCCAGAAAATATGTCTTATACTTGTGATGTAAATTCGGTGTGTTTTCGAGGTCAATAATTAAAACTTATTTGGTAGGTGTGCTTGGGGATCTGATTAGGATTTTTACATCAATTCAAATCAGTTACATTGGTTCGGATTGTAAAGGTGGGATGAGTTAAGTCTTTCATGATTAAGAGAATTATTTTTGTCCTGCTCTTCTGATTTCAATACAAGGTGTGGTCAAAGATCTTTGAAGAGGAGCTTTGGGTTCAATGTGTTTCAATTGGATAATGTTAACAAAATTAATTTGAGAATTTAATTTATCCTTTCTTTTAATATTCTTATTATTATCATTTGACCATTAGTTATTTTCAAACCACATTCAAGATCCCAAATCCACATCATAAGTTATTTTTCTTCCTTGTTGATCATTAGGAAAAAGGAAATGATTCTACAAAAAAAACACTTTGTTCTCAAGAGCCCGATACCATTGTGTTGTCTTATTGAATCTCACCCACCTACACACAAAAAACGGAAGGGAAAAGGACTTGTAAGCTGGACCTTTTTTACAAAAGAGGCTTTTGGTTCCTTAATGGCACCCTGCATAATTTAAAGGTTTCTATACAAAGGACAGAAAAATGTCAATCCATTTTCACCCTGCAGCAAAAGCTTTGTACGATTTCTTCACACCAAGCCACAAACTTAATACAAAAAAAATAGTAGAAAAATAAGAAGGTCATTTGGTTGGAAACCGACAGATGGTCTTTGAAGACCCCACAAGTTGGAACAGGCAAGAAAAATTGTGAAGCTATTACAAAAGGTTCATCATTCAAATAATTAATTAAAAAGAAAACATAGAGGACTCCATGAATATTCCAAGCAAATCTGGCGAACAGAATCACAAAGGCAGCTTCCATATTCATTATCTCGCAAGATGGAATTGGGAATTTTCAAATGGTGCAAGAAATAATCGTTGCCATGCCGTTCACTCTCGGTAGAGTGTCATCTGCACATCTGTGAGAACCTTCTGCCAGCCCAAACGCGCTCTCAAAATCAAGAACTTCATGACTCTTGCTGGTTCTGTAGGTGGCTGGACATGCTATGCTCGCGTTGCAGTAAACGACATCTGAGAGTTTTTATACCGAAGGAAGCATGAACCCCGTCTTCATCATATATTGTTACACTGCCATATCCACCACAAATATATGAGGTTTATAGCTGCACAGGCGAAAGAAATTGTCACAACCTGTTATGTATGCTTGTAATATTCTATGACAGATAACAAAAGTCACACAATTGGAAGATACGAAAAGACCGCATGAGATACGATAATTTGCAATTGTTTCCTTACCACTTCATTTACCACCATTGTGTTGGCATCAAAGCGGAGACAACTGGCCCGTTGATAATTCTTCTAAAACCAGTGTGTAAAAATAACAGCAGACTCTGCTAAAAGTGAAAAGAAAGACTACAAAGAAAACGGTACGACATGCTGCAATGCACCACAATAATGCATTACCTATTCTCAAGTTGTAGCAGACCTGCAAAAGACAAAACAACAAAAAAATTGGACCCCACAATGGGAGCAGCGTCCTGTGAATCTTTGCAATTCCACCAATTTCAAATGGCTCTACACACCAAGGCAATAAAGAGTGGACCCTAAGCAGGACCTGGCATGTTTCAACTCCCACCACTTCAAATACCAGGCCAACCTACAAATGGACAACAAATCGTCTTTCCACGTACCTGACTTGCAATACGCATAATACGCCGTACACAAACCATACAACAAGCATCTCACCTCCAAATTGTGCCTGCATCAACATAACACAAGATAATTTGTCCACACCATGACCACTTTGGACCTGCAAAACTACAAAAGAGGACAGTAGTTTTTAATCAGCACATATCATGGCCTTGGTCAAAACTGAATAAGAAAGAAAGCCAAGTAACTCAAGGCACAACTCAGATTATCTAGAAACAAATTCCATTTGTACGTAAAGAAAAATGACATAAAGAAGAGAGAAGAGTTATTGATTTGAAGGTTAGGATGAACCGAGGGTTGCTGAAAGGTTACATGTCATTACCTTCTAATAAAAGTCCCGCACGAACATGACTTGAGCGCAAAGACACCAGCAATTTCCCAGCAATACTACAACAATACATACAGGACAGAACCGTGAGTTTTACGGAAACGAATTTCACAGCAGATAAATTCACAAGACCTCACAATGTACAAGTCTGGCAGAAGCGACAAGTTTATGGAAGATGCACAACAACTCGATAACATCTTCACATACAGCTCGCACCAGCCTTCATGTCACATACACACAACCTGCAAAAAGAGAGTGTCGTACACACAACACAGCCAGAACCAAAACCAATGCAACGCCAATGCCACGATATGTCCTGCATAACCATAGCACAGAACCTACTGTTATTCATCAAGCTTGTACATGTGAAACTTAAAAGAAATAACGGTCGTGCCAAGCCGTATCTCCCGCAAACCATCGCATAAATGCACAATCTGCCAAACAAAAAAGGGAAGTAGTAAAATCCATGCATCATTTTTCAAATGTAGTTACAAATTAACTACCACAGTAAAAGCAAAAAGAGGGAGTTACCGCAGTGAAAAGTAATTGAAGATATTACCTCACTACAGACAAAATAGGGGATTGAGTAGGAATCTTTTCTGAGGACCCTTCATTCCACACAGCACACCACTCCTTCCACTTTTACCCTTCTCCATCTGATATAAAGAGAAAAAGAAAATTGTTAGAAAAGAGGGGGGACCTAATCTGAGAATGAGCCTCCAAACCCTAGTCACAATGCCAGCCGCCCCAGCTCCTTCATCCATCTTCACCATTCTCCTCATAACAGAACAATGACAGCCTCCATTTAACTTCCTCAGTTCACCTTCTACCATACTCAAATTCCCAGAATCTCCTACCTCAAACTATTCTCCAAAAAACCTCATTTTACCCAGAAAAACTCCTTAAACTTCAATCCTCAACAAACTCTCCTTCTTCAACCTTCAACCTAAACTCAAGCTTTTAACAAATGGTGATTCTTCCATAACTCAGGATTGGAACTCTTCCATTCAAATGGCTTAACCCCTTTTCAACCAAATACACGAAATCTCCATTCAACAGCCAACTTCTTCAAAACGTCTTCAACATCAACTTTCAAAATCCCCTCTTCAACCATAACCCCTTTCTGATTTTGAAACCAAAGACCTCATTTTCTTCTGGTATAAAAAACCTCTCTTCATAAACTCCATCACCTTCAACATTCCTTAAAAAGCTCACACAGTTATTCTGCTTTTGAACCCACATACTTCAAATAGCTTTTGTCGTCTACAAACAACATCAACCCAAACCTAAAACCTCTACCTACAACCGTATTCAAGTCGCAACTCACATCATCACCATTATCATCTCCTCTCCATCGACCTTCAAAAAACCCAGTTTGCCAAACCCCTTTTCGAGCCATTCTGAACTACCGAAACCCATAAATCTTCAAATAACCCTCATTCCCCATCTTTCTTCATTCTCAAAAAATCTCCATCTTCATCAACAACAACCAAGATTTCCACCATCCCTTAACCTCTCTCTAACCCTTCCTCTTAACCCAATTTCGGCGATAGCCTTCAAACACCATGATTCATCCTTCACAACCCTTACTTCCACCATTCAAACACTCCGAACTTCATTCTTCTTCCAAACACCCCTCAAGAAATTACCAGAAAATCACCGCCATCTTCACTCGTCCCTTCCATAACTCTAAAACCTCCGAAAATCTTTCTTCAACCCAAATCAAATTAACAATCTTAAACCTAGAGATTTCGAGAGCAAGAGAACAGAAAATCTGAGAAACAGAGGAGGCTAGTAGCGCGAAACTGAGACGAGGGTACGAGGAGGCGAGGTTATTTTGTTTGGAATTTCAAACCCTATTCTAAAATCGGTGTTGTGTTCGTCGCCTTACGTAGCTGGTGTTTTGGCAAATGCTGAAGAGAGGCGTTAACTTATTGTGGCCATGTGATGGATGTTTGACCAGGCCCGTTTGTCATTTTTTTTTCTGTTTTTGGTGTGTTTTTGATGGCAGCGTGTGGATAATATGGCCTGGGAAGCCCGTGCTACTTCATATCCCCACCTCTCTTTCCGATTTCAATTTTTCCTTTATTGCTAACCTTTTATTTATTTTATTCATAGTTTTAATATAATTTTTTATAAATGATTTTTTTTAATTTTGATAACTTTTAATAAGATCTCATTTATTTTATGTACATATTTATCTTGTTAAGATTTTCAATTAATATTGGATATATTTTCGATTATATTTTCTTTTTTTATTTTGTCGTGTTAGTGGTCGATGACGAGATTACCACCGTTTAGCCGCCAAATTATTGGCGTGAAACAAAGGATCTGAGACCACCTTCTTTTTCCGATTTTATTTTGATTTTTGTATCGATGAAGTCTTTTATTCGTAAGCATCGCGTATCGAAGTTGATAACCTTCTCGGTTTCAAATCTATGGTGAATGACCATTGGGGTCATTTTTCGTACTTTGGGATCGTGATAGGCTACCTTCGATTAATCGGCATTATGTTTGCGATTAAGACGAGATCCATTCTTTCGTGTCCCGTTTCAATTCACTAACCATTAAATTTAATTTCCGTTAAATATTATTGTGAATATTATTGTCATAATATTATTCATATTATCATATCTCATTATTCATATTCATTCACCCATATTCGAAAATACCTAACAAATTATCGAAACTCCTAAAAGCCAAATTGGTGGACTGTTGGATCTTTGGTCATTTGCAGGTATCCTAACTTTGAGTCGTGCCCGACTTTTCTCAAGGCGTAGTTTAGGATACAAATGCACACACACGGCTTTCTCTTGGGCTACCTTACAATGAGACCCCTTTATTTCGTGCAATCCCGTGTAACTTACATGTATCTCTTCCCCATTCCGATGTATGTTTCGCATTTCTTTGATTATTAGTTTATCTTCTAGGAGCACCCATAGGGACTAGAGCGGATCAAACTATTTTCAAACTAATTCTTGATTCATCATCGAGCCATTTTCAAACCTCGTAAGTCGAGTGCTCATACGCATTCGCCATCAATCTATTACAACTCGACCCTTGATGTGTAAGTCAAGTCGGTCTCTTTTTTTCAAATCATTTCATTTCCAACACGCTTTGCACGCGATAATGAGTCAAACCCTTGATCCAACGTCAAGAGGATTTTCGAAACAAACTATCAATCAACTAACAACTATTCAATTCTTTTCAAGGTGTAAAGAGTGGGTTCAAGTCTTTGAGCTTGCTTTTGATTATTTGGATGTGAGTTATCTTATTCATGTGTGAGCAATTGACGCCTTTAAATAATATTAACAAACTCAACAATATTCAACCATCTCTAATTACTCATCCTTTCACTCACCTTTCAAACAACTTCTTTTACGATGAAAAAGAGTGTGTCCCAAGTCTTTGGTTCGCTCTCCCGATTACTTGGGGTCCAAGAAGTCTTTCTTAAGCTTCGAGTAACCGTCATCCAATTCCAACCACTCATTTCAAACCCCATTCAAACAACTTCTTTTGCGATGAAAAAGAGAGTGTTCCAAGTCTTTGGTTCGCTTTCCCGATTACTTGGGGTCTGTGAAGTCTTTCTTAGGCTTCAAGTAATCGTCATCATTTCAACCTTATCCTTTCAAACACATCATTCCTTCATGATGAAAAAGAGAGTGTTCCAAGTCTTTGGTTCGCTCTCCCGATTACTCGGGTCCGAGAAGTCTTTCTTAAACTTTGAGCAATCGTCATCCGTACCCCTTCAAACTCAATTCAAATCTAGTTTCTTTCGTGGTCGTATCCACGAACTACGACTGCTCTGATTCTTTATTCATTCTTGAATATAAGATACATAGGCACAAGATTGCGATGATCTTGGCGAGCACACTTCTATCCACCTTCTGTTTCCCCCATCGTTTCCCGTAGTTGAACTACGACGCTCTGATTTCTCATTCTCGTCTGAATGAGCATACGTAGGCACAAGGGCCCCAATCCTTGGCGAACACCCTATCTTCTAACCACCCCCTTTCCCCTAGTGTCTTTATCCCTTTATAGTATCCTTTAGCATTTAGTAGTGAGAAGAGAAGAATTAAACCTAGCTAACTTTCATCCCAACTCGAATTAAGAGGTTCCCGTTGAGTACAACGGACGTGAGGGGTGCTAGTACCTTCCCCTTGCGTAACCGACTCCCGAACCCAGGAATATGGTTGTGACGGCCGTGTTCCTTCCGCGCTTATGAGGTTTTCTCGATATTTTCCTCTCCCGTTCATTCGGTAAAAATAAAGTTCGGTGGCGACTCTGTCGAACCGCATTTCCGCGCCTTTTGCGCGAGGGTCGTATGTTCGAAAAGAATTTTCGAGGTGTGACAGGTGGCGACTCTGCTGGGGACCTTTGCTCCATGCAAGAGAGAGTCGAGCCTATCTTAGTTTGAGTTGTTAGCTTTTTGTTTTTATTTTCTTCTCGCTTATTTGTTGGTATCCTTGTTTTGGTTACTTGTGCTTGAGGCATTGTTGGGTTATTCCACTTATGGTTACTTTGTGAGATGGCTCTACACCCGAGTCCGAGTATAACCCTAGGATTAGGATGGTGGTTGTGTAGTGGAGACTTGCATGGAGTCTTTCACGTTAAGTTGAAGCGAAAACCCCGCTTGGAGTAGATTCCTTGGAGATATTGTTGTTGTGGTGAGTCTTTGCCATGACAATAATGTTTTCGAGTTTGAATCGTTGATCCCAAGGACCGTAAACCATTTTATCCATGGTGGTTGGTAGTGTTAATTCTTTGTGAATTAATATGAATGCCCCAATCAGATGAGATCCCTTGAACGTATTACTTTCTTACAGTAATATTTTCAACCTCGATCTATGACTCTGAGAACCTTTTCTAGAATCCGTGTGTCGATGGTTGTGTAGTTGATGCCTCCGAGAAGTCTTTCTCGCGTGGAAGATACGAGAACCTCACCTAGAGGAGATTCTATTGAGGATGTTATTGTCGTGATGAGGCTTTGTCATGGTTGTAATATCTTCGAAAGATATTCGTGACTCTAGGCACCTACCAGTTTTAGAATCCTACATGTGGGGGTTTCTTTGAGCAGTGACTGTGATCCTTGAACCATTCACCCGGCTAATCTCAGAACTGTTTGAATTTGTGATCCTGTGATCCTGGATCTTGCATCTTGCATCGCATATCATTTGCATTGCATCTCATTTGTTGTGCATCTTGCATTCTCCTTCCTTCATCTGTTTCTCATGTTTCTCTTTCCTTCATATCCAGTAAATCAAGCTGAGTCCTCGACACCAGTACGCAACTAGAGCCAATACAAGACGAATGATGGAGCAGATTCAACAAGAGCAAGTTGCCTTCAGGGAAGAGTTGGATTCTATGAAAGGAAAGATTGACCAGATCCTCGAAGCCATCCTCACGGCTAGAAGAGAGGAAGAACAGCGTGAAGCCGCTGTTGTCGTCAATAACAATGGTCAAGGACAAGGGTCTACTGCCATCCCTTTGGTTCCAATTCCAAATCCTCATGGTATGTCGTTGAACTTCAATAACGCAACCGAAGGGAACACTTCTCATCCAACCCCAGCGCCCGGAGTTACCATTGGAGCTATCCCGCAGGCCCAGCCTACTGCTGTGCAAATCCCAGTTCCTCATACCGAAGATACTCTGATGGATCAGTATGATGACGTTCAGAACTATCATGCTGCTATCCCCATTGCCAGTCCCGTTGCTGCTCAGGATTCAGAAGCCATGAAGATGTACCGGGATCTAGCCGAGAAACTCCGAGCCATGGAGGGGCACAGTTCAAATTCTTTCAGTGCTTTGGAATTATGCTTGGTGCCTGATGTTGTCATTCCTCCCAAGTTCAAAGTGCCAGAATTTTCAAAGTACAAAGGTCTCAGTTGTCCAAACATTCATCTGAAAATGTATTGTCGCAAGATGGCTGCCTATGCCAGAGACGAAAAGTTCATGATTCATTGCTTCCAAGACAGTTTGTCTGGGGCATCACTTGAATGGTATATGCAGCTGAAACGTAACAGTGTGCGCACTTGGGTTGAGCTAGCCGATGCATTTGTCAAGCAGTATAAGTACAACACCGATATTGCTCCGAATCGTACTCAACTTCAGAGTATGACTCAGAAGGACAACGAATCCTTTAAGGAATACGCACAACGATGGAGAGATCTAGCCGCAAGGGTGCATCCACCTCTTGTTGACCGTGAACTAATTGACATCTTCATGGGTACTTTACAAGGCCAGTACTACGAAAAGTTGATTGGTAGTGTCTCCGCTGGATTTTCTGACTTGGTGATCGTTGGTGAGAGAATTGAAGAAGGGCTGAAGAGTGGAAAGATCCCAGGAGGTTCTAACAATCAGGCCAATGCCAAGAAGCCTTTCAATGGATACAAGAAAAAAGAGGGTGAAACAAATGCCATCTCTTTGCAGAAAGGGCAAGCTTCTCAACAAGCTCCTGCTCCTATGCCTTATCAAGTTCCCTATTATCAGTATCCGTATGTTGTTGTCGCACAATATGCTCCAATGCCTTATCAGCCAGCTATTCAAGCAGTGCAAGCTCAAATGCCACAGCAACAGGCTCCTTAGCAACAAGCCTACAACCAGCAAAGATATCAGTATCCTCCTCAGCAACAGCAGATACAACCTACTCAACAACGACAAGGTACTCGCCCACAGCGTCAGCAGAGAACATGGAGGCCAGATAGAGTATTTGATCGTCTACCAATGACATATGCTAAAATATTTGCTCAGTTGATGGAGAAGAAAGCTGTTGTTCCGAGAGATTTGGCTCCTCCAACTGTCATTCCTGCCGATTATGATGCAAATGCTCATTGTGAGTTTCATAAGGGCGCTCCAGGTCATACCATTGAGGACTGCAGAGCTTTCAAGCACATAATTCAAGACATGATCGACAGGGATGCTATCAACTTCAATGGGAAGTCTCCAAATGTCATCAACAATCCGATGCCACCAGCCAACTAGTGCCAACATCAGATCGATTCCAGTCAAGTTCATTCCTCGAAGAAGGCAGTCATGTTGCCATTTCATTATTCGCAGTTCTTATATTTTGTCTTTGTTTGTTTAAGTATTGTATGCTTTGAACAATTGCCATTCGTATTTGGTTTTCATTAATGTATTGTTTATGCATGTTTTGAATTAGTTATGTTGTATTCGCTCATTCTCACTTATCACCGACACATATTCATTTCACACTATCCACTGTTGTTTAGCTTGATTTGAGGGAGGATGATGAAAATGAGATACCCATAATTGCAAACCGTATGCTTTCAGATAGAACCTCGTCAATGATGTACAGGCATTGCTTCAATCCCCCAAACACCGGAGATATAAGGAGTTAATCCCTGGTAAACAACTTCGAGCCTAGGAGTAGCAGTTTCCTTCGGATATTCAAACCTTTTACACTCAACCTGGGGCAGGGTAGTATTCAGTTAATTCAACCCCGCACTCGAATCAACAAGCAAAATCCAGAAGACGGTTGTTCTTCAATGACCCATAACATGGCAGTCACAACCTTCCAACAAAATCCAAAAAACATCAAAAGCCTGCTAAGTCAGACACCTTAGAGGGGACTTAGGCAAAATCAAGGCAATCCCGGTGGATCTGACAAGCAAAGTCAATTCGTGCAAAAGTTAGGGATCAAAAACAAAAGCAAAAGAGGACCCCGAAACCCTCAACAAAAACAAAATAATATTCAGTGGCCACCCAAATCAAAAAGGGGCACTGACATCCATCAAAAAACCAAAATAAGGTAACTGCCACGACGAGCAAACCTTGAATCATCAAGTTTATACCGTCAAGACAAGTGTAGAATTAACTGAGCGTAGGACTGGAGATCATTAAGAAGAATGGGTGGGTACAAATCATACTTTGAGCCTAATATCCTTTGTTTCATGACCGCAAACCAGACCACGTTACAACCCTCGAAAGACCTAATTGAGGCGAGGTTTATTCTGAAAGCATACTATTGTGAGGTTGCGTAACCTGAATCCTCACATGATTTCTAATCATCGGCATTGGTGTCATTTCTCTTGCTATATCTTTCGCACCAATCAAGTTAGCACCATGTTTGGGCTAACTGTCCACTCGTCTCACTATCACGACAACTTCAATAAAATAATACTTTTTCAAAACTTACATTAAACTTTGCATTAATATTACCATTTATGAATGTACAATTTTAATTGCAAATCAGTGCTAGGTATTCAAAGACATCTCAACAAGGAGCAATCAGGGAGGAACCTGGCTTTCAGTGGCGTACACGAGGCAAGATTATTTCAAAGCCCATAGGCTGGGGCAAATCATTCAACAGCTCGAGCAGGGGCAAGCCATTAATAAGTTCCGACTGGGGGCAAGACCAGGTTGTCCTGACCATCAAGCAGAGTTGCAACCTTCTCTGAAGGAAATTCACAACAAATCACCAAGTACCCAGACTTGGGGCATCCAGAGCATCATCTTCTGCTTCAATCTTGGCGTCTTCAACAAACTACGTGTCGAGGAAGTCAATCCCTCCCGCCACCCAAAGTCCAATCCGCATTGGAAACTACCAGAGGCCACCACGCTGGCGTTTCCACCTGCATTTCCAATCACCTGTCAGCAATCATGTGCATCATACGCATTGCATTCGCTATCATAAGCATCTTGCATCATATGCATACTCCAATCATACCATACTTCCCCAGCTCTTGCATCTCTGCGCGTCAGCGTTTGCATTTGCACTTCCACTCGTATGGAATATCATTTATCATTCAGCATTCATATATGCAAGTCAAGGTCCAGGATCAATCTTGAAGATTTCCAATACCATCATCAGCCCGGTCAGGGGCATCTTCCACAAAGGTCGTGGATTTCTCCCACGAATATCAAGAGCTTTAAAGCAATCATCAGCACAGTCAGGGGCAATCTTCTACAATTGTGGGTTTCTCCTACAAGATTCGAAGTTATTCAAAGCAAGATTCAGCCCAGTCAGGGGCATTTTTCAAAGACCATGGGCGTCTCCCATGACGTATTTCAACCTTGTGGTTGATCAGATTTTCAAATCAACATTCAGCCCAGTCAGGGGCATACCATTCAAGACCGTGGGTGTTCCCCACGAAGTTGTTCAAGCTTTTGTTGGGCAAATCCAAGAAGTTCAGTGCAAGATCCAACCAGAGCAGGGGCATCTTCAGCAAAACCGTGAGTGTTCCTCATGAAGTTATTCAACCTTTTGTTGAGCAAACCAAGACATCAGGATAAACTCGACCCAGTCAGGGGCATCCTCTTCAGAGCTCATGGGCGTAATCATGAAATCATTTCAACAAAATTATGATCTCTAAGCAAGTCAGTGGTCGTCCCCGCTGATTCATTTCAACCCAATCTTCCTCTTGGGTGTTCCCCAATGAGTTGTATCTAGCAAGCGTGACTGTTGTCAATTGGCTCACTATCATCCTTTCGGTGATAGCCGAACTTCGTTGGTTCAACCTAGCCTGCATCCTTTTGGTGTTGGTAATTTTCAATTTGTGTCGTCCTATCACCGTTTTGGTGATAGCAACCTGTGTACGTATGTTTCACTCTGTCATCCTTTTGGTGAGGGGTCTGTCATAGTCATTAATGATAGACTGTGTGATACTGTTTGTTTATGTTTCGCTCTGTCATCCTTTTGGTGGGGGGTCTATCATAGTCATTAATGATAGATTGTGCAATACTGTTTCTTTATGTTTCGCTCCGTCATCCTTTTGGTGGGGGGGTCTATCATAGTCATTAATGATAGATTGTGCGATAGTTTGTTTGTGTTTCGCTCCGTTATCCTTTTGGTGGGGGGGTCTATCATAGTCATTAGTGATAGATTGTGCGATAGTTTATTTGTGTTTCGCTCCGTCATCCTTTTGGTGGGGGGTCTATCATAGTCATTAATGATAGATTGTGCGATACTGTTTGTTTGTGTTTCGCTCCGTCATCCTTTTGGTGGGGGGTCTATCATAGTCATTAATGATAGATTGTGCGATAGTTTGTTTATGTTTCGCTCCGTCATCCTTTTGGTGGGGGGTCTGCCATAGTCATTAATGATAGATTGTGCGATACTGTTTGTTTGTGTTTCGCTCCGTCATCCTTTTGGTGGGGGGTCTATCATAGTCATTAATGATAGATTGTGCGATAGTTTGTTTATGTTTCACTCCGTGATCCTTTTGGTGGGGGGTCTATCATAGTCATTAATGATAGATTGTGCGATAGTTTGTTTATGTTTCGCTCCGTCATCCTTTTGGTGGGGGGTCTGTCATAGTCATTAATGATAGATTGTGCGATATTGTTTAGTGGGAGTTTCGCTCCGTCATCCTTTTGGTGAGGGGTCTGTCATAGTCATTAATGATAGATTGTGCGATATTATTTTGTGAGTTTTGCTCCGTCATCCTTTTGGTGGGGGGTCTGTCATAGTCATTAATGTCAGATTGTGCGATATTGTTTGGTGTGAGTTTCGCTCCGTCATCCTTTTGGTGGGGGGTTTATCATAGTCATTAATGATAGATTGTGCGATATTATTTTGTGAGTTTCACTCCATCATCCTTTTGGTGAGGGGTCTGTCATGGTCATTAATGTCAGATTATGCGATATTGTTTGGTGTGAGTTTCGCTCCGTCATCCTTTTGGTGGGGGGTCTATCATAGTCATTAATGATAGATTGTGCGATAGTTTGTTTGTGTTTCGCTCCGTCATCCTTTTGGTGGGGGGTCTATCATAGTCATTAATGATAGATTGTGTGATACTGTTTGTTTGTGTTTCGCTCCGTCATCCTTTTGGTGGGGGGTCTATCATAGTCATTAATGATAGATTGTGCGATAGTTTGTTTATGTTTCGCTCCGTCATCCTTTTGGTGGAGGGGTCTATCATAGTCATTAATGATAGATTGTACGATAGTTTGTTTATGTTTCACTCCATCATCCTTTTGGTGGGGGGTCTGTCATAATCATTAATGATAGATTGTGTGATATTGTTTAGTGGGAGTTTCGCTCCGTCATCCTTTTGGTGAGGGGTCTGTCATAGTCATTAATGATAGATTGTGCGATATTATTTTGTGAGTTCCGCTCCGTCATCCTTTTGGTGGGGGGTCTGTCATAGTCATTAATGTCAGATTGTGCGATATTGTTTGGTGTGAGTTTCGCTCCGTCATCCTTTTGGTGGGGGGTCTGTCATAGTCATTAATGATAGATTGTGCGATATTATTTTGTGAGTTTCGCTCCGTCATCCTTTTGGTGAGGGGTCTGTCATGGTCATTAATGTCAAATTGTGCGATATTGTTTGGTGTGAGTTTCGCTCCGTCATCCTTTTGGTGGGGGGTCTGTCATAGTCATTAATGATAGATTGTGCGATAGTGTTTGTTCTAAGTTTCGCTCCGTCATCCTTTTGGGAGGGGATCTGTCATAGTCATTAATGTCAGGTTGTGCGATTGTGTTTTGCTCTACCATCCTTTTGGTGGTAGTAGCCGTATGTGTTTCATCCCATCATCCTTTTGGTGATGGTGACCTTTTGTTATTTATCCACAATTTGCTCAGAGGTACATCTCATCCAACATTTTCAATTCTCGAGCATTTCTTCTCTTTTTTGGACAAATTAAGGGTCTTCTTCATATCTAATTGTCTTCTACCTTGAAAGAGTGAGCGCCATAGCCGTTCATCTTACTCGGTCTAAGCCAATTAGATAGGGGCATCTGTCATACCCCAAATTTGTCCTACCTGAATAATTTTCACTTGTACATCCACCCACTAACGATGTTCAAAACAAATTCCAGAAAATATGTCTTATGCTTGTGATGTAAATTCGGTGTGTTTTCGAGGTCAATAATTAAAACTTATTTGGTAGGTGTGCTTGGGGATCTGATTAGGATTTTTACATCAATTCAAATCAGTTACATTGGTTCGGATTGTAAAGGTAGGATGAGTTAAGTCTTTCATGATTAAGAGAATTATTTTTGTCCTGCTCTTCTAATTTCAATACAAGGTGTGGTCAAAGATCTTTGAAGAGGAGTTTTGGGTTCAATGTGTTTCAATTGGATAATGTTAACAAAATTAATTTGAGAATTTAATTTATCCTTTATTTTAATATTCTTATTATTATCATTTGACCATTAGTTATTTTCAAACCACATTCAAGATCCCAAATCCACATCATAAGTTATTTTTCTTCCTTGTTGATCATTAGGAAAAAGGAAATGATTCTACAAAAAAAAACACTTTGTTCTCAAGAGCCCGATACCATTGTGTTGTCTTATTGAATCTCACCCACCTACACACAAAAAACGGAAGGGAAAAGGACTTGCAAGCTGGACCTTTTTTACAAAAGAGGCTTTTGGTTCCTTAATGGCACCCTGCATAATTTAAAGGTTTCTATACAAAGGACAGAAAAATGTCAATCCATTTTCACCCTGCAGCAAAAGCTTTGTACGATTTCTTCACACCAAGCCATAAACTTAATACAAAAAAAAATAGTAGAAAAATAAGCAGGTCATTTGGTTGGAAATCGACAGATGGTCTTTGAAGACCCCACAAGTTATAACAGGCAAGAAAAATTGTGAAGCTATTACAAAAGGTTCATCATTCAAATAATTAATTAAAAAGAAAACATAGAGGACTCCATGAATATTCCAAGCAAATCTGGCGAACAGAATCACAAAGGCAGCTTCCATATTCATTATCTCGCAAGATGGAATTGGGAATTTTCAAACGGTGCAAGAAGTAATCGTTGCCATGCCGTTCACTCTCGGCAGAGTGTCATCTGCACATCTGTGAGAACCTTCTGCCAGCCCATACGCGCTCTCAAAATCAAGAACTTCATGACTCTTGCTGGTTCTGTAGGTGGCTGGACATGCTATGCTCGCGTTGCGGTAAACGACATCTGAGAGTTTTTATACCGAAGGAAGCATGAACCCCATCTTCATCATATATTGTTACACTGCCATATCCACCGCAAATATATGAGGTTTATAGCTACACATGCGAAAGAAATTGTCACAACCTGTTATGTATGCTTGTAATATTCTATGACAGATAACAAAAGTCACACAATTGGAAGATACGAAAAGACCGCATGAGATACGATAATTTGCAATTGTTTCCTTACCACTTCATTTACCACCATTGTGTTGGCATCAAAGCGGAGACAACCGGCCCGTTGATAATTCTTCTAAAATCAGTGTGTAAAAATAACAGCAGACTCTGCTAAAAGTGAAAAGAAAGACTACAAAGAAAACAGTACGACATGCTGCAATGCACCACAATAATGCATTACCTATTCTCAAGTTGTAGCCGACCTGCAAAAGACAAAACAACAAGAAAATTGGACCCCACAATGGGAGCAGCGTCCTGTGAATCTTTGTAATTCCACCAATTTCAAATGGCTCTGCACACCAAGGCAATAAAGAGTGGACCCTAAGCAGGACCTGGCATGTTTCAACTTCCACCACTTCAAATACCAGGCCAACCTACAAATGGACAACAAACCGTCTTTCCACGTACCTGACTTGCAATACGCACAATACGCCGTACACAAACCATACAACAAGCATCTCGCCTCCAAATTGTGCCTTCATCAACATAACACAAGACAATTTGTCCACACCATGACCACTTTGTACCTACAAAACTACAAAAGAGGACAGTAGTTTTTAATCAGCACATATCATGGCCTTGGTCAAAACTGAATAAGAAAGAAAGCCAAGTAACTCAAGGCACAACTCAGATTATCTAGAAACAAATTCCATTTGTACGTAAAGAAAAATGACATAAAGAAGAGAGAAGAGTTATTGATTTGAAGGTTAGGATGAACCGAGGGTTGCTGAAAGGTTACATGTCATTACCTTCTAATAAAAGTCCCGCACGAACATGACTTGACCGCAAAGATACCAGCAATTTCCCAGCAATACTGCAACAATACATACAGGACAGAACCGTGAGTTTTACGGAAACGAATTTCACAGCAGATAAATTCATAAGACCTCACAATGTACAAGTCTGGCAGAAGCGACAAGTTTATGGAAGATGCACAACAACTCGATAACGTCTTCACATACAGCTCGCACCAGCCTTCATGTCGCATACACACAACCTGCAAAAAGAGAATGTCGTACACACAACACAGCCAGAACCAAAACCAACGCAACGCCAATGCCACGATATGTCCTGCATAACCATAGCACAGAACCTACTGCTATTCATCAAGCTTGTACATGTGAAACTTAAAAGAAATAACGGTCGTGCCAAGCCGTATCTCCCGCAAACCATCGCATAAATGCACAATCTGCCAAACAAAAAAGGGAAGTAGTAAAATCCCTGCATCATTTTTCAAATGTAGTTACAAATTAACTACCACAGTAAAAGCAAAAAGAGGGAGTTACCGCAGTGAAAAGTAATTGAAGATATTACCTCACTACAGACAAAATAGGGGATTAAGTAGGAATCTTTTCTGAGGACCCTTCATTCCACACAGCACACCACTCCTTCCACTTTTACCCTTCTCCATCTGATATAAAGAGAAAACGAAAATTGTTAGAAAAGAGGGGGGACCTAATCTGAGAATGAGCCTCCAAACCCTAGTCACAATGCCAGCCGCCCCAGCTCCTTCATCCATCTTCACCATTCTCCTCATAACAGAACAATGACAGCCTCCATTTAACTTCCTCAGTTCACCTTCTACCATACTCAGATTCCCAGAATCTCCTACCTCAAACTATTCTCCAAAAAACCTCATTTTACCCAGAAAAACTCCTTAAACTTCAATCCTCAACAAACTCTTCTTCTTCAACCTTCAACCTAAACTCAAGCTTTTAACAAATGGTGATTCTTCCATAACTCAGGATTGGAACTCTTCCATTCAAATGGCTTAACCTCTTTTCAACCAAATACATGAAATCTTCATTCAACAGCCAACTCCTCACCTTTTTCAAAACGTCTTCAACATCAACTTTCAAAATCCCCTCTTCAACCATAACCCCTTTCTGATTTCGAAACCAAAGACCTCATTTTCTTCTGGTATAAAAAACCTCTCTTCATAAACTCCATCACCTTCAACATTCCTTAAAAAGCTCACACAGTTCTTCTGCTCTTGAACCCACATACTTCAAATAGCTTTTGCCGTCTACAAACGACATCAACCCAAACTGAAAACCTCTACCTACAACCGTATTCAAGTCGCGACTCACATCATCACCATTATCATCTCCTCTCCATCGACCTTCAGAAAACCCAGTTTGCCAAACCCCTTTTCGAGCCATTCTGAACTACCGAAACCCATAAATCTTCAAATAACCCTCATTCCCCATCTTTCTTCATTCTCAAAAAATCTCCATCTTCATCAACAACAACCAAGATTTCCACCATCCCTTAACCTCTCTCTAACCCTTCATCTTAACCCAATTTCGGCGACAACCTTCAAACACCATGATTCATCCTTCACAGCCCTTACTTCCACCATTCAAACACTCTGAACTTCATTCTTCTTCCAAACACCCCTCAAGAAATTACCAGAAAATCACCGCCATCTTCACTCGTCCCTTCCATAACTCTAAAACCTCCGAAAATCTTTCTTCAACCCAAATCAAATTAACAATCTTAAACCTAGAGATTTCGAGAGCAAGAGAACAGAAAATCTGAGAAACATAGGAGGCTAGTAGCGTGAAACTGAGACGAGGGTACGAGGAGGCGAGGTTATTTTGTTTGGAATTTCAAACCCTATTCTGAAATCGGTGTTGTGTTCGTCGCCTTACGTAGATGGTGTTTTGGCAAATGCTGAAGAGAGGCGTTAACTTATTATGGCCATGTGATGGATGTTTGACCAGGCCCGTTTGTCATTTTTTTTCCTGTTTTTGGTGTGTTTTTGATGGCAGCGTGTGGATAATATGGGCTGGGAAGCCCGTGCTACTTCATATCCCCACCCCTCTTTCCGATTTCAATTTTTCCTTTATTGCTAACCTTTTATTTATTTTACTTATTTATTTATAGTTTTAATATAATGTTTTATAAATGATTTTTTTTAAATTTTGATAACTTTTATTAAGATCTCATTTATTTTATGTACATATTTATCTTGTTAAGATTTTCAATTAATATTGGATATATTTTCGATTATATTTTCTTTTTTTATTTTGTCGTGTTAGTGGTCGATGACGAGATTACCACCGTTTAGCCGCCAAATTATTGGCGTGAAACAAAGGATCTGAGACCACCTTCTTTCTCCGATTTTATTTCGATTTTTGTATCGATGAAGTCTTTTATTCGTAAGCGTCGCGTATCGAAGTTGATAACCTTCTCGATTTCAAATCTATGGTGAATGATCATTGGGGTCATTTTCCGTACTTTGGGATCGTGATAGGCTACCTTCGATTAATCGGCATTATGTTTGCGATTAAGACGAGATCCATTCTTTCGTGTCCCGTTTCGATTCACTAACCATTAAATTTAATTTCCGTTAAATATTATTGTGAATATTATTGTCATATTATTATTCATATTATCATATCTCATTATTCATATTCATTCACCCATATTCGAAAATACCTAACAAATTATCGAAACTCCTAAAATCCAAATTGGTAGACTGTTGGATCTTTGGTCATTTGCAGGTATCCTAACTTTGAGTCGTGCCCGACTTTTCTCAAGGCGTAGTTTAGGATACAAATGCACACACACGACTTTCTCTTGGGCTACCTTACAATGAGACCCCTTTATTTCGTGCAATCCCGTGTAACTTACATGTATCCCTTCCCCGTTCCGATGTATGTTTCGCATTTCTTTGATTATTAGTTTATCTCCTAGGAGCACCTATAGGGACTAGAGTGGATCAAACTATTTTCAAAGTAATTCTCGATTCATCATCGAGCCATTTTCAAACCTCGTAAGTCGAGTGCTCATACGCATTCGCCATCAATCTATTACAACTCGACCCTTGATGCGTAAGTCAAGTCGGTCTCTTTTTTTCAAATCATTTCATTTCCAACACGCTTTGCACGCGATAATGAGTCAAACCCTTGATCCAACGTCAAGAGGATTTTCGAAACAAACTATCAATCAACTAACAACTATTCAATTCTTTGCAAGGTGTAAAGAGTGGGTTCAAGTCTTTGAGCTTGCTTTTGATTGTTTGGATGCGAGTTATCTTATTCGTGTGTGAGCAATTGACACCTTTAAATAATATTAACAAACTCGACAATATTCAACCATCTCTAATTACTCATCCTTTCACTCACCTTTCAAACAACTTCTTTTACGATGAAAAAGAGAGTGTCCTAAGTCTTTGGTTCGCTCTCCCGATTACTTGGGGTCCGAGAAGTCTTTCTTAAGCTTCGAGTAACCGTCATCCAATTCCAACCACTCATTTCAAACCTCATTCAAACAAATTCTTTTGCGATGAAAAAGAGAGTGTTCCAAGTCTTTGGTTCGCTTTCCCGATTACTTGGGGTCTGTGAAGTCTTTCTTAGGCTTCAAGTGATCGTCATCATTTCAACCTTATCCTTTCAAACACATCATTCCTTCATGATGAAAAAGAGAGTGTTCCAAGTCTTTGGTTCGCTCTCCCGATTACTCGGGTCCGAGAAGTCTTTCTTAAACTTTGAGCAATCGTCATCCGTACCCCTTCAAACTCAATTCAAATCCAGTTTCTTTCGTGGTCGTATCCACGAACTACGACTGCTCTGATTCTTTATTCATTCTTGAATATAAGATACATAGGCGCAAGATTGTGATGATCTTGGCGAGCACACTTCTATCCACCTTCCGTTTCCCCCATCCTTTCCCGTAGTCGAACTACGACGCTCTGATTTCTCATTCTCGTCCGAATGAGCATACGTAGGCACAAGGGCCCCAATCCTTGGCGAGCACCCTATCTTCTAACCACCCCCTTTCCCCTAGTTTCTTTATCCCTTTATAGTATCCTTTAGCATTTAGTAGTGAGAAGAGAAGAATTAAACCTAGCTAACTTTCATCCCAACTCGAATTAAGAGGTTCCCGTTGAGTACAACGGACGTGAGGGGTGCTAGTACCTTCCCCTTGCGTAACCGACTCCCGAACCCAGGAATATGGTTGCGACGACCGTGTTCCTTCCGCGCTTATGAGGTTTTCTCGATATTTTCCTCTCCCGTTCAATCGGGAAAAATAAAGTTCGGTGGCGACTCTGTCGAACCGCATTTCCGCGTCTTTTGCGCGAGGGTCGTATGTTCGAAATGAATTTTCGAGGTGCGACAGCCAGTTTGCCACAGCGAGGCCCTAGCGAGCAACTCGCTACCTCGCTCGCTACCAGCGAGGAGGTCCAAATCCATTATGTCCCAGGTCTGGGACCGTTCGCCACAGGCTCGCTAGGCGAGGACCTAGCGAACGTTCGCGACTTGCTCGCCTAGCGAACAAGCTAGCGAGTGTCTGCGAACACCAAACTCCAAACTGTCCAGAATTCATCTGGAGCTCCCGATTCCAACCAAACTCACTCCAGTAGACTTAGCCTAACATATATCGACTAATCTACATCATCCCTTCCAGATTCTAACCGATTAAACTCAGTTTCTACCGATTAAACTCATTTCGACCTAAAATGGAAAAATGAGAAAACATCCAAACAACTCATACAATCCATACACAATCATATACATTAACAAGATGATGATATTTCACACCCTTACCTTGATGAAATCGATAGCCAAGAGTTGTTCTTGATCTTTCCAAGCTTTTCCTTCTTTTTACTTCTACTTTCTCTTCTTCCTCCACTTTCTTTTCATGTTTTCTATTTTACATTTTCGTTCCGCTTCCCTTCATATATCCTTCCCTTCGGTTTCTCTCCAATTTATTTCTTCTCTCAAAATGCTTACTAATTCATTTTCTCATAAAATATCTCGTCTCATTCTTAATTAGATAATATCTAGTAAGTCCACATTATTCTACTAAATAGAATAAATTAGTTAAATCCAATAATTCACCTAAATCATATAAACCAATTAACTAGTACCATTAATTAGTTATTGAAAATTGGGTTGTTACAGTCAACCCGAAAGAGTGTGAGAACTACTACAAGTGGTATGGTCTTGGGACTTGGGATTATTCTATGATTGGAATTGAACAAGATGTAACAACTTTATCTTTGGATTGGAAGCTTGTTCTTGACTTTTAATGAATCCTTGAGTCTCTTGAGCTTATATTTGAAAATTTCCTTGTAAAGAATAGAGAATCTTGGTCTTTTATTTGTGTCATTCATGCACTTCTCCTTGCTAAAATTGAACCAGAAGGGCTACCGGAATTTCTCTACTTTCAAATATAATGAATTCCAACGAGTAACCAATCTCTTAAAAGGAAATAACTCCACCAATACAGACAGAGCTTTGTGCAGTAAGTCTTTTGATCATGAGGATACCATTTAAGACCATACCCCATATGTTTCAACCAAATTTTCCAAATGACCATCCATTCAAACCTGACTTTGCAGGATATGAACTGGACGAGCATGTGTATACAACCTTTATAATCTGCGTTCACTACAATGACCCTGTCTAAACAAAATAAACAAACTGATTAAACTGTTAGTTAAAATGAAAGATATGCTAAAATGAAATGTGAAAATGATCACTAATCTGAGGGTAAAATTTGGGGTATGACAGATGATAATAAAGGATGTAGATGCTTTTGATTGGCTGCATTTTGTGGCAAAACATTGGAGTGTGTATGAATGTCATGACTGATGTTATGACATACATGAAAAGTGTTCTGCAGGATAAGTTGAGTTAGCTAAAAGTAAGTTAAGTTGGATGTCATGTTGAATGTTATGTCATTGAGCGTATGACATCAGGGCACATAACTTGGTTTTCTGGTATTTAGAATGAGGGAGCTCGGGCTAGAATTCAGGAAATATTTTAGAAGCTCAAGCTAGAAGTCAAGAAAAATTTTAGAAGCTTTGGCGAAATAAAATGTCCCTGGCCTAAATGGTAAGTGTGCAGATTCTTGAAGAATGGTTTGTCTTGGGTAAACCTAAATTCTGCACAAAGGCCCAAAGGATATCTGCTGCTATAAATAACAAGAGGATGAACCTTAATAGAGCGGAGATTGGAGAGTGTTATTGTGAATGAAGAATTATGTGTTGTGTAGTGATTCTTCACGTGTGTTTTAGAGTCTTAGGATTCCTTGTTTGCCAAGCAATTGTCTGGTGTATAATTGCATTGGTTTTGTATGTATGAACTGTTGTGTTCATTTTGTCACTCAAAGCTTTTAAGAAAAAGTGTTGTGTCACTTGATCAAAGATGTGAAGCAAGATCAAGGTGTGTTTGAAGTGTGTCTTCATATCTCTTCTATAATTGTGTATTAATATCACTGTGGTGATTGAAGGGGAGTGAGTGGGTAACTTAGGTCTAGTGGTCTCTAGGCTGAAGTGTCATTGGGTAGGTCTTAAGTGAAGAGTGCAAACTGGTTGTTTGACTCTGAATTAATTATACTAATAGTGAATTTCCTCCCTGGCTTGGTAGCCCCAAGATGTAAGTGTCGTTGACACTAAACTGGGTAAACAATTACTTGTGTTATTTACTGCTTTCCTTTACAGTTTGTTTTCTAAGTTCTGTAGTCTGTGTTACAGTGGATGTCATAACATTTGTGATAACATCCACTGTATGGTTGCCAGAATTTCAATTGGCATCAGAGCAGGCACCCTGCCTATTATTTTCTGGGTGAGATATAAGGAAAATAAATTCTGGTACTATGGATAAGGATATAGGATTTACAAATAGACCACCAATTCTAGATGGCTCTTATTATGACTACTGGAAATCTAGGATGATAGCCTTCTTAAGGTCTTTAGACAGCAAGGCATGGAGAGCTGCAAACTCAGAATGGAAACATCCAGTAAAGACTGATAAAGATGGAGCATCTGCGCCTATACTTGAAGAGGAGTGGACCAAAGAGCAAGAAGCCTTGGCTCTTGGGAATTCTAAGGCTTTGAATGCCTTATTTAATGGTATAGACAATAACATTTTCATACTGGTGCATCATTGTGAACTGGCTAAAGAGGTTTGGGACACTCTTAAAACCACTCATGAAGGAACCTCAAAAGTCAAGATGTCAAGACTACAAATGTTGACCACCAAGTTTGAAAGTCTGAGAATGAAGGAGGGTGAGACTATTCATGAATTCTACATAAATATTCTAGAGATTGCCAACACCTCAGGAGCTTTGGGCGAAAAGATGTCTGAAGAAAAGCTTGTGAGAAAGATTCTCATATCCTTGCCTAAAAGGTTTGCTATGAAGGTCACTGCCATTGAAGAAGCTCAAGACATATGCAATATGAAGGTGGATGAACTCATTGGTTCTCTCCAAACCTTTGAGATGGGAATGTGTGATCAGGCTGTGGAGAAACAGAACAAAAGCATAGCTCTTGTTTCAAACACTGCAGATGACTCAGAAGAAGACAATGGTGAAAATGAGGAGAATTTGTCAGAAGCAATAACCTTGCTTGGAAAACAATTCCACAAACTGATTAAGAGAATATACCATAAGTATAAACCTTATGTTAAAAACATCTCTACTAACAACAGTAGGAAATAAAAATCTGAAGATAGATCTAACCAAGGCAAAGGAGTTCAGTGTTATGAATGTGAGGGTTATGGTCACATTAAAATTGAGTGTCCCACCTATCTCAAGAAGCAAAAGAGAGGATTAGCAGTCACTTGGTCTGATGGAGATTCTGAGAGTGGATCAGAAGAAGAATCTGCCAAATATATCACGGATCTGAAAAGTGTATGTATATCTGATAGTGATTCAAGTGAGGATGAGCTTACCTATGATGAGCTTGCTGTTTCATATAAAAAGCTACACATCAGAAGTACAGAATTATATCAGCAAGGAGAGCAACAAAAGAAGTGCATAAGGGAATTAAAGACTGAGAAGAAGGAGAATCTTGCAATAATAGACTCTCTCAAAAGTGAAGTAAGCTTGTTGGAATCCAAAATGGAGAAAATGGCAAAGTCCATAAGAATGCTAAATCCTGGGACTGACGCTCTAGAAAAAATTCTACAGAGTGGTCAGAAAGCTGGAAACATGTCTGGACTAGGATATGTTGGTGAACAAAAACCCATCGTGGGTTTCAAGAGGCAAAATCCTGAAACTCAAAAATCAAAGTGGATGTCACGACCAATGTCACAACATCAGAGAAACAGAAGTTGGAACCAAACCAAGAAAAAATTCCAAGGGTACAAGTGTTACTACTGTGGAAAACTTGGACACATCAAAGCTTTCTGTTTCTGGCTACATGGATTTCCTAGACATCCTCATCAAGGAAAATCCAAACAAGATGCTCATGTCAAGGAACAACATCATGCTAAACCCAAGAAGGATGCTCCTAACAAGAAAAGACAATGGGTTGCCAAAAATGTGGATTTATTAGCCCACACTTCTCTAAGGATACCAACCAAAGAAGATTGGTATTTTGACAGTGGTTGCTCTAGACACATGACTGGGATAAGGAATGTTTTGGTAAACATAAAACCTCATTCCTCAAGTCATGTAACATTTGGAGATGGAGATAGAGGAGAAATCAAAGGTGCTGGAAAACTAGATTGCCCTGGTGTTCCAAAACTGGATGATGTCTTGTTGGTTAAAGGACTGATTGTAAATCTAATAAGTATAAGTCAGCTTTGTGAACAAGGCCTAAATGTCAAATTTACCAAAGGTAAATGTGTAGTCACCAATGAAGAAGGTGAGGAAGTCATGAGGGGATCTAGAGCCAAGAACAACTGTTACTTATGGGAGCCTAGAAGTAGCCTCAAAGTCTTGACCAAAGAAGGAAAGGAGGATCAACTATGGCTGGAGAAAGACATATATCCTCAAAGGATAAGGAAGACCTTATTCGAGGAAGCAGTAAGAGGGACTTCAAAATTAACTCCAGATAATGGAACAGGGTATGGAAAATGTCAGGTTGGCAGGCAAGCCAGAAAGGACACCCAAAGAATGGACATCACAGAAATCTGGACGGATTATATTGGAATTTGATGGAGTCCATGAAAAATGATCAGCATCAAGAGGTCAATGTCACTCAGAATGTTATGACATTATATTGTGACATTCAGAGTAACATCACTATGAACTTAATTCATTGTAATAGAACAGTGTATAGTGATGACCAAATTCACTCTAGAGGGGACAAAGTGGAGCTTAAGGACTCTGACATACAAAAGGCTAATGGTTTCATGAGGAATCACAAGACTACTCTAAGTAAAAATGAAAGAAGCAGTCTTGAAAGATGGTTTAATAAGAGATTATAGCAATTAATAGGAAATTATATTTTAAAAATTAATCATATTCTGATTGGTCAAAATATCAAGCTCCCTCCACTTTTGCAAGCAAACCTTTCTAGCCCCCCTACACTACCAGATTGCCTCTGTGGTTGCACATACCAATTTGTCTCCCTGCATACCTCATTCAACCACCACAGAAAACCCTTTCTTCTACAACCAAAGTCACCAATAATGTCTCAATATCAAACTCCCATCCCTACCAAGCATGACTCTGCTCAACACAAGAACATCTCCCTGGAGGACATCCTGGATGACATTCCTTTTAGTATGGTCGTTGGAAGAGGTAGTGAATCCCAAGCTTCAGCTCCTTCACATGCAGACCACGAAGCTAAGAATCTTGAACCTTCTATGGACAACTATAATAAAATGGAGGACTCTACCCATGATAACAGGTCTGTCGATGAACTAGTTTCCAAAATCCTCCATGAAGGTCATAATGTACTTAGAATCACCATTCCTCTGTCTAGGGTTGATCCATCCCCAATATCTAATGAGAATCATGAGGATAATTCTGAGTTTTCCTCTGTTAAGACTAACCCTAACACAGAGAATCTAGAAAATCTTGTTAGCTATGTTGTACAGGAGGAAGGTCAGGATGATGGCCAAAATGATGATGAAACCAAGAGCACTGACAATAAGGAGATAAATGATGATGGTTCAAGAGAGGAAGATGGCCAAGATACTGCATCAGAGGAAGCTGTTTCCAGTTCTGAGGCAGCTAGTGATGAAGAATCTGAGGAGGTCAATTCCAGTTATGCCTCTGAGGAGGAAGAGTAATGTGATGATAGACTACTGCTATATGGGTCAGGTTGCTGGTTGCTGAGTTGATGATAATGATGTACTGTTGGTTTGAATAGTTTTGTTGTTGTTGGTTAGACTTTTGTTTGTGACTGCATGATATTTTGTGATGCTCTTCATGAGCAGTTTTTTTTGTAACAACCCCAAACATCTGTAATGTTACTTATTATGATCTGTACTATTTTATTAGTTTTGATCTTAATTTATGGCTAAAAAGGGGGAGAAGGATTATGTAACAGCAGGTAGTAACAGCAGGATAGAGATGTGTTAGAATTGCATCTATCACAAGTGAAAGAATAAGTGGAAGACTTGGTTGAGTTGCTGCTACAAATGTGTATTTGCAGGTGTTGCTGCTAATAAGCATGTGAAATAAACATGCTTGCAGGTGTGACAACAGCTTATGCTGTTGCTGATGTGTGAATTCCTAATATGTGTAGGAATGTATTGTGCGAGCTTCTAGCTGCTGCTTAGGAGTGTGTGTGTCTGCAGAGTGTTAGCAGAATGTAAGTGTTCTGCATCTCTTCAGGGTGAGTAGAACAAGATGGTCCACAGAAAATTGTGACATCTATAACAGGTGATAGAGTGTTACTGTGACTTCAGGATGTTATTCTGAATGTCTTGGCATCCAGAAAAGCCTGGATGTTTTGGTATTATGTCTGACTGTAAGGTGTGCAGGTTATGTGCTCAGCTGAGATGATATACATCAGTTGCATCAGTTGCATCAGTTGAGGGGGAGTAAAACAATGTGACATTTGTAGTGGTGACTAACAAATGATTGATTGTGAACAGGTGGAGAGCTAACTGTGTGAGTATGTGAAGACAACTCTGAGAGTGTGTTTTAGCTAGTAGCTTTCCTGTATGATAGGTTAAACTTCTGCTGCTTGTAATCTCTGATACGGTAACAGAGTGTTTTAGCCAAAAATTTGCCAAAGGGGAAGTTTGTAGATGCTTTTGATTGGCTGCATTTTGTGGCAAAATATTGGAGTGTGTATGAATGTCATGACTGATGTTATGACATACATGAAGAGTGTTCTGCAGGATAAGTTGAGTTAGCTAAAAGCAAGTTAAGTTGGATGTCATGCTGAATGTTATGACATTGAACGTATGACATCAGGGCACACAACTTGGTTTCCTGGTATTTAGAATGATGGAGCTCAGGCTAGAATTCAGGAAATATTTTAGAAGCTCAAGCTAGAAGTCAAGAAACATTTTAGAAGCTCTGGCGAAATAAAATGTCCCTGACCTAAATGGTAAGTGTGCAGATTCTTGAAGAGTGGTTTGTCTTGGGTAAACCTAAATTCTGCACAAAGGCCCAAAGGATATTTGCTGCTATAAATAACAAGAGGATGAACCTTAATAGAGCGTAGATTGGAGAGTGTTATTGTGAGTGAAGAATTATGTTTTGTGCAGTGATTCTTCACATGTGTATTGGAGTCTTAGGATTCCTTGTTTGCCAAGAAATTGTCTGCTGTATAATTGCATTGGTTTAGTGTGTATGAACTGTTGTGTTTGTTGTGTCACCCAAAGCTTTTAAGTAAGAGTGTTGTGTCACTTGATCAAAGCTGTGAAGAAAGATCAAGGTGTGTTTGAAGTGTGTCTTCATATATCTTCTGTAATTGTATATTGATATCACTGTGGTGATTGAGGGGGAGTGAGTGGATAACTCAGGTCTAGTGGTCTCTAGGCTGAAGTTTCATTGGGTAGGTCTTAAGTGAAGAGTGCAAACTGGTTGTTTGACTCTGAATTAATTCTACTAATAGTGAATTTCCTCCCTGGCTTGGTAGCCCCCAGATGTAAGTGTGGTTAACACTGAACTGGGTAAACAATTACTTGTGTTATTTACTCCTTTCCTTTACAGTTTGTTTTCTAAGTTTTGTAGTCTGTGTTACAGTAGATGTCATAACATCTGTGATAACATCCACTGTGTGGTTGCCAGAATTTCAAAGGAAACAAAACAAAAGGGTCGTGTTATAACTGCGAAAAGACCAGACACTATAAACTGGATTATCCCTTGATGAAAAAGGACAAAGGGAAGGAAACAAGTCGGTCACATAAGAAGCAAGCTAAGTCAAGGAGAGCGTATATCGCTTGGGAAAGCGATAGCAAATCATCCAAGGATGATAGCTCTAGTGACAAAGACGAATCCGTAAATCTTTGTCTTTCCGCCCATCAAAAGAATAAAAAGAAAAAGGTACAACATGCAAAATATGATAATTCCTCTAAATTGCCTCATTTTGAATTGCAAATTGATTTTAATACTTTACATTATGAAGCAAAATAAGCTTTTAAAAGGCTTGTCTCAAATAAACAAATCTTTGCTCACCTAGAGCAAAAGATTCGTGATTCCGAAAAGAAACTAGAGGCATTAAAAGCTTCCATAGTGGAAAGTACAAAAGTAGATTGTGAGGAAATAAGAAAGAGAGTTGTTAACTTCGGGTGTGATACTTGTTACATTTGGAAAAATGAAGTTAGAAATGTAAATGTCAAACTTAACAAGGCTCTAGAGCCTAAAATTACTTTTGCCATTGATAAAGCTCATTTTAGAAAGAGTATGGTTAATCCATATCAAAAATACACATATGTTGTAAAAAATCATGATAGCAAAAGTGATTCAAAAGTTAACTTTTCTTGTTTGTATTGTTGCAAGAAGGGTCACACCATTGCTAAATGTCACTTTAGGAGATTTTTGGTTCCTAAAGGGGTTTATCAATGGTTGCCTAAATGCGACCATGTTTTCAATCACAACCTAGGACCCAATAAACAGTTGGGCACCTATTCTTGCTAATTGTATCATAGGTACAACGTCTTGAGACTACCGAGAGAAGATGGGTTCTCGACAGTGGCTGCTCAAGACATATGACAGGAGACATATCTCTATTTATTGACTTTATAGCAAAGAAGAAGGGATTTGTAACCTATGGAGATAACAATCGGGGTGCAATACTTGGAAAAGATAGTGTAAGAAATCTCTCATCCACTACTATCTCCGATGAGTTGCTAGTCGAGGGCCTTAAACATAATCTCATTAGCATTAGTCAATTATACGACAAAGGATACGAAGTATCATTTTCAAAAGATTGTTTCCTAATTGGACGTAATGATAAAATGAAGGATGTGTTTAATGGTCTAAGAGTAAATAATGTCTATACGCTGGATTTGAATGAAGTATCATTGACTAGCGATAAATGTCTCATGAAAATAAGTGAGGACTCATGGTTATGGCATAAAAGTTTAGTGCACGTTAATTTTGACTTGTTAAACAAGATAGTTTCAAAAGATCTAGGCATAGGCCTGCCTAAAATCAAGTTCACCAAGGATCACTTATGCGATGCATGCCAAATGGGGAAGCAAACAAGGATCTCATTTAAATCTAAAAATGTTGTTTCAACTACGAGACCTTTTGAACTCCTCCATATGGATCTATTTGGGCCATCTAGAATTAAAAGTCTAGGTGGTAATTATTATGGTTTTGTAATAGTCGATGATTTTTCTAGATTTTGTTGGACTATCTTCTTGGCTAGCAAGAGTGATACATTCGCAGCCTTTGAAAGATTTGCTAAGCTTTCTCAAAACAAATTAAACACAAACATCATATCAATTAGAAGTGATCATGGAGGTGAGTTTGAGAATTATCTGTTTGAGGAATATTGTGGTAGACACGGAATTGATCATAACGTCTTCGCTCCACGTACCCCTCAATAAACGGGGTTGTGGAGCATAAAAATCGAATTTTGGAAGAGTTAGGGAGAACTATGATCAATGAAAGTGTGTTACCTAAGTATTTTTGGGCTGATGCCATTAGTGCGGCATATTATGTATTGAATAGGGAGCTCATTCGCCCTATTCTAAACAAAACACCATATGAACTTTTAAAAGGGAGAAAGCCAAATGTCTCTCGCTTACATGTCTTCGGTTGTAAGTGTTTCGTATTAAATAATGGGAAAGAAAGTTTAGGTAAATTTGATTCCAAGGCAGATGAAGGTATCTTCCTCGGATACTCTCAGTCAAGTAAAGCTTATAGAATATACAACAAGAGATTACTTACTGACGAAGAGTCTGTTCACGTAACATTTGATGAGTCTTATTTGAGAAATGTCGAAAAAGGTAGTTTTGTTCATGGTGCAGGTGTATCTTCAGAAGACATACTCAAAAGTGTTGAGCCGGGAATTGATCAACCTGACCTAGCCAAAGTTGAGGAGGAAAAAGATTACCGTCATGAAGAAATAGAGGTAGTTCACCCGTCTAACAAAGATGATCTTCCTCCAGCTTGGAAGTCTTCCAAAGACCATCCCATCAACAATATCCTCGGTAATATCTCAAAGGGAGTAACGAATCGATCAAAGCTAAGTAATTTCTGTTATCATTTCGCTTTTGTTTCTCAGGTAGAACCTAAAAACCCAAAAAAAGCTTTACTCGATGAACATTGGTTCCTATCAATGCAACTTAACCAGTTTAAGAGAAATGAGGTTTGAGACCTTGTCACTCCTCCACGAGGTCATCGAGTAATTGGCACCCGATGGGTGTTTAGGAATAAACTGGACAAAAACGAAGTAATAACTCGTAACAAGGCGTGTTTAGTCGCGCAAGGGTATAACCAAGAGGAAGGCATCGACTATGAGGAGACTTATGCGTCGGTTGCCCGACTCGAGGCTATACGCCTTTTACTTGCCTTCGTTTGTGCGATAATTTTTAATCTATTTCAAATGGATGTGAAAAGTGCATTCCTTAATGGCTATATAAATGAAGAAGTTTATGTTGCCTAACCTTCGGGTTTTGAATCCCATGAGTATCCGGATCACGTATACAAATTAAAATGTGCCTTGTATGGACTCAAGCAAGCCCATAGGGCTTGGTATGAGCGTCTAAGCAAGTTTCTCCTTGATCAATGGTACTCAAGAGGAAAGGTCAACACAACCCTCTTCATTAAGCGTCAAGGAAAACACTTAATTTTGGTGCAAATTTATGTTGATGATATCATTTTTGGGTCAACTAACATGAATCTTATAAGGGAGTTTTCTAATCTAAAGCATGGTGAATTCGAGATGAGTATGATGGGGGAACTCACATATTTTCTCAGATTACAAATCAATCAACTAGTGGAGGCTACTTTTATGAGCCAGACAAAATACTGTCTTGAGCTTCTCAAGCGGTTTGACATGGAAAACTCCAAAGCTATCGATACACCAATGCCAACATGTGCAAATCTCAGTCGAGATTAAAGTGGTAAGGATGTAGAGGTGAAAAAGTATTGAGGTATGATCGGATCTCTCCTCTATCTTACTACCTCTAGACCCGACATTATGTTTAGTGTATGTATATGCGTTAGGTATCAATCATCTCCTAGAGAATCCCATCTAAAAGCAGTTAAACGCATACTTAGATACCTTTCGGGTACTCCAAAGTATGAGCTATGGTATTCTAAGGGAAACGATTGTTCCTTGTTTGGCTTCTCCGATTTTGATTTTGTGGGGTGCAAATCAGATAGGAAAAGTACGAGTGGCACGTGTCATTTATTTTCAAACTCATTGGTAAGTGGGCATAGAAAAAAGCAGGTATTTGTTGCTTTGTCAACCTCCAAGGCGGAATACGTTGCGGCCGACTGTTGTTGCGCTCAAGTCCTATGGCTTAAGCAACAATTGCTCGACTTTAACCTTAAACTTGAGCGCATTCCAATCTTCTGTGATAACACGAGTGCCATCAATCTTACCAAGAATCCTGTGTTGCATATTCATGCATCAAACATATTGAAATTCGACACCACTTCCTTAGGGATCGTGTGGAGAAAGGCGATGTGGTTTTTGAGCATGTTGATACTAAAAATCAACAAGCTGATATTTTTACAAAACCTCTTGCTACTGAGCCTTTATTTCATATCCGACGGGAACTAGGTGTTCTTGATATTTCAAATCGTGTTTAGTCAAATCTCTCGCACATTATATATGTCTATATCTTTATGTACTTTATTCATCTGATATCTAACAAATGAAGATGTTGAAAGCTATATGTGTGTGCATCTAGCTACTTTTGAAGTTGAGGTAATATCCTTCCTTAACTAACATCTCTCACAATCTTCATGTTCACAAAAATGAAATGTATCAAATTATGTGTAATTTTTGTCATATATATCGTGTTGTATGTATTTCACTCTGTTGAATGCTTAAAATGCTTTGGTTTTGTATCTATGTCTTAATGTATGCCAATATAGTAAAAAATGTCAAATTTGCTAGTTTTACCTGCATGAGTCGACCTATGCAGGGTAGCAGTCGACTCATAAATTGAACATGTTTTGTGCCTGAGTCACGGGTATGCACAGGTCGATGCATACCCCTGCTATTTCAACTGTTTTGTTTTTCAATACAGTATGTGCCAACGCATAGACCTTTTGGTCGACGCATCGTGCAAATTCTTCGATTTTTTTTTTGAAACTGTTCATTTCTCATTTAATTACTTTGTTCATTCAAATTCATTTGCATTAAGACATTTTGCATTGTAACTTGAAACCTACATCAAGGTTATTCTCCTCCTCCTCTCTTCCCAAAACCTAGTATCTACTACAAAGGGGTAAAGTCATCATCATTTCTCTATCTTCAAGAACTCTCTCCAACTTTGAAATCTTCATCACCCATTCCTCTTCTCCAACTTTGAAAGTAAACATGTCCTCCCATAGAGTTACTGACAAACGATCCACTAGAGCTTCTTCATCCCAGGCAGGTCCATCATCTGCAGCTCTTCCGGCAACGGCTGTGTCACTTGTTCCACCAGAATTTGTTGAGATCTATGACAAAAACTTTAGTAAGTGTTCTGAGCGTATGCACATCCCACAAATTATCAGCATGCGTATTACCGGCTGTCTGCTGAGCGTATGCACATCCCACAAATTATCAACCTTCTTAATGCTAAAGGGTTTAATAATTTTTTGGAGTGCAACACAAAATACAATGAAGACCTGGTAAGGGTATTTTACACCGGCCTTCAAGGAAAGTTTGAATATTTTGAGTTCAAAACAAAAATTGGAACTAAAACGGCATGTGTTAACGACTCCGTTTGGAAAATGTTGTTTAATATGTCTCCTGTATCCGCTGAACCTATCATTAAGGCTACGGACACCAAAACTGTCATTAGCTATGAGTTTAAAGAGGATTTGAACTCAATGTTAATGACATTGTGGCAAGTGATTTTTTTCCCAAAATTGTCACTACGGGAAAGTTGAAACCCATGGATCGAATTTTCCAGTGGATTGTGGCGCGCATTTTGCGGCCAAAGAAAGGTGGATATTCACGAGTTGATCAAGCTGAGGTACATTTGATCTACATTTTGAATAAATAGATCAAAATCAGTTGGCCTCATTATATAGCAAGTCAGATTTATGCACTCAGAGACTCGGGTAGAGGGACTGCTCTCTCGTATGGTTCTTTCATTCAAGAAGTTATGAATTATGCCAAAATCACAGTTCCAAGTATTCCGTATAAATCTCTCACCTCAGATCAAGAGTTCTGTCAAAAGACTCTTACAATGATGGGCTATCTCTGGGATAAGGACGAACGTCATTATAGGTTCATTGTTAAGGCAACTACCTCTCGGATGGAAGAATCAGACGAGAGTAATGATCAGAATGAAGATGCCCAATAAGAATACCAAGATGAACAAGGTGGCAGACAACCCATGGAGGTTGAAGACCAAGATGATGTAAGTTGGCTTGACGAATCTCCTCCCGCGGATCATGCAAATGACTAAGGGTGGGGGGAATGGCAACATACTGGTTGGACATCGTTAGGCAATAATTATAGGCCTCAACGACATTCGGAGTATCAAGAAACTCCGAGTTGGAGCTATGAGCCTCCACTATTCACGAATCTGCCACAACAAAACTCTGATGAACTCCTCGAGATGACGAGGACTATGCAACTGGAACAACGCTCCTTCATGACTGCTTAGGATGAGCGTATCTCGCAACTCTAGAGTCAATTTGAGACTCATACTGGAAATTTCATTGTGTTTTCCTCCGGTGTCATGCGATGGTTCGATGGTCTTGTTGAAACAACCGTAAATCAACACAAGCTCTTTCCACCAGCTTCAATACCCTAAACAGAGCGGTCTTGGAGTTCACCAAAAGAGCCAATGCCCAATTACCTCCGGAGTATCCCTCTCGAGGGCGAGGCCACTATTTCAGGGGGAGGAGACCTTGAAGTTACTCTGCATACTGCATATTGCATCTCACCATTCGGTTTTCAATATTGCTATATATTATTGTACTTATATTTTTTTTAATGTCATGGATTATGAACTTATATGTGGTTACTTGTTTGTCTAACCTAGCAATAATTATTGTTTTTGTCTGTGCGTGGCTCTATTTATCACTCTGTTATCTGATCATTACCCACGTTATATATGGATGTATTTTAATGTATAGCTTGTTGTGCATGTTTTCAGATGTACATTTGTTGTTACTTTTATACCATTCATTGACATGTGTTTCTTTCTTTTTGATATTGTCAAAGGGGGAGAAAGTGTCAAGCATTACAGTAGAACCAGAAAGACCAAATGTGAAGACTTAGCATTAACACAAACGAGTGAGTAGGGATGAAGGCATCAAGCAAGGGGGAGGATAATGTCACATATCATACAATCAAGTTCCTTGTGTTTTGCCATCATAAAAAATGGGGAGTATGTGAGGGCAAAGCCTCATATATAGATGTGTTTGTTTCAATGATGTCAAAACTTAGCTCCATAGAATAATATATGTTGGACGTTATCACCATGTTGGATTTACATGTCTTGTTTCTCATAATTCAAATGCTCGCATAAAATATCACGGTTATTGCATATAGATTGTCAAAAATATGTGTCATATGGTTTTGACTTTGTTGGTGTCGTTTGCCATATCATAGATGTCATCAAAAGTGTCAAACAATATGAAAATATGCATTTTTGACAGTTTCAGGGCTTTGAGTCGACCAAAGATCTGTTATGGTCGACTCACACTGTAAGTCAGTTTTGTGTATTTGATTCAGGTAGGCTCGTGTCAACCCACCGGTCGACTCATACTGTAAGCATTTTAATTTGTCTAAAAATGCATGCTATGCATCGACGCATACCTTGTTCTGGTCAACGCATGGTTCTGTGATTTGCACAATTTTACAATCGGGTCAGCTCAGGTCGACCCTCTCTTCTGCATAGGTCGACCGCTCGTTGTTTTATGTCAATTTTATATTTTATCAACTGTCTTTGTGAAATGGTTTTGTTTTTTATGTCAGTTAAGTTTGGTATATATATTCAGTTGCTTCTTTCACTTCACAACTATTGAGAAAAACAAGAAAAGTGAAATAGGTGTCGATTTGGTTCTCATCATCTTTATTCTCTTCATAGCATATCACAACAATTACACATAATCACCTTTGTTGTGCATTGTGCATTGTTAGAGGTGATAACATTCGAATCCAAAAATTTGGTTATTTGGTTTGGGTTGAGGAATCAACAGGTTTTTCTTGAATAAAACCTCTAGGATTTTATCCTCCAAGATTCTCTGAATTTGGGGTTTTTTACACGATTTGTCTCATCACATATTCAACCGAGTGAAGGTAATTAAGGAGCTGAAGGTTCTGTCGATTTAGTAACGGTAAGCGGAGGATTGTGAGTGGGAGTTTCGGGTTCGACACGCGGATAATTGAAATCAGTCGGGCCAGATTTTGAAGACTGAAGGTTGTTCAAAGATAGTGCCGCAATCAGAGGTTTATTCACAGCTGTCGAAGTACTTGATTCGACTCGAATCAAGGGGTAAGAAGAAATAGGACCTACAACAACAATAGTGTTTGTTTGTTTGATAACTATTTGCTTCTTGTATAAACTTTCAACTACAGGTTATATTTATATATTAACAGGTTTCAATTCTATTATTAGAATTGAGGGCAGACATACCCCAAGCGAGGACGACGGGCGAACTGTCTCAACAAATCATTGTGTCTTTTGCTTCACATTTATATTGCTTAATATCTGAGTTTTTAGTGCAAACGATTATATCAATCTAGGTCTAGTTCGAATAGTGCTAAATTGATTTTTAACATAGTACAATCATTGATTGTAAGAGGAAACTTGAGCAATTCACTCTCAAAACATAACTCACTTGTAGTGTTCTGCACTCCAAGTGTTTGATGAATTGTCTGAACTAAAAGCCTTGTGTGTTGTCTTTTCATAGTGTTAATATTTGTAAGGCATTGTAACTAGTCACACCATATAGTGAGCTGAATCAAATTGATATTGTGATTAACGCAGTGATTCTCATATCTCGTTATTGGATTCCATAGGCTTAACGCATATCCGATTTTCTAGTAACTGTTAGTTTTAGACGTGTATAGTTCCTCGGCCGCTTCCGCAATTAAACAAATGTTAAAAACCATTTTTATTGGTAGCGCCGACTCTTTTAAGCAAGCGATCTATTCAATCCCCTTTCTAGATCTGCGCCATCGTCTAACATATTTAAGCCCTAAGTATTATCCTAACTAATTTAACTGATAATCCTAAATTAATCATTATTATATAAATCAACTATAATTATCCTAAACTAAATTAACCAAGTAATTAGTTAAAATATATTATTATTTATTAATTAAACAAACTAGTTGAATCAATTATTGATAAATAATATAATCACATTAATTAAGAAGAAAAAAACTGGGGGTGCCAGAAGGAATAAGGTGGTGAGAACAAGTAAGAAGATCCCAAAGCCCAATTCTTCTAAACCCTTAAATTCCCTTTAAAAAAAGTAAAAACATGTAAAGGGGATGGCTGATCAGCAGCCTAACTCTTCACTTCTCTTTTCATTTTTCGATGTGTTTCTTCATACCCAAAGCCAATCTCACTTCACAGTGCTTCTTCCATAGTAACAACATCAATATTCTCATATCCAAAAATAAAATAATAACAACAACATCATCAAAGCGAATCATGCTCGTATGGTACTTCGAAAACTGGGGGGTGGTAGATCTTCATGGCCAAGATTGCTGCGATCACGGCGACACGAAGAAGCTAAGGTGCGACGCACAGAGGTTTGACAGACGGAGACCAGATTTATAGCGGTGGTGATTGACGAGGCAAAGGAGTTGCGAGTGGTGGCTTTTAGGTTGCATGGTGAAATTCTGGTATCATATATTAGATATCGAAGGAGATGTCCACAACACAAATATCTGTCTGTCAAGAACAAAGAAAACAACTGGACAAATAACAGATAAAGAGTCATATAAATTGTTAACCCAGTTCGGTGAAATACACCTACATCTGGGGGCTACCAAGCCAGGGAGGAAATTCACTATCAGCAGAATTAATTCAGAGCTAAACTCCCAGTTTACAACTCCTCACTTAATCTCTACCCAATGCAATTTCTGCCTAGAACCCACTAGACAAGAGACACCTCTCACTCCCCTTCAATCACAGCAGTGATAAACAATTCAATACAAAGAAAATACTTTAGAAGACACTCTTCAAAGCCACAACTTAATCTTGCTTACAAGCTTTGATCAAGTACAATACACTCTTGCTTAAAAGCTTTGAGTGAACAATTAATAATTAACAAATTATAATTAACAACCTAGTCCAATTCACACATTAAACAATGAGTGAATGGCTCACAAAACAAACACACAAGAAGCTTAAACTCTAATCAGAAGCACACGGTTTTTAATCCTTGCTTCTCCAATCTTCAAGCTAGGGTTTCAGCCTCTATAAATAGTAGTGCAGAATGGGCTTGGGCTATGCCAAAAGTAACAACAGCAATCTTCATAAACATCAACAATCACTCAGATTTGATTTGGCCAATCAAATCTAATCATATCAATCTTTAAATCTGCAATTGATCTCCTGATATTAAATCCAAATCAAATCCAATCTGATCCATAGAAAGTGCATCAGAAACGTCTTCATTAACACACTAAAAACACGCAGTTTCCACATCAGACAAGTGCAGCCAGCTTGCACAAAAAGGATATGCTCACACATACATTCATACATAATGTTTAGATCATGAATGTCAAGACATCTTGTTTGACATCATGATAAAACCTGTTACACAACACAAAAAGGCAACTTGCTAATTCAGAATACATATGTCACGACATCCTGTAGGACATCTTGTGATTACTTCTAGTTTTACCACCTGCCAATCAAGAACTAACAAACTCCCCATTTGGAAAATTTTGGTTAAAACCAATCACAAGAACAAAACAGCATAAAAGAGTACAGCACAACAGAAAAACTCCAAATCAAGGAAAGTAAAATAAACTCCCCCTCAATAGATGCAAAACAAATCAATCAACAGCCCATAAACATAAACTATCAGCAACCTGTAGAGCACATCTGAACAGCCCAAAACAAAACAACTAGGCTACTACAAAGTTCCAAAAGGAACAAGCACACGTCTAACAAGATCAGCATCCTGTCAACAACCATACATCTAACAGGATCAACAACATGTCAACAATAATAGAGCAGCAGCTACCATCTTCTCACTTCCACCTGTTAGGGACATACACCAAGCTGTATGCTAGTATACAACCAATCTTCTCCCCCTTTTTAGCCATAAATTTAAGATCATAAATTAATGGATTAGCATTGATCAAAACAGATAGAAACAATTATGTTAAGGGTATGGAGGCCCCAATATTACAACTCAAGAGGCTCGTGAAGAGCAACAAAAACAGTCTATTATGCCAAGGCAGACAACAAAACCAATAGCCCATCCAAAAAAAAACCAAAAAACAAACAGCCAAACACCAAGCAGGTAGCTTAATCCTCATCTTCAGAAGCAGAACTGAAGCCAACCTCTTCAACATTAGTTGGGAAATCTTCATCATCATCTTCTTCATTACCATCTACAGACTCCTCCCCAGACCCAACCTTATTATCCTTTCCACTAGCATTACTAGAGGATGGATCTATACGAGACAGAGGGGTGGAAATACCATGCACAATACGACCTTTCTGGAGAATCTTAGTGACAAGATTCCTAATGGCTCTGTCAACATAAGCAGAGCCTTCCTTGTTTTTCATTCTAGTAATGTTGTCATCAGAGGGATCAGAAGATTTACCTTTGGACGGCTGTTGAGATTTGTTTGCACGAGGAGGTGTCTCTTCAGGAGCATCTTCAAAGGGGGTGGAGTGGGCATTAGTTTGGAAAACATCTTGTTTAAAAGACATTTTGTTATTGAGAGAGGAAAAGTTGAAAGGATGAGAGGTATTCTGAGGAGTAGAGGGGATGTGGGAATTGTAGGTACAGTTAGGGAAAAGGATTTGTGTGGGATAATGAGCTTTAGTGGTCAAAGGTGTGTAATGCATTAAAGACGGATGTTGGAACATGTTTATTTTAAAAAATTTCTTTTAAACTCAAAAATTCCTCTTTGCGGTAATTGCTATAAGTCCTTATAAATGTAAATTCCTAACTTCCCTCTCAAGGTCTCAAATTGGTTAGCATCCAGAGCTTTGGTAAAAATATCAGCCAATTGATTTGTTGTAGTGACATGCTCAAGAGTAACGATTTTTCTTTCAACAAGCTCCCTAATGGTGTCTAATATCAATATGTTTAGTTCTGCTATGTTGAATAGGATTCTTGGAGATGTTTATAGCACTCAGATGATCATAGTATAATGTCATGACATCTTGTGTGACATTATACTCTGTAAGCATCTGCTTCACCCACACAAGTTGGTAATAGCTACTCCCAGTAGCTATGTATTCTGCTTCTGCAGTAAACAGGGATACACAGTTCTGTTTCTTGCTAAACCATGAGATGAGGTTGTTTCCCAAAAAGAAGCAGCCTCCAGATGTGCTCTTCCTATCATCAGCACTTCCAGCCCAATCAACATCACAATATCCTGACAGCACACATCCAGATCCATGTGTGTACAACATCCCATACTCACTTGTCCCATTGATATACTTAAAAATTCTTTTGACTTGATTTATGTGGCTAAAGCAAGCCCTTAGAGCTAATCTGATCCATAGAAAGTGCATCAGAAACGTCTTCATTAACACACTAAAAACATGCAGTTTCCACATCAGACAAGTGCAGCCAGCTTGCACAAAAAGGATATGCTCACACATACATTCATACAGAATGTTTAAATCATGAATGTCAAGACATCTTGTTTGACATCATGAGAAAACCTGTTACACAACACAAAAAGGCAACTTGCTAATTCAGAATACAGATGTCACGACATCCTGTAGGACATCTTGTGATTACTTCTAGTTTTACCACCTGCCAATCAAGAACTAACAAACTCCCCATTTGGAAAATTTTGGCTAAAACCAATCACAAGAACAAAACAGCATAAAAGAGTACAACACAGAGGAAAAACTCCAAATCAAGGAAAGTAAAATAAACTCCCCCTCAGTAGATGCAAAACAAATCAATCAACAGCCCATAAACATAAACTATCAGCAACCTGTAGAGCACATCTGAACAGCCCAAAACAAAACAACTAGGCTACTACAAAGTTCCAAAAGGAACAAGCACACGTCTAACAAGATCAGCATCCTGTCAACAACCATACATCTAACAGGATCAACAACATGTCAACAATAATAGAGCACCAGCTACCATCTTCTCACTTCCACCTGTTAGGGACATACACCAGGTTGTATACTAGTATACAACCAATCTTCTCCCCCTTTTTAGCCATAAATTTAAGATCATAAATTAATGGATTAGCATTGATCAAAACAGATAGAAACAATTATGTTAAGGGTATGGAGGCCCCAATATTACAACTCAAGAGGCTCATGAAGAGCAACAAAAACAGTCTATTCTGCCAAGGCAGACAACAAAACCAATAGCCCATCAAAAAAAAAACCAAAAAACAAACAGCCAAACACCAAGCAGGTAGCTTAATCCTCATCTTCAGAAGCAGAACTGAAGCCAACCTCTTCAACATCAGTTGGGAAATCTTCATCATCATCTTCTTCATTACCATCTACAGACTCCTCCCCAGACCCAACATTATTATCCTTTCCACTAGCATTACTAGAGGATGGATCTATACGAGACGGAGGGGTGGAAATACCATGCACAATACGACCTTTCTGGAGAATCTTAGTGACAAGATTCCTAATGGCTCTGTCAACATAAGCAGAGCCTTCCTTGTTTTTCATTCTAGTAATGTTGTCATCAGAGGGATCAGAAGATTTACCTTTGGACCGCTGTTGAGATTTGTTTGCACGAGGAGGTGTCTCTTCAAGAGCATATTCAAAGGAGGTGGAGTGGGCATTAGTTTGGAAAGCATCTTGTTTGGAAGACATTTTGTTATTGAGAGAGGAAAAGTTGAAAGGATAAGAGGTATTCTGAGGAGTAGAGGGGATGTGGGAATTGTAGGTACAGTTAGGGAAAAGGATTTGTGTGGGATAATGAGCTTTAGTGGTCAAAGGTGTGTAATGCATTAAAGACGGATGTTGGAACATGTTTATTTTAAAAAACTTCTTTTAAACTCAAAACTTCCTCTTGGCGGTAATTGCTATAAGTCCTTATAAATGCAAATTCCTAACTTCCCTCTCAAGGTCTCAAATTGGTTAGCATCCAGAGCTTTGGTAAAAATATCAGCCAATTGATTTGCTGTAGTGACATGCTCAAGAGTAACGATTTTTCTTTCAACAAGCTCCCTAATGGTGTCTAATATCAATATGTTTAGTTCTGCTATGTTGAATAGGATTCTTGAAGATGTTTATAGCACTCAGATGATCATAGTATAATGTCATGACATCTTGTATGACATTATACTCTGTAAGCATCTGCTTCACCCACACAAGTTGGGAACAACTACTCCCAGTAGCTATGTATTCTGCTTCTTCAGTAAACAGAGATACACAGTTCTGTTTCTTGCTAAACCATGAGATGAGGTTGTTTCCCAAAAAGAAGCAGCCTCCAGATGTGCTCTTCCTATCATCAGCACTTCCAGCCCAATCAACATCACAATATCCTGATAGCACACATCCAGATCCATGTGTGTACAACATCCCATACTCACTTGTCCCATTGATATACTTAAAAATTCTTTTGACTTAATTTATGTGGCTAAAGCAAGCCCTTAGAGCTAATCTGATCCATAGAAAGTGCATCAGAAACGTCTTCATTAACACACTAAAAACACACAGTTTCCATATCAGACAAGTGCAGCCAGCTTGCACAAAAAGGATATGCTCACACATACATTCATACAGAATGTTTAGATCATGAATGTCAAGACATCTTGTTTGACATCATGAGAAAACCTGTTACACAACACAAAAAGGCAACTTGCTAATTCAGAATACAGATGTCACGACATCCTGTAGGAGATCTTGTGATTACTTCTAGTTTTACCACCTGCCAATCAAGAACTAACAAACTCCCTATTTGGAAAATTTTGGCTAAAACCAATCACAAGAACAAAACGGCATAAAAGAGTACAGTACAACAGAAAAACTCCAAATCAAGGAAAGTAAAATAAACTCCCCCTCAATAGATGCAAAACAAATCAATCAGCAGCCCATAAACATAAACTATCAGCAACCTGTAAAGCACATCTGAACAGCCCAAAACAAAACAACTAGGCTACTACAAAGTTCCAAAAGGAACAAGCACACGTCTAACAAGATCAGCATCCTGTCAACAACCATACATCTAACAGGATCAACAACATGTCAACAATAATAGAGCAACAGCTACCATCTTCTCACTTCCACCTGTTAGGGACATACACCAAGCTGTATGCTAGTATACAACCAATCTTCTCCCCCTTTTTAGCCATAAATTTAAGATCATAAATTAATGGATTAGCATTTATCAAAACAGATAGAAACAATTATGTTAAGGGTATGGAGGCCCCAATATTACAACTCAAGAGGCTCATGAAGAGCAACAAAAACAGTCTATTCTGCCAAGGCAGACAACAAAACCAATAGCCCATCCAAAAAAAAAAACCAGACAGCCAAACCCCAAGCAGGTAGCTTAATCCTCATCTTCAGAAGCAGAACTGAAGCCAACCTCTTCAACATCAGTTGGGAAATCTTCATCATCATCTTCTTCATTACCATCTACAGACTCCTCCCCAGACCCAACCTTATTATCCTTTCCACTAGCATTACTAGAGGATGGATCTATACGAGACAGAGGGGTGGAAATACCATGCACAATACGACCTTTCTGGAGAATCTTAGTGACAAGATTCCTAATGGCTCTGTCAACATAAGCAGAGCCTTCCTTGTTTTTCATTCTAGTAATGTTGTCATCAGAGGGATCAGAAGATTTACCTTTGGACAGCTGTTGAGATTTGTTTGCACGAGGAGGTGTCTCTTCAGGAGCATCTTCAAAGGGGGTGGAGTGGGCATTAGTTTGGAAAGCATCTTGTTTGGAAGACATTTTGTTATTGAGAGAGGAAAAGTTGAAAGGGTGAGAGGTATTCTGAGGAGTAGAGGGGATGTGGGAATTGTAGGTACAGTTAGGGAAAAGGATTTGTGTGGGATAATGAGCTTTAGTGGTCAAAGGTGTGTAATGCATTAAATACGGATGTTGGAACATGTTTATTTTAAAAAACTTCTTTTAAACTCAAAACTTCCTCTTGGCGGTAATTGCTATAAGTCCTTATAAATGCAAATTCCTAACTTCCCTCTAAAGGTCTCAAATTGGTTAGCATCCAGAGCTTTGGTAAAAATATCAGCCAATTGATTTGCTGTAGTGACATGCTCAAGAGTAACGATTTTTCTTTCAACAAGCTCCCTAATGGTGTCTAATATCAATATGTTTAGTTCTGCTATGTTGAATAGGATTCTTGGAGATGTTTATAGCACTCAGATGATCCTAGTATAATGTCATGACATCTTGTGTGACATTATACTCTGTAAGCATCTGCTTCACCCACACAAGTTGGGAATAGCTACTCCCAGTAGCTATGTATTCTGCTTCTGCAGTAAACAGAGATACACAGTTCTGTTTCTTGCTAAACCATGAGATGAGGTTGTTTCCCAAAAAGAAGCAACCTCCAGATGTGCTCTTCCTATCATCAGCACTTCCAGCCCAATCAACATCACAATATCCTGACAGCACACATCCAGATCCATGTGTGTACAACATCCCATACTCACTTGTCCCATTGATATACTTAAAAATTCTTTTGACTTAATTTATGTGGCTAAAGCAAGCCCTTAGAGCTAATCTGATCCATAGAAAGTGCATCAGAAACGTCTTCATTAACACACTAAAAACATGCAGTTTCCACATCAGACAAGTGCAGCCAGCTTGCACAAATAGGATATGCTCACACATACATTCATACATAATGTTTAGATCATGAATGTCAAGGCATCTTGTTTGACATCATGAGAAAACCTGTTACACAACACAAAAAGGCAACTTGCTAATTCAGAATACAGATGTCACGACATCCTGTAGGACATCTTGTGATTACTTCTAGTTTTACCACCTGCCAATCAAGAACTAACAAACTCCAAATTTGGAAAATTTTGGCTAAAACCAATCACAAGAACAAAACAGCATAAAAGAGTACAACACAGAGGAAAAACTCCAAATCAAGGAAAGTAAAATAAACTCCCCCTCAATAGATGCAAAACAAATCAATCAGCAGCCCATAAACATAAACTATCAGCAACCTGTAGAGCACATTTGAACAGCCCAAAACAAAACAATTAGGTTACTACAAAGTTCCAAAAGGAACAAGCACACGTCTAACAAGATCAGCATCCTGTCAACAACCATACATCTAACAGGATCAACAACATGTCAACAATAATAGAGCAGCAGCTACCATCTTCTCACTTCCACCTGTTAGGGACATACACAAAGGTGTATGCTAGTATACAACCAATCTTCTCCCCCTTTTTAGCCATAAATTTAAGATCATAAATTAATGGATTAGCATTGATCAAAACAGATAGAAACAATTATGTTAAGGGTATGGAGGCCCCAATATTACAACTCAAGAGGCTCATGAAGAGCAACAAAAATAGTCTATTCTGCCAAGGCAGACAACAAAACCAATAGCCCATCCAAAAAAAAAAAACAGACAGCCAAACACCAAGCAGGTAGCTTAATCCTCGTCTTCAGAAGCAGAACTGAAGCCAACCTCTTCAACATCAGTTGGGAAATCTTCATCATCATCTTCTTCATTACCATCTACAGACTCCTCCCCAGAACCAACCTTATTATCCTTTCCACTAGCATTACTAGAGGATGGATCTATACGAGACAGAGGGGTGGAAATACCATGCACAATACGACCTTTCTGGAGAATCTTAGTGACAAGATTCCTAATGGCTCTGTCAACATAAGCAGAGCCTTCCTTGTTTTTCATTCTAGTAATGTTGTCATCAGAGGGATCAGAAGATTTACCTTTGGACGGCTGTTGAGATTTGTTTGCACGAGGAGGTGTCTCTTCAGGAGCATCTTCAAAGGGGGTGGAGTGGGCATTAGTTTGGAAAACGTCTTGTTTAAAAGACATTTTGTTATTGAGAGAGGAAAAGTTGAAAGGATGAGAGGTATTCTGAGGAGTAGAGGGGATGTGGGAATTATAGGTACAGTTAGGGAAAAGGATTTGTGTGGGATAATGAGCTTTAGTGGTCAAAGGTGTGTAATGCATTAAAGACGGATGTTGGAACATGTTTATTTTAAAAAACTTCTTTTAAACTCAAAACTTCCTCTTTGCGGTAATTGTTATAAGTCCTTATAAATGTAAATTCCTAACTTCCCTCTCAAGGTCTCAAATTGGTTAGCATCCAGAGCTTTGGTAAAAATATCAGCCAATTGATTTGTTGTAGTGACATGCTCAAGAGTAACGATTTTTCTTTCAACAAGCTCCCTAATGGTGTCTAATATCAATATGTTTAGTTCTGCTATGTTGAATAGGATTCTTGGAGATGTTTATAGCACTCAGATGATCATAGTATAATGTCATGACATCTTGTGTGACATTATACTCTGTAAGCATCTGCTTCACCCACACAAGTTGGGAATAGCTACTCCCAGTAGCTATGTATTCTGCTTCTGCAGTAAACAGAGATACACAGTTCTGTTTCTTGCTAAACCATGAGATGAGGTTGTTTCCCAAAAAGAAGCAGCCTCCAGATGTGCTCTTCCTATCATCAGCACTTCCAGCCCAATCAACATCACAATATCCTGACAGCACACATCCAGATCCATGTGTGTACAACATCCCATACTCACTTGTCCCATTGATATACTTAAAAATTCTTTTGACTTGATTTATGTGGCTAAAGCAAGCCCTTAGAGCTAATCTGATCCATAGAAAGTGCATCAGAAACGTCTTCATTAACACACTAAAAACACGCAGTTTCCACATCAGACAAGTGCAACCAGCTTGCACAAAAAGGATATGCTCACACGTACATTCATACAGAATGTTTAGATCATGAATGTCAAGACATCTTGTTTGACATCATGAGAAAACCTGTTACACAACACAAAAAGGCAACTTGCTAATTCAGAATACAGATGTCACGACATCCTGTAGGACATCTTGTGATTACTTCTAGTTTTACCACCTGCCAATCAAGAACTAACAAACTCCCCATGTGGAAAATTTTGGCTAAAACCAATCACAAGAACAAAACAGCATAAAAGAGTACAGCACAGCAGAAAAACTCCAAATCAAGGAAAGTAAAATAAACTCCCCCTCAATAGATGCAAAACAAATCAATCAACAGCCCATAAACATAAACTATCAGCAACCTGTAGAGCACATCTGAACAGCCCAAAACAAAACAACTAGGCTACTACAAAGTTCCAAAAGGAACAAGCACACGTCTAACAAGATCAGCATCCTGTCAACAACCATACATCTAACAGGATCAACAACATGTCAACAATAATAGAGCAGCAGCTACCATCTTCTCACTTTCACCTGTTAGGGACATACACCAAGCTGTATGCTAGTATACAACCAATCTTCTCCCCCTTTTTAGCCATAAATTTAAGATCATAAATTAATGGATTAGCATTGATCAAAACATATAGAAACAATTATGTTAAGGGTATGGAGGCCCCAATATTACAACTCAAGAGGCTCATGAAGAGCAACAAAAACAGTCTATTCTGCCAAGGCAGACAACAAAACCAATAGCCCATCCAAAAAAAAAACCAAAAAATAGACAGCCAATCACCAAGCAGGTAGCTTAATCCTCATCTTCAGAAGCAGAACTGAAGCCAACCTCTTCAACATCAGTTGGGAAATCTTCATCATCATCTTCTTCATTACCATCTACAGACTCCTCCCCAGACCCAACCTTATTATCCTTTCCACTAGCATTACTAGAGGATGGATCTATACGAGACAGAGGGGTGGAAATACCATGCACAATACGACCTTTCTGGAGAATCTTAGTGACAAGATTCCTAATGGCTCTGTCAACATAAGCAGAGCCTTCCTTGTTTTTCATTCTAGTAATGTTGTCATCAGAGGGATCAGAAGATTTACCTTTGGACAACTGTTGAGATTTGTTTGCACGAGGAGGTGTCTCTTCAAGAGCATCTTCAAAGGGGGTGGAGTGGGCATTAGTTTGGAAAGCATCTTGTTTGGAAGACATTTTGTTATTGAGAGAGGAAAAGTTGAAAGGATGAGAGGTATTCTGAGGAGTAGAGGGGATGTGGGAATTGTAGGTACAGTTAGGGAAAAGGATTTGTATGGGATAATGAGCTTTAGTGGTCAAAGGTGTGTAATGCATTAAAGACGGATGTTGGAACATGTTTATTTTAAAAAACTTCTTTTAAACTCAAAACTTCCTCTTGGCGGTAATTGCTATAAGTCCTTATAAATGCAAATTCCTAACTTCCCTCTCAAGGTCTCAAATTGGTTAACATCCAGAGCTTTGGTAAAAATATCAGCCAATTGATTTGCTGTAGTGACATGCTCAAGAGTAATGATTTTTCTTTCAACAAGCTCCCTAATGGTGTCTAATATCAATATGTTTAGTTCTGCTATGTTGAATAGGATTTTTGGAGATGTTTATAGCACTCAGATGATCATAGTATAATGTCATGAGATGTTGTGTGATATTATACTCTGTAAGCATCTGCTTCACCCACACAAGTTGGGAACAACTACTCCCAGTAGCTATGTATTCTGCTTCTTCAGTAAACAGAGATACACAGTTCTGTTTCTTGCTAAACCATGAGATGAGGTTGTTTCCCAAAAAGAAGCAGCCTCCAGATGTGCTCTTCCTATCATCAGCACTTCCAGCCCAATCAACATCACAATATCCTGACAGCACACATCCAGATCCATGTGTGTACAACATCCCATACTCACTTGTCCCATTGATATACTTAAAAATTCTTTTGACTTGATTTATGTGGCTAATTTTGGGTTCAGATTGATATCTGGCACAGACTCCCACAACAAAAGCAATGGCAGGTCTGCTTGCTGTAAGATATAACAGGCTTCCAATATGCTTCTGTACATACTTTGATCCACATTAACTCCTTTCTCGTCTTTGGACAATTTTAGATGGGTAGGAGCATGAGTTCTTTTGTGGCTGGCATTTTCCATCCCAAACTTCTTAACAATGTTCTTGGTATACTTACTCTGAGATAGAAATATGGATTCTTCCATCTGTTTGACTTGAAGACCAAGAAAGTAAGTTAATTCCCCAACAAGACTCATTTCGAATTCAAATTGCATTTGTTGTACAAAATGTTGAACCATCTCTTCTAACATCCCACCAAAGACAATGTCATCAACATAGATTTGAGCAATCATGAATTTTCCCTCTTCTTCCTTGATAAATAAGGTCTTACCTATCCCATATTTTCTGTATCCATTGTCAACAAGAAACTCAGTTAGCCTTTCATACCAAGCTCTAAGGGCTTGCTTTAGGCCATACAGGGCCTTTTTCAACTTGAAGACATGATTAGGAAAGGTTGGATCAACAAATCCTTTAGGCTGTTCCACATAGACTTCTTCACTTAGGTAACCATTTAGAAAGGCATTTTTGACATCCATTTGAAGCAGCTTGATTTTCAGAATGCAAGCAACTCCCATAAGAAGTCTGATGAATTCAAGTCTAGCTACAGGAGCAAAGGTTTCATCAAAGTCAATCCCTTCAACCTGAGTATATCCTTGAGCAACCAACCTGGCTTTGTTCCTATTGACCACTCCCTTTTCATCAGTTTTATTTTTGTAAACCCATTTGGTTCCAATCACATTTGTTCCTTCAGGCCTTGGCACAAGATCCCAAACTTCATTCCTCTTGAATTCCCCTAATTCTTCTTGCATGGCATTTATCCAGAATTCATCAGTTAAAGTTTCCTTGATGTTCTTAGGTTCAATCTTTGACAAAAAGCAGGAGCTTGAGACAATTTCTCTAGATCTAATGGTTACCCCTTTGTTTGGATCACCTATGATAAGATTAATAGGATGGTCTTTTTGAATTCTAATGGTGGGTCCTTTATTAACAGGTTCATCTTCAGTGATGATGGGATTAGAGTCATTATTGTTGTCTTCAGATTCAGCAGTGATATCAAATGATGTTCCAACATCTTCTGGGACATCAGTTTCCTTATGCATGTCATCTATGACAACATTGACAAATTCCATCATTGTCTTAGTCCTGTAATTGAATACTCTATAGGCTCTGCTGTTGGTAGAATAGCCCAAGAATATCCCTTCATCACTCTTGGGATCCATCTTTCTTCTGTGGTCATGATCAGAGAGAATGTAACACTTGCTACCAAACACATGAAAGTATTTAACAGTAGGTTTTCTTCCTTTCTAAATTTCATATAGAGTGGTCATAGTTCCTGTTCTTAAGGTCACTCTATTGTGAACATAGCAGGCAGTGTTCATGACTTCAGCCCATAAATGATAAGGCAGTTTCTTACCATGGATCATTGCTCTAGCTGATTCTTGGATGGTTCTATTCTTTCTTTCCACAACTCCATTTTTGTTGAGGGGTAATAAGAGAAGAGAAATCTTGGTTAATCCCTTCAGTGGAGTAAAATTCAGCAAACTTTTGGTTTTCAAATTCCTTCTCGTGATCACTTCTTATTCTAATAATTTTAGTTTCTTTTTCTCTTTGAAGTTTTTAATACAGTTCTTGAAAAACCTCAAATACTTCATATTTTTCTCTTATAAACTTCACCCAGGTGTATCTTGAAAAGTCATCCACAACCATATAAGCATACTTCTTTCCACCAAGACTTTCCACCTGCATAGGTCCTATTAGGTCCATGTGAAGAAGTTCCAGCACCTTAGAAGTCGTGAGATGTTGGATCTTTTGATGAGACATCCTTGTTTGTTTCCCTATTTGGAATTCACCATAGATTTTTCCTTCTTCAACTTTTAGCTTAGGCATACCTCTGACAGCTTCCATGGATATGATCTTTTTCATTCCTTTCAGATGTAAATGTCCAAGTTTCTGGTGCCACTGTCTTACTTCATCTTCTTTGGCAAGGGCACACTTCATGTCCTGAGAGGCCCATAGATAACAATTGTCCTTGGATCTGACTCCCTTCATGATTATTTCACCTTTATCATTGGTAACTAAACACTCAAGTTTGGTGAAGTTGACACTTAGACCTCGATCACATAGTTGGCTAATGCTGATCAGATTAGCAGTTAACCCTTTGACTAACAGAACATTGTCCAAGTCAGGTGTTCCTGAGCAGTTTAACTTACCAACTCCCTTAATTTCACCTTTAGCCCCATCTCTAAAGGTAACGTAACTGATTGAGTGAGATTTAATGTTAACCAGCAGATTTTCAATTCCAGTCATGTGTCTTAAGCACCCACTGTCAAAGTACCAATCTTCCTTAGCAGAGACCTTTAGGGAAATATGAGCAATGTGGAAAGTAATACCAGTTTTGGGTACCCATTGTTTAGTGGCAGACCCTTAGGAATCCAATTCTTTTTGGAGGGGAGAAGGTTAAGTTTTGTCTGAGTTGTAGAGTTTGGATATCCATGTAGTTTGAAACAAAATTTCTTTATGTGACCAAAGCGTCCACAGTGATTGCATCTCCATCTTTGGAACTTCCTTGGTTGGCTGGTTTATTTACTATAGTGATGTTGAGACATCTGCTGGAACATCACTTGCTTTGATCCAGAAGGTTTGTGGTGTGAGGCAGAGTTAATGTCTTCATGGAATCCTAACCCATTCTTGTCTCCTGATCTTTTTCCAGATAGCAGAATCTCTTCCAAAGTTTTGGTACCATTGTTCATCATTCTAACAGATTTTTCCAGTTGGTCAAGTTGAGAAGTTAGTTGAGCAACTTCATCTCATAAACCCTTTATAATTGTCAGGTGTTCCTCCCTTTCAGTCTTTAACTTGAGAATGTGTTTCTTCTGGTTTTCACCTTCCTGACAAACTTCTTTACTTCTGAGGCACAGTTCTTTGTAGGATGTTGCCAGTTCTTCGAAAGTTAGATCATCTTCATTGGAATCTCTATCAGATTCATATCTTCCAGTTAAGGCAGTTATATATTTGGCAGATTCTTCTTCAATATCATTGTCAGAGTCTTCATCTGTCCATGAAACAACTAGGCCTTTCTTATGTTTCTTGAGGTAGGTTGGGCATTCAGATCTGATGTGACAAAAGCCTTCGCACCCATGACACTTTATCCTTTTGTTGTTCATAGGTTTCTCTTCAGTCCTAGTTCTTCTTTCTGGATCATGTGATTTATCTATATCAAGAGAGATGTTCTTGGCATTTGGTCTTGAGTCCATTCTTTTCATAATCTTGTTGAATTGTCTTCCCAGCATAACTATGACATTTGAGAGATTTGTATCTTCATCATAATCATCTTCTCTTCCTTCAGTATATGAGACAAAGGCTATGATTTTTTGCTTGTCAGTTTTATCACCAATTCCCACTTCAAAAGTTAAAAGATACCCAATGAGTTCATCAACTCTCATTTTACAAACGTCTTGAGCTTCTTATATAGCAGTAACTTTCATGTCAAATCTCTTTGGAAGAGATCTGAGGATCTTTCTTACCAGCTTTTCTTCAGACATCTTTTCACCAAGAGCACTTGAAGTATTGGTAATCTCAAGAATATTCATATGAAAGTCATGTATGCTCTCATCATCTTTCATTCTCAGGTTTTCAAATTTAGTAGTGAGAAGTTGAAGTCTAGACATTTTTACCTTGGATGTGCCTTCATGAGTAGTCTTTAGAATCTCCCATGCTTCCTTAGCAACAACACAATTGTTAACCAACTTGAATATGTTCCTATCAATTCCATTGAACAAGGCATTCAAGGCCTTGGAGTTTTCCAGAGCCAGATTATCTTCCTCCTTTGTCCATTCTTCCTCAGGTTTTAAATCAGATGTAGCCTTCCCATCTTTGCCAATAATAACAGGATGTTCCCATCCCTTTATAACAGCTTTCCAAGCTTTGTTGTCCAAAGATTTTAAGAAAGCAACCATCCTAGGTTTCCAGTAGTCATAGTTGTTCCCATCCAGAACAGGTGGTCTATTCACAAATCCTCCTTCTTTATCCATGGTACCGGAAAGTACCATTCCAAGATCTCACCCAGAACCAGAGCAGGATGCCTGCTCTGATACCAATTGAAATTTTGGTATCAGATATTAGATTTCGAATGAGATATCCAAGACATAAATATTTATCTGTCAAGAACAAAGAAAACAGCTGAACAAATAACAGATAAAGAGACACAAAAATTGTTAACCCAGTTCGGTGAAACACACCTACATTTGGGGGCTACCAAGCCAGGGAGGAAATTCATTATCAGCAGAATTAATTCAGAGCTAAACTCCCAGTTTACAACTCCTCACTTAATCACTACCCAATGCAATTTCTGTTTAGAACCCACTAGACAAGAGACACTGATCGCGACTTTCTATGTCTAATACAACTAACTGCAAGTGCACAGTCTATCGCGTAGTAATAATAGATATCGATCCCACAGGGACTCGTAATCAAACTAGTGTTCTCGGGAGTTACTATGTTTAGCTAGGTAGAATATGTTTAAGGGAATAAGATTGTCACTAAAAGGGAACTATGATTACTATTTAAATTATAATTAATTGAATCGATACGTAGTAATTGTGTTCTTCAGGGATTTGATAAGTTATGGTGTATGAAATAATTTTCAAAGTTTATTCAAGCAGAAAATGGAGATTTGAAAACTCTCGCCTCACGATGGTTATTGACGCTAATCATAATCCTAAGGGCCAAACGTACACTTTCGTATTCCGTTCGGGGTTAAAATTATTTTTTGGAAATCTCTAAGTTCTAATTCATTTTAAAGTGCTTTCGCTGTTATTAAAACAAATGCCTAGTGTTTACTATCTGACCTTACCGCAGCTTTCGCTTGTTGGTTCGTATCTTAATTAATTTCCCACTTTCGTGGCAAAACTACTTTTAAATAAGTTATCGCTTTCGCGACGAAGTTTATTCAGTGAATCAATTTTAAACACTCAGACCATAAATTACTTTTTGAAAAGAAAGTTTTTCAACCAGTTGTTATCAAATCCCATTCGAATTATTACTACATATCGATTACCTAAGTTTAGCTAGACATGGATTTGGGAAAGATAGAATATAAATAAGAATAATAAATAATAATTTGCATTATAATAAAACTGAAGTCGATCAAAATGAAAACCTGTAAATATGCCAATTGGCCTTTGGGCAGATCCTCTACAGATGTTGGCAGGATTTTGGTCTTTAGTGCCAATTTGATCGTACAATAAAATAGAAATTACAGAAGAGTGGAAATGGGAATAAGGAAAGGTAAAGAGAAACAAATAAGAATAAAACTGGAAAATAATGCTCTGGGAAGTAAATTCGGCAGCACTTCGTGGTATGAATGCAGCACACTTTCTGAAGTCCTCTGCTTCCCTTTTTATAGAAGTGGAATCCCAACGGTTATCTCTGAAGATGATGGACCTTGAGGCAGATAATTTAGGGAGTAGTGGTCCACTCTGTGGGAATTGGAAATGCTCTTTTGACGTGTAATCTGAGTGGGGCGTTTTTGCCTGCATGACGGTCGTCACAAGGTGTGACGGTCGTCACCCGTGTGACGGTCGTCATGAAGCTGTGACGGTCGTCACATCAGCAAAAACAGCTTGCTGCGCTTTTCATTGTGTTTTCACTCTTTTTTCGTCCTTATTTCATTTGAGATTGCTTCTTTTCTTCATGTTTCCTTGTTTAGACGTGATCGTTGAATACCTGCAAAACATCAGACAAATACACGGAAATAACCCGAAATCGGATCGAAAACGGTTAGACTTTAGTTGAATTATGCATGAAAATATCTATATGATTTCGTGTTATCAAACTCCCCTAAGCTTGAATCTTTGCTTGTCCTCAAGTAAAACATGGAAAAGTCGGCAAGCACGAGACAGCTTCTTCGTTCGCAGAGTTTGGAAAACCCGGGATTCTTGGTAGGAACAAGACGAGTATCATGACGACACTGGACTACAAGTCTTCGGAGGTCTCCTTTTTATGCAAATCGGTCTCAGTCAAGCTACTGTATCTTGGTGTCAAGGTTCTCGCGGCAAGTTCACCCTGTTTGTTCTAGCGCAATCACATTAAGCCCGTTGTCCGCACACTTTCATGGCAAGTCGACCTGTTAGTGAATATGATCTCATTTCTGTTTTTGATCTTCTTCATTGATCATAATTTTATGTCATTGATTTTCAATGAGTTTTTCGTGCCGTTGGGCTAAATGCTCGGGTGAGGAGCACCTAACTTAGAAGGAAACGTGTCTTATATTCTTGGGCTTTTTAGCTCTCTTTTCATGATTTTTCATCTTTTTGGAGATTATACACTTATTTGCATCGGTCGCTCGCTTAGAAGTGTTTTTAGGATGGTGTTGACTGCTAGTATAAACTACTTGGGGTTGGGTTTGCATAGACACTTGAGACTTTGGTACACGTAGGTGGTGAAACTGACTCGCATAAACTAGAGATCTAAGGTGTCTGAACGATATTGGTTTTGTTAGAACTGTCGTTTCCTCAGAGTTTCAAAACTTGTTTTGAACTCAGGTGCATTCTCGTGATGCTTTTGCTTTTGAGGAACAAATGAAAGTTTTTGTTTATGTTGAATGATGTGGGGATTGTTTGCGTAACGGAAAAAAATATATAGACGAGCTTTATTTGCTAGCAAATGGAAAGTGTAAAAATAGAAATTACGAAAATTCAAAGTGCAGTGAAATGGAAATAAAGGAAATTCAGAGTACAGTGGAATGGAAATAAGGCTCCGCTCCCACACTATCTCGATCAGTGTCCTCACTGATTCTTGAAGCATGCGAGAGGGAGATACAACTGAAAATGATAATACAAATAACTGAAATATAGTAAACAATGAAGGAAAAAAAAATGAAAATCTAGTCACGGCCTCTGTCACGTCCACGCTGGAGTCCTCTGGCTCTGGCAAGGGCTACTCTGTCCTCATAGCTCATAGCTCTGGTGTGGTAGACGGTGTCTCGGAGTCCTTCGACCTGCAAGGTCAGATTCGCTAGGCTCTCAGCAATCGTAGCTTGGCCGGTGTGAAGTTGTTGCATTTGAGTCCGGTGCCAAGCTTCGAACTGGTCAGCTCGCTGATTCTGCTGCTGCAGCATCGTGAGTATCTGTGCCTGCTGGTCTAGGGAGCGGCAGAGGTCCTCTTCTGTGTAGTCTGGCACGGGATGATGGCGGCGGCGGCGAGAAGATGTACCTACGGGAGGAGGAGGCTGTGATGCCTCTGGCTGCTCAGACCTGTCCAACTCAGCTTGGATTTCATCATCGGAACAGCGGCAGCAGGAGGGGCAGTGAGGTCGAACAACCAGTTGGTACAGTCCTCTGGATGGATGCGGGTGCGGGACGGAAGGATGATGCTTCGGACGGTCCTGCCACGCACAACCGGATGGTATTTGCCGTCAGCTCGGGAGCGGATGAGATGAGAGGCTCTGCAGTGGTCGGTGTCAAGGAACACCGAGGGGATGGAATGGAGGTGCTGGAGGCGGTCGCCAAGGTTCAGCCCAAGTGCAATAGCTGTGACAATCCCGCCAAAGTAGAATGGCTTCGAGCCACGGTTGCAGTTGGCCTGAATATGGGCCAGCAGAAATGGGGCAGCGTTGACAGGTTCATTGTTGAAGACGCAATGAAGAAAGAAGAGCTCTTTGGAGTTCACTTTGTGGTTGCTGTCCCTGGCGAAGATAGTGTTACTCAACGCTCTGTGAAAGTACCTGATGGTTGGGTTATGGATATGAGTGGCGTGCAGGGAGTCCCAACCATCGGCATTGAGGCCGGTCAACTGATACCACAACGCGAAAGCTTCGTGCTGGAACTGATCGGTGATGCGGCGATGAGCGTTGTCGCCGCGAGGTAGCTGTAGAATGCTGGCAATCTGATTTTGGTGCATCTGGTAGTTGACGCCAAACATCCGGAAGCAAGTGGCACCTGAATGCTGGTTAAGTTCGCCGCTGCTTGTGATGTAAGTGAACGAACTCAAGAACTCAAGAGTGAGTTGTTCGTATGTTGGTTGTGGGTTGGTGCAGAGGTTCCAGATGCCTGCTCTTTGAAGCATCCAGGTTACACCTTCAAGGAGTCCGAGCTCCGTAAGCGATGGAAGGTGCGGATAATGAGTCGGCTGGAGCGACCTCTGATGAAATGCAATGTAGTTTGCTCGTTGTCTTTCGCCTAAGTCTCCTTCACTAAAGGTAATGTTGCTGACATCTGGGGTTTTTGCATTCCTTGCCATTGTTGGAAGATGGAGAGGTTTCTGAGGTTTGGGGTTTTTTTCTGCAGAGAGGGCAAAATGACAGAACGGTGGTTTGGAGGTTGAATTTGGAGTTGAAGTTTATAGTTCAATATGGGGAGGACGAAAATTCGTAGTGGGGTAGGAGTTAGGATGATTGAAAGTGATAATGGGGGGAGTGGAAGAGAACACGAACCCTGTTTTATCAAATATCAGTTTCTGACTGCGTGACGGTCGTCACGTAGGTGTGACGCTCGTCATGAGGCTGTGACGGTCGTCACAGCAGCAAAATCTGCAGAACGCAGAATTTTGCTCTGAGGGCGTACTCGTAGTGACTTTAAGGCTTAGTATTGATACGGTGATGTAATATAACAGCCAACAAACAACAAATAATGCGAAAACAAAGTAATTTAATAAAAACTAGAATTGAAATAACATAGAAATGAAACAATTGTATGTAGTACATAATGAAAACTAACAATGCGAAAAATCCAAATGATTAAATGAAACTAACTAGACTAGACTAAACTGAAACTACTGCTAAGAACTAATAACTAATCTTTTCGTGCCTTCAACTCATCGAATTTCTGTGAATAGTAGTCGAGTTGGTCGCAGACTAGATCCATGAAGCCTACCAGTTCGCCGTGCATGCCTGCGATATCAGCTTTTACATTAGTCAGAGCTTTATCAACGTCGTCCAATCTGAGTAACACAACATCCATTTTGTCAGTTGTCTCTTCAGGGATAGGCTCAGGATAAGTATTATAGTGTGGAGGAGTCGTAGGGTCTACTTCAGTTTCAGATGCAGCGTCCTCATAGTACATATAGTCGTGTGCCTCAGAGATGTGGTCACTGTCATACATATAGTTCTGTGGTGAAGGAGGTCCCATAGGCTCATCCAATTCGTAGAGCCAGTTATCCTTGTTGTGGATGCTTGTCATCAGATGATCAGGCAGTGTGAATAGCTGTACTGGTTTTTCGTTAATAAGGTACTCATACGGTCCAGGTCCCATAGTTCCTAAAATGCGCCTGTTAAAGCAGAATTGTATGTTCATGGGTCGGATGGTACCAAAACGAGTGCTGGCATTTAAATGGAATCTAAGGCCAAGCTCGTGGGCAATCATTGTTATCAGGCCTCCTATAAGAATAGGTGTCTGAGGTTCCAGCGTGAGGCGTTTGAAAGATCTCATCATGAAAGGCACTGCATTTACTGTCCGTCCTTGAGAAGCACAGAACATGATGAGTAACTCCTCCTTAGATACTGCAGTAATATTTTCTTCTTTTCCAAACAAGGTGTGGGCTAGTATCTTATGGAAGTATCTGAAGGCTGGGTTATGAATGTCATCATTATGCATTCTGTCTGGTTCAGGGTGATAGTCGCCTGTGATTCTACCCCAGAATTGATCGAGTTGCAAATCAATATCGTCATCTTCTGCACTGATGAACACATGCGGTCCGCTAGGGAATCCTAGGAGGTTAGCTAGTGACATCCGGCTATGGGTTTGGTCCATTCCAAACAATCGGAAGGTAATCAACTCTTTGCTGGATCCAAAACCATAGTTGGGTGTGTATCTGAAAGAACTAAGGAATTCATAGGTAAGATCCTTGTAGGTAGCGAAACGTGTTTTCAGAGCAGTGTTCTCCCAACCCAGTTGATTGAACAGGTATTGAATGCTATCTGTGATCCCTAGTTTATCCATAGTAGCCTTATCATAATACAGCGTTAAGGCGAATTCTCTTTCGGTCAGTGCTGCAAATCTTGCCTTTTGAGCGAGTCCTCGGAAGTGAACCTTCGTGAAGTCGTATTCGGCCATACTCGCAGGTAATTCAGAGAAAACAGAAGGAATGTTTTGAAGACTTTAAAAATCCTGAAAAGTTTGAAACATGAAATTGAAGTCAGGATTTTTAGAAACGTAAAGCGGTAGAAACAAAAGACAAAAGAGAAAAAAAATAAAATATGAAAACAAACGAAAGTGGAAAGTAGTAGTAATTATAAGTTTAGGATTTTTGTTGGATTTTCAAAGTGGACTTTTAAAGAAAAATGAAATGCAATAACGAGAGAAATTTGGGTTGCCTCCCAGTAAGCGCTGTTTTTAACGTCTAAAGCCTGACGATAGCTTGGTGAGAAGCTATTCGGGTGTCTGAGCTGGAAGCTCAAGCAATGTTATATTGCTGACTTGAGGACTGTTGTCGTTCTTATTGTAATGTTTTAGACGTTGCCCGTTTACGATAAATGGTGCATTCGTCTTATCAGTAATTTCAACAGCTCCACTCTGAAGTACTTTAGTCACTTCATAGGGTCCAGACCACCTAGATTTTAGTTTACCTGGGAAGAGTTTTAATCGTGAATTAAAGAGCAATACGATGTCTCCCACACTGAATTGTTTCCTGATTGAACGTTTATCATGCCACCTTTTAGTTCGTTCTTTGTAGATACGGGCATTTTCGTAAGCGTCTAATCGAAGTTCTTCTAACTCGTGTAGGTTCAAGATTCGCTTTTCTCCTGCCTCGGTGTAGTTGAAGTTGAGTGTTTTAATGGCCCAAAAGGCCTTATGCTCTAACTCTACAGGGAGATGGCAGGATTTACCGTAAACTAATTTATAGGGGGTAGTTCCTATTGGTGTCTTAAATGCGGTCCTATAAGCCCATAAAGCTTCTTTTAGCTTCGACGACCAATCTTTCCTTGAGGTAGCGACAGTCTTTTCCAAGATCTGTTTTATTTCTCTGTTCGAGACCTCGACTTGTCCGCTAGTTTACGGATGATAGGGTGTAGCTACTCGGTGCCGGACTCCATATCTAGAGAGAAGTTTATCGAATATTCATGATATGAAGTGAGATCCTCCGTCACTAATGACGAGTCTCGGTACACCGAATCTAGGAAAGATTGTGTTTTTGAAGAGTTTGATTACTACTCGTGCGTCGTTTGTTGGAGCAGCTATGGCTTCTATCTATTTAGACACGTAATCGACAGTGACGAGTATGTAGTTATTACCAAAAGAGGATGGGAATGATCCCATGAAATCTATTCCCCAGACGTTGAAGATTTCTACCTCTAAGATTCCTTTCTGAGGCATTTCATCGCGTCGTGAGATGTTGCCAGTTCGTTGGCATCGATCGCACTTTTGCACAGCGATGTGAACGTCTTTCCAGAGATTAGGCCAGAATAAGCCGGCTTGGAGAATCTTAGCGCACGTCTTGGACGTACTAGCATGACCACCATATGGTGCTGAGTGGCATTGGGAAATAATATTTTCTATCTCTTCCTCTGGGACACATCGACGATATATGTTGTCGGCCCCTCTCTTGAAGAGTAGAGGTTCGTCCCAATAATAGTGTTTCAGATCGTGGAAGAATTTCTTCTTTTGCTGATAAGTAAGATCCGGTGGAAGCACGCCCGCAGCGAGGTAATTAACGATGTCAGCATACCAAGGTAATGTGACTTGGGCATAGACGGCTTCTACGGCTTTTTCGAATTATGGATCTTCCGAGATTGAATTGGGTGTGTCACTTTCTAATTTGGCTATCAGACGTTCGTACGGGAAATCGTCATTTATCGGTACTGGTTCGTGTCTGATGCCCTCTATTCGGGATAAGTGATCCGCAACAACGTTCTCGGTTCCTTTCTTATCTTTGATTTCTAAGTCAAACTCTTGTAATAACAGGATCCATCTCAATAGTCTTGGTTTGGCGTCCTTTTTGCTTATTAGGTACCTTATGGCAGCGTGGTCTGTGTATATGATAATTTTTGCTCATACTAAGTAAGAACGGAATTTGTCAAGCGCAAATATAACTGCTAGAAGTTCCTTTTCTGTGGTAGCGTAATTCATTTGGGCAGGATCTAAGGTTCTACTGACGTAGTAGATAGCATGGAGTTTCTTGTCCTTCCTTTGTTCTAGAACTGCGCCTACAGCGTAATCACTCGCGTCGCACATGATTTCGAACGGTAGTCGCCAATCGGGTGGTTGCATGATTGGTGCGGTGATAAGGGCTGATTTCAATGTTTCGAATGCTTTTAAACAGTCGTCGTCGAAGACGAACTCAGCATCTTTCATCAACAGGCCGGTCAAAGGTTTTGTGATTTTCGAAAAATCTTTTATAAATCTTCTGTAAAAACCGGCATGTCCTAGAAAACTTCGTATTTCTCGTACGGATTTTGGAGGTTGGAGATCTTTTATAATCTCTATTTTAGATTTGTCTACCTCAATCCCTCTATCTGATATGACGTGTCCTAGAACTATTCCTTGTCGGACCATAAAATGGCATTTCTCCCAATTTAGGACGAGGTTTACTTTTACGCAACGTTCTAGTACCATTTCTAAGTTTTGTAGGCATCCTTCGAAACTTTGTCCACATACCGAGAAATCGTCCATAAACACTTCCATAATGTCGTCTATGAAATCTGCAAAGATTGCCATCATGCATCTTTGGAAGGTTGCTGGAGCGTTACAGAGTCCGAACGGCATTCGGCGGTAAGCAAAAGTGCCATAAGGACAGGTGAATGTAGTCTTTTCTTGGTCATCAGGATGGATGGGAATTTGGAAGAATCCTGAGTAACCATCTAGATAGCAGAAATATGAATGTTTGGCTAGTCTTTCCAACATTTGGTCTATGAAGGGTAACGGGAAATGATCTTTGCGTGTAGCCTTGTTAAGCTTTCTATAGTCAATGCACATCCTGCTTCCAGTCACGACTCTTTTTGTTATTGATTCGCCTTTTTCGTTTTTAACTATTGTGACTCCTCCTTTCTTTGGTACGACGTGAACTGGGCTAACCCATTCACTATCGGAGATCGGATAGATGATTCCTGCATCTAGCAATTTCTTTACTTCATCTCTAACTACCGTGCTCAGGATGGGATTCAGTCTTCTCTGATGCTCTCGAGAGGTTTTAGAGTCTTCCTCTATTGTAATTCGATGCATACAGATCGAAGGGCTTATACCTTTTAGATCGCTTATGTTATAGCCTAACGCGGTGGGGTACTTCTTTAGGACTTCTAATAGCTTTTCGGTTTCTGGTTGTCCTAAGTCGGCGTTGACTATCACTGGTCTTTTTAGTTCATCGTCTAGAAATTCATATCTAAGGTTTTTGGGTAGTGTTTTGAGTTCTAAAGATGGGTTCTTCGGACCTGGCATATGGTTTGGGGTCAGTGCTAAGCTTTCGCTTAGGCTGTCGTCTTTATACGGTTTACGCCAATTATCGTCTTCAGAAATATCGGGTATTTGAATCTTTATTATTTCTGAATATGTGGTCTCTTCATTTTCAAGTTCTCTTATGCATTCGTCGATTTTGTCTACTAAATAGCAGGTATCGTCTATTGCTGGTGCTTGTAAGAACTTGGTGAGAATGAACTCTATCTTTTCTTCTCCTACTTCGAATGTTAGCCTTCCTTTCTTCACGTCTATAATCGCTCTGGCTGTAGCTAGGAATGGTCTTCCTAGGATAATTGGGGTTACAGTATCTTCCTTGATGTCCATGATTATGAAGTCGGTTGGGATGTAGAATTGTCCTATGCGTACTGGAACATTTTCCAGTATTCCGACTGGGTATTTCACTTATCTGTCAGCTAATTGAACGAACATTTTGGTTGGTCTGAGGTCTCCCATATTTAGCTTTTTGCATATAGATAAGGGCATAACACTGATACTGGCTCCTAAATCGCATAGAGCTTTGTCTATTACGAACTTTCCTATGACGCAGGGTATGGAGAAACTACCTGGGTCTTTTAATTTAGGAGGCATGCGATTTTGAATAATGGCGCTACACTCTGCAGTAAGTGTAACTGTTTCGTTATCCTCGATCTTTCTCTTATTTGACAGGATCTCTTTGAGAAATTTAGCGTATGACGGCATTTGAGTTATCGCTTCTGTAAAAGGAATAGTAATATTCAGCTGTTTAAGGAGCTCTACAAATTTCTTAAACTGTCCTGAAGTTTTGGAGTTTATTAGTCTTTGCGGATAAGGAATAGGTGGTTTATATGACGTTGGAGGTGCTTGAGTTTTTTCACTTGCGGTATCCTCCTTCTCGTTGTCCTCCTTCTTCTCTAACTCGGATTCCTTTTCTGCTTGTTCAGTTGGTTTTTGTTGCATGGCTGAGTTTTCGGTCCTCGGATCGATCGGTTCGTCCAATTCTTTTCCACTTCTTAGTATTACAGCATTTGCTTGGCCTTTGGGATTCTGTTCGGGTTGTCCAGGAAATGTGCCAGCAGGTGCGGCAGCAGATGCTTGCTGTTGAGCCACTTGTGATATCTGAGTTTCTAACATTTTGTTGTGGGTGGCTAAAGCGTCTACTTTTCCTGTCAACTGTTTAATTTGCTCGCTAGTGTGTATGTTTTGATTCAGGAATTCTTTGTTTGTTTGAGCTTGAGTTGCTATGAACTTTTCCATCATCAATTCGAGGTTTGATTTCCTAGGTGCATTCTGAGCAGCTGGTTTCTGATATCCTAGCGGAGCAGTAGGCATTTGCAATGCATTTTTGCTTTTATAAGAAAAGTTTGGATGATTTCGCCAACCTGGGTTGTAAGTGTTTGCGTAGGGATTTCCTTGAGCATAATTTACCTGGTCTGGTGGGATTCCGGCTAGCAATGGGCATTCGGGTGCATTATGAGTGGTGCTTCCGCATAACTCGCAATTTGGAGTTACTGCAGCGACAGTTGCAGTGGGGTTAACGGTCAGACTATCGATTTTCTGTGCTAGAGCATCTACTTTAGCATTGAACTTTTCAAGGCTGCTGATTTCGTACATCCCACCTTTCGCTGTGGTTTTCTCAGTTGGAGTGTGTTCACCTCCCCATTGGCAATGGTTTTGTGACATGTTCTCTATTAATTGATAGGCTTCATCATATGGCTTATCCATAAGTGCACCGCCCGCGGCAGCGTCTATTGTCAATCTAGTATTGTATAGAAGCCCATTATAGAAAGTATGGATTGTCACCCAGTCTTCTAGACCGTGGTGAGGACATGTTCTCATCATATCTTTGAATCGTTCCCATGCTTCGTAAAGAGATTCAGTATCTTTCTGTCGAAATCCGTTGATTTGAGCTCTAAGCATAGCAGTTTTGCTTGGCGGAAAATATCTCGCTAAGAAGACGTTCTTCAATTGCTCCCACGTCGTAACGGAGTTGGATGGTAACGATTGTAACCATGTCCACGCTCTGTCTCTAAGAGAGAATGGGAAAAGACGAAGTCTTATCGCGTCTGGAGTTACTCCATTTGCTTTCACTGTGTCTGCGTATTGTACAAACTTCGTTAGATGTTCGTTCGGATCCTCAGTTGTGTTTCCTGAGAATTGGTTTTGTTGTACAGCCGACAGCAATGATGGTTTCAGCTCAAAATCATTTCGGGTAATAGCTGGGGCAGCAATGCTACTTCTAGGCTCCATCTGAGATGGTGTAGCGTATGCCTTCAGCGGTTTGTTTGGAGGTCCTTCAGCCATCTCTGGTTCTTCTTCTTCTGATTTGGGAATGGGAGTGAGAGGTTCGGGAGTGTTATGTTTGAGTTGCTTGAGTTGGTACTCAATGATTCTACTTCTTAAATGTAAGAAGCGTTCTAGTTCTGCGACCGAAGGTTTTACGATATCGCCTTGCGGGCGATTTCTTGGCATACAATCGATAGAACTAGTAAAGGAAAAATGAAAATTGTTAACCTAGTCTATACGGCGTAACAGAAGGTTACACTATTGACTAAACGGGTCCCCGGCAACAGCGCCAAAAACTTGATTGCGACTTTCTATGTCTAATACAACTAACTGCAAGTGCACAGTCTATCGCGTAGTAATAATAGATATCGATCCCACAGGGACTCGTAATCAAACTAGTGTTCTCGGGAGTTACTATGTTTAGCTAGGTAGAATATGTTTAAGGGAATAAGATTGTCACTAAAAGGGAACTAAGATTACTATTTAGATTATAATTAATTGAATCGATACGTAGTAATTGTGTTCTTCAGGGATTTGATAAGTTATGGTGTATGAAATAATTTTCAAAGTTTATTCAAGCAGAAAATGGAGATTTGAAAACTCTCGCCTCACGATGGTTATTGACGCTAATCATAATCCTAAGGGCCAAACGTACACTTTCGTATTCCGTTTGGGGTTAAAATTATTTTTTGGAAATCTCTAAGTTCTAATTCATTTTAAAGTGCTTTTGCTGTTATTAAAACAAATGCCTAGTGTTTACTATCTGACCTTACCGCAGCTTTCGCTTGTTGGTTCGTATCTTAATTAATTTCCCACTTTCGTGGCAAAACTACTTTTAAATAAGTTATCGCTTTCGCGACGAAGTTTATTCAGTGAATCAATTTTAAACACTCAGACCATAAATTACTTTTTGAAAAGAAAGTTTTTCAACCAGTTGTTATCAAATCCCATTCGAATTATTACTACATATCGATTACCTAAGTTTAGCTAGACATGGATTTGGGAAAGATAGAATATAAATAAGAATAATAAATAATAATTTTCATTATAATAAAACTGAAGTCGATCAAAATGAAAACCTGTAAATATGCCAATTGGCCTTTGGGCAGATCCTCCACAGATGTTGGCAGGATTCTGGTCTTTAGTGCCAATTTGATCGTACAATAAAATAGAAATTACAGAAGAGTGGAAATGGGAATAAGGAAAGGTAAAGAGAAACAAATAAGAATAAAACTGGAAAATAATGCTCTGGGAAGTAAATTCGGCAGCACTTCGTGGTATGAATGCAGCACACTTTCTGAAGTCCTCTGCTTCCCTTTTTATAGAAGTGGAATCCCAACGGTTATCTCTGAAGATGATGGACCTTGAGGCAGATAATTTAGGGAGTAGTGGTCCACTTTGTGGGAATTGGAACTGCTCTTTTGACGTGTAATCTGAGTGGGGCGTTTTTGCCTGCATGACGGTCGTCACAAGGTGTGACGGTCGTCACCCGTGTGACGGTCGTCATGAAGCTGTGACGGTCATCACATCAGCAAAAACAGCTTGCTGCGCTTTTCATTGTGTTTTCACTCCTTTTTCGTCCTTATTTCATCTGAGATTGCTTCTTTTCTTCATGTTGCCTTGTTTAGACGTGATCGTTGAATACTTGCAAAACATCAGACAAATACACGGAAATAACCCGAAATCGGATCGAAAACGGTTAGACTTTACTTGAATTATGCATGAAAATATCTATATGATTTCGTGTTATCAGACACCTCTCACTCCCTTTCAATCACAACAGTAATAAAAAATTCAATACAAAGAAAATACTTTAGAAGACACTCTTCAAAGCCACAACTTAATCTTGCTTACAAACTTTGATCAAGTATAATACACTCTTGCTTAAAAGCTTTGAGTGAACAATTAACAATTAACAAATTACAATTAACAACCTAGTCCAATTCATACATTAAGCAATGAGTGAATGGCTCACAGAACTAACACACAAGAAGCCAAAACTTTAATCAGATGCAGACGGTTTTTAATCCTTGCTTCTCCAATCTTCAAGCTAGGGTTTCAGCCTCTATAAATAGTAGTGCAGAATAGGCTCGGGCTATGCCAAAAGTAACAACATCAATCTTCATAAACAACAGCAATCATTCATATTTGATTTGGCCAATTGAATCTAATCATATCAATCTTCAAATCTGCAATTGATCTCCTGATATTAAATCCAAATCAAATCCAATCTGATCCACAGAAAGTGCATCAGAAACGCCTTCATTAACACACTATAAACACACAGTTTCCATATCAGACAAGTGCAACCAGCTTGCACAAAAAGGATATGCTCATACATACATTCATACAGAATGTTTAGATCATGAATGTCAAGACATCTTGTTTGACATCATGAGAAAACCTGTTACACAACACAAAAAGGCAACCTGCTAATTTAGAATACAGATGTCATGACATCCTGTAGGACATCTTGTGATTACTTCTTGTTTTACCAAAATACCTGCCAATCAAGAACTAACACATGGTACGAATCTGATGGTTTTCGGCGAGGCAGCTTTTTGGTTACCACAATGCTCCCTTTCAGTTTTGATTTATTTATTTTCCTCTCCTTATTTTTTGGTTGTTTTGGTTTATATGGGTTGAACAAAGGTTTTGAAGTGGTGACAACAGAGCATATCTTACAATGTTTGAGCAGATACTACGATAAAATTCTTGTTCACTTTTCTGCCATCATGAAGAAGATTGTTGCAACACTCTTACTCAGACTCAACGATTTTGTTTCAATCTGTTGGCACGCGTCGAAGTGGAAAGGAAACAGCAGGGCGTACTTCGACAATGGACTATTTGGTTCTTGAGTTTTATTCTTTATTTCTCGTCTCGATTCTAATTGTATTTTGTTTACCGATTTGGATATAGACTCAATTCTGAATTGAATTTAAAAGATAATTTTTTTTGGACATTATTTGGATTCTTTTCATTGATATTGTTTTGATTTTGATTTAGTTTCAATTTTGGTTTTGCATTGTTTCAATGTTCCAATTTGGCTATATTTTTTCTTTTTGATTTAAAGAGTAAATTTTGGGAAACAACTTTTACAAAGGTTATAGGTGCTAATGTTGACGAGGTTGAATTGAGGAATGGTGAAAGAGGTTGGTGGATGGATTGAAAAAGAACAACACACGTGAGGGAGAGAGAAATATGTGGACTGAGTGAATTTTTATGGGTAGATCAATTTGGATTTAGTTAAAAAATTGAATGTTTGCTTAAAAGAATATTTTATTCTTGTTGGAAAAAATTAATTATGATTAGCTTAAAAAATAGGTTAAGAGTTTTTAGTTAGAATTAAGTTTAGATTATGATATTGTTTTTATGACTAAAACAAAATTGTTTTAAAAAGTGATGATTTATAGTATTAATTTAACTTGGTTTGACAATTATTATGTTTTCCTCTATGAATTTTTTTAATGATTTTGATGTAATTAGAACAATGTTAATAAAAAAAATTATTGTGACACTCTAATTTTTAACCCTAAGATATTACCTCATTTGCATTATTTTTAGCATAGATCAATCATCTCGTGTGTGTGTTTTTCATGCATTGCTAACCCCTTTGAGTTTACTAGAGTATGTGCTTTGATTTATTTTGACTGCAAGCTAGGGTTTTAGGACAAAGAGCTCAAGAAGTTAGCCAATCAAGGAATAATGTGATCCTCAACCTCTCAATATGATCAAAAGTCTCCTTACTAAATAATCAAGTGCAAGATTCCATCAATACCATTTCATCAAGCCCTAAGTCATCTGATGCACCAAATTAGGGTTTTGACCTAATTCAGTTATGAGTTGACTTTTTGAGCAAGACATGATCCTATGCTTCAAGACATGTTTCAAAGACCTCAAGTACATCATATTAGTCGGTTCATATATTTGGATTTATTTAAGAAGCTTGGTCCATTAGTAATTAAAAAAATAAAATTCAGTTGGAAAAAGTCAACTATTCATAAGTTAAAGTTTGACTTTTGAGATTTTTGGTCAAACATGGACTCCACAAGTCAAGGATCATGAAAATAAGTGAATTTGATCACGACTAATCAAGAAAATAAAAGAAAACATCAAAAGATCATGATTTGTGTAAATTAGGGTTTTGTGAATTTTTCTAAGTTACCAAATCCCATGACAAGTGACCTACTTTCCAAAATCTTATATTCGTCCTCAAGCATCAAATGAAGACACTTGAGGACTCCTTTTAAATATGGTATCACATACTTTAAATTGGTAAAAGAATGGACCCAAAAGCATTTACCAATTAAAAGTTATGATTGATCAAAGTTGGGATTTTTTAAGATGTGAAAGTGCCAATACTTAGAATTTTTTCTAGGTACAAGGCAGTGAAAAATCCAATCTTGATGGTCAATAATCTCAATTATCTAATTTGAATCTTTCTAAGTGATCAAAATTAAAGTTGTAGTATGTGATCTCGTATTTCTAATGGTAACAAGAGCATGAAGTCATCTTTCTTGAGCATGAAGTTATGAATTTACAAAGTAGCCAGGAGAGAACTGTTTGGTCCAAGGCAGAATTGCACAAATGAGTTTCACACGGGTTTGAGACATCTTTTGCCCATCTTCCAAGAATTTTAAGAGGATAAGATCAACTAGGAATTTGTTTCTCTCTATGATATCTGAACATTGGTACCAAGTTTGTGGGAAAAAATCTCAATTCAAGGGAGAAAGGTCCATTCCATTGGACCATGTTGAATTACATGATATGCATTGCATAAAGTAAACTTTTGTACCAAATATTTTCCGCAAATCATGCAAGCTGATATGAACATCCAATATAGCTTATCTAACCAAGAGGGATTGCTCAAAATGTCAACTTAGAGGTTGCACCAAAAGCATGGCTACAATTGTACCTTTCACCCACTTTATGTAAAAGTTCTTTTGTCCATTAAATCATGTATTTGTTTTGTCCAAAACTATTGCTACTTGATTAAATCACCTTCCCTATAAATAACACTCCATACCATATGCTAAACACACAACAATTTGAGCCAAGAAGCCTCATAATCTCAGCAAGCATACCTTGAAGTTTCATTGTTTATCATTTTCCTTCAAAACACCAAAACCTATTAAAACTCATCAAAATCCAAAATCCTTCAAAATTTCCATCCCAACACACCATAAACATCTCATATAACCTTCTCAAACCCTTTAAAACACCAGCAACCTCCTATAACCAAAAGCCAACCCTCGTTGGTCACCTTTGTTGACCAAAGAGCCAAAACGCGTGAACTTTCAATCCTGGCCATTTCCATCTATCCTACCACTTCAAACACCTCATAAATACTTCATAGAAACTGTCAAAACTATCAAGCACCAATTGTAACACCTCCATCATCATAATCAATTTCTCACTTTGACCATTTGTAAGACGAATCGAGCTGAAGAGTTAGGAGTTCTCTGAAGCAAGTAATCCATTCAAACATACTTCTGGGGGGTTAGTGGAGCTAAAGTCATCATCATCTTGCATCTGGAACAACTTTGAAGGTGCATTGGGTATTCTCCAATATGTGAGCTTCTTGACCTTTCCAAACTCTACGATTTAAGCATCAGTTGCATCCATATGAGTTACCATGTGTTAGTTAGGATGTAAGGATCAATAGCCCTATGTTAGTATGGACTAATTATGCAAATACAACATTTAATTTTTGTTAGAGGGATTAAGGTTCATACTTGTCATTTCTAAAATTCTTGAGATAGAAGAAAAATAAATAAGTTTTGAATACATTTTTGAGTTCCTTGTGAAATTCTGATGAATATGGTATATTCACTTGTTTGGTTTGGTTCCAAAATAAGAAAATTACAATTTCAAAATTTTGGTTGTTCTTGAGGTTGAAGATGAAATGCGCGCGTTTTTTTAAAAATGAAAACTTAATATTTATTTTATTTGGAACGAAAACATGACATGCCATTTGGTCGACCCAATGGCTTAGTTGGTTTTATGGAGTGACCTTGGGGGCGTGCGTTCGAACTTGGCTGCCCCCATTTACTTTTTAATCACTTGTTTCCTTTCTTCTTTTTTCTATTTCTTTTCCTTCTTTTAATATTTTTATTTTATTTTCTAATTTTATTTAATCCTTTTTTCTTTACACCATTTCATACTTTAAATATGTCCACTGCATTTTATTTTGTTCACACCTTTAAAAAAAAATTAATATAATTATATTTTAATAACTTAAGTATTTATTACATTTTAACTTTTAAAAATCATTATATTTTAACTTTCAAAAAATCACAAAAAAAAATAGTTTATCCTTTTATTTTTAATGCTTAAAAGCTCATCTCTTAATCATGTGCCAGGTCTTGTATTCATGGGGGTAATTCATTTGAATTTGTTATTTCGTTAAGTGCTTTAAATTTGTTCTTACTTGTGATATTCAAGATGTGTTTAGATGGTTCATGGTTCATTGAATTAGGGTTTGTGGCTTGCTTGCTTGATCATGTTTGATTAAAACTCGTGCTTTATTCTTTGTTCAAGTATTGATAATGTCTTGTATGACCATGGTGATATGCTTGTCCTTAATGCCATATTTGTTTTGTCTTGAACTTAGAGGGTGAGTATTTGTCCATGTTTGTTTCAAAGTGTGACCGTGTGTTTAGACTTTGTTTCCTTGACCTAAAATCCATGATGAAAGCATACCTTAATCTCTTGCTCTTGTGGATATTTATCTTTGTGCATACATATGTTGATGTGCCATGTTTATCCTAGATATTTGCTTTGGTTTAAATCATGTCTTGTGTATGCCTCTTGTTCGTAAATTTCAAACTTGTATGCAAGCATGCTTTGTCAAATGTAAACCTTGTACATGTTTGTTGAACCATTTTAGTCCTACTTATACCATGTATCTCATGTCTATCTCCTTTGTTGAATGTTTGTGTACACTTGTATATTCATGTTGCCTAATTCCAAGGGAGGGACTTATTGTTGACATTATTGTCATTTGCATATGCATACTTACATCTTCTTGTACATATTTTGCTTGACTTGTAAATCTTTAACTTGTTATTTCTTAGGAAGTTTCCCTATAGAATGAATCAACCTAGACAATTCAATTAGGGGTTGCCCTCTTCTTAAACTCAAAGTCTCTTTCAATAGATACATTGACATTAAGTTATTGACTTTTTAAAATCTTTTTCTTAACAAATGCCTCAAGACATCTTAAGCATATCAAACTCTTTTGCAGAGACTAAAAAACACAAACTTCAATTCAAACCTTTTGCCACTTTGGCTTTTCAATTTAATTTTTTTTCAAGTAGATTAGACATTACTCATCCTTAGTTGAGATGTAATTCTCCTATCTCATGAAATTGTTGAGAAAAACGTTGATTCTTTTCCACTTGAGAGAGGTATGTGGCATACTTATTAATTCTATATCCAGGTTGGAATCCTTCTCTCAATGTGAAGCAAAGATCCCTCTTCCACGTGTTTGTGGTGGTTAAGTCGAGTATTCTCCTTAAGATAATAGATTGTCTCTTATTCAATAAAATCCACCATAACAAACAATTTTCAATTAATACCCTGAACTACAAGGTTTTAATCCTTTATTGGTACGTAGGCATGAGACTTTATGTCTTGCCAAACACAAAAACAATAAAAAAAATATTTCTCTTCTCATCTCCTCAATCAACCCCAATAGAAAACAACTTTTAACCATAACATAAACACAACAAGAGTTTTATATAGGATACTATAGATACTTAGGGTGTTAATACCTTCCCTTAGTATAACCAACCCATGTACCTTAGATCTCTTTATTGTTTTGTTTTTGCATTGTCTGTTTATGGGTTATTCTTTCTTTTCCCATTGCCTTATATAAATTAAAGATCGATGATGATATCTTAAGACATGTGAAGCCTAGCTAACTCAATAGTTATGGTCTCTGATTCTCAATATGACAATTACATAATAAAATTAATAAACGCAAGAGCTCAATACTAAACAATCCACAACAAATCAAAACTCTAAGCATTACGAATTATAGCAAAGATCACATATAAAACAATATTGAGATAGTAAGAGAACACCAACCTACGAGATCGAGATCTATCCCTGTGAGCAAAATTATTAATCTTTTGAGCTCTCTCCTTTTTCCGCGATTGATTCTTATCCTTCAATCCATGTCTTTCTCTTTTGTCTTTGAATTGATATTTTCTCTTTGCCTTTGTTATAATAGGTGTCGGTAGGAATTTTTAGGGTTTAGTTGTTGTTGTCCTTCGGTGTCAAAAACAACAACTTTAAGGATTGAATATGTGAATTGTGGATGAAAAAAAGTGTGGAAAACAAGCACTATTTATAGATATAAAAAAAATTGGTCAAGAAAATTGAATGAGATTGTCTATTTGGGAAGGTTTTCATTTGATCTGATTCTACCTATTTCTTTGAGCCCAAGCCAATGAATCTGGATGGATTCATGGTTTTGTGAATTTGAACAAAAAAATTTATTTTAAATAATAAAAACATACTAATGATGACAATGAGAAAAAAAATTTTGATTGATTTTTATTTAATTTTATGATTTTATGACTATTTTATGCATAAAATCATGATTTTAATGAAAATAATAATATTTTTAAAAAATGTGTTAATAAAAATACGAAAAATTAATAATTAAATGATAAAAAAAATGTTATTTTTGTGATTTTTTTTAGATTTGAAAATAAATAGAAAAGTTAGAAACAAATAAAAGAGAAAAAACACTAAAAGTGAGGAAGATGAGGTTCAAACTCATGACCTTCCTCTCTTGTAACCATTTAGATCAGCTAGTCTATCAATTGCGCTATTTTATTTATTCAAAATAAAGTGACACAAAAAGCAAATGAAGCGTGGGCAAAATTTGGGGTATGACAACCTCCACTTGTGGAAAGTGAACTAGTTAACATGTTCATGGGCATAATATGAGGCCCATACTATACGAAGATGATTGGATCGATATCTACCAGATTTGGAGATTTGGTAATAATTGGGGAAATAATTGAGAATGACTTGAAGAGTGGTAAGATTGGAAAATCATCCTCCAGTCAACATAATAATAAAAAGTACTCCGACAATAATTCGAAGAAGGGTGAGACCAATGTTGTTACAATTAATATGTATTCTTAAATTCCTTACAATCTTTTTACAACTGCAGAATATCCCAATCACTATCCACAACAGGCACATCCCACGCCTAAAAAAAAACGACCTAGGGCACCGCATCCGTAGAATAAAAAACAACAGAATAAGTATCTCCAAAGGGATTAATAGAGGCCATGGAATGACTTTGACCCCATACCTACGATGTATACTCAAGTCCGCCTTATTTAATCAAAAGAGGGTTGATAAAGCTTAAAATTCTAGCACCTCCGCTAACACCTCTTCCTCAAGGCTATGATGTCTATGTTATATTTGACTTCCATGCTGGGTCACTAAGGCATACTATTGAAAAATATCTGGCCCTCAAATTCAAAGTACAAGATCTTTTTGATTGTAAGATTATTTCCTTCACTCCTGAAAATTCAAACGGGAAAGATAATCCCTTATCGGGGCACGCTGGTCCAACTATCAATGCCATCAAAGGGCTAGAAAACGACATCCTGATAAAAAGGGTGGACCAAGTAAAAACCGCTATGACCAAGATAGGAGAAATATTTATTTGCTACGAGCTGTTCGAAAAATTGCACACTAATTGCGAAGTTTGTCGGCTAAATCCAGATAAATGCGAAAGGATGAGAAGGTGTCTCCAACAAATGATGGACCAAGGACTGGTCCAAATCGGATACTCAAGGAAAGTAAAGGACATTTTAGTTATAGAATCTACTGAGCATATGCCTTTTGAGATTCCTTATCAAAGGAGGGAAGCTCAAACACCGTTCCAAAAATTGGTTCCAACATCTTCTTAGACGCCAATTCATATACCAGTTCCAATACCATTTCAAATTCAATTTCAAAGATCGATTCAAATACCAGTAAATTTAGAAGACCCATGTTCCTACGACATTTCCTTATGAAAGTACTAAGTTCATACCCTGGAGTTATAACAATACAACATATGTGGGGGATACACCTCTAGTAATAGAATCAATTGTTACAAACATAACTAGTATCAGAGGTATGACCTGTAGTGGAAGAGTGTTCGCTTCTGAACAACCAATCAAGAAGAGCATCCCTGAAAGTTCAAAGGGAAAACATGCCATAAGTTTAGAGGAAGGATCTTCGAAGAGGACTGTATCCCAAGAGGAGGTTGAAGAATTATTGAGGCTTATCAGAAAGAGCGACTATGAGATGGTGGACCAACTAAGCCAAACACCTTCTAAAATCTCTATACTAAGTTCTAATGCTCATAGGGGAACTCTGTTAAAGATTTTAAATGAGGCTCATGTCACCAAGGATATAATGATTTATCAGTTAGACGAAGTAGTTACTAATATCACCGCAAGCAATTGCATGGGTTCCAATAGTGAGGAATTGCCTCCTGAAGGGAAGACCCACAATAAAGCTTTGCATATATCAGTCAAATGCCAAGATAGTGTCCTCTCAGGAGTACTATTGGACACAAGCTCGTCTCTCAATTTCATGCCCAAGAATACTCTCATGAAGCTAACCTCTGTAAGAACCTTTATGAAGGCTAGCTCATTGGTTGTTAGGTTCGACGGTTAAAAAAGAACGCTAATTGGGGAAGTTGATATACTAGTAATGGTTGGACCATACAATTTCATGATTACTTTCCAAGTGATGGATATTAACCCATCCTACAGTTGTCTCATAGGACAACCATGGATCCACATCACGGATGCTGTCACTTCCACACTTCACAAAAAACTAAAGCTTATAAGCGGTGACAAGTTAATCATTGGTGAAGGCGAGGATGACATGTTTGTCATCCATTTATCGTTATTTAGATACGTATAGGCAGACAGAGAAACCATTGAAATACCCTTCCAAGCCTTGGAAATTGCGGCAGTCAGTCGTAAGCAAGTCACACTAAAGAAGGAAAAGTCAGTCTCATCATGGGAAAGGATTACAGATTTAATCAAGAATGGATATACAATGGACTGGGGCAAAGTGTTAGAAATACCTAAGAAAAATGATCGGGTCAGGATGGGTTACAAACTAACCGATGAAGTGGATCAGAAGACTCATCAGAAGAAGATCTGTACTATCCAAGAAACGTTCTATAATGTTGGGTTCAGAAGTGAAGATCATGTGGCCACAATTGAAGAATAAGATGAATGGAAGGTCATGTGTCACTACTTACTAGATACAACTCTCAACAATTGGAAGGTCGTCGAGATTCTTGAGATGATTTATATTTCAAAGTAATTTATTGTTTTCTAAAATAATAATAAGTTATTTGCTCTACCCAAGGCAAATAGACAAGCTTTGTAGATCCCCATTTGTTTCAATGACTTATTTATCAATAAATTGCATTTTGTTTTCAATTAAGATCCATTTTCCTTTCATTTCAAGTTTTTTTTTTTAAAATGGCAATATCTTCTTTCATAATACTCTCATTTTCATCACTTCATTCTAAAAAGAAAATAATAAAAGAAAATTTTCCTCATGCAGATTAATAAATGAACATATTGAAAACAATATTGCTATAATCCCTTACAACTTTGAATTCCAATTAATTAAGTGGAAGAGGGTGATGAGGATGATTGCGAGCTTCCTGATGAGGATGGTTACAAAGTTCGTCTCAACAAACTGTAAATAAGTAATGGATTACATATGCAGTAAGAAAATAAAAATATATAAAAATATAGTTGTTTGATATTCACTCACCGTAGACATTATTTTATCCCCTTTAATCACTAGTTTTGGAAGCTTTAAATGTCTATCTTTGGGTAAAATTGTGAAGGACAATCTCTTTGATGATGTTGCTTTGGGTGAAGCTATGAAAGACAATCTCTTTGATGTTGCTGGTTGGTTTCTTATCGAAGACGACTTATTTTTCATCTATGACAAGTTTAGTAATGATTACAACAAAAATAGTAAATTAAACATATACTCATTATAAATTGATTTTGTACCTTATTTGTCATGTTAGGCATAAATGAACGCTTAATCTGATAAAGTTTTTGAACGACTAAATAGAGACTTAGCTGCATTTTTTTTGGAAATTGGAGTTACGCTTCTTTTAGACACTAGTCTAAGGCTCTGGATCAAATCTGAGTCATAGGTTTTTGTTGGTTTATCAAACTTGGACTTTATGATGACAAGTTTGCTCAACATGATGTTAGCCATGGTGCGTAACTCATTAATTTAAGACTCGCGAATCTAATATTATTTGTTTTTATTAATAAGAACAATTAAAAAGGTGAATTTAAACAAATTTGAATGAAGTAACAACATATAGGAAATATATACCTGAAGAAGGTTCATGGCATTATCAACCGAGGTTCTCAAACCATACAAAATAGTAAGCATTTCGCTTGAAAATTGAATTGAGATTGAATCTAAATAAAAAAATATATAAAATCAATTAAAATTATATAAACGGTGAATGAAAAAAATGTGAAGGCAAAGTATCTACCAACACAAGCGTGCCTCTGGTTTTTGATGATGACAACTTGCTAAGAGATATCCTTCTTTCGTTTAAATCATTCACGCTACTTATGATTCAATTTTTACAATGACGTAATGCACAAAAAGCTGTAGAAATTTATGTTTTTGCAGATTTTTGAACCATGAGCCGACCATACCGTCAGCACACAGTTTCATTCAGTTCACACGGGTCAGCGCATGGAACCATGCGTCGACCGTTAACTTGGCGCATGCAGGTTTAAGAATCAGACGGCTCAGCGCATGACAGTTTGAGTGTCACACGGCTCAGCGCACGCCGACCCTATGGTCGACCGTTCGCGCGCAGAAACAGAAATTCTGCTATGTTTCATTGATCTGTCAACTGTCTGTTTTGTATTACTATAAATAGCTGTCTTTTCAATTTTAACAACCAACATTTTTGAAAGCATTGTGAGAAAGTGTTCAGGTCAAGAAACGTGAAAGAGGTGCATCAGTGTTCTTCATCTTCATCGTTCAATCAACTCACAAATCCTCAAATTACAGATAATCAATTTTTTTGCTGCGGTTTGTGGTTTGCTCGACGGTGATAAGGTTCGAACGCGTGATTGAAGATCCGGTTCGAGTGGAAGCTGGTGCAGGTGTTTCTTGGGAGAAAACCTTTGAGGTTTTACCTATCAAGACTACAGGTTTTGAAGGCTTTTGTTACGGAATCGTCGGTTCAACAATCAAGCGAGTGCGAAGGTGATTGATTAGCGGAAGGTTGATCAATCTAGTAGCTAGGGCGTTGAAAGGTTGAAGACGTTCCGGGTTCAATTTGGGTGTGTCTAAGATCAGCCGTGCCGAAGGTTTGATCAACGGAAGAGTTGTCAATAAGGTGGCTGCAATCGGAGGTCATTCACATCAAATTGGAGGACTTGATTCATCTTGAATCAAGGGGCAAGAAGTGGTAGAAATTATCAGCAACATTAAGATTGTTTGTATCAATTGTCTATCGATTCTTGTGTATAACTGTTCTACCAAACAGGTGATATCTATTCAATACATATCTCAATTCTCATTGTAGAATTGAGGGCAGACGTACCCCAACGCGAGGACGACTGGGGGAACTGCCTCATCAAATCTTGTGTTCCTTTATTTTCTGCATTTTCAATTACAGCTTAAAAATTAAGTGATTCTAGAATAAGTGATTTTGTCAAATTGTAGTATTGATTGAGTGAGTTGGTGAAACACTGTTTTTTAACTACTAAGTACAATAGAAATAATGTACTAAGGCTTTTTCAATCACTCATTCAACACAAATATCATTTAAGGTATTTGTGCACACCAACTGTTCGACAAAAGTGCTGAACTAAAATTGCCTTAATTTTGCTGCTAGTTTTGGTGTAATTTTTGATCATTGGAATAAGGAAATAGTACGAGTGAATCACATCTGAGTTTTGCATAAAAGTGTGTAGTGATTTACTATCCGTTATCGTCTTAAATTCATCTGCTTGACGCATATCCGGCTCTCCAATAGTTGTTCGTTTTAGACTATATTTTCCAAGGCCGCTTCCGCATTTGAAAACAATTTTGAAAACCAATTTTATTGGTAGCGCCACTCAAATTTTTAAAAGGGATCTATTCAACCCCCCCTTCTAGATCCGTGCCTTAGTCTAACAAGTGGTATCAAGAGCTCCGGTTCTCCGGTGCTTCAAATACAACATTGATAGAATAATGGCTAACGAACCAAAAGGGGCGTACAATAGAGCTCCCGTTTTTAACGGTGAAAATTATAGCTATTGGAAAGACTGTATGCGGGTGCACATTAATTCCATAGATAGAAAGATATGGAACGTTATTCTCAATGGTCCGATTGAAATAACCATGACAAATGAGAATAACGAAGTTGTGCCAAAGCCCGAAGCACAATGGACCGACGACGATGAGCGAAAGTATAATTACGATTGGAAAGCTAAGAACATTCTAATCTCCTCATTAGGTGTAGATGAATACTACCGTGTATCCCATTGCCCTACGGCTAAGACTATGTGGGATGCACTACAAATTGCCCATGAGGGGACAAACGACGTTAAGTTGGCTCGAATCAACACTCTTATACAAGAGTTTGATCTCTTTTTCATGGAGCAAGGGGAAACCATTGCTGACATGCAAAAGAGATTTACTCATCTCATAAACAGATTACATTCACTAGGAAGACCTATTTCCAATGATCTTGCTACTAATAAAGTTTTGAGATGTCTTAGCAGGGAATGGCAGCCGAAAGTGACCGCCATCAAAGAGGCAAATGATCTTACGGTATTAGACCTGACTACATTGTTTGGCAAACTACAAGAGCATGAACAGGTACTCTTGAGTCTTGACCAACATGAAAGGAAAGAAAAGAAGGACAAAGTAAAGATGAGTGAAAAGAAGTCCATAGCTCTTAAGGCTTCTTCCTCGAAGTCTAAAGCAAAAGAGCAAAGTGATTATTCTTCAAGCGACGACGAAGAAGAAGACATAAATGAGGACATGGGGCTGTTCGTTAAACGGTATAACCGGTACGTGAGAAAGAACGGCATCCAACATTCGGAGAAGAACCTGGTAAATTTCCGAAGGCAATCAAGGTTCTCCAAAGATGACAATCAAAAAGGCAAAAAGACTAGAGGAACGTGCTATAAATGTGGAAAGCCCGGTCACTACAAACCGGACTGTCCAATGAACAACAAGGGAAAAGAAAAGGAACAATCGAAGTCACATAAGAGAGCATCAAAGCCTAGGAGGGCGTACATCGCGTGGGAAAGCGACAGTGATTCTTCCTCCTCTAATGAAAGCTCTAGTGATGAAGAAGAGTCCGTGAATCTATGTCTCTCCGCAAATCAGAAAAAGAAAAAGAAACAGGTACGTCACTCTAGATATAATATGTCATCTAGTATGTCTCATTCCAAATTACAAACCGCATTCGATGTTTTACACAAGGAAGCAACTGAAGCCTTTAAGAAACTTGCTTCTAATAGAAGAATTTTTACATATTTAGAGCACAAAGTCTTAGAGTCCGAAAAGAAATTAGAGGACCTTAAGGCTTCCATTGTGAAAGATAATGAATCGGATTGTAAGGACAATAGTAATCCTTTCAACTTTGGTTGTGATACTTGTCATATTTGGCAAGGTGAGGTTAGAAACCTTAAGGCCAAATTAGACAAGGCACTTGAACCTAAAATTACATTTGCAATCGATAAAAAGGATTTTAGAAAAAGTATGATAAACCCATATCAAAAATATGCATATGTAATTAGGGATCAAGCAAGTGAAAGTGATTCTAATGTCGACTTTGTATGCTTTTACTGTTGCAAGAAAGGCCACTCCATTGGTAAATGTCGATTTAGGAGATTTCTTGTTCCTAAAGGCATCTACCAATGGTTGCCCAAACGCAACCGTCTTGTCGCTAACCTATTAGGACCCAATATGCCATTGGGTACCTCCCTTCTCTAAGTTATATTTTGACAGGTGAAATGTGTCGAGTCCACCGAGAGAAGATGGGTTCTTGATAGTGGGTGCTCAAGGCACATGTCTGGAGACATATCCTTATTCATAGACTTCGTGGCTAAGAAGAAAGGGTATGTAACATACGGTGATAACAACCGCGGAGCGATACTAGGTAAAGGTAGTATAGGTAATCCCTCCTCTACTACAATTTCCGATGTGTTGCTTGTCGAAAACCTTAAACATAATCTCCTTAGCATTAGCCAATTATGCGACAAAGGTTACAATGTTTCCTTTTCAAAAGATTGCTGCAAAATTGTGCATGAAAGTGATAAGAAGAATGTGTTTATTGGTTTTAGAGTAAACAATGTGTATATGCTTGACTTGAATATGGTATCCCCAACAAGCGATCAATGTCTCATATCTATGAGTGAAGACTCATGGCTATGGCATAGGCGCTTAGCGCATGTCAACTTTGACTTACTCAATAAGATTGTCTCAAAAGATCTAGTACTAGGACTTCCCAAAATTAAGTTCACCAAGGATCACCTTTGTGATGCTTGTCAAAAAGGAAAACAAACGAGGATCTCCTTTAAATCCAAAAAGATTATTTCAACAACGAGACCTCTTGAACTACTTCATATGGACTTGTTTGGGCCGTCTAGGATCAAAAGTCTAGGAGGAAACTATTACGGATTCGTAATAGTGGACGACTTTTCTAGGTTCTGTTGGACCATCTTCTTAGTGAGTAAAAGTGACACGTTTGCCGCTTTTGAGAGATTTGCCAAGCTCTCCCAAAATAAGTTAAATACAAACATTGTGTCAATAAGAAGTGACCACGGAGGTGAATTTGAAAATCATTTATTTGAAGAATATTGCGGTAACCATGGCATCGATCATAACTTCTCGGCTCCACGAACTCCTCAACAAAATGGGGTTGTGGAGCGTAAAAACATAATTTTAGAAGAATTGGGAAGAACAATGATTAATGATAGTGGTTTACCAAAATACTTTTGGGCCGACGCCATTAGTACGGCATGTTATGTTTTGAATAGGGTACTCATCCGCCCCATTCTAAACAAAACTCCGTATGAACTTTTAAAAGGGCGAAAGCCTAATGTTTCTCACCTTCATGTTTTTGGATGCAAGTGCTTTGTATTAAACAATGGAAAGGAAAACTTGGGCAAGTTTGATTCAAAAGCCGATGAAGGCATTTTTCTAGGGTACTCGCAATCAAGTAAAGCATATAGGATTTATAATAAAAGATTACTAGCTGTTGAAGAGTCTGTGCACGTTACGTTTGATGAGTCCTATCCGAGAAATGTCGGAAAGGATAGTGTTGTTCATGGTGCAGGTACATCCACAGAAGACATACTCAAAGATGGCGAAACGGGGATTGATCAACCCGATAGAGTCAAAATTGAGGAGGATAAGGATGCACACCATGAGGTAACTGAGGAAGCTCATCCGCCTACAAACGATGATCTCCCTCAAGCTTGGAAGTCGTGTAAAGATCATCCAATTGACAATATTCTCGGAGACATCACAAAGGGAGTCACCACTCGATCTAAGCTAAGTAACTTTTGTTATCACTTCGCTTTCGTTTCACAAATAGAGCCTAAAAACCCCAAAGAGGCCCTACTCGATGAGCACTGGTTTTTATCGATGCAAGAGGAACTAAATCAGTTTAAAAGAAACGAGGTATGGGACCTTGTCCCTCCTCCGCGAGGCCATCGAGTAATCGGCACCCGATGGGTGTTTAGGAACAAGTTGGACGAAAACGGGGTAATAACCCGTAATAAAGCGAGATTGGTCGCTCAAGGGTATAACCAAGAGGAAGGCATCGACTATGAGGAAACTTATGCGCCGGTTGCCCGACTCGAGGCTATACGCCTTTTACTCGCCTTTGCATGTGCAAAGGATTTTAAGTTATTTCAAATGGATGTTAAAAGTGCGTTCCTTAACGGTCACATAAATGAAGAAGTATATGTGTCTCAACCTCCCGGTTTTGAATCTCATGAATACCCTGAACATGTTTACAAGTTAAAAAGAGCTTTATATGGTCTCAAACAAGCTCCTAGAGCTTGGTATGAGCGACTAAGTAAGTTTTTACTTAATCAGGGGTACTCACGAGGAAAGGTTGACACTACACTCTTCATTAAACGTCAAGGAAAGCACTTGATTTTGGTGCAAATCTATGTTGACGATATTATATTTGGATCCACTAACATGAATCTCGTGAGAGAGTTTTCTGACCTCATGCAGGGCGAATTCGAGATGAGTATGATGGGGGAGCTCACATACTTCCTCGGCCTGCAAATTAAACAACTCCAAGAAGGGACATTCGTGAGCCAAACAAAATATTGTTTGGACTTGATCAAGAGATTTGACATGGCAAAATCCAAGGCCATAGACACCCCAATGCCTACATGCGTAAATTTGGATAAAGATGAAAATGGCAAGGACGTAGAGGTAAAACGATATAGAGGTATGATTGGTTCACTTCTCTATCTTACTGCGTCACGTCCTGATATTATGTTTAGTGTGTGCATGTGTGCACGATACCAATCATGTCCCAAAGAATCCCACCTAAAAGCTGTTAAACGAATTCTTCGATACCTGTCAGGTACCCCGAAGTATGGATTATGGTATTCTAAGGGTAGTGATTGCTCGTTGGTAGGTTACTCCGATTCCGACTTTGCCGGGTGCAAATCGGATAGGAAAAGCACTAGTGGTACATGTCATTTGTTTTCAAACTCCTTGGTTAGTTGGCATAGCAAGAAACAAGTTTCAGTTGCTTTATCAACGGCCGAGGCAGAATACGTTGCCGCTGGTAGTTGTTGTGCTCAAATTCTGTGGATTAAGCAACAACTACTAGATTTCAATCTTAAACTTGAACGTATTCCTATCCTATGTGACAACACTAGCGCTATTAACCTTACCAAAAATCCCGTATTACACTATCGCACTAAACATATAGAAATTCGACACCATTTTCTTAGGGACCATGTTGAGAAAGGTGATGTTGTATTTGAACACGTTGACACTAAAAACCAACTAGCGGACATTTTCACAAAGCCGCTAGCAACGGAACCTTTCTTTCATATCCGCCGAGAACTTGGCATCCTCGACATTTCGGAACGGGAATAATATTTGCTGATGTTATCTTATTTCATTCAAATAATCATGCTGTTGTACTTCTAACAATTTGATATTCGTGTAAGTATAAGTATGTTGTGTATCAAGCAAATCAGGCATCAAGGTGATATTGTTCTTTCTCTCTCTCTTTGTTTGATAATCCTGTTGATCTCAAATCATATCGCTTATACTACGCTAAATTTGTATGACATCTACTGCATATGTATATAGATATTTTTTTCTTATATGTCATGACATCATTTTTGCATAGCATGTACCTCTGAATATGGTAAAATACAAAAATCTGCTGTTTGTTGCATATTGAGTCGACCATAACAGGGCAGCGGTCGGCGCACCCTGTTAACTTTTGTATCTGGTGAAAAATCTGAAGCATGCGTCGACGCATGCAGAAGCTACCGTCGACGGCTCGCGCAAAAACCCAGTTTTCCTGATTACTTGACGGTTCAGTTTTTTTTTTTGGGCAGTTACACTTGCATTTATCTTCATTACTAGAAACCCACACCTACTACCCCTACTAACTCTCTTCATCTCCTCACATTTTCCAATCAAACCCTAATCCTTACATTAAACAAGGGTTATCTCTCTCCTTCTTCTCAAAATTCAAAATCCTTCATCTCAAAACTCTTCATTCTCCATCACATTGGTAAAGAGTTCCTTGTACCCACAAAACTATACCCATGGCTTCTTCCTCTAGACCTACAAGAAAGAGATCAAGAGGGTCAACCTCCGGAACAGTGCCAATCACTGCAGAATCCCTGGTTCATCCGTCTCGTCGGGAAAACTTTAACAAAGACATTGGTAAGAGGAAAGTGGTTCGACAACACGCCTTCTATGAACTGGTTGCTGAACGCATGCATCTGGGTGAGTTCATGAACTTTCTTACTTATCATGGTGTTGAACGATTTGTTGAATGCAATGTACAATATAGCGAAGATCTGGTGCGTGTCTTTTACTCTGAATTGAATGATAAATTTCACGGAGAAAACTTTCATTCCCATATTGGAACAACTCAAGTGACTGTAAATACTGAATTCTGGAGTAAGTATTTTGATATGTCTGTAGAGGATGGTGAACCTCCCCTAGCCGAAGTGACCGATTCTAAAACTCTTGAAGGTTATGAGTATAACAAAGCACTGAATAATATGCTCAAGAGGCCTTATCCGGAGCACATTGTAAACAGTGCGGCTTTTCCGAGGTCCGTCACATCCGGAAAACTCAGATCATCTCCAAGGATCCTTCAATGGATTGTGGCGCGCATTCTGCGGCCTAAACAAGGTGGTTTGTCAAGAGTCGAACAAGCTGAAGTGCATCTCATCCATATACTAGGTCACGGCATTAAAATTAACTGGCCGTACTATATTACAAGCCGGATGTATGAACTAAGAGACTCCAAGCGAGGCACCGCGCTCGCCTATGGCTCATTCATTCAGGAAGCTTTAAACTCTGCAGGTATCAATTACCCGTCTTTTCCGTATACTCCAATTTCTTCCGATAAAGAGTTCAGTTCAAAGGTCTTTGCTATGATGGGATATGTGTGGGATCAGTCGCTCAAAAAGTACAGATTTTATCGGCGCTCAACCATGGCTGCAGCTGCCTCCTCGAGTGAAGAAAGTGCTGATGAGTCAGAGGGTGGAGAAGATGAAGAAGCAGAAGGAAGCTCAAGTGAAGATGAAGACAATCAAGGTGACAATGCAGGAGAGGCACAAGAAACCGCTGATGAGACTCAGCTGGACCACGATATTAATGAAGGTCATCAACCATACGTGCCTTCTGAAAACTATCAACAAACATATCAAGATGACAATCAACACAATAACTGGTCTGCCTACTCAAACCAACAGGAAAATGAGGATGAGGAGAATAACCAAGGCTGGGGTGAATGGCAATACACCGGGTGGACCACCCTTGGCAAATTCTATCAGCCGTATCAACCAAGCACTGCAGACCCACCTTCTCCTCAACAACCGTCAAACAATTCGGAGATTTTAGAAATGATGCAGTCGATGCAGTTGGAACAGCGAAATTTTATGACCAATATGCAGGAACAACAGCAAAAATTCATGAGGGATCAAAATGAAAGAATGGCACAAATTCGTTCTGAACTGCATAACCAAAATGAACGGATCAGTGGAATGTCGACTCAGCTGGACGCTCGATTCGAGACTCTAACTCACTGTCATCAAGCTGAAGAGCGCGCCATTGTCGACAGTCTTGACTTTTTGAATAACATCACAGAAGAATTTACTGATCTAGCTCATCCCCAACGCCATCCTCATTACTATGACAGGCGTGGTCGTGGTCGCGGACGTGGACGGGGCTATTAGCATGCGCTCATATGTCATTTGTTGTTTCCTGTTTTGGCTTGCATTCATTTTGTTTGTTGTGTTTTGCTTTTCTGCCCAAACTCACTATGATTGTTGCTTACTTCTATGTTGCTATCATGACATTTTTGTGGTTCTGTAATCTATTAACTGTTATCTCCATCGTATGTATAACTGTTGTTTACTTCTCATCTGTTGGTATCTCATTTATGCATGATTCAATGTGTTGTTATTGTGTCACGAGTTTACCTCTTTTTGATGTTGTCAAAGGGGGAGAACCGAGCAGTAGATAGACGATGATTACGACCGCTATAATTGTAAAAGAAAGGGGGAGCATACCTATACCTATCACGTGTTGCGTAACAGTAGGTTGCCATCATCAAAAAGGGGGAGAATGTGAAGGCAAAGTATCTACCAACACAAGCGTGCCTCTGGTTTTTGATGATGACAACTTGCTAAGAGATATCCTTCTTTCGTTTAAATCATTCACGCTACTTATGATTCAATTTTTACAATGACGTAATGCACAAAAAGCTGTAGAAATTTATGTTTTTGCAGATTTTTGAACCATGAGCCGACCATACCGTCAGCACACAGTTTCATTCAGTTCACACGGGTCAGCGCATGGAACCATGCGTCGACCGTTAACTTGGCGCATGCAGGTTTAAGAATCAGACGGCTCAGCGCATGACAGTTTGAGTGTCACACGGCTCAGCGCACGCCGACCCTATGGTCGACCGTTCGCGCGCAGAAACAGAAATTCTGCTATGTTTCATTGATCTGTCAACTGTCTGTTTTGTATTACTATAAATAGCTGTCTTTTCAATTTTAACAACCAACATTTTTGAAAGCATTGTGAGAAAGTGTTCAGGTCAAGAAACGTGAAAGAGGTGCATCAGTGTTCTTCATCTTCATCGTTCAATCAACTCACAAATCCTCAAATTACAGATAATCAATTTTTTTGCTGCGGTTTGTGGTTTGCTCGACGGTGATAAGGTTCGAACGCGTGATTGAAGATCCGGTTCGAGTGGAAGCTGGTGCAGGTGTTTCTTGGGAGAAAACCTTTGAGGTTTTACCTATCAAGACTACAGGTTTTGAAGGCTTTTGTTACGGAATCGTCGGTTCAACAATCAAGCGAGTGCGAAGGTGATTGATTAGCGGAAGGTTGATCAATCTAGTAGCTAGGGCGTTGAAAGGTTGAAGACGTTCCGGGTTCAATTTGGGTGTGTCTAAGATCAGCCGTGCCGAAGGTTTGATCAACGGAAGAGTTGTCAATAAGGTGGCTGCAATCGGAGGTCATTCACATCAAATTGGAGGACTTGATTCATCTTGAATCAAGGGGCAAGAAGTGGTAGAAATTATCAGCAACATTAAGATTGTTTGTATCAATTGTCTATCGATTCTTGTGTATAACTGTTCTACCAAACAGGTGATATCTATTCAATACATATCTCAATTCTCATTGTAGAATTGAGGGCAGACGTACCCCAACGCGAGGACGACTGGGGGAACTGCCTCATCAAATCTTGTGTTCCTTTATTTTCTGCATTTTCAATTACAGCTTAAAAATTAAGTGATTCTAGAATAAGTGATTTTGTCAAATTGTAGTATTGATTGAGTGAGTTGGTGAAACACTGTTTTTTAACTACTAAGTACAATAGAAATAATGTACTAAGGCTTTTTCAATCACTCATTCAACACAAATATCATTTAAGGTATTTGTGCACACCAACTGTTCGACAAAAGTGCTGAACTAAAATTGCCTTAATTTTGCTGCTAGTTTTGGTGTAATTTTTGATCATTGGAATAAGGAAATAGTACGAGTGAATCACATCTGAGTTTTGCATAAAAGTGTGTAGTGATTTACTATCCGTTATCGTCTTAAATTCATCTGCTTGACGCATATCCGGCTCTCCAATAGTTGTTCGTTTTAGACTATATTTTCCAAGGCCGCTTCCGCATTTGAAAACAATTTTGAAAACCAATTTTATTGGTAGCGCCACTCAAATTTTTAAAAGGGATCTATTCAACCCCCCCTTCTAGATCCGTGCCTTAGTCTAACAAAAAAAACATAGTAAAAGAAGCTTCTTATACACAGACAAAGAAACCGCATGATTTAATGGTACCTTTTCAAAGATATTTTTTAAACCTTAAGACATGAAAAACTTTGAACAAAGAGATAAACTTAATATCAAAGAAAATCAATTTAGTATTATTAAGGTTAAGTATTTAAATGCATAATAACTCATCAATTGATAACATATCAGAAAATGAAAATTAAAAAAATTAAAACAGAAATTGATGAGTAGAAGATAACAAGAGATGAGGATTACCTCATCAATTGATAACATATCAGAAAATGAAAATTAAAAAAATTAAAACAGAAATTGATGAGTAGAAGATAACAAGAGATGAGGATTACCTCATTTACTACATCTTTTTATTTGTAATAGGTAAAGTTACCTTAGTACCACCATTAATAATCATATCGTTGTACAATAATTTTGATTTGCGGTAGAGAAAAGAGTAGAGAGAGATGATTTTGATTTTTTAACTTAAAACAACTTGAATATATAGTAACAAATCTAAAAGAAAAAAAATATTAAAGGTACACCCATTTGCAGCAAAAAAATAAGGGGGGTGGGAACATGTTGTGAGATGAATTAGGTTAAGTTAAAGTAGAAAAAAGAGGTAACAACATTGACCGGTTCGCATAAAAAATTAAGAGAAGTTGTATGTGATGGAAATAGTGGGCAAATGACTATATTTTATATAAAATATATTATGCATCTTAACTGAATAAATTGCATTGTTCTAGTTGTTGGATTCTTGAGCGAGCATTGGGAGGAAATGAGTTTGATACCTTCTGCTTGCATTTCTTTTTTTATTTATTTCCTTTATTATTTTAGTTAATTTATGTCTAATATTATCTAATTAGGTAAAACATGACTTAAGAATTATAATTTTGATGATTTATATCCAACTCTTAACTACAAAGACTACATATGACTTAGTAATCCTTACTCTGACTATTCCGTACAAAGCTCTGATTATTTCAATGAGAACAATTTTTTTTTTATTTACATTGATGAGATGACATTCTTACTAAGCTAGCAACGAAAATTATTTCAACGAGAACACATTTTTTTTTTATTTACATTGATGAGATGGCATTCTTACTAAGCTAGCAATGAAAATAATGAAACAAGAATGAATAAATTGTTATAATGTAATAACTTATTTGTGAAATCAATTGACAAACACACTCTAAGCTATTAAAGTATGAAAAGAACTTCATAGATTCAAGAATCACAGAATATTTGGGAAGTAAAATTAGAAAAAGGAAATCAAAGCAAAGTGAAATCAAGGAAATCAAAGACTTAAAAAATACCAGAAAGAAAATGACCTAACAAAATTAGCTTCATGTGATGCAATTATATAATCAATCAATGGAAAATTTGAAGAAGTGAAAACTCACTGATACCAAAAACTTGAAGAAGTAAAATAAAAAATGAGAATTATATTAAGATTAACAATCACTTCAAGTGACGGCGACAGAGAGATACTTTGTGCGAAGTAGATCTGACGGCCATAAATTGAATAAGTAATAAAGATGAGGCACGATACTGATTACAAATAAAACTTCAAACTGGAAACCTTAAGTAGGAGAAAAAGATGTGGTGTAGAAAGAGAAATTGAATTAATTCTAAATAAAAATCAATTTTAATTTATTTTAAAATCTTACAAAAAGTAAGAAAATAAATTAAAATCTTACATGTGTTCTCACATTTTATTATATTAACTTTAAAACATTAATTTAATTTTATGATTATTTTTCTAAGGTGAAAGACTTAGTTGAACCCTCACCCTAGATGTCACCATAAATTAAATACTTTTGAAATTATGCTTTTCTTAATGAGACATAATTTCACAAAAAAGTAAAAAAGAAAAAGAAAAAGAAAAAGAAGGGAATGTGTAAATAAACATAGGGGTGTGAAGAGAACATTCCTAATGCAAATGACTAAGTCTCAATAGCCTAGAATTGGCCCAGCCCATTTTTTCGGACTAGGGTTTCGTATAAAATCTAGGGTTTTGTTTCGATCATTCGTCTTCAAACAGAGTCTGCGCTTCGAGCATCACTGCCTATTCACTTAAGGTTTTTCACCGGCGCGGCGCGGAACAACAATATGGCGGACAAGGCAGTCACTATCAGAACCAGGAAGTTCATGACTAACAGGCTTCTCTCAAGGAAGCAATTTGTGAGTTTCTCTTTTCCGCTCTCAATTATTTTTCTAAAAACCCTAATTTTAAATGCTATGGATTCATCTGAGGGGTTCAGATCTTTGTACACTGTAATTTGTATAACGTTATAGTTTAATCGTTTTGGAAATTGATTTGTGATTCTGCTTATTTGAAATAGTTTTAATTGTTTTCCTCCGACTTAGTTAATTTAGTCGATTCCTAGTAGATTCCGTTCAAACGCTATTTTTATATGAATGTACGAGTTTAAATCTATTTTTTTCACAGAAATTATTTACTAATTTATTTAACTAATTGTTAGATGATTAATCAATACTAAGCTTGTATCTTTACTAGTTCCTAACGATATCATATGTTTCTCAGAGGATTAATTATTTTTGGCTGATGCAGTTAAGCAGGGTTTTCTATTATTATTTTAGTTGAAATGGTAGTGGTTTTCTGACTCAATTTCATAATTTGATGTGATGCAGGTCATTGATGTTCTTCATCCAGGAAGGGCTAATGTCTCAAAGGTAGTTTTGGTTATGTTTTGTGATTTACTCTCTGAAAATAATATTACCAGAAAATAATATTACCAGATGTAGACAAGTTTTTTAATTGATTTATTCCTATGATGAGTCTTGATTTTTATTGTTCTATTTGATGAAATTGTTATATCTTATATTGAAGGCCGAACTCAAAGAGAAGCTGGCAAGAATCTATGATGTGAAGGACCCAAACACCGTTTTTGTGTTCAAGTTCAGAACTCATTTTGGAGGAGGCAAGTCAACTGGTTTTGGTTTGATCTACGATTCTGTTGAGAATGCTAAGAAGTACGAGCCAAAATACAGACTTATCAGGGTGAGATATTCTGTCTTTTCTGTGGATTGTTATCTGTAACTGTTCCTATAAATTTGTAGACTTTTGAATAATTTCTATTGCTGTCAATGTTAACAATATGATTTTCTCAACTGTACTTGGTTATATTTTCTAACCTGGCATATGTTCTACCTAGAACTTGCTGCAATCCCTAAATAAATGCTGGGTTATGAACCTGGCCATGCAATTATTTTTTGAGGTATTTCTCTGCATTTGGTATTATTTGGAATTCTAATGTTTGTTCATTTTTATGTTTTGTAGAATGGACTTGATACTAAGGTTGAGAAGTCAAGGAAGCAAATGAAGGAGAGAAAGAACAGAGCCAAGAAGATTCGTGGAGTAAAGAAGGTAAAACATGTTGACCTGTTAATTTTCTATTGTATAAGTTTTGTTTTGTTAAACCTTAATGTTTAACATCTGCTATGTTATATTTGCAGACCAAGGCTGGTGATGCTGCCAAGGCTGGAAAGAAGAAATAAGTTTTCAGATATTTTGTTATGATATTAAAGTTATTTTACTGTTGGTTTTTCTTAAGACTATTTCATAGTCTTATAGCTTTCTAGAATGAAGGATTTTGCTTAGTTGTCTTTTGTACTTTAACATTTATGTGCTGAGCTCGAGTACCAGTGACCAATTTTGATTATTCTGCTGAACATTTTATATGCATTCATTTTGTTAATTTATTGTGATACTATTTCCATTTTGTTTAGTTCAATGTTTGGTGATTTCCTATTAAAGTATTTGAAAAGAAATTGCTTTCTGTACATTATACTCCTTGATAGTTTCAAGAACTGTCTGAGTATCTTAAGAAAATTCACTCCATAATTGGTTCAATTAATATAGTTAACTCTGCTCTTGAACATTTTGAATCTTATTCTTGAAGGCTTACCTCAAGAATTTGAATACAATATATACATAATCAACTTTGCTTCTTTGTTACAATATATACATAATCAACTTTGCTTCTTTGTTACAATATATACATAATCAACTTTGCTTCTTTGTTACAATATATACATAATCAACTTTGCTTCTTGAAGGCTTACCTCAAGAATTCGAATACAATATATACATAATCAACTTTGCTTCTTTGTTACAATATATACATAATCAACTTTGCTTCTTTGTTACAATATATACATAATCAACTTTGCTTCTTTGTTACAATATATACATAATCAACTTTGCTTCTTTGTTACAATATATACATAATCAACTTTGCTCCTTTGTTACAATATATACATAATCAACTTTGCTTCTTTGTTACATAAAACGCCTATATCACTTTTGTAAACAAACATTAGTCATTGTGAATATTGCTATACTATATATGCACCTGTAACATCTAACTCATCTATATATTCACCCTACAAATTCATTAAGCATTCACCAACAGTCCCCTTTCAGTTATCAGCAATGACCAAAGTTTGTAGTTAATTTCAATTTATTCTGCAAAATCTGCAAAATATTCTTCATGTTCCAACATTAACAAAAAACTTACTAAAGTCAATTTGCTCTTGTAGAATGCCAATGAAGTTTTTCTCAAGCGCAAACTTGGTTCAGCGGGCCTATATCAACTTCCTCTTATCCATTTAAAGAGAGCCTCTGTTGCACTTAATACATCTCTTAATAAATATTTAGCCTCTTTAGGTTTGGTGATGTACAAAGACTAGTTTTTCAAAAATGAAATAATTCTTAAAATTGTTTCAAAATTTTGTTCTTCATGTTGTATGGGTAAATCACAGACTACCCTTAGACTCATCCACACAAATATATTCTAGTCCTCTATAAATTGTTTACCGTAAATTGACGGGGACCTGCATCTTTTATTTCAAGCACTGATTATTCTTATTATATTTCATTTGTTGATGCCTTTACCAAATTCACTTTGTTATACCTTATAATAAAAGTCAGATGTTGTCCTCATCTTTCAACAATTTAAGATCATGATTGAGCTACAATTCCCTTTTAAAATCAAAGTTATTCAATATGATTAGGGTGATGAGTTTCGTCCCCTCGCCAATTTAATTACTCAATTAATTATTACTTGTTGAATAAATGATTTCAAACACAAGAGAGATAGAGAAATAAATTGTGGTATTTAAAATTTATGAATAGTTTTAGAAAGTTGTTTACTTAAAACAACACATTATTTTAGTATTAAAATAATACAGAAAAGTAACGGAAAAAAAGAAATAATAGAAAATAAAGAGAGATTTATATAGGTTTGGGTGAATGTTGGCCTAATCCCCTCGCAAAGAGATATTCTTAAGAATTTTAACAATGACGTGAGCTTTTTACAGGTTATTCCCACGTATCTTTGTTACAAGCAAATCGAAAGATTTGACACCGCCTTATCTTCTAACCAAACAAGAGCTTTTCCATTGGTTGAACTCACAAATTTAATAAAGATTTTATCAGCTAATCTCGATAACCAAATATAACTTTTATCGGGCTGAGTTCTAAAACTACACAAAATTTTTCACTTCTTTATCTCTAGAATCAAAACAAGAACCTCAAGAGAATCTCTATTGAAATAAACAAACAAGGCACGACTATAGCATAAAATGTTTCTCTTAAATTTTTTTCAATCACAAGGCACTAGGGCAACTTTTGGTGAACGAAAAATATCATAGAGAGATGAAAATAGTAATAAAATAGAAAGAAGTAGAAAAAAATCCAAATTATGGGGTAATTTTGAGTGAAGAGAAACCTCAATAATATAGGAGAAAATATGGCTTAATAAAACAATATATGGACCGAAATAATGAGATAATCAATTATGTTAATCGATTATTACATGTGAATAATCAATTATTCAAGGCACAAATGGAAGAGTTTGATACTTAGTTATTTCCAATTATTAAGAGATTTGTTCCAAACGATTTTAAGCGTTACAATTTTTTTTTGATTATAGCACTAGAGATAACTGATTATTTATTTGTAAAATAGCTCCCAGTTGATCAGAAAATTAACTAATCTGTGAGATATTGGATCGAACTCTATTTTGGCATGCCGTCGAAGTATGCTCATATGCTGTTGTTGAAGACTTACATGCTGTAGTCGAAATGTGCTCTAGTATGTGGTTGTCAAATTGGACCTTCTATTAAGGATCCAATTGTTTATGTTAACTTGTACCCTAACTTAGCTCGTAATGAGTAATTGCTAAAAAACCTATTAGTTTAGTGAGTTAGGATTTATTATAAATAGCATACCAGTCTCTCATCTTAAGTGCGACAAATCCTAATTAGGGTGAGAGGGTTATTTGTTTTTCTTGAGTACTTGTAATCTGTTTAAAGAGAAAGTAAAGAATATCAATTATAACCAATCCTTGTTATTCTTCTTCTTATTTTTCCTTCAACCCTAACCCTCATGTGTTTCTTGATCATAAAAAAACCGTTTATACTTTGTGTCAATATATCGTTTTTCACAATAAATTGGTGCGGTGAGCGTGGAGAAAGATGCCTTTAACAAAGTATGAGATTGAAAAGTTCATTGGAGTGAACGATTTCGGTCTGTGGCGCTTGAAGATGAAAACCCTACTGGTTCAACAAGGTTGTTTGGAAGCGTTGAAGGGAGAGGCTACCATGGACGATGTGTTAACGGAAAAAGAAAAGACGACCATGATAGAGAAAGTCTACAATGCAATACTGTTGAGCCTTGGTGATAAGGTTCTCCGACAGGTATCAAAGGAGACTATGACATCGGGGTTATGGTTGAAACTTTACATGACCAAATCTCTGGTAAATCGACTCTACTTGAACCAAGTTTTGTATTCATTCAAGATGAGTGAAAACAAAGTGTTGGCTGAGCAGTTAGATATGTTCAACAAGCTGATTCTTGATCTTGAAAATATTGATGTGAAGATCAATGATGAAGATCAATCACTATTGTTGTTGTTTGTTTTGCCCAGAACACATGCTCACTTTAAAGAAAATCTCATGTATGGAAGGGAGTCCCTGAGCTTTGAAGAAGTTCAATCAACCTTGTATTGTAAGGACTTGAATAAACGAAAGGAGAATAAATCTTCGAATGTTGGTGAAGGTTTGACCGTTAGGGGAAATTCTTGCAAATGGATAGTAAGTTCGACAAAAAGAAAGATAAAAGTAAGCAGAAGTCTTATAGTGGCGAGACATTTGATATTCGATGCTATCACTGTAAGAATGAGGGTCACACAATAAAGGTGTGCCCTGAACGCCTGAAAGATCCTGGAGGTAAGGATAATGGCAACACAACCATTGTTCAAGATGATTTCAACTCATATGATGTCCTTGTGGATTCAAGCAGCGACTCAAGAAAGGAGTGAATTATGGATTCAGGGTGTACTTGACATATGACTCCAAACAAAGGTGTGTTTGAGGAATTGCGTGATCAATGGTGGACCAGTGCTGCTGGGAAATAACAAAGCTTGCAAAATTCCAGGTATTGGACCTGTGAGATTCAAACTCCATGATGAGTCAATAAGGCTATTGATTTAAGTCAAGTAGGTACCTGATTTGAAAAGAAATTTGATTTCTCTTGGTGAATTCGACAAGAAGGGGTATACTTTTCAAGGAGAGAAAAGTGTTTTAAGAGTCATGAAAGGGTCGAAGGAAGTCTTGAGGGGCGTGAAGAGACAAGGCTTGTATACCCTTAAGGATGAAGTTGTAAGTGGTTCGAAAAATGTTGCCTCCACTAAACCTTTGTCGAAGACAAAAATTTGGCACCTGAGATTTGGTCATGTTAGTGAAAGGGGTTTGGTCGAATTAGGGAAACAAAATCTGCTTGGTGGAGACAAAGTAGAAAAGTTGAAATTTTGTGAACCCTGTGTACTTGGAAAATCTTGCAGAATGGAGTTCAACAATGATAAACAAAGAACACATGGATCCCTTGATTACATCCATGCTGATCTTTGGGGGCCTCCATCATATTCAGGAGCAAGGTATTTTCTATCGACAATTGATGATTATTCTAGAAAGTTATGGATATTCATCCAAAAGACTAAGGATGCAAATTTTGAGAATTTCAAAGGTTGGAAGACTCTGGTCGAAAATCAGACTGGCAGAAAGGTTAAGAGGTTGAGAATCGACAATGACCTTGAATTTTACAATGAGGCATTCAACAAATTTGTGTTTCCTCAAGTATTGCAAGGCACAAAACTTCTGCAGGTACTCCATAACAAAATGGTTTTGCGAAAAGGTTCAATCAATCTATTTTGGAAAGAGTTAGACGCATGCTGACTAGTGTTGGGTTAAAGAAGGTGTTTTGGGCTGAGGTTGTTTCAACAATAACATATATGATAAACAGATGTCCTTTGGCTTTGTTAGATATGAAGACACCTATATAAGTTTGGTCGGAACATCCACAAAATCTCGACAAATTGTGAGTATTTGGCTGTGTGGCCTATGCTCACATTAGGCAAGACAATGTCAAATCAAGAGCTCTGGAATGCATGTTCATGGGATATCCTGAAGGAGTCAAACATTATAGGCTATGGTGCCTAGAGCCAGGTCACAAGAGGTGTCTCACCATTCGATATATAGTTTTCAATGAAGCTGAGATGAACTTCAAGAAAACTGATGATGCTGTCGAAGAGCTGGAACAGGGAGGGATTCCTGTTGAGGTCGAGAATATTGATGATGAATTGCATATCCCATATAAAGTCGAAGAAGAAGCATAAGATGCTTTCGAAGATGAGGAAACTAATAATGACTACCTGCTAGCAAAAGACAGGCCGATGAGAGTCATCAAGCCACCTCAGAGACTTGAGTATGCAAATCTTATAGCTTATGCCTTAATCTCTGCAAGTGAGGTTCTAGACGAATAACTTAGAGACATAAGGAAGTTATAAGGAGTGGAAGTAAGACTGAATGGCTGAAGGCCATGAATGATGAGATGAAATCTCTTCATGATAACAACATATGGGAACTGATCAAGAAACCTGTTGGAGTCAGGTTAGTCAACTGTAAATGAATTCTCAAAGTTAAGGAAGGAATCAAAGAAATAGCTTCGAAGAGATACGAGGCAAGATTGGTCGCTAAGGGGTTCACTCAGAAAAAAAGTGTTGACTTCAATGGTGTATTCTCTCATGTTGTTAAGCACAGGTCCATTCGAATGTTGCTTGCCACAGTGGCACAGTTCGACCTTAAACTAGAACAAATGGATGTGAAGACTGCGTTCTCGTATGGTGATCTAGATGAAGCAATCTTGAAGAGGCAACCTTAAGGGTATGTCAAAAGGGGGAAGGAAAATTGTGTGTAAGCTGAAAAGATCTTTATATGAACTTAAACAATCTCCTCGACAATGGAATAGGAGATTCGACAAGTTCATGGCACGCATAAGTTTCATAAGAAGTCAGTTCGACCATTGTGTTTACTTCAAATTTTGACCTGGTAATTCATTTGTTATTTTTTTTGCTTTATGTGGATGATATTCTAAAAGCAAGCAACAATGTCAAAGATGTAATGAGGGTGAAGGCTGAACTCATTAAGGAGTTTGAAATAAAGGATCTAGAAGATGCGTTCAGGATTATTGGGATTGACATTCGAAGAGATAGAAAGCAGTTGAAATTATGCTTATCTCAAGAGACATATGTACGCAAGATTCTCAAAAAGTTTGGTATGTCGAATTTAAAATCTGTTGTGACTCTGACAAACCCTCAATTCAAGATGAGTATAGATCAGTGTCCCAGTATTGATGTCGAAAGAGATTATATGAATGGCATTCCATATGCTAATATAGTGGGTTCTTTGATGTATTTTATGGTCTGTACTAGACCGACATATCATATGCAGTAAGTATTGTAAGCAGGTACGTGGCGAACCCTATAAATGATCACTGGAAAGCATTGAAATGGATTCTAAGGTACATAAATGGGTCTCTGAACAGAGTCCTAATTTATGGTGGAGCCTTAGGTGAAGATAGTAAAGTAGCAATCGAAGGATATGTCGACTCTGATTATGCAGGTTGTATGGATTCTAGAAAATTTATTTTTGGATATGTGTTCATTGTGCTTGGCACAACAATAAGTTGGAAAGCAACATTTCAGAAGGTTGTTGCCTTATCAACCACTGAAGCATAATATATTTACCTAGCTGAAGCTATGAAGGAAACATTGTGGCTTGAAGGTTTTGCAAAGGAGCTGAAACTTTAAGGTCGAGTTGTCACTATTAAATGTGATAGTCAAATTGCAATACACCTGTCTAAGAATTCAGTCTATTATGAGCAAACCAAACACATCGATGTGAGGCTGCATTTCGTTAGATGGGTAATCGAGCATGGAGAAGTCCAAATGCTGAAGGTTTCGACAAATCATAATGTTGCTGATATGATCACCAAGACATTGCCAAGTTACAAGTTTTTCCACTGTATGTAGTTGATAAAGATGCATGAAGAAGTCTAGTTTGTTTCTTGATGTTATAGAGTTAGATCCAAGGTGGATATTTGTGAGATATTGGATCTAACTCTAATTTAGCATGCCATCGAAGTCTGCTCACATGTTGTTGTCAAAGACTTACATGTTGTAGTTGAAATATGTTCTAGTATGTAGTTGTCGAATTGGGCCTTGTGTTAAGGATCCAATTGTTTACCTTATACCCTAAGTTAGCTTGTAATTGATAATTGTTAAAAAGACCATTAGTTTGTGTGTTAGTTTTTATTATAAATAACATACTAGTCTCTCATCTTAAGTATGTCAAATTCTAATTAGAGCGAGCGAGTTATTTATTATTCTGGAGTACTTGTGATCTGTTTAAAGAGAAAGTAAAGATTATAAGTTATAACCAATCCTTGTTGTTCTTCTTCTTGTTTTTCCTTTAACCCTAACCCCTGTGTGTTTCTTGATCATAAAGAAACTATTTATACTTTGTGTCAAGGTATCATTTTTCACAACATAATCAATTAGCTAGGTCTTTAAAAAGTTTTTAGGTGATTTTAACAAATAAAGATAGACTCCTCACAGGTTTTAAATGTGTGTGTGATAGTTGCTTTTGTAGCTTAGGATTTACTCTTTTACTTTCACAAGACTCTGGCCACTCAGACAGACATAACTAGGTGAGCTTTCACACTTATTTTCTTTCACAACTATGAAGCTTCAAGTTCTTTTTCCATACATGATGATCATATATGAACTTCATTGAACTTTGAATTTTTTACTTGACGAGCCTTGAGATATATTTAATTTAGTTACCGTCATCATAGAGTTGAAAAGATACCACTATCGACTTTAATAAGTATTATAGCTGTCTCCATCAAAATAACAAGACGATTTACATTATCAGGATCATTGACTCAACAACATCTATTTTATTTCCATAGCTTTAAGCACATAGATCCATATTTCCCCCTCTTTTTAATGATGAAAACGCATCTTTCAGGAATTTGGTAAAAGAGAAAACATAGAGAAAAAGTTTGGAGTGATTAAACTCCACCTCACATGAGTAACAAGTATACTCTACACCCCTTTGAGAGTAAATTTTTTCCCTTTAATAAAAAGACGGGAAACAAAAAATCACATAAATCACATATAACCATCTATAGAAAGGGAGAAAGAAGAATGAGAGAGAAAATTTACATATTAATCCATGCATGGTTGATTTAAGATTCCTAATTCATTTCTTATGAAAAATAAATTTTCCTCAAGAAAAAGGTTTAGTAAAAATGTATATGAGTTTATTAGACATAACCCCTAATAAAGTGGTGCTTAACCTCAATGTGTTTAGAATAAGAGTGAAGTACCAAGCTTTTGGGTTAGGTTTATGGCGCTAGTTTTGTCGCATTTTATCGAAACAACTCCAATATTAAAACCATAATCACTAAGTTCTTGTTTCATCCAAATAAACTTCTCAACAACTACCCACAACAATGTATTTTGCCTCAACTGTGGATAACATTACACTTGATTGTTTCTAGATATCCTAGGAGACAAATGAGTTCCTAAGTAAGTGACACGTACTTCTGGTATTTTTCTTATCCAATTTGCACTCAGCAAAATTAGAGTCAGTGTATCCAAATAAGTCACATTTCATGTATTAGGGGTACCATAAACTCATTTGTTGTGTGCTAGTGAGATATTTCAAGATGCGTTTGACGATATTCCCTTTCCAAGCATACCTCTTCTGGAAGGATTACCAACAACCAAGACATTCCCTCATCCAACAACATCCAGAAAGAATAAAGAAGAGGCTGATACATGTTAAAGGTGACCTTTGAGAGGAGATTCAACTTCTCAATCTCATAGAGGTTTTGAACAAAGGATAAATCCTCTATCGATACAATAACAACAAAAATTTCCTCAAGAGTGAGAGCAATTGGGTAGAGGAGGATGACACACATGCACAAGAAGGGAGTCAATGTTCCTAGAGAAGCATTCTCTATCAGACAAGATCATTTTGAAGTACACTCTTTTGGAAGGGAAGTCCGACCTTTGTCCCGACCCTTCTTTTTTGAGATGGGGGATGAGGGTGTATCCTTCACAATCAAAATGGCTACAATGTTGACAAGCTGGTTGACCCCGAGGGAAGCGTAAAAAGCCTCAGTGGACAGGCCAGGAGCCACAATCATCAAAAGAAGCATCATAGCTTGACTAGTAGGACCAATCTTGATCCTAAAAACATTCGAGAGGTCGTAGATCATCTTCAATTGATCCATGTTATCTGCATAATGGAACCACACATGTTACATCGATAAAAATATTATAAAACTCTGCCTTCACCAAAAATATATTTCTTTCCACATGGTCAACCGCACTCACGATGGCAAGAGTATCAGTTTTCTTGTTCCTAACCTTGAAAGAAGGAACTTTAACGATGCCAAACCTTTCTTCATGACTCAGTCCTTGAAACTAGAGGTGTAGGTCGTCGTTCAGACTAAGGGGCTTCACCAATAAGAAACATCTCAGGAAATCGCCTCAATTGTGAGTGGAAAGGTCGAACTAAGGATCGCTCGGGTGGAAACTAATGAGCCATTGGTCACGGGATCGTCCTGATAAGTGTGTACCATGTAGAACATGTCAAAGAACAATTTGACGGAAGGCTACCAAGACTCATGCTCATTGCAAAAATGGAATGCCCACATGTAAGACCAAGCCCCTAGATAAATTTGGGAAGGGACAACCTTCAAGTGCTTCAAGATTGCCACCTCAAAGTCAGAGAAGGGAAAAAAATTCATATCCAAGTAAATAGGCAATTGTAAAGCGGGACTGAGAAATTGTTAAAAGAGCTCCATATTCTCTTCTCTAGACCCACGTGAAGAACCGACCATCCAGGTGGTTGCCGACCATAATGTCAGCAATATCTATTGTCGTTTAAGCATTTAGAATGAATGAAATCCCCACTACTTCTGCATCCACCCAACCATAATTCACTGCATCAACCACTCCACTAACGTCACGCCTCTTCAAACCCGTTCTTCAACCTTAAAGTGTTCACCAGGCTTGATAAAGAAACTGATTTAGGCTTTCCCCAATAGTCTAAATGAGTTCTAATATCAGCATCGATAGGTTCAAAATTATTCGTTCTCGATAAAACTTGACGAAATCGTCAACATGTTCTCTTCTCGACTTTGCAGCCTCTATCTCCGATTCAGTCAAAATAGTGGGGGCATAGGAACCTTAATGTGATAATTTTTTCCACCGTCATCTGATAGAAGAGCCTTGAAAGACTCAATTGAAGAAGCTCCCTCATCAAGGGAAATCTCAAATACGCTCTCCGAATCAGAATCTCTAGTCAGATATATGAATTCATGGTCCAGACGATCACGAGCAAGTGGAGGTAAATGAGAATCAGGGGATACCCCATTCTCACAGAAGAAGAAACATTGCTCTCAGATCACTTACTATGTTAACATTATTATCACTCATCCGAGATAGAAAACAGGAAATCTTGGACATAAAAGCTTGAGTTGAGGAGGGTATATGGTTATATAAGATTGATGAAGCAAATTAAATGAAGAAAGGTAAAGACTTTGATCAAGGAAATACAATCTCCTTGGAAAATGATCTCAGGAAGGAAAGTACGAAGGAATTTACTATTAAAAGAGAATGTGAATGAACTTGAATGCCAATGATAGTGAAATGGTTCCTCAATGTACAACTCATCCTATTTATAAGCAAAATTGGTTGGACGACCTAGCTCAGCAAGGAAAAAGAGTTAAATAATCAACGATTGGGTTTCTCTTTGAAAAAATAAGCAAACTCAAGTGCACTATAAGCAACACCATGATGTAGCTAGTCGCGTCAACCTACATGTCAGAAAGAAGCAGCAAAATAGAAGAATGGTGGAAATGCATTTAATGCGCTTGCTCCTTATTACTGTTTCAATTGACTCCAAGCGTTTCATTTCTAGTTCGTCTAACATAAATCTTAGAGGTCAACCTCAACAGCTAAAGGCTTCCTCGGCTTTGTGAGTGCCCGACAAGCCTTGGGGAAAATTTTTTGGATCGGCTAAGGGCCCAATTCAACTCAAATCATTTCCACTTGACCCAAACTATTAATTTTTTTCACATGGAAAACAAGGTACATTCTTCTGATTTCTACTTTTTACTACACTCATCTTGGATCTTGAACTGACTTGGACATTAGAGTACTAATCTTGCAGGTCGATCCTCGTACCAATGTATCAAAGATTAACACTACTTGTTCGGAATCTTCAGTTCATCAATTGCATTCAATCTTGGTTTTATAACAGAACACACACACACACACACACACACACACACACACACACACACAAACACACACACACACACACACACACACACACACACACACACACACACACACACACACACGCACGCACACCCGCCACACCACGCAACACACACACATATGACAAAGTTAGACAAAGATGTAAATAAAAACCTAACTCCGACAAAGAATGGGTGCAAGACATGTAATAACTACCTTTGTCGAGGACAGGGTGGAGGATACAAAATTTGCTCCCAACTTATTCTCTCTTACAAAATCTAAATCCAGATTGAAGTCTTGAGACTTTGCTTTCAAACATCACCTAGAACATAATTTCATTTTTTTTTAAATCTTGGTATATGACCTTGCGACCGACTAATTCAAGAAGACTTATCTCACCATCCATTAACGGGGGTCTCGTTTAAAGTCAGAGTAAAGTTCTGTATGGACTGTCCCAATATAAGAATTATGGGAAACAAGAAATCTTGAAAATAAAAGATTGATTTGAAGAGGGTATCTGGTTATATAAGATTGATGAAGCGAAGTAAATGAAGAAAGGTAAATAATTTCATCAAAGAACTACAATCTCCCTAGAAAATGATGTCAGGAAGGAAAGTACAAAAGAGTTTACTATTATAAAAGAATGTGAATGAACTAGAATGCCAAGGATGGTGAAAAGGTTCCTCAATGTTCAACTCGTCCTATTTATAGGAAAAACTTGTTGGACGACCTAACTATAAAAAAAGAGTTACATAATCAACGACTGGGTTTCTCTTTCGAAATATAAGCAAACTTAAGTGCACATGAGTACACTATAAGCAACAACATGCTATAGCTAGTCGCGTCAACCGACGTGTCAAAAGGAAGTAGCAAAACGTTACATTGACGGAAATGCATTTAATGCACTTGCTCTTCACTACTTTCTCAATTGACTCCAAGCGTTTCATTTCTAGTTTGCATCGAACATCATTCTTAGAGGTCAACCTCAATCGCTAAAGGCTTCCTCGGCTTCGTGAATAACCGACAAGCCTTGGGGCAACTTTTCTGGATCAGCCAAGAGGCAAATTCAACTCAAATCCACTCCAATTGACCCAAACTATAAAGTTTTTCACATGGTAAACAAGATACATTCTTCTGATCTCCACGTTATACTACACTCATCTTGGATCTTGAACTGGCTTTGACGTTGAAGTGTTAATCTTGCAGGTCCACCCATGCACTAATGTATCAAAGATCAACAGTACTTGTTCAGAATCCTCAGTTCATCAATTGCACCCAATCCTGATTCCATAACAAACACACACACACACACACACACACAAATATGACAAATTTAGACAAATATGTGAATCAAAATCCAACTCCGACAAAGAATGGATGCAGGACATGTAAACGCGACCTTTGTCGAGGACGGGGTAGAGGAGGCAAAATCTACCCCAACACGTTCTCTTACAAAATCTAAATCCAAATTGAAGTCTGAAGACTTTGCATTCAAACATCATCTAGAATATATTTTCATTTTTTTAAAATCTTGATATATGACCTTTCGACTGACTAATTCAAGAGGATTAATTTCACTGTCCATTAGCGAGAGTCTTGTTTAAAGCCATAACAAAACTCTATATAGACTGTCTCAATATAAAAATTGATAGTATTTTGTAGGATTCGAACTCTAAATTTTAAGAGAAGAAAACTCTCATTTTATTAAAAATATAAAATATAGATGCTTTTTTTTTTTTAATTATCCAAAATTTTATTTTTTCATGATAACCAGATACGCACCAACCAAACCACTTATAATATTTTGTTAAACACATTTGATTTGAAATGGAGGCCGATAATAATGAAAAGAATGATTATATGAATCGTCTCGTATGACACAAGAAACTCCTAATCAATTTTAAATAGCACCCTAATCATGGATATTCAATAATTCAATAATTGTTTATACAATTTAAATAATCACCCGGTGGTTTTGCTTCGTATAACACAGCTGAAACAGAAAGATGTAAATACTATTTCAACAAAAAATCAAAACCAGGTTTAGTTTCTTATCCCGTCATCATCATGGAGCATGGTCCTTCTGCTACTCCTAAGGGTTGATAAATTTCTTCACATATTTATCCGTTTTGGTCAATGATGTTATTCAAAATCTAAACATCTTCACTTATCTTCCTTATTACTGTGTTCCACTATTTGGTGTTTGACTTATTATGGAGGCAAAACAGATCTTACTTTGATTACGGATAGAATAGAAACCAGATTGAATGACCATGTTTTTCTCTTTATTGTTTCATACTTTATTTGTTCTTATACTTGTTTATTATTATAATGATTCCTTTTGTTGGTTTTGTTTCTATAGTTAAAAAAAAAATGATTGACTGATAAATGATAATAGCTGCAGAAGATAGAGATAACAAGTTCCTAACAAAAGCTGTTGAAGAAGCATACAAAGGTGTTGAATGTGGTGATGGACGCCCATTTGGTGCAGTCATTGTTCAAAATGATGAACTTGTTGTTAGCTGTCATAACATGGTTTTAAGAAACAAAGATCCTACTGCTCATGCTGAGGTTATCGCTATAAGAGAGGTCAAATTAATTTTCATCTTATTTTTGTTCTGTTTGTGTCTATGTCAGTGTCCGTGTTGTGTCTGGTGTCAGGGCTTCATAGAATCTATATAATTGAAAGATATTATCTGCAGGCTTGTCAAAAGCTGGATCAAATTTCCCTTGCTGACTGTGAGATCTTTGCGTCTTGTGAGCCGTGTCCAATGTGCTTTGCTGCCATTCATTTTTCAAAAATTAAGGCAGGCCTTTTCAACCCCTTTCATTTTCTCTTCACATTACACGTTTCTCTAACCTCTTTTAAATTGATCTCAAATTTGTTCATTCTCATCAAGCAGAGATTGGTTTACGGAGCCAAAGCAGAAGCTGCGGTAGCTATCGGATTTGATAGTTTTATTGCGGATGCACAGAAGGATACTAGTTCTCCTCAGAAGCCTCAGTTGGAGATCAAGAAGATAGATGGTACTGCTGCTGTAATTGCGGAACAAGTATTTGAGAAGACAAAGGGCAAGTATGCTCTCTACTGATTGCGATAAAGAGGCATTTGCTATTACTATTTCTTTGGCATTACAAAATGATCAATAATATGTTTTTGATTCATGTAATATATGATACAAAATATTGCACAATTTGGAACTACTCTACTCTTTTTTCTCGCAACTGATCGAAATTCGAAACCTATGTATTGAAGAAATCACAAGGTGTTTGTGCACATTTTAGAAGAGTAAAACCTCAGTCAACCTAAGCTAGACCTTAAATCCTCCAACCTAGCCTTGATCCGACCCTGCAACAACTCCAACCGATTCAAATACACTTCTAGCTCCAAAATCCTCCGTTTTAACCATTGTTCATCCCTCGCTTCCTTGGTCGATAACAACATTGGCAACACGTCGAGTGGCTCTACCGGAGCATCATCCAATAGTTCCTTCAGCAATGGTGAGAAACAGGACCTCATAGTTTCCTCAATAAATCCATGTATACTACTAGTAGCATCACCATTGTCTGCTGCGAGCCTCGCACGCTTATGCGCCCTTTCTTCACAATTGTCAACATGGTCAGTCTTCATCTTAATGTTGTCAATAAGATCAGGACTATCAGGAACTGGCCTTGATTCATCAACTTCCAAAACATCATGGTGTGTGTCATTGCCCCAAATCTTGTGGGAAATTTCAAAAACGGCTTGTTCATGGGGGCTCTTGGAAGAAACCTGAACCTCTTTGCATTTGTCCAAAACCATCTTGTGTTTTCTTTTTAACCTACGTAGCTTCTCAACAATCTGGTTTCTGCTAAAATCCGCGCTGAATTTTGGCTTAACTTGATCACAGAACGAAGCTACGTGGCTTTGAAGAGTGGTGGTTGTTCTTCCTTGTTGCTTGATGTAATCCAGATATCCCGTCAACAGTTCTATCTCATCTTGCTTTGTCCATATTCTCTGATATTGTCTCACCATACCAGAATACTTGTTCTGTTGTAGTTTCGAGCGTGTTTCTTTAGCAGCGGTGGAAGTGTTTGTGTAATCCGTAGGGGCAGGCAAGGCAACCGTCACAGCGGGGGAGGCATCAGAAATGGCAAGTCCAATGGGAATGGTGTCATCATCCACATCGTCCATTTGGTCTTCAACATTGTTGTTTTGAAAGTTTTCGGAGTCTGATTCGTCATTGCTAATGTTAAGATTTTCGTGTTCGTCGTCTTCTTCTTCAGATGATGATGAGGAAGAGGAAGATGAGGTTGACAAAATCCAAGAAAACAATGGTGAAAACATGGTGGAGGAGAGGACATACTTTCCCTTTTCGACATATTAGAATATTGAACAAACCGTTTGTTCGTTGATGGTAGCTATGCATTTACTATTATTAGAATGCTTATGGATGATTTCCACAATTATAAATGGATAAAGAGCTTAATTGGTCCGATAATAAGGGTCTTTGATTTTAGGTAGTCTTTGTTTTTTTAAAAATCTGTTGGTAAAAGAATATGACATCTATGAGATAGGTATTCAATCCATATAACTCTTTTTCCACGTTTAGTGTTTAATTGTGATTTCAACTAGAATACATCCCGTTGAGAGAGCATATAAGAAACCAAAGAAAATGTCTAAAGTCAATTTGGAACCATATAAAAGACAATACTCAATCTAGTCCTTATTATAAGAAAAAAAATTCATTTTTTTATATACGTTAAATAATCAATATATTTAGATTATAGATGGAGCAAATATATTATTCAATAATAAAGATCATAAAGATCATAATTAAAATTTTGATATTCAATCCGTAGGTAACATAAATCTATGAACCTTCTTACAAGGACCTTAGTATAAAGGTGGAAATTTGAATATCTATAAGTTAACAGGTTGAATCTTTCAATCTTTCAACAAGTCCAACTTTAATGAATTGAGGAAAAGACTAGACCAAATAAAGTGAGAATGGTTAGAAGAACTTGTTTGAATTCTATGTGTGTGTCAAGGTTTAGACAACTTGATCTGACTCAATCGAAACTGATCAATTCCAAATAAAAAAATGATTACTGGGTTAAAGTTATGGGTGGTAAAGCGGATGGCCTGTCCCGTTTAGACCCACTCCATTTGAGCTCGTTCAAAAGCGGAGCGGAGCGGGGCAAGTCAACTTAGGTGTCCGAGCTCAAAAGTCAAACTCGTCCTGTCTACTAACGAGTTGACGGGTTAGTGGGTCGGTCTGCCAATTTTTCTTACAACTTGATTTACTACATAATTTATAAAATTCTTAATCATTACTAGAGTGACCGGCAAATTTTAACAACGCATAGTAAAACTTTAACAAATTTTAATAGAAATGTCATATTCTTCAATATAAAAAAAAATATAACTATAATACCAAAACACATAAAACAAACATACTAAAATATCAAAATAATTCTTTTGGTTCAAAAAAACCACAAGCACAATCTAGTTAAGGATATCTAGGGATATAAATTAAGAAAACAGACTAGCACAAGCTAAATAAAGACAACTAAGAACCAATAACAAAAAGACTAATATTAAATACTCCATGACAAACATTTCATCAATAATCATCTATGTCGTGAACATACAAAGCTTCGAATGATATCGTAGCCATTGGATGAAACATTTCATCATCTCTCTCCTTGTCGTCGCCTACTATTTAATAATCTTCAAGATCAACATCAAATCAATAGATTTATCAATGGAAGCATCTTAAAAATAAAAGAATCCAAGAAAAATTAAAGCTTCATTATTTAAAAATTTTCAATACAAATAATAAGCACTTAGTTGAGCATTTTAGTGTCAAAAATAAATAAAATGAGAACTCAAATAGAATAAAATACAAATAAAAATTTTATTATCATAATGAGAAACAAACCCCTCTGTGCAAAACTTACCTTATAGCTTTAGAACCTGACTCAAATGACAACGAGTAATAGAAAATAGAAAAGAATGTATTCTCTATGTTTTGCAATAAAGACTTTTACTACTATGAGTGAAAATAAATAAAGAAGCAGAGACAAATTAATATTTCAAAATGAGGTGTTTGTAGTTATATGAAAAATGAACATTAGGGTTTGAAGAAATGATGGTTATTTTAAAAGTATGTCTAATACATACCACGTTAATATTGTTTTAATTCCAAGTAAAAAAAACCGCATTCGGCCCGTTTTAAAAGTGGGTTATGCGGGGTGCGTCAACTTAAGACACCGAGCCAAAAACCTCGCCCCGACCCGCCAAAAATGGTGGTTTAAACGCGCGGACCCGAAGGGGCTAACCCATTTTGCCACCCCTAGTTAAAGTAGGTTGATTACACTGGTAATAAAAATGGGTTTGTTTGAGTTCAAGTGAGTGAAGTCGAATTTGAGATCCTAGCCCATCAGAACCCAAATCCGACCGAACCCAATTCTAACTTTTTTACCCACTTGTACTTCAGCATTTTTTATATCAATTAAGAGAGCATTTAACTTGTCACCCCCCTAAATTAAATAGTGGGGTTATTACCTTTATATCCTTATATTTTTTTTTTGAATTTTCTATTGTGTTTATCGAAAATTTTAAAAAAATAACGGAAAATTTTAAAATTTCTAGTAAAAAATGAATATATTCGGAAAAAAATTTGAAGAAATATCGGGATTTTAAAAAAAAAAATCAAAATTTTCGATTTTTTTATACTATCGAAAATTTCAAAATTTTCAGTAAACTACAACACTTTTCAAAATGAACTACCAGAAATTTGGAATGAACTATCGAAAATTCCGTTCGTATTTTTTACTCAAAATTTTCCATGGGCAGTTTGAAAATTATGAAAATACGTAAGGGTACCAGATTTAATTGAGATGGTGGTAAGTTAAATGCTTCAATTAAAAGTGAGAAATAAGTTGGTCCAACTCCATTATGAACTTGAGTCATTCAATACATAACCTAAAATACGTAACACATTGTCTTTCACACTTCCACGTAAGAAATAAACCCTAATTCCTTGTGTGCCGTCGTGCCTCTATATTCCACTCTTTCTTCATTTCGAATGAAATACAAAGCAAAAACTCAAAATTCCAGTCCATCATATGATCACAATTGATTTCTATAAACCTATTCATTTTCTATTTTACTGGTTTTATTTTGATACAACTTTTATTTTATGCAATATAACATCACTAAGAAACTCGTTTTTGAAAAGGTATATATGGTTTTCATTTTTTTGAATTTTTGTCTGATTTCGAATTTGGTTTCTATATTAGAGTTCTTACTTTTTCTTGTTTTTTTAAGATGGTTTTGGTAATCCTTATGGATCTGATGAACTCGAATTATGTTTCACTTCATTTTACTGTTATTACAGTAGAAACTCTTTAAATTAATAATGTCAGGACTAGAGAAATTTATTAATTTATAGAGTTATTAATTTATCGATAAACTAATAATTATTAATTTAAAGAGTTTTTAAGTAATTATACTGTACATACCAAACAAAAAGGCAAATTAGTCTATGCCTCTTAGAATTAAGTTGCAGCGAACCTTGAGACTCAACGTAAATTAGTAACTACTGTGTTCATACGCATTGGAAATCAATAATGACTTTTGAAATACAGTAAATGTACACAAGAGGAACAAATGTGCTCTAAATAGACTTGAACTTTAAAGAAAAACAAACAACTATTGAATCATATTTCAATAGAGTGCAATATATTTTTTTTTTCAGTTTCTATGAATTATTAATTTATGATTTTCTTGGGACCGAAAATTATAAAGGGATCTCCCGAAAAATTATTATCTTATTATTTTATCGAGTTTTACAATTTTTTATATTGACCCAAATCAGGACCGGACAAATTTATTATTTTAGAGAGTTTATTAATTTATCGAGTATTAATTTAAAGAATTTTTACTGTATGTGGTTTCATTTCTCTTTTATGTTTACAACAAGAAACTTTTATAGTTTGGTGACATGTTTGAAGAATTGAATTGTTCTTATTTAAAAAGGTAAACTTATACATTAATTTGTTTTCGTTGTTAATTTTTGAATTTTATGTATATTCTTTTGTTGTTGTTACTAACACATTTTGTAAGTTTATTTCAGATTGAGGTATGGTGCATGTCATGGGTATTTATGTTCAAGTGTCGATAAAAATATTTTTGATCGAATTTGTTGTTATTTAAATCTACATTGAATAGAGTTAGGTTTTTACTCCTATTGTTTAAATCTCTTAAAAATTGGATTAAAAATGTATTTTTTTTATTTAGGTTTAAAATCTATACATTTAAACTAATGATATATTATGACATGAATGTTGATTGAATGATACTATAACGTATATTTTTCTTTGAAATTTTTCTTATGGAGAATGAAATGACGTATTTAGTTTTTTTTTTTTTTTAACTAGGGTCATTTTCGTTGGCCCTAAAAAATTTTATATTAAAAAATCTAAAGTTAGCTCATTGTTGGCCTAAATCGTATTAACCCAACCGTGTTAACCATTTAAATCGATTGACCGTTAGCCGATAAAATCGAATGTAATTATGGATGAAACTTGGTCTAAATATCTCAATTGTTGGTTAAATCGGTTTGGTCAATTTTGGCCCGAACCCACCCATAATCGATTGATGTTCAGTCCTATGTGTATCACACAACGCCTCACTTCTCAATGTGGGAGATATCCTTTAAACTTGTTTATAGATTTGATGTAATTATACCACTAGAACTTATATTAACATCAATCCAAGCAAGCTTATTGTTGGAGAGTCTCCTTAACATCACATATTCTAGTTGATGTGAGACTTAAGCACTCACACTTGAATTCCAACAACCTCCCCACAAGTATGAGTTAATCACATCACTAGCTTGATTCACACTATGATCCACTTTCGCTCTCCCACTGAGCCTAACCAAACTCTAATACCATTGTTGGGGAGTCTGGAGAGAGAAGCACTAGAAGTGTCCATGTGCGAAGTGTCAAGAATTTAAGAAACCTTAACATCACATATCCACCCAAAAGTTTAAGTTATTTGGAATATAGGTCATTTCTCTTATAAATCCAACACTTTCTCAATTTCTAGTCGATATGAGACTTAACCACTCACACTTGAATCTCAACACTTACCAAATAATTATAGTCATTCAGGTTAAAGATTTTACACACATAACTAAATATGTTGTTAGCCTCAAGATTGTGAATAAGCTAACACAACAGTTAAATTTAGAAATTTCAACAAATGATACACGGTTTTACAAAAGAACGGGGAGGTAGGGAAATAAATGTCACACGAAAACTAACTGCTAATGAAAAAATGTCATACTAGATTAGTTGTGTACTTGAAAATGAAGTATATCAGTTAGAAGATATGATCCATAACACATTTTTGAAGTGGTGAAATGCTAAACATCTCAAATTTTATTTCAATTAAAATTACATACTTCAAATCCATAGTACTTTTTTCTTCTTGGGATTCCTCTCTCCCTCAATCAAAACAAAGTTTTGGGTCTGAATTTTTTTAGAGGAAATGTCCTTTTTCATTAGTAATCAAATAATTATTTAGTATCCATCACCCTTTTCTATCTTAAAAACACACACAGTTCAATACTCATATCACCCACTTGCTAAGTGTTGAACTTAAAATTCAATGTATTATTTGTTGTTCCTTGTTAGATTGGCTATATTTGGCGAAATAATGCGTTCAAGATTGCTCAGCTCTATCAAGCTATTTTTTTTATGCATAATGGACACGTGCTGGATGTAATGTCACATCATTTGGGTACAACATCTGGGCTTTCTTCAATAGGCCAGATTGTTGCGTTTTGGAAGGAATTTCCTGTTGAAGATTGAGTTAGATTTAATTGTTTTTATTTAGCAATATAATTATATGATTTGTTAGACAGTTGTGAAGATCAAATTAGATTTAAATGTGATTTAAATTTGAAATTGAAACAAACCAAATCATATATTTCTATATAAGATAATTATGGAACAAGTCGTATCCAAAAGATTGTGCAATGATTCTGGATGAAATTAAATCAAAGATCTAGAGAGAAAATCCCATAATAGTTTTACTATATAAGGAGCTCAAAACCTACATTAGAAAACAAGTAATACGTTGGAGATCTTTAAAGTGCTAGGGTTTATTTGAGTCCTTGTTATTTATTTATGTACACCACTATGTTTCAGTAACTTGGCATAGTTGACTTATCTTAATTGATTTGTAACACTCGACATTGTTTATTGAGTTATAAACACCAATCACAATTTATGTAATTTAGAAGAAAGTGTGTAGGTTTGCATATTTAATCTCAAAGTAATTATAGTAAAAAAATATTGTTTTCTTTGATATCTTGTAATAGAAGTCTTTGAAAATGAATTAATTTGAGAAATACGTGAAAAAATGAGTTAGTTTAAATATTCATTTAAAAAAATAATTATTTGAATAAATACAAATATTTTCCATGCTGAGTCTTAATTTAGTTATATTAGGCAGGGTTGGTCCAACCCGCTTAGAAGTCTAAATAAATTTTTAAAATGAGACCTTTAAAATAAATAAATCAAATTAAATTTTGTATTTAACAAGAGTTGAACATTTTAAAATAAATAAATTAAATTAAATTTTGTATTTGACAAGAGTTGAACTAAAAACTTATAATATATAAGGTCTCTCTTCTACCAACTCAACAATAAAATTTTATGTAAAAATTATATCATTTGAAATATTTCAAATATTTATGATCAAACTAAAAAAATTCTGAGATCTTTTTTAATCTAAAATTTTAAGACCTAAAAACTCTTGCTTAAATCAGCTTATCCTTGGGCCAGCCCTATGAAATGCATGGTCGAATATTTTACAACATTATATAATCGTTTAGTTTATCACATTCTACAATGCATCATTGCAAAATAAAAATGTAGATAATTTGCACTAATTTGAGCCCCGTATGCAATATAATTACTTTTTATTAAATTAAAATTAATTTTTTTTCCACAAAAGACTAACTATTTTTATTTAGAGGGGGTGAAGTAAAAATTTCAATGCACCAATTTAAATTTGGTAGGAAAATGGAGTGAAATACAATGGATGTTTATCCGTAGATTAGTCATTAACTTTTTTATACAATTGGATGTTTATTTATAGATTGATCATTAATTTTTTATACAACTGGTTGTTTATTTATAGATTTGAATAGTCATTAATTATTTATAATAATAGTTAATAAGAGAAATATAAATAAATAAATAAATTAAAATTAAAAGAAATCTTATTAAATATATCAATAAATAAATTGAAATAGAAGAAACCTTATTTTTCTTTTTCTTTCTTTAATAAAGAAAGAAATCTTATTAAACCTTTCCATAAATAAAAATGGAGTGGGCCAAGTTATTTGGCCCATTACCTAAAGCCCTAATCCCCCACTCACTCCACATTCTCATACACACTTGTTCTTATTCTCAACAACTGAAACGACTCCATCTAAAAAACAAACCCCGTGACCGTCACCACCGGTCACGCTCGCCCTAACTAACTCCTCTTCTCTTTTCCCCACTCTCATGGCATTCTTCCAGAACCGCGTCGTTTTCCCGAAAGAGGAATATCCAGAGATCTTAGAAGAATACGATTTGGAGGAAGAGGAGGAAGAAGAAGACGACTACGTTTTAGAACCACACGAGTATCTCACCAACAATGAAACCGAACAATCTCATTCAACCTCCTCCGCCATCCCCACCGTCATATTAGCCTTACCTAACGCCGCAACGGCTGTCGCCGCTGAGTCCCCTGAGCCAAAACGGCAGCGAATTGAGCAGGTGGAGGAGAAGAAGTCCATGGAGGATTCGCGGAAATTGTTTCAACGTCTCTGGACTGACGAGGATGAGATCGTAATCCTGCAAGGGTTTCTGGATTACAACGCTAATCGAGGATCGGCTTACCATAACGACTCTGCGTCGTTCTATGATCAGATTAAGTCGAAGCTTCAGCTCGATTTCAACAAGAGCCAGCTTGTTGATAAACTGCGACGGTTGAAGAAAAAGTATCGCAACCTTCTCCAGAAATTCGATTCTGGCAAGGATTTTTTCTTCAAAACCGCTCATGAACAAGCTACCTTTGAAATTTCACACAAAATCTGGAACATTGCAACTCCAATTGGGATTCCTGTTGAAGACGATGGCGAAGTAAACCCTAACCCTAACCCTAGCCCAAATTCAGGTCATACTACGCCGGTGAAGAATGAGCCGGTTATTGAGAAGAAAAGGAAGGGATCGCGAACCGCAACGGAGGAGAAGCAACAGCTGCGTAGGTTGAATGATAATTCAGCAATGAATAAAGATAATCATAATAATTCTACTAACAACAATAGTAGCAATGCTGAAGATGAAAGTGGTGATAAGAGTAACAGTAGGCATAACGTGCCTGTATTGATTGAAGAGACTGTGAAGAGTTGTTTGACTCCATTCTTGAAGGAGTTAACCAGTACTAGCAACAACATGGGGAGTCCTTTTGGTTTTGGAGGGAGAGGGATTGGGGGTGGAAGTTTTTCATTGAATCCCATGCCATTTAGTTTTCTGAATTTCGGAAATGGGGATAAGGTGGGAGATGAAAGGTGGAAGAAGCAACAGATTTTGGAGCTGGAAGTGTATTCTAAGCGTTTGGAGCTGGTGCAGGATGAGATCAAGGTTGCTTTGGAGGATTTGAGGTCTGGAGCTGGAGCTGGAGCTGGAGGAAGCAGAAAATTTTAACCACTTATTAAGTTTATAGCATATCTAGACAGCTAGTAATTTTCTTTTCACAGTTTTGGTTTTCTTTTATTTGGAAATACAGCTCTGGCTTATCATAATGATTGCAATTGCATAGAAACAGTTGAATAAATATGTTTAATTTTTTTACTACTCTACTCTGCTGGTGAATTTTATTGTAAATTTACAGAGAATTTAATGGTTGCAATTGCATAGAAACAGTTCAATGATATGTTCTGTTTTTGGTGAATTTCAGAATGCACTTATTTAAATCAATATTTTAGTTTTGATGTCTTTGAAAGTTTGCATTTGTGACATGATTAAAACCTCTGAAATCAGACCTATAATGGCGTGTCTGGACAGACACATTTGATAGTTTATCAGGGTCGTGTGTGCATTTGGTGTCTCTATAGTACATGCATACAATCAGTTAGATTCAAACAAATAAAAACCTGCATAAATATTACTCTTAATATACATTTGAGTTGTAAAATTTGAATTCGATAAGATTATACTTTTTCTCATACCCGTGCGGACGCACGGGTCTTCTACTAGTTTCTTAACATGTCATTTCAATTAGTTTTTTCAATGTCAATTCTTTTGAAATATAATAATAGAACTGTTATTTGAAATCAATTTTTCTGACAGTATGTCAATTATTTCAATATCAAGTTTTCTCACATCTGCTACTTTTACATATTTAAAAAATATACACAAATACGTGAATTTAAAAAAGAAACAAAGGGACACTTTATGCTTCCCCAATTCTTAATGTTCAAATATGATTTCCGGTAATAGTATATAATCTACACCAAACTAAACCAAACAAGCCTGAATTCCCTCAATACAAAGGAAATAAGAAATGTGTCTAACACATTTTTTCACAAATTTTTCTCTTTCTGACCTTCAATGCATAATACAGGCACTGGGTATGACAATCCCAGATAAATATCTGACAATCCCCACCAGGCATATCAAATTCTATTCACATCAAGTATGTACAAGTTAACTATTGTAAAGAAATGCTACCCAGCCTAGTGGGACACAGAATATTACATCCTAGTTTCATATTGTGGAACAAAACAACTACCCTGATTCCTAGCCTACGATTTGATACTCTCCACCAGCCTACACCAGTTCCATGCTAATCCAAGAAAATTGCAAATCTTGTAGCTTTTGCATCTTACCAAAGCCTGGACCACTACCGGATGAGGAACCATGTCAAATCGAGGCAAAACAGAGCACCACTGCATCTAATAATTATCATATAACACTATAAACATCATTGTTCTGTCAAATCAATGACATCACATTATCACTATGTACCTTCCATCGACTATGGAACTAAGATGACCATGAAGAGGCATAGCTAAAATTCAAGGAACACGTAGAGAGACAGCATAGCTCCAATTTGAGGAATGAGCAGAGAGAAAAGAAGAACGTCAAACACTATACAAGTAAAACCCACAACAACCACTATTGATTCCCACAGTCTGGAGTTTCTTGGGGCAACCGTGTTTTAACTTGGTAAACCTTCTTCACCGGCTTATCACGAGGTACTGCCCCATATGTAGCTTCTTGATGCCTAGTATATATTCCATTTATAGGTGCTTTAGCATTCCACTTTGGAGGTGTTGCTGGAGGACCTGTGTTCTGCACATATTGGGGTTCAAAATTGGTTGCTGGTCGAGAAATTGACTGCCTCGATGGTGTAGGTCTCGATCCTTCCTCCATTGTTAGAGAAGAAAACCCATTGTTCACATTTTGAAGTTGTTCTTGATGCCGTGACCTATCTCGTATTCTAAAATTCTGCCTGTTTATGTGCCCACCATTAGATGAGACTGGATATCTATGTCTAGTCATTACACCATGGTGATTATATTCTCCATTATAACTGTCTGTGCTCTCACCATAATATGTTCCATATCCAGATGGTCCAGTTGACTGGAACCTGTTCACTGTATGGCGAACTGGAGGTTGCTCTGTCCGTACATGAGATGTATTATTCCATTTAATGTTAAGGGTGTTCTTGACAAGACGATGAGCTGCTTCTCCTAATTGAAATCCAGTTATTGCTCCAGGTAACTGTGGCCTGTCAGATGCATCACATACACAAAAGTAAGGGCATATCTCATGCATCTAGAAATTCATATGAATAACTTGAAAGCTATTCAGAACTTTTCAATATCCTCGGACATTGATTTCTCCAAATTTTGCATGAATAAAATTACTTGAACAAAAAACTTAATCACAGATTACTTCTCCTCAATTATGGCAACAGATGACATTGACTTATGCTAGCACCATTATCATATGGAACATTAAACTTAGCCATCATGTATGTCATAGTTAGTCTTTTGTATTTTGAAGCCTACACAGAGAACATGAAAATTATACTAGTGCAACTAGACATCCTCATAGTTCTATTCTCACCTTTCCCTGCCTTGCTGTCCCCGACCAGCAATGTCTTCATGCCATAGCATAGGAAAAGGTTTGATATCAATGTCTTTTACTAACTGCAAAAATAAAAAATAAAAAAAATAATCAAAGTCGAGTCTGTATAATATAACTGATCACAGAAGGAATCATGATTTATATTTTGAGTGAAACATAATATAAGCCAACACATAAATGATACCATCCATGTCAACTATCTTAGCCTAGTTATTTCTACAATCAGGTAAATGGATAATTAACACGAACAGAACCACATACACTGGATGAAGTGTGGTCAGCATATACAAACCTTTTTGGGTATCACTACGCCATCTGGAGGTCTTGGGATGTGTCTATGCTTAGAAGGATTAAGATATGTAATATTTCTGAAATTCAAAAAACACTCAATATGAGTCCTCCACCAAATATTGTAAAAGACTAGGCTAGTATAGAAGAAACTACTTACAAGACTTGATTACTCTCAATATCTGGCAATCCATCAATGGGAGACAATACATTAGAGCTCAAAACATTTCTCTCACATGCCCAAAGATATCCGTTCATCCCACCACTGGCAGCAAATAACAGAGATGACAAAACAAGCAAATAAACCTCTTAAATATCTACGGATATTCATGATTTATGAGTGATGGTTAATTCACATTCATTCACCAACCTAGCATTTGCTTCAATCGGTGAAACACATCTTTCATGAGTAGGTAATTGGCCATAAACTTGGTAATACAATAAAATATGTGAAGCCAAATCATGAGCACGGTTGACATAAAGCAAATCAAGCATCACACTATTCCGAATTTGTTCGTCCTCCTGCATCTAACAACAAAAATTCAGCACAAAGACACGGCAAAGAATTTTGAACTCTTTTGCTTTTAAACATGAACAACACTTCAATGCATCTCACAGTTATCCATTTGAAACATCTATTGAAGAGTAAAAAAGATCCAAAACAAAAGCTTCCAGCAAATGGCAACAAAAATATAACAAAGGATTAATTAACACTTAGAAAATCAATCTATCTTAAAATGGTTGCAACTCATCAATATTCAACAATTCCACCTTACATAGTTGCAGCTGCATTCCTCCTGCAAGGTTCTGGGCACACCTTAATGCAACTCACTTTATGATTCAAGAGTTTACAATAAACAATTAATCTCTGGAGAGAAACAACTCTATTTCATTTGCAGAATCCTAAGATCTGCATAATTCTTCTCAGAATTTGGGTTGGGCCTAACTCATCCCTGCAAAACTGGCTTGTAAGGTGAGGATTGCCCCCACTCATAAACACAACCCAGGTCATATCTCTAAATAATGTGGAACTAAAACCACCCCTTCAAAGCCAACACAATGAAAGTGTTGGGAGCTGCAATTAAGGTAAGCCAAAGTGCCGCAATTAAGGCGATTAAGGGAGGACCGCAATTAAGGCGACTAAGGGCGGACCGCAATTAAGGCGGAAAGTCCAACACACCCCCTCACGCTTGGGCCTCAATGAGCCCGAAAGCGTGGCCGATGCGGGAAGCCCAACAATGGATCTAGGATAGGCTCTGATACCATCTCAGAATTTGGGTTGGGCCTAACACATCCCTACAAAACCGGTTTGTATGGTGAGGATTGCCCCCACTAATAAACACAACAAAGGTCATATCTCTAAACAATGTGGGACTAAATCCACCCCTTCAAAGCCAACGCAATGAAGGTGTTGGGAGCTGCAACTAAGGCAAGCCAAAGTGCCGCAATTAAGGCGACTAGGGGCGGACCGCAATTAAGGCGGAAAGTCCAACACACCCCCTCACGCTTGGGCCTCAATGAGCCCGAAGTGTGGACGATGTGGGAAGCCCAACAATGGATCTAGGATAGGCTCTAATACCATCTCAGAATTTGGGTTGGGCCTAACACATCCCTACAAAACCGGTTTGTATGGTGAGGATTGCCCCCACTAATAAACACCACAACAAAGGTCATATCTCTAAGCAATGTGGGACTAAATCTACCCCTTCAAAGCCAACGCAATGAAGGTGTTGGGAGCTGCAATTAAGGCAAGCCAAAGTGCCTCAATCAAGGCGACTAGGGGCGGACCGCAATTAAGGCGGAAAGTCCAACAATTCTAAACATTAGAATATTCCTGGGGACTCCAAAAGAATTGGCAGGCTTAGTTTTACAGCTTATTCTTCCATAAATTTGAAGGACATGTAATTACTATAGCGCGTATCAAACCCCCTTCCCTTCTACGCACAAACAAAACCTACTGTTAACGTGTCTTCAAGCTTCCTTGTGGCGGCAAGTAATTTCTTCTCGTCAATAAATGGCAATTTGGCAACACCCTGAAAGGAATCCACAAATTAGTTTAAAAAATCAAGCTTAACCCTTGGGTAATTCAAAAACAGTTTGAATACATAAAAAGCGATATAATACCTGCCATGCAAATTTTTTCCCACTCATATCAATCTCAAAATCTGTCAAAGGTATCAATGTAATACCAGAATAAGAAAATATGTAAAATATTGCAGAATACAAAGTTAATGGACAAGTTATCTATCTTACCAGCAGGGTAGAAGTGGAAAATTGGTGATGAAGGATTGGTCATCAAATCCCTATATTTTTCAGGCAGTGCATTTGAACTGTAACAAAATTAGAAAGCATCAGCAGATCACATAAAGTAAAACAGTAAAGATCTAAAGACATGAATTTGAACTGTAACAAAATTAGAAAGCATCGGCAGATCACAGAAAGCAAAACAGTAAGAATCTAAGGACGTGAGATGAAGAACCTTGAAGCAGGTAGGACTCCCATAAGCTGATCAAATGGTTTGAATGGCTCTCCCGGCGAAAAAATTATTTCTAGATTAGGGAGATCTTTAAGATCAGAAGCAAAAGGAGCATAATGATATGGGTAGTACCTGGAAAAAACGATAAAAGACAATAGAGAGAGAAATGGACAATGGTCATGTGTGAGAATTCAGCTAAAACGTCGGAGGCATTCCTAGAAATTCACGCCAATTATCAAAAAACAACTCAGACATTAAGACTATAGCTCAGTCATCAAACAATCTAGTATATATCACTTGTTGTCAAATTCGAGATCCCATCTAAGATAGTTTGGGTATAGGAAAATCGTACATCGTGGGATTGTAACACAAATCGCAAGATCCCAACAAAGAGACAAAACCATATTTATTTATATATTATAAATGTTGTGTATGTTCTTTATTAGTTTGGTGGGGTCTTAATTTTTTAGTTTAATTTCCTTTATTTTGTTATTAATATAATAAAAATTAAACCCAACAAAAAAAAGGGTAATAGAAAAGACATTTGGGCTCAATGGCCAAATTTCCACATGAGAAACCCTGAATTAAGACTACACTCTCCTCTAATCCTAGCTGCCCATTTTGTCTCCCAGCATCTTTTCTGTTCATCTTCTCAACCAAGCCATCCACTCTGCCTCTCTCGATCCCATCTTAACTGTCAAGTCTTCTGAGTTTTTTTCTCTTTCAATACGCCATCTTCAAATGGGTAAAAAAACTAACGCTTCCGGCGCGGGAAAGAGCATTTTCCCTATGCTTTCACAGTGTACCTTGCCCCATCGGCCACGCCACCATATGCGGAGTTTTCTACTGTGCCAACACGTTGCAGGAAGATCAACGCGTAAGATCGTGTGCTTTCGGAGTTTTAGTGCGATCTTGACAGCCATGGTCTATAATTATGTTTGGAAGTAGCAATGAAGTTCCCACACAATAGAAAGATACTGGACCTGGAATGCGCACCATGCCATTTATCAAGTCCCACTTAATAATTTAATACAATTATGAAAAAATAATGAAACCATTATTTTAATCATCTTGTCATCCTTCTAATGAAGATTCTGATAGAATTGAAATCAAAATGATCACAGAAGAAGTAACGTGACTGAAGAATGAATTGCATTGCTCTCACGAACGAAAAGATGACAGAATAGCAGCTAACTCCAGAAATCTCAACTAACTCCTTTTTCTGTTTAGCTCCGCCTTTTAATAGCATCGGTCCCAAATCTCTGCTAAACCAACTAACTAGCAATTAACAGTTTTAATTACAATAATTTCAGTAACCCCTCCTTTTCTGCTTCCTCTTTCCATAAACCTATCCAATAGGAGGCATTATTCTATCACATTCTAATATTCAAATCACCCTAATTCGTGCCTATCCATTATTAATATCTTTAAGACAACCAAACATTCAGTTTAACAGCTTCCAAGACCAACAAAAAAGGTATGAGTGGTTGGACTTGACCTTGTGAGAGCAACTGTGGGATAACTTTGTCATTTTCTGAGTTTAAAAGTGGAGTTGTCCACAAAAACTTGTTGGCTGCTATGTTACTAACAGCATATCATGTCATGCATGTAAACTTACCAATCTACCAAATCAATCATGAAAAAAGTATCCTATTTCCCAGAACTAAAGAGTAAAATAAAAAATATCACTAACCATTTCCATGAGCATACGCCATTATAATAATACTGGCAAACCCAACAAAGGCCTTCCACGTATTTCAAAACCTACAAGAACAGCAGAGACAATAATTTAAAATATTATTTTCCAATAGCAAGAAATTAATGAGAATGAGCAGGATAATTGTCACAAGGAAGATAACTATTCAAAATCAACAAGTTCATCTACCAATAATAAGAATTTGCATGAAGCATAACCCGAATCCTACATTGGATTTTGAGAAATATATATCCAGCAAAAAAGTTGTTATTGGTTCCAAGATTGAACTTCATTTACACCAGTATCTAGATACCCATACAACGGCAACATATTCACATGAATTTACTTCTCTCCTTTGAACAAAGGTTGGGACTTGGGAGTAATAACACAATTTCAAGACCGTCTAACATGTGTCACTGTCAAAGATACCAGTTTAGAACGGGGGAATTATGCTTGTAGATTACCATTTTAACAGTATAGACAAGAAAATGTGACGGAAATTACGTACATGCGCACACATGCATTTCATGAATCATCTACCCTAAAACCTGGGCTTTTAACTGAAGAAACATAAATGATTTTTATCTTATATGTATAACACAGCTTCCCATGAAATAGCTCTATGGACTTTAAGTGTGATCATGCAGAAACACACCTATCTTTTACTGAAATTCAGCTTTTTATTTGAAAAATGGAGCGGCAAGGTTCAATCTCCAGACCTCTTGGTCATGGATGTTTTGTTACCGTAGTATGAAACAGCTACTAAAAAACTGAAGTTATTAGGTGAAAATATAAGGTTTGCGAATGGTTTAACTCTTAATATAATATCTCTAACAAAATATTAGAGTAAGTCCAATATATGAGCATGCAATGTGATACAAGAACAGTAAATAATTTGACAAGGTTGATTATTTGTAAGTAAGAAAAAATTATAGAACTTACTACATCTTTCTTAATTTTATCAATCTCCTCCAGACTTGATACACCAAACTTTTCAACATAATACCTTTCTTTGTATCCAGGCTGCCCTAACTTGACCTGAGAAAATAAGAAACATGCAGTTCATTATGAAAACTCTGCCAGGATTTCTAGATTGCTTATAACACAGACAAGTTACCCCATGTGCATGTTTGGGAACACCAGTAGAATTACTTTGGCAATCAAGAAAAGTTATCCTGGTGGAGTTCCAAAACATGCTGCAGAAAGTCAACAATATAATAACTAAATTTAGCCAAGAAAATATAAGAATGTTCGGGCAATAAATATGATACCGAACCTTATCGGAAAGTGAGGGTCGTGGCTCTTGAAGCATTACTCCTCTTGCCCTAGCTCTCATCTCTTCATTATTTTCTGCCACCTATAAATACAGTAACAAGAATTAAATATCAGGAAGCAACCTACAATACAAAAGCGTACGAAAGTAGCAGAGTGCATGCATATCAGTTCACAAAATTAATTAGAAAGCAAAATACCTCCTGAATTCGAACTCGTTTCTGAAAGATTTGATCTTCATGAACAGCAACAGATTGAATAAAGTATTCCACTCTATCTAAGAAAACCTGGGAGGGATAAAGATATTTACAATGCAACACCCGTTGAAAAGAATAAATTCCGAATTGACGATTTAAGAGTTATATACAAAAACACAATATAAGCAACTGAAGAAGTGAATAGATAATTGCAGGAGAAGGCTGTAAAAGAACATATCACAACCTAATGACATTTTGATGAATAAAAAGATGAGCACAGGATATAAAAAGATTACCTCGCCCGCATGAGTAAGATAGCCACCCATGGCAGTAAACTTCTTTCTATATAGATGCATCAGTAAATTTATAGCTCCCTGGAATAGTAGAAAGTGTATTAACAAGTAAAACAATGACACTAAGGTAGGAAGATAAATACGCAGTGGAATAAAAAGGCATAACCAAAACATGTTAAGATCCTACATCAAATACATGGTAATAAGAAGCAAATAGCAATGTCATCTTTTCTGTTTCAAGTACAGGTTGGTGTAACAGGGTGCCTTCCAGATGCTTACCTCCCTGATCTCTAATGTTGGCATATGAGGAAGAAAGTCGTTGCCGACAAAGAAGCATAGAAATACAAAATCATCCACTACTCGTTCAAAGTCAATCTCAAAAGGAGGGTTGGGAATCTCCAATTCATATTGCAAATATTCACGAAGCACCCAGATGTTAAGAAACTGTGAATACTACGAATTAGTTTAAAGTTAAAAAGAAAAAGAAAGTAAAATGAAGATTCAGATCAACATGCAGGATTTCAATCTTCCAACCTGATATTTCTTCTTGTGAATTGGTTTATCATCAGCAGGACTCCCGTCCTCAATTTTAGTTTCTGGCTTACCATGACAATCAGCTGCATAATGGCCAACTTGGCCACACACATAACACTTGTCCTGTTGTCCAGGTAAAGTAATTACCTGTCCATCAAGCAATTAATCATCTGATACCGTGAAAAATATTTCCAACAGATACTATCTATTGATATCAATGAGATAACAGTATCAGGCTATCAGCTGAGCAATTCACGCATTGGAAACTAACCTCCCTCAATATTGAGAAGTGAACCTCATGAGTAGCTAAGGAGAGCATAATCAAATCAGCATCCTGGTTTAAAGATCATAAAATATCATGGAAAAATCAAGGAAAGGATAAAAGCACCCTAGACAGATAAAATGAAAACTTAAATTAGGACAAAACAAAACATACCAATCCATACAAACAATGGCGAGTATTCGGATTGAAACCAGGAACATTACGTTGTAACCGGATGTATTCCATTATTTTATGTTCTCCCTCACCAGGAACATTTGAATCAGAAAGTATAACCTTCAAATAATTAATCATCCAATGCAGCCCATAAATAAATATTTAGAGAAAGAGCATCCTGAAAGCCAGATGTATAAGGGAGAAGAAAATAGATGGGATTACTCCAGAAGAAAGGAATCATCCCATCTTGAAGGGATCAAGCAGCATAAAGAATTAATAGGATCTGGTTTCAATTGTTTAGCACCTTTATATTTTTCCAGGCAGGGCTGAGGTTCAATCTAGTCTGTACATAAGACTGAAGAGCCACTGACAGAGCTGCCATAAATTTAGTACCAGGGGTAATGACATTTGAGTCTGAAGTCTCGGGCTTATCTTTGGAAGGCAAAAGTGTTCCCTCACTGATTAATTCTTTCCTCAGCCTTTCCTCTTCTGCTTCCTATGATGTTTAAAAAAAGCTCAGTAACTTCATCAGAAAAAAGTAGGAGAACCTTGAAAGAATGAGCATATTAACATTCTTACAGCCTCAGCTGCATCTTTTGCAGCTCGGAAGCGTCGAGAACGTTGCTGATTCATTTTTGCTCGTGGTGCAACACCATCTGCAAATTTCAATGTAAGGAAACAGGAGACAATAGCTGGCATGGCAAAAAGAGTAAATGTAAAAAAAAAATTTAAAAATTTTTGAAAAAAAAAACATGAAAATGGACAGAGAGATTGTGTGCTATGCAACTAAAACTTTTTAAGGAGTAAGGACAAAAACATTGCAGCCTTCCAAAAATTGGATGTGTAAGTTTTTTTTTTAATAAATACTCAAGAGTCTTATTATAAAAAGATTTACACTAAATTTGAAATGTTCAAATCAAACTTCAAACCATATAGTGGTGGGTTTAGTTGGAAGAAACAAAATTAAGAGAAGAATGCAAAGCAAGACGACAAGACATCCTCACAAGAAAGCAAAGAGAAAGGTTTTTGGAACCAAATTGTTGGATGATGATAAATCCACCTCTTTAACGCAATGTTTTAAAAATCAGACCAAACTGCTTGAAACGGGAACCAGCCAACTTACATGTTGGTTTCATCTCTATTGTACTACAGTCTGGTTGGACCGAATTGGTTCAACCGAATTGAATTCTACTCAAACAGCGGTTGGTTTAACTGGTACTTTGTTTTCTTAACACTTATTTATTTATTTATCTATCATTTGATTCACCATGGCTGAACAAGTTAAACCAATTGAACCATGACGCGGATGTCTCATCTCACCGGTCTGATCTCTGGTCTAGTTTTCAAAACATTGTTTCAATATGATTTCTAGGTTATAACAGGAAGTCATAACTTCTAACACGGTAGGGTTTAGCAACAGAAATAAGACAACTCCACAGTGAGTGACAATAGTACACATACCAGTTGCAAAGTAGAGAAGCTTCCTCGGACGAACCAACAAAAAGAGATGGTCAACATAATCAAATATCAATTGAAACACCTCATCGTAGGTAGCTGGTGCTGGCTGCATTTACAAGATTTATGAATCATAACAGTGCATTACAAATTTACAACTAACTTGTACTTAAGAAACACAAACTAATCAAATTCCAAAACAACAAAAACGCAGAAATTTACTTCAGATCACTGTATAATAACACCTAAACTTAACTAAATAAAGAAGGGGGTGGCAGAACTTGAAACGATTAGTTGAAATTAAGAAGAAGAAAAAGTGAAGTGAAGAATGTTACTGCATACTTTGCCATCAGGGTGAAAACAAGGATGAATGATGCCGTTCATGTCCAAGTACAGGTTGTCGAACTCCATTCCGTTGGGATTTGGTGTAGACGCGTCAATAGGCAAAGGAACGCCGTCGTCGGTGACGGCTGGTTCTTCTTCGACTACATCGGCGATCGAGAGTGGGTAACGGTCGGCGAGCCACCGGTAAAAAGCTGGGACTCCCATAACTTGGAGGGGTTTGGGAACGGTGAATAAGGAGAGGAGTGTGTTCGTGAAGAGTTGTTGTAGGCGGACGGAAATTCCTTTCTAGGCGCTGTTTCATTCAATTCGGATGCACGGTTCCATCACAATCACACTAATTGCCTCGGTGAAGACAACAACATCCAATTTTGATGTATTTTTATTTTTTTCATTTTATTTTAATTAAGATGTCTTAAATGAATGTGATTATCACTTTAAATAAATTAAATTAATCAATATTGAAGAATACTAAAAGTCAAAAGTAGAATACTATATTTAGTTAAAATCAACTATTAACCCTTCAAAAGTATATTGTATGGTTTGACCATCTTACCTTTCTAATAATTCGCGTGTTCGTCTGTCTGCTTTTTTTAATATTCATAAAAATATAAATAATATTTTTTATTAGAATAATTTTTTTTTAAATATAATATGTGGAAGTTAATAATAAAAAATTATGTGAAAGTTAAAAATAATAAGTTATGTGGAAGTTAATAATAAGAAGTTATTAAATAAATTACACAAGAAAATAAGGGTAAAAATGGTGGAAAAATAAGTCACACCAAAACAAAATATTCCGTTTATATATTGTATAAATTTATTTTACACTACATTTTGGATATTTTGATAAATAACAAAACACATAAATTAATCCAAACTGTGGCTCTCCCTTCCTGCTAAATGTCCATCAGCAATTGGCTTCCTTAAAAAAAAATTTCCCCCATTTCAACATATTCTAAATCACACGCATAACTTTTACTTCTATCTCTCTCTCATTTGAATATTTTTCTTCCTTCCCTCTTTCTTATTCTCTCTTCTCCTCTCTCTTTCCTCATTTTCCCTCCAAACCCTAACATCTCCGCCTTCTTTCTCCGCCATATCCACGGCTACCACCACCTCCGATGAAAAACCCAACGCTATTTTGTACTTCTCACGACCTTCCTAATAAATTGATTGGATTTTTGTTTCGAATTACAACAATTTCTCTTCTTCGACCGTCACAACTCCAAACGGAAACCCAAAAACTCATCATCATGTCCATCTTCTTCGATAACAACAAAAACTCTAAAAGTATGTTCTATTTTATTTTAAGTTTTTTCTTACTTTTTTTATGCAAAGACCGATTTTATCCGTTCGTATCTGTTGTTTGATAATATTTTTACCGATTTCATCCAACTACAAATGAAACAGGTGTAAATTTCTTCACTTTCTATTTTTATTTAAAACAACATCATATATTAATCTTTCTGTTTTTATCTTTGTTGTTTTTAGGTATTTTAATTTACTGATACAAACTTTTTGTTTTTGTTTACAGATATAGAAAGAAGAAAAAAGCTGAAGGGTGATGAATGAAGGGGGTTTAACATATGGTGTTGTTTTATTTACTGTTATTGTTTCTATTGTTTGTTGTTGTCTATTTTGATGACTTTGTGGTTTTTCTTTTTGTTATCATTAGTGACAGTTCATGTGTGTTACTATTAGGGATATTATTGAATTGATATGTGGTGTTTGTGAACACTACTCATGAGAATGACTTAAGATATATGAGCAGTTTCAATGAATGGAGATATTATCATGACTTTGATAAAATTGTTTGTAGGAAGGACTCTTACTTTTTTCTTTTTCTTTCAGTAGCATCATTCTGGATTATTCTCACCAGTATTTTGGAGCAACAACATAGAAAGCAAAGTAAGCTCTCATCAATTATATGTTATGTTCTGTTTAAGAATGTTACTGTTAATTCTAGGCATTAGCTAATATGAATACGCATATTGTAACACCCTTCTAAACCCCGCAAATAATATATGCATAATCAGAGTAAAAGTTAACATGCATCCATAAAAGGGCATCACACAAAACTTGCACCACATTAAAACAATCTGTCATGCTCATAAACACCTTTCCATTTAGCAGCGGATTCATTAATGAAAATCCTTTAAAAGAAACATTTACTTTCATCATATAAAATCAACATCTCTAGGCACTAAGGCCAACATCTCATTATCTCAATTACTCCAAATATGAAAACATAACTTAGGTTACATAATGTAATCCTAAAACATAAGCAATCGATCCCCGTGTTACACGACCAGAGCATGACTCGACCCATAAATAATTACTAAACCGCTACACACGTAGCGACCTCGAACTACAAGTAGAACTTCATAAAGGCCTCCAGGAACCTAATCTGCAATGCCTCATAGAGCATTATAAAACAGCAGAAGGGTGAGAAATATTACCATAATAATCAAAGCATAAAATCATGTATACATAGGTATCATATAATTAACTCCCTATTTCTCACCACAATTCAACTCATAGTCATTTACATCGTCACTTATATATATATACAACATGAACATTCACCAAGCATTTTACATCATGCATACATCCACAATTCCACAATCTTAACATTCACACGTAAGCATCTCTTCATGCACGCTTCATAAGTATTCAACAAACATCTCATTCACATGCATACTTCATATATCAATGACATTATACAATGTGACTCAACAACTCAATGCAACTCAATGCAATGCGGTACCGACTTCCGTTATCATTTTTCGGTTTTTACATTAAACCGGGTCCACTCTTCTAGACCGATAACTCGTTATCATTTTTCGGTTTTTACATTAAACCGGGTCCACTCTTCTAGACCGATAACAACAAAGGCCCGTCCTCTAAGCCTTCAAACCCACTCTTCTAGGTTTGGGACAAGCCACTAGTTTCCACGAAACTAACAGACATTGCCTCTTGACTAAATGATGCATGTACAATCAGCCACAACAAATGCACTTAAGACCGACATCTTAATCTCATGCATTCAAATAATTCATCTCTTCAAGAATTACATTATGATTGCACACACAACATATTCACATAACATTCATCGATGTATTCATAATTCAACACTATCACCACATTATCACTCACAATGCACACATATCCACGATATGTTCTCATGCATTCTTCACAGTTATCAAACAATGCACACATATCCACGATATGTTCTCATGCATTATTCACATTTAATCACATACATACAATATGCATTTACAACATCTATCAAGCAATGCACACATATCCATGACATGTTCTCATGCATTCTATTCATACCACCATATACCAACAATATACATTCACAATTCAATATCATCACCGCATTATCAACAATGCACACATATCCACAATATGTTCTCATGCATTCTCAAGTAATTCATCATACAAGAATTACATCATGCTTACACGCATAACACATTTACCACGCAATGTACATATATTCACGATATATTCTCACGCATTTTTCATACATAATCGCATCCAATCAATACAAACATCATATTTATCAAATGATGCACGCATATCCATCAATATGCTCTCATGCATTCTTCATGTATCTTAACATACAACCGCATATAAACAATATACATCCACAATACATTTTTTGTATTATGTTTATTATTCATCTCATGCCATTTCATACAAGGTATACATGTCACAGTACCAATAATACAATTATAAGCTATGCACACATATATCCAAAATGTTCTCATGCATACTTATTACCTAATTGTACACTACATCAAACCTTCACAAACTCATCAAATAATACGCACATTACCATTATTAAATAATACACACATAATCATTATCATGTTCTCATGTATTTATAATCGATCTGATTAATACTCATACCACAAATCTAGGATTCACGCCCAAAGGCTACCCACAGCACATATCATCACCATGGATCACATACTTATTCATATCATAGAGGTATTAACCTATGTGAATCAATCAAACAATCATCACATGAACAACACAGCAAAAGAAAAATGATGTCACATTCGCCTTCATTCGCCTGGCGAACCCTCGCAGCGAACCTTCGCCTGGCCTTCGCCTGGCGAACTCTCTCAGCGAACACTCGCTAGGCTTCGCCTGGCGAGACTTCCCAGCGAGCCCAAGTCAGTAGCTACTGACTTCATTCGCCACCATTCGCCAGCACCTTTGCTGGGCGAACCTTCGCTATCCAACTTCGCCTGGCGAACTCGCCAGCGAAGTCCACTGGAACTTAATCATATTTATTCGCCAGCATTCGCTGGGCTTCGCCCGGCGAAGCTTCGCCTTCACTCGCCTGGCGAGAGCCAGCGAACCTGCGCAGAACAGAACCCCATTCTGTCTTCTCCCTTTATCCCACCATCAACCAACCACTTAATCATCAAAATCAGCTCAAACAACATACCCTCATGTTACCCGACTATTCTACGACATTATTTCCAAGTTTCAACTGATCAAATCATCATTCTACCGATTAATCCAACTTTCCCTAAAATGGAAAGTGATGAAAAACATCCACAAACCCAAACCCAACATACATAATAGCATACAATGATTAAATAGAAACATTTCTCACCCTTACCTCGATTAATCGGAGCTTTGATGTTGGTTCTTGATGATTTTTCCACTTTTCCTCTTCTTCTCCTCTCTTTCTCTTCTTTCTTCTTTCTTTCCTCTTTCTCTCCAAATGTTTTCTCTAATTTTCTTTCTCTTCTTTCTCACTTATATATATCCCTTTTATTTTCTTTCCTTCCAATTTCCTTTCAATTCTCTATTAATTCCAATTAATAAAAATTAATTCCAATTTTAACATAAAATCCCACTAAATCAATTAATTACTACAATTAATTATTTAATGAAATTTGGGTTGTTACACATATCACCTGTTTGATTAATTGAAAATTATAAATATGAGATGTTATAGTTGTCTCATACCTTCATGTTTATGTATTTGTGTGTAGTAGCTAAATGTGAGATGTGGAATTTTCAACATTTGTGTTTGTATGAATATCGTTTCTATCTGGATTAAGTTGGTGAAGTTATTGCTTTTTCTGACCCTTCATGAAATGTTGTCATTGTCTTTTGATAATGTTGAACAAAAGCAATCTGTCAAGGCTGAACTTTTTGGGATGGCTTTCATGTTTGCAATGTAGTAATCTCATTTCTAACAATTTGTTATGATGTATAATGATATTGTTTGCTTCTTTTGGTCAGCGCGCAAATGAAAAAAAGTTCATTTTTTAACAGACGACTACTAGCTCAAGGTTATTCACGATTTGCGGTATTGTCATGAAGTACACCGTGGAGCATGAAAAAGTCGTGTGGTCCAGACAGATCTCATGTTTAGGTGAGCAATCTTGAGCATAATGCACGGTACCAGACTATTCCTTACCCATGGTTGGTTTGTATTGAGAAAGTAAAGGTCAATGTTATTTTCATTCGTGATTCCACTGGTGTATCTGATTCAATACTTATCCTGTTTGGTGGTTCTCTAAGTAATGGGATACAAGTGATTTTATAGTCAATACATATTTTTCTTCCATTGTAAAGATAGGTATCCAAACATTTCAACATAATAACTTGCTTTTGTTTTTTTTTCCCTTATGGGTTTAGGTCGGGCATCTGAAAATGTTAGATGGGCATGTTGACTTATTTTTGGATCCTAATTTAGCTTGCTGCTATTTGAAGCTTAAGGAAGAACTTGATAAGCTTATCCAAAAGAAGGTTCGGAAGATTATTTTTTGTAATTGTATTCATTGTTTACTTATCGTTACAAAACATTGATGTATGGTGTTATAGCTTTACCGATGTCTAACAGTGGTTTTTTGTTTTGTTTTATTTAATGGAGTTGTAATAATGTAGCTAGAAGATCCTAACATTGAAATTCATAAGGAAGGGAAGTACTTGATGCTTGTTATTCAGGAGTTGGTCTCAAAGGACCAGTGTGAAGGAAGATTTGTATTTGGTCGTGATAGTCAGAAGCCTAAGGCCTCTAATGATGAGAATAAATTAAAAAAAGATGGAACAAACCCCAAGAGCTTTCTCCAAACACTTTTGATGAGAGCAGGGCATCCCCCCCTCAAACTAAGTATTTGTTTAAACTGCTTTTTTTTTCCTAAATGAATTTCTTTTACCTGCTTTTTCATTTTATGTACTTAGAATTTCATGGCCTGACTTTAACTGGTGTGGTTTAAACATGTCCATATATGAAGTTTGCACATCCTATGAAGTTTTTTTTCCTGTCCATATATGAAATAGACTTTTTTCTTTTTATTTGTGAATCTTGAACTACTGAACAATTGTTTTGTGAATCTTAGAACATGAGTATCTTGAACTACTGAACAACTATTTTAGTAGTATCTTGAATCTTAGAACATGGGTATCTTGAATCTTGAACGAATGTTTTTGTTATACCTGGTGTTTTTCATTCCCTAGCTAAGTTTAAACAAACTGAGTATCTTTCCTAACTAAGTTTTTTTCCTAACTGCAACATCAAACTGAGTATTTGTTTAAACTATTTTTCATTTTTTTTCCTAAATGAGTTTCTTTTTACTTGTTTTTTCATTTTATGTACTTAGAATTTCATGGTCTGACTTTAACTGGTGTGGTTTAAACATGTCCATATATGAAGTTTGCACATCCTATGAAGTTTTTTTTCCTGTCCATATATGAAGTTTGTATACCTGCAACTCTATTTTTTTGCAAGTTGTTCTCTGTCATGGTTCTCATATGTAACTGATATGATATTTGTGTTCACATTACATAAACTCATGATCTGTAAATCCTACTGCACTATTTTTTTCCTCTGTTTTTGTTTTCCATGTTCATGGTTTTCCTTTTTCATTTTTTTTCAAACTGCTATGTTTTTCATTTTCATGTTTTCCATGTTCATGTTTTTCCTCTGTTCATGTTAATTCGTGTTGTTAACCTTTGAATTGTTAAAGAAAAGAGTGGACTGCAACATCTCGAAATGGTCATACAAGACGCGAAGATAACTGTTTGCAATTATACTTGTATATATTTTACGAATGCTTCCTTTAAAAGAACATTACATTACAGGGTAATCAAATACATGTGACAACTAGGAATCGAGAGTTTAAAGATTGGATTGAACAACTTACGTAACATGAAACATATTGTCTTTACAATGGAGAGTCTGTGGTTAATGATGACACTTTCAAATTATGCCCCAACAAGCTTAAACTTATGTTCAACGGAGGAACCACTGTTTCTAAAATGGCAATTCCCGAAATACCACCACACAAATTCAAGTTTAAGCTAATACTCGATTTTCTTACTGGAAAATTCATCCATGACCTCTTATATGGTGAGATTTTATTATGTTTATGTATTATGTGTTATATATTCTTTTACAGTTTATGCATTCTCACCTAACTACATTTCAACTTTATGGATTCTTGGCAATTTCAGACATTATAGGTGTTCCGCAAGACGTTATCAAGACGCAAATGGACGGTGGTGTTAAGAAATTGTATGTCAATGTAACTCTATGATGAAGCAAGAAATGTCATTGAGGTTGCATTATGCGATGATTACGGTAAACAATTCATGAACTATAATGTGTCAAACACCTCTCCTGGTCCAACACTCCTTATCCTAACACATGCATGGTGTAATAAAAATCAAGGTTAGCCATGTATTACTAACATTTGACAATAACTCTAATGCTTGCATTTTATTTCGTTCTCATATGCAACTAAAGTGCATCATCTGGATTGTCTAGTCTATCAAACACGTGGAATGGACTGAAGCTTTATATTAACTTAAACCATCCCCAAGTTCATGCATTTAAATTGAAGTATGATAATTTCATCTACACTATGCATTATTTCTGTACTTTATGACTTCACAGTTTACTTGCACAACCTTAACGTCTTTTGCATTTAGATGATGCAACAGGGTAGCAGCTACCCAATCAACCATTCTCCGTCTCATTCTCTCACCCAAACATCAGATTCATTTGTACAATCTAACACAAAATGGACACAACCAAATAAGGTAAAGAGTATCCGTCAAATTTGTGAACTCAACAAGGTTTGTTGTATTCTTTAGCATGACTTAAGTTACTGTCTTAATCATATATTTGTTGAAAGTATAAGTTACTGTCATAATCATCTATTATTCAATCTATTTTGTAACTCATATGGTACCATCAAACTTCAAAAGCGGAATTATCGGTCATGGACACTTATGTTGGAATCGGCCTTCAAAATGAATCTATTGTATGTCTAACTCATTACAACTATATTTTCTTAAAATCTTGTGGCGACGAGGAAACAAAAATATTTAGGTGATTAGAAGGAATTTTTTAATTACTGAATTTAATCCCTAAATATTAGTATTTCTTTTTTTTTTCTCCCTGTATATACTATATGATTTTCATAGCCCCTTCATGTGTTAACTATATACTTTAAGCATGTTTATTCTTGATGATATTTTTTGAATTTATTTTGATAACATATGCATGTATTGATTGATTTTTGCTCCATAATTCAAACAACTTTGGAACTGTTGGAAATCCATTTTATGAAGTAATTATGAACTATTGATATAAAATTCAAACAGTTTTGGAACTGCAATGAAATCAGACGAAGATGTTAAGCCTTTCCCATACAACCAATATATGAAAGCTTCATTTGAAACACATACCAATGAGCAATGAAACTGAGCTAGACAAAAATCATTAAATACAATAAAGAATTTCACAAGAATACAAATTCTTCACACAAGAGTTATTAATAAGAAGAATCAAAGCACAATTTGAATACTACAGAAAACATATTCAAAGCAGTCTTACAAAGAACAAATTCAAAGTCATTCTCTATGTATTAATTATTTTTGTATTCACTAGCCATGGAATTTAGAGATGTAAGTTATAAAAGTTTTAAAAGTCTAGAACTATATTAAATAACTCATTTCAAATTTAAATATACTTTATACAATATCAAATAAATTACGAGTATTCTACTAGTGGTGGTTAAAAAAGGTTAGGGAAGATATTTAGAATAAGTATAATATTGTTTACTTTGTAATTAATTGATAGGGATTGTAATGATTCATTTACAAAACAATGAATAAGATCTAATGAACACAAGAAGTTTATGTGATATCTCTTTATGATTTATAGTAAATTCAATATGGTATCATAAGTTTAACATAAGACTGTTTCCGCTTAAAATTCATTTTTATCTTTTCGAATTGTTTCTGCAAGTTCAAACTTCATAGAAGTTTCTTTCTGTCATACCCCAAATTTGTCCTACTTTGGTATTTAATGAATGATTTACTGATTCACGACTTCTGACCATGATTCTCCAAGACTTCATTTATAAGGATCTTGTGTGTGCTCTTTGTGGTTATTATCCCTAGCAATTTATGTTGAATTCTTGTGGGAAGAATGCGCCTCCAGCCCTTTACATCTAAACTATATGAATGACTCTCTTAAGACATGATCATTTGACTTTGGCAGTTTTAGACCATAGTTCAAGGTGAATCCAAATTATGATGAGAGATTGATGTTAATATCACGTGCTTTTGTTTTGAGTTTGTTTAACCAAGATTGAATTGATGAATGATTTTTGGACGTGTACAAATAAAGTTTCAGATGTCCATGGCGTAAACCACTAGTAATCAAGATATACAAGGCATGCTGAATGAAGTGTCATGTTGATTGGTGTGGAGATCTAAGGATTTTATACTTTATAGTGCTTGTAAGTTTATTTCATTTTATTCTCCACCACATATCAAATAACTAATAGAGTTGCGTTAATATGGAGGTTCACGAACATTAGTGGTTTCATCTATTGATCAAAGAAAGCGCACAGTTTTGCATTATTATTGTATTGGATTAGATTTTGGATCACAAGAAATGGCGCCACAACATTTCATTGTACCAGCTATCTAAAAATTTCACATAAGCATACAAGTAAAAAGGGCAATTGTGTTGTATCTCTTCTCACCAACAATATTCACATTTAAGAAGGGCAAATCTACGAGAAATTCAAGTGACCCCTAACCAATGGCAATAACAATCCAAAAACCATGCACGATTCCCCAAACCATGGTTTCAGTTTCTAAGTTTCAATCTAGATAAATTAAGTACAAGAACTAAAGGACAGAATACCAAAAGTTCTGTGTACACAAGGTTAAAAAAACTTAAGGCTACAAGGAGGTGTAGTGGCTCTACAAAGAGGCATCAAGAACCGTAGGGAGTGTCATTTCAGATAGTTGAACCTCTGGTAGTGCATTACCACATTAGAGTTGAAATCTGACAATGGAGTTTGCATTTTAAACAGAAAAAAACTGCATATAGTACGCGTCGGTTTTTTTTCTCTCATGAAGTTTAGTTGTGGCATTCATCAAGGAATGGCTTATATATCTTGTCCTTCTACATCTTTTGGTAACCGAGCCTTTCCAATGACATCGGCGGATGGCTCAAAGTTGTGTCACCCTAACGTCTTGCATCGTACCTGAAGCATATTCACACACTGATAAGAAAGAAGACTCAGAGAGATTTCAACCAAATTCTGTCTTTAAATGTTTTCCAAAGTTCGCGACGTATTCATGGCATCATGCAACCAAGTTCTCTTCGTATGCTGTTTAGACCATGGCTCACTCCTGTAGCTGTCAAACTTCCTCCAAGTTTCCGTTACACGTAGGTGCCAAATGTTGTATCAAAATGCGCATGAAAATAAAAGTGTGTTAAGGATCGGCGGCATGTGAGGAAAGAAAATTCATCCAGCAAAGAGAATTCATTGCAACAACATACCAACAATGTAAAGGATCTGAGAGTATTTTGTATCTTCAAGAGACTATGAGCGCAGCTTCATATCCATGCCGAAGCCTTACCTGAATCTTCTAGCAGCCTCATCCAAAAGCATCCTTAACCAAAGTTGCCGTCAGATTCTCCGTCCAAGTGCAAACATGAAAAGGAAATTGAAGAAATATTAGTATGAGATGGTACGTGTATGTGCTAGGACAAAATCACAAGTGGATAATATTTCTCGTGCACGTCGGCAGCGGCTATGCAAAGGATCCCAAACACGCAGTTTGCACAGTCATTTTTAATACACCAAAGTTCACAAGATCAAAATTCCCAAAATGTGAAAGTTATAAGTTACATGATTAAGAGAATTAAAATGACCACATACTTCCATCACCAAGTCTGTACCTAAAAGAGTGAATCTCAGCTCCACCAAGATCTTGCTCCAATGTCATAATCATCCTTTGATTGCCTTTATATCCATGTGGTCTTCACTGTTATCACAATGATCTACAAGAAGTGAACCAAGAGTAATTGATGAGTATACTCAAAATGGCAAGAAATTCAAGTGACCAAGAGAATTCTTTACCTTTTATGCCAAAGAAGCCATGGACGCCATCACTTCGCGCCTAGTTGTTACCAAAATCGATAAACTTCTGCTCCGAATCACCAACGCCATGTTTTGCCAAGTCTTCATTCACGTCAAAAATGTCATGACGACAAGTTTCACCATTTACCCGAGCTCGCATCATCGTCCTGCCATAGACAAGCACATGAAAAGCCAAGACGAAATTATAAGTCAATCCATAATCCCAAAAAAGCAAGAACAAACCATAATACAAAACACAACATTCTACAGCAGTTAAAAAGAAACCACAACAATGTTAGACCTGCCCCTGCCACATAATTCGTACAGTTCGCTCAGTACCTAGCTTTGAAACAAAGCTCACCAGGATTTTCTCTGTTATTGGCCAAAACCATTTACACCATGTTCAATTTCAATATGCCAACCAAATCTTTACTCCACAAGGCAAAGAGCATAGCAGCAACATACAAGAGGAAACAATGGGCATCAATTATCATCATTATCAAGAAAGAATTGAGAACATTCTGAATTAAAAATACAGTATCTCCAACAGCACATGTTAAAGAGGAAAATGCATACAGAGTTGGATGATCTTACAAGAATTGAGAACCTTTGTATTTGAGGTAGATACTCTTTGATAGTTAAGAGGGTTGTAGCAGGTCCAAACAGAGTTGAAATGTCTAGCCAATGTTATGATCACTTGTTAGTTCTCAAGCCTATCAGATGCGAACAACAAAGAATTGAGCAGGTAGGATTCACAACAAAGTTCTGAAACCGTACAACAGGTCGCATAACATCAACTAATCAAAAACGTGCCAAGCTAGAATACCACGAGCTGCAAGCAAATGATAAGAGCATATAAGTATTGACATCAAGGTTAAGATTCTAAATAATATGAGGTTACTCTAAGAAAGGGCTAGAACTTGAAAGTTCATTAATGAATATTTGGAATAGTCGTAAGTTGTGGTAATGATAAATTTATTGCACTTACTGAAAATTGAATCACTAGCAAAAAGCTCGCATTCCTCGCATTTTTAGTGAACCTGCACAAGGAGCAAAGTTGTTGAGCAATAAGATAAGAAGGAAAACTAATCCACTTGTGCGACAAAGGTCATACCGTAAAGGGGATTTTGATTCAATCACCGGTGTCATTAGACAAGTCTCCCACAGTCTCATAAACAAGAGATAGAACCTGTTACAAAAGCAAGAATTAACAAGAAGTTCAACTTAATTCACGAACACCAAAACTTATCTTACAAGATCCTGAAATTTCTGAATGCAAGTCTGCTATCTCAAGTTCACATGGATACGTAGCTACAGTGTACGCGTACACATTGAACATTGACAAGAAAAATGTTGTCCATGTTTCGGTTTCGAATGTAGCAAATGTTAGAGCAAATTTCGGTCCCATAACACTGTCTAAAAAACTGCGGGTTTAATATACCAACGGTACCTACAGAAGAGATTTAAATGGATATCATATCAGTCAAACGATTCAAAAATAAATAAATTTCAAATTCTATCCAGTCATTATGATTTAGTTCACGCAAAATCAAAGACCATATTCAAAAACGAGTTGTATTTCGAAGCAGTACCAGGGTATAATCGGTTTAGTCCAACAGTGTTATTTTTATCAAATTACTCGTACCATAAGTTAGGACCACATACAAACGTTTTTATGCACAAAACAAGAATACAACAGAATTCAGAAGATGGCAACAAGTACAGCAGGGTAATTTCAATGATATGGCAAAAACATTTTTAGGCATCTACGAAAGAGGTGACAGAACTTGCAAAAAATAAATGTCACAGCAAGATTCAACCCTAGACAAACCCTAATTCTGGGCATTTAAATAGATTGGACCTTCACTCATGAGAAGGGGCGAAAATTAAAGAGAATGGAAAAAGAAACCCTAAAAAACATTTCTTGTATCACAAAAAAACGGGAATCTTTTCAATAACATTCTAAGAGTTGTGAGCTCTGAGACGTATCTCACTCAACAACACAACAAGCAAAGAAATCAAAGAGGGAAGAAAGGGAAGAAGCTACTCACACGTAGAGATACTTCGAAAAAGATTCTTCAACTGGTATCTCACTTGAGCCTTATTCTTCTTTGTTTTAAACTCCTTTTGCATGAATACTGGCTTATTGTTGATTTATAAGTAGGATTTTTGCTTGACTTTATTTGAATGGTTGAACTCTGGCTTGATTTGTAACTAGGGTTTAGATTTGGGGAAATTGTGGTTTTCTTGGATTGATCGTTTTTTAGGAAGATTTGAGTTCGAATTTGGGTAGAGAACGAAATTTGGGGTAAGGTTTATGTTGGGTGTGTAAGGTTTTGGCGCAGTCTTACCGGAGAAGACGACAGTGGTCGCCGTTAGCCACCATCTTCTTCGATCACGATTTTGCTTTCTGGCAGCCTTTTGTTTGCAGAGAGATGAGAGGCGGGGAGTCAGAGAGTTGAGTGTTTAAGATAGGATTTTGGGAATCTGGAGAGGTTTAGTTGGTTTGTGTGTTCCGTATTCCCGAGGCCACGCGGCGGCCTACCAGTTGATAGCCAGTATGGCCAGTGACATGTGTCACTTTCCTAGGCCATGCATATCATCCCGTATGTCCAGGTGCATAATCCCCCGTGCACCTTCTTTCTCAGCCGTTAGTAGTGGATCAGGGTCCATGATGGACCCTCACTCAATGTGGGCCTCCTGAATGTTTGGGTTTGGATTTAATTTCGAACTGCACCCCTTTTTTTTGGCTTGCAGTCTGACCCATTTGTTAGTTTTTTTTTACTAACTTTATTTTAATTTAGTTAAATATTAAAAAAAACAAATCTTTCAAAAAACATTTATTTAATTTTCTGTTAAGACAAACTTAATTATTATTTTTAAAATCTTTTATTTAATAATAATTAATTTATTTAATATTATTAAATAGTTGATTTTAATTTGATTTAATTATTTTAAATTAGCTTTTTCTTTTAATTCTAAGACAACATAAAGTTACTCGATTTTTTTTTTAATTCTATTAATAATATATCTTTTCTTTAATTCTAAAATAATCTTTAAAAAATTCAATTCAATTTCTTTTCTTTTACTAACCTTAGATAATTAGGGTGTTAATTAGGTTAGCATGTCTTGATTAGCCTATCCCCCATTTGATTTAGTTTACTATTTTCTTGTGTTGTTTTTACATGTTCTATTATCGTATCTCAATTATATTTATGTTGTTCCCATGCTTGTTCAACCTATTTAAAAAACTAATATCTTGACTTAATGTCAAGCCCATTTTCAAAAACACCATTGTAAGCCGATTGTTTTTACGATCGCCATCGACTTTATAGCCTCCTCTTGGGCTTTGTACAACGATATTTTGCCACAAATTTCCCATGTAAAATTTAAATCTAATTCTTTACCAAACTTGATCCAACATCAAGTATCTTCAAACAAAATGTAATTAATCATCAACTTTCATTAGCACTTAATCATATCAAATCCTTCTATCCTTGTAAGTCGAGTGTTTTTGGCCTCGCCATCAACCTTATCATATACCCATAGGACCTCCTATCCATTAGTTCAATCATGCTCGTTCCAACACGCAAATCTCAAACCTTGATTCATATCAAATAATTTTCTTTAAGTCAAACTAAAATACTTAATAACTATTTAAACACAATTTTAATATTAGATGAAAAAAGAGAGAGTCCCAAGTCTTTGGTTCTCTCTCCCAATTGTTTGGGTCCGAGGAGTCTTTCTTAAGCCCGAGCAATTGTCTTCTAAAAAACCCTTCTAAAAACGATAAATTTATTCGAGTCTATTTTTCTAAACACCTAGGATGAAAAAGAGAATGTTCCAAGTCTTTGGCTTGCTTTCCCGATTATTTAAAATTCAAGAAGTCTTTCTTGAGCTTTGAGTAATCGTCATCCGATTAATACACTTTAATCATATTAAATATCTTTTATAATATTAGATGAGAAAAGGAGAGAGTTCCGAGTCTTTGGTTCACTCTTCTGATTATTTGAGGTCCGAGAAGTCTTTCTTAAGCTTCAAGTAATCCTCACCTGTTAAAATACCTTAATCACATCCTATCTTTCAAACGCCATTCAAACAACTCCTGTCGCAATGAAAAAGAGAGTGTTCCAAGTCTTTGGTTCGCTTTCCCGATTACTTGGATCCGAGAAGTCTTTCTTAAGCTTCAAGTAATCGTCATCTATTCAACTTATTCAAACCATACTCAATTCTATCCTTTCACCTTTAAGGTTGAAAAAGAGAGAGCTCCAAGTCTTTGGTTCACTCTCCCGATTACTTGGGTCCGAGAAGTCTTTCTTGAACTTCAGGTAGTTGTCACCTCTAGTTAAATATCCCAATACTTACAATATTCCTCGCCCTCGCGCGACCTACCATTCAAATAATCCTTTTACTAAGAACATTGTTTAGTCCCTTCTTCTGCGCATAACAAACTTGCGCTTTAGCCTCCCCTAGCGAGCAGACAAGCCAAACGTTTAGCAGTTAGAATGCAACCTAAACACTCGTTCCATTCAAGTACAACCTTTTTTTCACGATGAAAAAGAGAGAGCTCCAAGTCTTTGGTTCACTCTCCCGATTATTTGGGTCCGAGAAGTCTTTCTCAAGCTTCAAGTAATCGTCATCCGTACCCACAAACCTTTTAGCAAACCGTAGGCCGAACTACGGCTGCTCTGATTTCTCATTTATCAATGAGAATACGTAGGCACAAGATTGCGATGATCTTGGCGAGCACAATCCCCTCTTTTTCCCGTAGTCCCACGAACTACAAATGCTCTGATTTTCCACTTCTTACAAGTGAAGATACGTAGGCACAAGGGCCCCAATCCTTGGCGAGCACCCTATCATAAAACTACCCCATTTTTCCATTAGCAAGCAATTCCTTAGAAGATAAACAAACATAGTTAACTTTCTCTCGCGAATCGAATCAAGAGGTTCCCGTTGAGTACAACGAACGTAGAGGGTGCTAATACCTTCCCTCTATGTAATCGACTCCCGAACCTAGAATATTGGTTGCGATGACCATGTTCTTATCCCTTTTAAGGTTTTATCGATATTTTCCTATTCCATCTTTGGAATAAATAAAGTTCGGTGGCGACTCTGTTCGAACGTATTTTTCGAGGTACGACAGATGACGACTCTGCTGGGGATATCATGCATAGCCCTATGCTAGAGAGAGTCAAGCCTAACTTGACTCGATTCACAAGAGTTAAATCCGCTTGTTTGTCAATTTTCTTTTATTTGTTTGCTTGTCTTATTTATTTGCTATTTACCTGCTTGCTTTTATATATCTTATTATTGTTGCTTATGACACTATTGGGGTTCTCTGATTTTGGGAGATGGCTCTACACCCGAGTCCGAGAAAAAATATAGGATTAGAATGGTGGTTGTGTAATGGAATCCCGCGAGGAGTCTTTCTCGTTGGGAGGAAGCGGAAGCCCCGCTTAGAGTTGATTCCCTAAGGATGTTATTGTCATGGTGAGTCTTTGCCATGGCAGTAGTATTTTTGAGGTTGAGTCTATAACTCTAAGGACTGTTTATCCCTTTTCCATGGTGGTTGGTAGTGTTAACTCATGAGGATCACTCCTTTATGGGTTGATGCGAATGCCCCAATCAGATGAGATCCCTTGAATGTATCGTTATTTTGACAATGATATTTTCAACCTCGATCTATGACTCTGCGGTCCCTTTAAGAAACCTTGGACTCGATGGTTGTGTAGTAGAGGCTCACAAGGAGTCTTTCTCGTGGGACGATATGAAAACCTCACCTAGAAGAGACTCTTGCATAGGTATTATTGTTGGGAGAATCTTCACCTTGACAATAATATTTTTGAAGGACCTATGACTCTAGGCACTTACCCGTATAGAACTTACCCAGGGGATTTCAGGAATCAGAGAACTTTTAACTTCAGATTTGTTTTGGTTACTTCCGTCCTTGCATCTGCATCATACTCATACCATAACATTTACATTTTGATTTTTAGGGAATTTAAGAATTATATTGTCAACATACAGGAATTATGGGAAGCAACGTCAGGTGCCCACTTCCTTACAACTTCAAAAGACCGAAATTGGAAGACTTGCGCGGGTTGGTTTCTCGTATCCCTGTTGTGTTCAGAATTAACTTTACGAAGGATTATGGCAGGATTATTCGCCTGTTAATGCAAGATGTGGATTCTAAGGCACTTATCACCTTGGCCCAGTTCTATGATTCTCCTTTAAGGTGCTTCACGTTTCAAGATTTTCAGCTAGCGCCGACATTGGAAGAATTTGAGAAACTAGTGGGTATTCCTACGAAGGATAAGTTGTTATTTGTAGGAGTGAAAGAAGATTTAGAAGACAAAGTAATTGCTGATGCACTTCACATGCATAAGAGGGACATCACTGATAATTGGAAGGCTAAAGGTGGAGTTAAAGGACTTCCTCTCAAGTTCCTTATAAACAAAGATGATGCACTTATTAAGGCCCAAAGTTGGGATGCTTGCTATGCAGTGGTGGCTTTAGCTATTTATGGAATCATTTTATTCCCTAACATAGATGATTTTGTAGACGTGACGGCTATTCATGTTTTCTTAACCAAAAATCCTGTGCCAACCCTTCTGGCTGATGTCTTCTATTACTTGAGTTGGAGGAGTGACAGGAAAGGTGGCTCTATTGTTTGTTGCGCCCCTCTCTTGTACCAGTGGTTGCATTTGCACATGCCTACTAAAGGACTATTTGTCGATCGAGCTGATGATAGTTGGGCTCAAAGAATGGTGTCGCTTAGATCTGCTGATCTCTCTTGGTATTCACAAGACTTTGAGGAAGTTATCACTAGTTGCGGTGAACTTCCCAATATCCCGCTAATAGGAACTCGAGGCTATGTTAATTCTAATTCGATGTTATCAGTTAGGCAGCTTGGGTACCCTATGGTAGCACCTCCTGAGAAAAATGACCTTGAAGCCTTCTTGATGCACGACTTAGGGTCTGAGAACCCTGATTTATTCAGAAAGATTACAAGAGCTTGGAAGACCATTAAGAAGAAAGGAAGAAATGAATTGGGAAGAAGAAATGGTATAACTAAAGAGCCTTACTTTGTATGGGTTAGGGAGAGGGCCAATGAGGTCAAGATGCCTTTTAAAGAAAAAGGTATATGAGCTTGTGCCTGAACCTAAACCTACTCATATTCCAATAGAAGAAGCTGAAGACCTCAAAGCTACCATAGCCAAATTGTTGAAAGAGAATGAGAACCTTGAGGTGAGACTTCAAGAAGTCACCAGTGAGAAAAATGATATGAAGTGGGAGCTCCAGCGCAAGAACACCCAGTTCGAGGCAGTAGGGAAGAAAGCTGACGAAGAAGAGCATCGAAAGAAAAAGGTTAAGGTATGTCTTGATCAATCCGATAGCAAGGTGAGGGGGCTGAAAGAAGAACTAGACAGGGTTAGGAGGAAATGTGTTCAAAATGAAGACTGTTGGCTTGCGGCTACCAAAAGAAACAAGACAATCCGAGAGGAGATAGAAGCAGAAATCCATAAGCTGGACACTGCTTTACGCCATTCAAGAGCTGCTGAAATAGAGGAACGCAGGCTCAAAGAGGGGGCTTTAAGGGTTTCTCAAGTTAAAACTGCTGATTGGGACAAGGTGTGCATAGAGTTAAACTCCGTCAAAGACTATGCAGCTAACTTGAAGCAGCAAATAAAAGATGTCCTAGCAGATAAAGCCGTATGGTCTGCTGCAAGAGAGAAAACGGCTAGTGATTTTAAAGGATATGAGAGGTCTATCCATATACTAATAGCTGACCGAGACATGTATCGCAACAAACTCAACGGTTTAATCGAGTTCTGCAACTGGTTGACCAAAGATCTGGTTTAGAAGCACAGGGATGCTATGGAAGCGATGGATGATTCTACTCCCCACAGTATCTGCGACTTTCTGTGCATGTGCAAGGCCATGTTGAGCAGGTTCAAAGAAGAGTTAGAAGAACGTGAGGCCCAAAGGCCAAGAGTTTGAAGTTCATTTATTCTTATTAATTAAACATTATGGGCTGTATTTTGAATGATCTTCCTTTTTGTATCACATGAATATTATCCTTCTATGAATGAATGTGGTTTAACTTGTTCTCAATATTCTTGTGTATGTTAAGCAATTAATTCGAGAATTCCCTGAAAAGTAAATGCATATCATCTTGCATATCATGGTACACATCTTTTTTTCAACACCACACGATTCTAAATTTCTACCCTTTGCGAATATCAGATTTGATTTAAGCTAACTATTCGACATCGTTACGAAACTCGACGCAATTACCAAATGACGCTGGAGCAGATGGAAGAGACTCAGAACACCATGAGAGGTGACATCGACGCTCTCAAGATGAAGATGGACCAGCTACTGGAGACAATGCTGACGCTAGCCCAAAAAGAAAACAATGTTGAGACTTTTGCTGATGCCAAGAAGATGGCTGACAATATAGGAACTTCTGGGATTGTTAAAACTCCCCACGTGGACCTTGTCGACCGTTCCACTTCCGCGCGTCAGGGCTCTGAAGCAGACATGGACGAACAATATGATGCTTTCTACCAACCTCCACCACCTCCTCCTCAACACAATATGGGGGTTACTAATGACTTTGCTACATATAGACTACAAACTGTTGAAGAGAAAATCAAGTCATTGGAAATCAAAAAGACTCCAGGGTTGGATGCTGTTGACATGTGCCTAGTTCCGGGATTGGTGATACCGAAGAAATTCAAAGTCCCAGACTTTGAGAAGTACAAGGGGGTCAGCTGCCCCAAAACCCATCTGAGGGCGTACTGTCACAAGATGGCAGCTCACATTGATAACTACTTGATCCTAATACATTACTTCCAAGATAGCCTCAGTGGGGCATCATTGGAATGGTATATGCAGTTAGAAAAAGGACAAATCAGTACGTGGAGAGATCTAGCAGATGCGTTTTCACAACATTATCAGTCTAACACTGATTTGGCACCGAATCGCACGCAGCTGCAAGACATGACTCAACGTAACAATGAGTCATTTAAAGAGTATGCCCAAAGGTGGAGGGAGTTGGTTATCCGTGTTCAACCACCATTGCTGACTAAGGAGTTAACTGACATGTTTATGGGAACTCTACAACCTCAGTACTTGGATCGCATGCTTGGGTCCAGTTTCCCTAACTTTGCTGAAGTGGTGTCAGTAGGTGAAAGAATCGAGAGCACTTTGAAAAAGAACAAGGTTGCGGTCCTAATGAATGGAGGAAGGAAGCCTTTTGTGAAGAAAAGGGAAGATGAAACTAATGCCGTGATGAGAGGACGAGGAGATAGAGCTCCAGTGGACATCCAATATCCACAAGTAGCTACAGTAGCCCATGCTCCTTATCAACAGCCAGCTCAACAGCAGAATCAGCAGCAGAATTATCAGAGAGTTCCTCCACCGCAATATCAGAATGCTCCGGCTCAAAGACAGCAAAGGCCGAGACAGCCAAGAAGACAACTTGACCCGTTGCCTATGTCATATGGACAGATTTTTGCTCAGCTAAATCAGAGTGGACACTTAACGTTGCGAGATTTACGTCTAGCAATCTTTCCATACCCCCTGGGTACGATGCGAATGCCCATTGCGAGTTTCATAAGGGAGCCCCTGGACACTCCATAGACAACTGCTATGCGTTTCAAAACAAGGTACAAGACTTGATAGAGTCCAAAGATCTCACTTTTACACCTAGAGGTGCCAATATTACGAAGGATCTGTTACCTAAACATTGAGGTCCTTCTGTCAATGTTGTGGAAGAGGGTAGTGGTTTGAGACTAATTACAAATGTTGAAGATGTCCGTACTCCAATGGTCGTTATTGGAGAACAATTGAAGAGAAGTGGGATGATCCCCCAAGAAGAAGCGGAGAATTTGACTGATGAATTGGTGAAAAAACATCTGCAAAGGTTCTTAGAGCATGGGATAATACAGATAGAACGTAGAGATTTGAATGTGTCTGCCATTGACATACAGTATGATGAAACAGATACTAGGAGATTTCGACCGGCGCCAGTAGTCTTGCAGTATGATCCTTCGGAAGCCTTTCAACAAAGGCCCGCCCGACCAGCGCCCGTGATTCTGCAATATGATGAAGATGACGTTAATAGACAAAAAGCAGCACGACCAGCTTCGGTGGTAATAGAGTATTCTGTCAATGAATCTGAGCCCAAAGTTTTTAAACAGAGGCCAAAGAGACTAGTGATTGAGTATGACGCTGCCAAATGCGATGCAGTTGTTGGGCCTAGTGGGATGACCCGTAGCGGTCGTTTATTTGCCGCCAAACCAGTGGAAGTGCCAGCCAGAAATAAAGAAAAAGCTACAGTTGAACTGCCAAGTGTTGAGGCACCTGTTGAGGTGTCATCACCAAAGGCAGCGGTTACGCCAAAGGAAGCTGAGGAGTTTTTGAAGATCATTAAGAAAAGTGATTATAAAGTGATTGATCAACTAAACCAGACTCCTGCCAGAATTTCCATGCTCTCGTTGTTACTTAGTTCAGAGGCCCACAGGTTATCTTTAATGAAGGTGTTGAGCGCTGCGCATATTGCTAAAGACATCACCGTAGCCCAGTTCGATGATGTGATAGCTAGCGTAACAACCGGAAACTTTCTTGGGTTTAATGATGATGACCTGACTGCAGAGAAGAGAAACCACAATAAAGCTCTCCATATTTCTATCAAATGCCAAGACACATTGATATCCCGAGTCTTAGTGGATACATGTTCTTCTTTGAATGTGCTTCCCAAGATCACCCTGGAGAGAATGCCAGTAAAATGAGTTAGTATGAAGCCGAGTGCTCTGGTAGTCAAAGCTTTTGATGGTTCTAGGCGTGCTGTGATTGGCGATGTGGACTTGCCAATAAAAATCGGACCAACTGTCTTCACCATTACTTTCCAAGTAATGGATATTTATCCAGGGTACAACTGTCTATTAGGGAGACCTTGGATCTACTATGCAGGAGCTGTTACCTCCACCCTTCACCAAAAGCTAAAATTTGTCAGTAATGACAAGGTAGTTCAGATTGGAGGAGAGGACGATATCTTGGTAAGCCACTTGACGTCCTTCAGGTACATTGAAGTTGAAGGGAAAATGGTGGAAACGCATTTTCAGTCTTTTGAAATGGTGAATACATTAGCGATGCAACGAATTTTAGATAATCAGAGTTCAAGATCAGCAATGGCCTGTTATGAAGAGGCTAAGATGGTTGTAGATGAAGGGAACGCCCAAGGCTGGGGCAAAATGGTGGAAGTGGCTGAAAAGTTCGACAAATTTGGGCTAGGATACCATCCTTCATCCAACACTGTGACAATTGCATATGGCAAGAAGCAGACTCCTCCTGTAGCAGAAGTTTTCAAGAGCGCTAGGCATATCTTCGATCATACCTCCGCCATGGTAATTGAAGATGGGGTTGATGACAAAGAAGCCTCCGTAAGCTGGATCCGACAGGCTGAACCTGGTGAAGAATTGAAGAACTGGAAGACCATCGAAATACCCCAATTCTTCCCTCTTCAAAAGTAAAGTTTTAATTGATTTTCAAAACCCTACGCTCTGCCCAAGGCGTAGTGGAGCTTTGTATCGGGCCCCCCTGATGTTTTGAAACATGTTTAACATGAATAAATTTTGATTTGCATTCAACTTTTGCTCATTTTCTTTTCTACTTTTTCATAATTAATGGCATTTCTTTCACGCACTCACTTTCCTAAATAAGCTGCATAAATCATAAACATGCAGAGACACTACCGAGGTCCTTGATATCGACACTGCTATAGGCCTTTATGATTTTGATTGTCCAGTATACCGAGCGGATGAGGAAGACAAGGATAAACTCTCCAACGAATTGGCTAGGTTGTTGCAGCAAGAAGAGAAGGTCATTATGCCGCATAAAGAGGATGTCGAGGTTATCAACCTAGGTTCAGAAGAAAATAAAAGGGAGATAAAGGTTGAAGCGTCTCTTCAAGATGCTGTCAAGGTAAAGTTGGTAGGGCTCCTCCGAGAATATGCTGATGTATTCGCATGGTCGTATCAGGACATGCCTGGTCTAGATACGAACATCGTTGTACACAAGTTGCCACTCAAAGAAGAGTGTCATGCCGTCAAGCAGAAGTTGAGAAGAACTCGTCCCAATATGGCTCTGAAAATCCGTGATGAGGTCCGAAAACAATTCGATGCAGGGTTCTTAGCAGTGGCCAAATATCCGCAATGGGTTGCAAATATCGTTCCAGTGCCGAAAAAGGATGGAAAGGTCCGCATGTGTGTGGATTACCGTGACTTAAACAGAGCAAGTCCTAAAGATGATTTTCCATTACCTCATATTGATGTGTTGGTAGATAATACGGCTCAGTTCTCCGTTTTTTCCTTCATGGATGGATTCTCTGGTTACAATCAAATTAAGATGGATCCAGAGAACATGGAAAAAACCACGTTCACTACACCATGGGACACATTCTGTTACAAGGTAATGCCATTTGGGTTGAAGAATGCTGGGGCAACATACCAACGTGCAATGGTAACACTCTTTCATGATATGATTCATAAAGAGATCGAAGTGTACGTTGACGACATGATTGCTAAGTCCCAGACTGAAGAGGAGCATTTGGGTAATCTGGAAAAGTTGTTCGCCAGACTGAGGAAGTTCAAGTTGAGACTTAATCCCAACAAATGTACGTTCGGGGTGCGGTCTGGAAAGTTGTTGGGCTTTATCGTAAGCCAGAAAGGGATTGAGGTGGATCCTGATAAAGTAAGGGCGATTCAGGACATGCCTGCACCAAAGACCGAAAAGGAGGTCCGTGGATTTCTAGGGAGGTTGAATTATATCGCAAGATTTATTTCACATCTCACAGCCACTTGCAAGCCAATTTTTAAATTACTCAGGAAAGATCAGCCGGTTGTATGGAATGATGAATGCCAAGGGGCATTTGATGCAATCAAAGAATATTTGCAAGAACCGCCGATCTTGATACGACCAGTTCCTGGAAGGCCGCTCATTATGTACTTAACTGTGCTAGAAGAATCCATGGGTTGCGTATTAGGACAACAAGATGATTCATGCAAGAAAGAGCATGTTATATACTATCTCAACAAAAAATTTAACGATTGTGAGACTAGATACTCTTTACTTGAGAAAACTTGTTGTGCACTTGCATAGGCTGCTAGACGACTCAGACAATATATGCTGACGCACACCACACACTTAATCTCCAAGATGGATCCAATCAAATACATCTTCGAGAAACTTGCTCTTACCGGTAGGATAGCCCGGGTGGTAAATGCTTCTATCTGAATACGACATCCAGTACGTCACTCAGAAAGCTATAAAGGGCAGTGTGTTAGCAGATCATTTGGCCCACCAGCCTGTGGAAGAGTACCAGCCTTTGAGATTTGACTTTCCAGATGAGGATATCATGATGGCAAAAGATTACGAGGAGCCAGGGCCAGATGAAGGGCCAGAACCAGGAGAGCGATGGACTCTTATGTTCGATGGTGCTTCTAACTCTTATGGACATGGAATTGGGGCAGTGATTACATCTCCCAAAAATTTTCACTTGCCGTTTACGGCCAAACTTTGTTTCCTGTGCACTAACAATATGGCTGAGTACGAGGCGTGTATACTAGGGCTAGAAGAAGCCATTGACTTGAGAATCAAAACTCTCGATGTGTTTGGAGATTCTGCTCTGGTAATTTACCAGATAAGAGGCGATTGGGATACAAAGCATGAAAATTTAATTCCATATCGGGATTATGTGGCCAAATTGCTTCCCCGATTCGATGATATCACTTTTACTCACATACCTCGAGAAGAGAATCAAATAGCTGACGCTTTGGCAACTATGGCATCCATGTACAAGTTGATATGACCTAATTATAGACCATCTATTGATTTACGACGCTTTGAAGAGCCCGCGCATTGCCTGACTGCTGATAAAGACGCAGATGAAAAACCGTGGTTTTATGATATAAAGCGATATCTTGAAAAGCACGAATATCCTGAAGGAGCCCTGGGTATCGACAAAAGAACTTTGCGAAGATTGGCATCCAACTTTTTCCTCAACGGAAATGTATTGTACAAGCGCAACTATGACACTGTTTTGCTTAGATGTGTGGAGAAACGTGAAGCTGAACAGATTCTAAAAGACATTCATGAGGGCTACTTTGGAACTCATGCGAATGGACATACCATGGCAAAGAAAATATTGAGAGCGGGCTATTATTGGCTTACCATGGAAGCAGATTGTTATCATCATGCCCGAACTTGTCACAAGTGCCAAATATATTCTGATAAGATTCATGTACCCACCACTCCATTGAACGTCTTAACCTCACCATGGCCCTTCTCCATGTGGGGAATAGATATGATTGGGATGATTGAACCAAAAGCTTCAAACGTACATCGCTTCATACTTGTGGCCATAGACTATTTCACCAAGTGGGTTGAAGTTGCTTCATATACCAACGTTACTAAGCAAGTAGTCGCTCGCTTCTTGAAACACAACATTATATGCAGATATGGAGTGCCTAACCGCATCGTCACCGACAATGGGTCGAATCTCAACAACAAAATGATGGACGAGTTGTGCGCCAGTTTTAAAATAGAACACCATAACTCGACACCATATAGACCCAAAATGAATGGAGCCGTAGAATCAGCCAATAAAAATATCAAGAAAATCATCCAGAAGATGGTGGTCACGTACAAAGATTGGCACGAGATGTTACCCTTTGCACTACACGGCTACCGCACTTCAGTACAAACTTTAACAGGGGCAACTCCCTACTCGTTGGTTTATAGCATGGAGGCAGTTCTCCCAATAGAGGTCGAAATCCCTTCGCTGAGGGTTTTAATGGAAGCTCAACTTGATGAAGCCGAACGGGTAAAGACGAGGTTTGAAGAACTTAATCTCATTGAGGAAAAGCGCTTGACAGCCATATGCCACGACCAGCTTTATCAGAGGAGAATGAAGAGAGCCTTCGACAAAAGAGTGCATCCCAGGACATTCGCACAAGGAGACTTAGTACTCAAGAGGATCATGGCTATGTATAATGAATCTAGGGGCAAATGGACGCCGAACTACGAAGGCCCATATGTGGTAATAGAAGCATTCTCTGGTGGTGCCCTAAAGCTTGCAACCATGGATGGGGAGGAGTTACCTTATCCAGTGAATGCAGATTTGGTCAAACGATACTTTGCCTAAACAAGTGGAATAATAAAGCCGCTAAGTCGAAAACCTGAAAGGGCGACTTAGGCAAAATTGGCTATCCCGGTGAACCGAAAACCCGAAAGGGTGATTCAGGCAAAAATTAGGGATAAAATAAGAATAAACCCGCTGAGTTAAAAACCCGAAAGGGCGGCTCAGGCAAAAAAGGGCGTCCGATGGATTGAAAACCTGAAAGGGCGATCCAGGCAAAAGTTAGGGGAAAAATTCCAAGGCAAAGTATCCATTATGCATGATCACTTGACCCTAGTACATAATCAAGAGACATAATTGATCCGGCCATTTTTCTATGAAGCAAGGTGTTGAAGACTTCCAAAGTCATAGGGATTATAGCAGTGTCGAAGCTCAAAGGAACTCTGATTTTTGCCATTATGTTTTTCTTGCACTGTAATCACCTCATTAAGGGATTACATCTTTGTATACTTATCCATTCAAGGGTCAAATCAATATAAAGAGAGATTTCTCAATTAAATTGTGCTCACTCTTTTACTTTATCTGATTGTTTGCAAATTAATTTTATTTTGATAATTTGTGTTCGAAACTTCAGCTAAAAAAATATAAAATAATAAAAATATAACTTTTGACAAGGTATAGAACTTGTTTTGATGTTCGAAGATAATGGGGAGGATAGATGGTCTCCAAGAAAAATGTCAACCGGTAGAAGCATTGAATTAGTCGTCAGCTGCCCAAGCTTGTCATCATGAAAAGCTTCGCCTTTCTAAAGGGTTTATATGATGTGGTTCCCCCCAGCGTTGAGTTCAAGAGCTAAACTGGGGCAATCAATCCCCCCGGTCGTCATGGAGTATCTAAATCTGGGATGTCGAGTAGTCTAATCCTCTCACTACCCCACAGAAAGCCCAATCTTTTATTGGCAACTACAAAAAGCCACCCCAATTGGCGCCTTTAATTCATCCTAAAAGTCCAGTCTTCATGGGCAACCACAAAAGTCCACCCTCGATGGCATCCTCACAAAACTAAAGTCCAAATTCATTTGGCCACTACCAAATCTAGTCCCTGGTGGTATTCCCATAATAATTATCCCCAGTGTACTGATAACACGAAATCATATAGATATTTTTATGCATAATTCAACTAAAGTTTAACCGTTTTCGATCCGATTGCGGGTTATTTCCGTGTTATTTGTCTGATGTTTTGCAGGTATTCAACGATCACGTCTAAACAAGGCAACATGAAGAAAAGAAGCAATCTCAGATGAAATACGGACGAAAAAGGAGTGAAAACATCATGAAAAGCGCAGGAAGCTGTTTTTGCTGATGTGATGACCGTCACAACTCCATGACGGGCGTCACACGGGTGACGACCGTCACACCTTGTGACGACCGTCATGCAGGCAAAAACACCCCACTTCAATTACACGTTAAAGAATCAGTTCCAATTCCCACAGAGTGGACCATGACTCCCTAAATTATCTGCCTCAAAGTCCATCATCTTCAAGGATAACCGTTGGAATTCCACTTCTATAAAAAGGGAAGAAAGGGACCTCATAAAGGGTGCTGCATTCATACAACGAAGTGCTGCCAAATTTATTTTCCAGAGCATATTTTCCAGCAATATTCTTATTTGTTTCTCTTTACCTTTCCTGTATTCCATTTTTCATTCTTCTGTAACTTCTACTTTCACTGTACGATCAAATTGGCATTAGAGATCAAAATCCTGCCAACATCTGTGGAGGATCTGCCCAAAGGCCAATTGGCATATTTACAGGTTTCTCATTTCAATCGATTCCAGTTTTATTATAATGCAAATCATTATTTATTATTTTTATTTATATTTTATCTTTCCCAAATCCATGTCTAGCTAAACTTAAGTAATCGATATGTAGTGATAATTCGAATGGGATTTGATAACAACTGGTTGAAAAACCTTCTTTTCAAAAGTAACTTATGGTCTGAGTGTTTAAAATTGATTTACTGAATAAACTTCGTCGCGAAAGCGAGAACTTATTTAAAAGTAGTTTTGCCACGAAAGTGGGAAATTAATTAAGATACGAACCAACAAGCGAAAGCTGCGGTAAGGTCAGATAGTAAACACTAGTCATTCATTTTAATAACAGCGAAAGCACTTTAAAATGAATTAGAACTTAGAGATTTCCAAAAAGTAATTTTAACCCCGAACGGGATACGAAAGTGTACGTTTGGCCCTTAGGATTATGATTAGCGTCAATAACCATTGTGAGGCGAGAGTCTTCAAATCACCATTTTCTGCTTAAATAAACTTTGAAAATTATTTCATACACCAGTAACTTATCAAATCCCTGAAGAACACAATTACTACGTATCGATTCAAATCAATTATAATCTAAATAGTATTCTTAGTTCCCTTTTAGTGACAATCTTATTCCCTTAAACATATTCTACCTAGCTAAACATAGTAACTCCCGAGAACACTAGTTTGATTACGAGTCCCTGTGGGATCGATATCTATTATTACTACGTGATAGACTGTGCACTTGCAGTTAGGTTGTATTAGACATAGAAAGTCGCGATCAAGTTTTTGGCGCCGTTGTCGGGGAACAGTTTAGTCAATAGTGTAACCTTCTGTTACGTCGTATAGACTAGGTTAACAATTTTCATTTTTCCTTTACTAGTTCTGTCGATTGTATGCCAAGAAATCGCCCGCAAGGCGATATCGTAAAACCTTCAGTCGCAGAACTAGAACGCTTCTTACATTTAAGAAGTAGAATCATTGAGTACCAACTCAAACAAATCAAACATAACACTCCCGAACCTCTCACTCCCATTCCTAAATCAGAAGAAGAAGAACTAGAGATGGCTGAAGGACCTCCAAACAAACCGCTGAAGGCATACGCTACACCCTCTCAGATGGAGCCTAGAAGTAGCATTGCTGCCCCAGCTATTACCCGAAATGATTTTGAGCTGAAACCATCATTGTTGTCGGTTGTACAACAAAACCAATTCTCAGGAAACGCAACTGAGAATCCGAACGAACATCTAACAAAGTTTGTACAATATGCAGACACAGTGAAAGCAAATGGAGTAACTCCAGACGCGATAAGACTTCGTCTTTTCCCATTCTCTCTTAGAGACAGAGCGTGGACATGGTTACAATCGTTACCATCCAACTCCGTTACGACGTGGGAGCAATTGAAGAACGTCTTCTTAGCGAGATATTTTCCGCCAAGCAAAACTGCTATGCTTAGAGCTCAAATCAACGGATTCCGACAGAAAGATACTGAATCTCTTTACGAAGCATAGGAACGATTCAAAGATATGATGAGAACATGTCCTCACCACGGTCTAGAAGACTGGGTGACAATCCATACTTTCTATAATGGGCTTCTATACAATACTAGATTGACAATAGACGCTGCCGCGGGCGGTGCACTTATGGATAAGCCAAACAATGAAGCCTATCAATTAATAGAAAACATGTCACAAAACCATTGCCAATGGGGAGGTGAACACACTCCAACTGAGAAAACCACAGCGAAAGGTGGGATGTACGAGATCAGCAGCCTTGAAAAGTTCAACGCTAAAGTAGATGCTCTAGCACAGAAGATCGATAGTCTGACCGTTAACCCCACTGCAACTGTCGCTGCAGTAACTCCAAATTGCGAGTTATGCGGAAGCACCACTCATAATGCACCCGAATGCCCATTGCTAGCCGGAATCCCACCAGACCAGGTAAATTATGTTTAAGGAAATCCCTACGCAGATACCTACAACCCAGGTTGGCGAAATCATCCAAACTTTTCTTACAAAAGCGAAAATGCATTGCAAATGCCTACTGCTCCGCCAGGATATCAGAAACCAGCTGCTCAGAATGCACCTAGGAAATCGAACCTCGAGTTGATGATGGAAAAGTTCGTCGCTACTCAAACTCAAACAAACAAAGAATTCCTGAATCAAAACATACACACTAGCGAGCAAATTAAACAGTTGACAGGAAAAGTAGACGCTTTAGCCACCCACAATAAAATGTTAGAAACTCAGATATCACAAGTGGCTCAACAGCAAGCCTCTGCTGCCGCACCTGCTGGCACATTTCCTGGACAACCCGAACAGAATCCAAAAGGCCAAGCAAATGCTGTGATACTAAGAAGTGGAAAAGAATTGGACGAACCGATCGATCCGAGGACCGAAAACTCAGCCATGCAACAAAAACCAACTGAACAAGCAGAGAAGGAATCCGAGTTAGAGAAGAAGGAAGACAACGAGAAGGAGGATACCGCAAGTGAAAAAACTCAAGCACCTCCAGCGCCATATAAACCACTTATCCCTTATCCGCAAAGATTAATAAACTCCAAAACTTCAGGACAATTTAAGAAATTTGTAGAGCTCCTTAAACAGCTGAATATTACTATTCCTTTTACAGAAGCGATAACTCAAATGCCTTCATACGCTAAATTTCTCAAAGAAATCCTGTCGAATAAGAGAAAGATCGAGGATAATGAAACAGTTACACTTACTGCAGAGTGTAGCGCTATTATTCAAAACCGCATGCCTCCTAAATTAAAAGACCCAGGTAGTTTCTCCATACCCTGTGTCATAGGAAAGTTCGTAATAGACAAAGCTCTATGCAATTTAGGAGCCAGTATCAATGTTATGCCCTTATCTATATGCAAAAAGCTGAATATGGGAGACCTCAGACCAACCAAAATGTCCGTACAATTAGCTGACAGATCAGTAAAATACCCAGTCGAAATACTGGAAAACGTTCCAGTACGCATAGGACAATTCTACATTCCAACCGACTTCATAATCATGGACATCAAGGAGGACACTGTAACCCCAATTATCCTAGGAAGACCGTTCCTAGCTACAGCCGGAGCGATTATAGACGTGAAGAAAGGAAGGCTAACATTCGAAGTAGGAGAAGAAAAGATAGAGTTCATTCTCACCAAGTTCTTACAAGCACCAGCAATAGACGATACCTGCTATTTAGTGGACGAAATTGACGAATGCATAAGAGAACTTGAAAATGAAGAGACCACGTATTCAGAAATAATAAAGATTCAAATACCCGATATTTCTGAAGACGATAATTGGCGTAAACCGTATAAAGACGACAACCTAAGCGAAAGTTTAGCACTGACCCCAAACCATATGCTAGGTCCGAAGAACCCATCTTTAGAACTTAAAACACTACCCAAAAACCTTAGATATGAATTTCTAGACGATGAACTAAAAAGACCAGTGATAGTCAGCGCCGATTTAGGCCAACCAGAAACCGAAAAGCTATTAGAAGTCCTAAAGAAGTACCCCACCGTGTTAGGCTATAACATAAGCGATCTAAAAGGTATAAGCCCTTCGATCTGTATGCATCGAATTACAATAGAGGAAGACTCTAAAACCTCTCGAGAGCATCAGAGGAGACTGAACCCCATCCTGAGCACTGTAGTCAGAGATGAAGTAAAGAAATTGCTAGATGCAGGAATCATCTATCCGATCTCCGATAGTGAATGGGTCAGCCCAGTTCATGTCGTACCGAAGAAAGGAGGAGTCACAGTAGTTAAAAACAAAAAAAGCGAATCAATAACAAAAAGAGTCGTGACTGGAAGTAGGATGTGTATTGATTATAGGAAGCTTAACAAGACTACACGCAAAGATCACTTCCCGTTACCCTTCATAGACCAAATGTTGGAAAGATTAGCCAAAAATTCATAATTCTGCTATCTAGATGGTTACTCAGGATTTTTCCAAATTCCCATCCATCCTGATGACCAAGAAAAGACTACATTCACCTGTCCTTATGGTACTTTTGCTTACCGCCGAATGCCGTTCGGACTCTGTAATGCTCCAGCAACCTTCCAAAGATGCATGATGGCAATCTTCGCAGATTTCATAGACGACATCATGGAAGTATTTATGGACGATTTCTCGGTATGTGGACAAAGTTTCGAAGGATGCTTACAAAACTTAGAAATGGTATTAGAACGTTGTGTAAAAGTAAACCTCGTCCTAAATTGGGAGAAATGCCATTTCATGGTCCGACAAGGAATAGTTCTAGGACACGTCATATCAGATAGAGGAATCGAGGTAGACAAAGCTAAAATAGAGATTATAAAAGATCTCCAACCTCCAAAATCCGTACGAGAAATACGAAGTTTTCTAGGACATGCCGGTTTCTACAGAAGATTTATAAAAGATTTCTCGAAAATCACAAAACCTCTGACCGGCCTGTTGATGAAAGATGCTGAGTTCGTCTTCGACGACGACTGTTTAAAAGCATTCGAAACATTGAAATCAACCCTTATCACCGCACCGATCATGCAACCACCCGATTGGCGACTACCGTTCGAAATCATGTGCGATGCGAGTGATTATGCTGTAGGCGCAGTTCTAGGACAAAGGAAGGACAAGAAACTCCATGCTATCTACTATGCCAGTAGAACCTTAGATCCTGCCCAAATGAACTACGCTACCACAGAAAAGGAACTTCTAACAGTTATATTTGCGCTTGACAAATTCCGTTCTTACTTAGTAGGAGCAAAAATTATCATATACACAAACCACGCTGCCATAAGGTACCTAATAAGCAAAAAGGATGCCAAACCAAGACTATTGAGATGGATCCTGTTATTACAAGAGTTTGACTTAGAAATCAAAGATAAGAAAGGAACCGAGAACGTTGTTGCAGATCACTTATCCCGAATAGAAGGCATCAGACATGAACCAGTACCGATAAATGACGATTTCCCGTACGAACGTCTGATAGCCAAATTAGAAAGTGACACACCCAATTCAATCTCGGGAGATCCAGAATTCGAAAAAGTCGTAGAAGCCGTCTATGCCCAAGTCACATTACCTTGGTATGCTGACATCGTTAATTACCTCGCTGCGGGCGTGCTTCCACCGGATCTTACTTATCAGCAAAAGAAGAAATTCTTCCACGATCTGAAACACTATTATTGGGACGAACCTCTACTCTTCAAGAGAGGGGCCGACAACATATATCGTCGCTGTGTCCCAGAGGAAGAAATAGAAAATATTATTTCCCAGTGCCACTCAGCATCATACGGTGGTCATTCTAGTACATCCAAGACGTGCGCTAAGATTCTCCAAGCCGGCTTATTCTGGTCTAATCTCTGGAAAGACGTTCACATCGCCGTGCAAAAGTGCGATCGATGCCAACAAACTGGCAACATCTCACGACGCGATGAAATGCCTCAGAAAGGAATCTTAGAGGTAGAAATCTTCGACGTCTGGGGAATAGATTTCATGGGACCATTTCCACCTTCTTTTGGTAATAACTACATACTCGTCGCTGTCGATTACGTGTCTAAATGGATAAAAGCCATAGCCGCTCCAACAAACGACGCACGAGTAGTAATCAAACTCTTCAAAAACACAATCTTTCCTAGATTCGGTGTACCAAGACTCATCATTAGTGATGGCGGATCTCACTTCATATCACGAATATTCGATAAACTTCTCTCTAGATATGGAGTCCGGCACCGAGTAGCTACACCCTATCATCCGCAAACTAGCGGACAAGTAGAGGTCTCGAACAGAGAAATAAAACAGATCTTGGAAAAGACTGTCGCTACCTCAAGGAAAGATTGGTCGTCGAAGCTACAAGAAGCTTTATGGGCTTATAGGACCACATTTAAGACACCAATAGGTACTACCCCCTATAAATTGGTTTACGGTAAATCCTGCCATCTCCCTGTAGAATTAGAGCATAAGGCCTTCTGGGCCATTAAGACACTCAACTTCAACTACACTGAGGCAGGAGAAAAGCGAATCTTGAACTTACACGAGTTGGAAGAACTCGGATTAGACGCTTACGAAAATGCCCGTATCTACAAAGAACGAACTAAAAAGTGGCATGATAAACGTTCAGTCAGGAAACAATTCAGTGTGGGAGACATCGTATTGCTCTTTAATTCACGATTAAAACTCTTCCCAGGTAAACTAAAATCTAGGTGGTCTGGACCTTATGAAGTGACTAAAGTACTTCAGAGTGGAGCTGTTGAAATTACCAATAAGACGAATGCACCATTTATCGTAAACGGGCAACGTCTAAAACATTACAATAAGAACGACAACAGTCCTCAAGTCAGCAATATAACATTGCTTGAGCTTCCAGCTCAGACACCCGAATAGCTTCTCACCAAGCTATCGTCAGGCTTTAGACGTTAAAAACAACGCTTACTGGGAGGCAACCCAAATTTCCCTCGTTATTGTATTTCATTTTTCTTTAAAAGTCCACTTTGAAAATCCAACAAAAATTCTAAACTTATAATTATTACTACTTTCTACTTTCGTTTGTTTTCATATTCTATTTTATTTTTCCTCTTTTGTCTTTTGTTTCTACCGCTTTTCGTTTCTAAAAATCCTGACTTCAATTTCCTGTTTTAAACTTTTTAGGATTTTTAAAAGCCTTCAAAACATTCCTTCTGTTTTCTCCGAATTACCTGCGAGTATGGCCGAATACGACTTCACAAAGGTTCACTTCCGAGGACTAGCTCAAAAGGCAAGATTTGCAGCACTGACCGAAAGAGAATTCTCCTTAACGCTGTATTATGATAAGGCTACTATGGATAAACTAGGGATCACATATAGCATTCAATACCTGTTCAATCAACTGGGTTGGGAGAACACTGCTCTGAAAACACGTTTCGCTACCTATAAGGATCTTACCTATGAATTCCTTAGTTCTTTCAGATACATACCCAATTATGGTTTTGGATCCAGCACAGAGCTGATTACCTTCCGATTGTTTGGAATGGACCAAACCCATAGCCGGATGTCACTAGCTAACCTCCTAGGATTCCCTAGCGGACCGCATGTGTTCATCAGTGCAGAAGATGACGATATTGATTTTCAACTCGATCAATTCTGGGGTAGAATCACAGGAGACTATCACCCTGAACCAGACAGAATGTATAATGATGACATTCATAACCCAGCCTTCAGATACTTCCATAAGATACTAGCTCACACCTTGTTTTGAAAAGAAGAAAATATTACTGCAGTATCTAAAGAGGAGTTATTCATCATGTTCTGTGCTTCTCAAGGACGGACAGTAAATGCAGTGCCTTTCATGATGAGATCTTTCAAACGCCTCACGCTGGAACCTCAGACACCTATTCTTATAGGAGGCCTAATAACAATGATTGCCCACGAGCTTGGCCTTAGATTCCACTTAAATGCCAGCACTCGTTTTGGCACCATCCGACCCATGAACATACAATTCTGCTTTAACAGGCGCATCTTAGGAACTATGGGACCTGGACCGTATGAGTACCTTATTAACGAAAAACCAGTACATCTATTCACACTGCCTGATCATCTGATGACAAGTATCCACAACAAGGACAACTGGCTCTATGAATTGGATGAGCCTATGGGACCTCCTTCACCACAGTCAACACCACAGAACTATATGTATGACAGTGACCATATCTCTGAGGCACACGACTATATGTACTATGAGGATGCTGTATCCGAAGCTGAAGTAGACCCGACGACTCCTTCGCACTACAACACCTATCCTGAGCCTATCCCTGAGGAGACCACCGACAAAATGGATGCCGTGTTACTCAGATTGGACGACATTGATACAACTCTGACTAATGTAAAAGCTGACATCGCAGGCATGCACAACGAACTGGTAGGCTTCATGGATTTAGTCTGCGACCAACTCGACTACTATTCACAGAAATTCGATGAGTTGAAGACACGAAAAGATTAGTTACTAGTTCTTAGCAGTAGTTTCAGTTTAGTCTAGTTTAGTTTCATTTAATCATTTGGATTTTTCGTATTGTTAGTTTTCTTTATGTACTACATACAATCATTTCAATTTTATGTTATTTCAATTCTAGTTTTTATGCAATTATTCTATTTTCGCATTATCCGTTGTTTGTTGGCTATTCAATTACATTGTAGTATCATTACTAAGCCTTAAAGTCACTACGAGTACGCCCTCAGAGCAAAATTCCGCGTTTTGCATATTTTGCTGCTGTGACGACCGTCACAGGACTCTGACGAGCGTCAAGCGGGTGACGACCGTCACAGGACTCTGACGAGCGTCACGCGGGTGACGACCGTCACACCTACGTGACGACCGTCATGCAGTCAAAAACTGATATCTGATAAAACAGGGTTCGTGCTCTCTTCCACTTCCCCCATTACCACTTCCAATCATCCTAACTCCAACCCCACTACAAATTTTCGTCCTCCCCACATTGAACTCTATATTTCAACTTCAATCTCAACCTCCAAACCACACTTCTGTCAGTTCTTTCCTCTCTGCAGAAAAACCCCAATCTTCAGAAACCTCTCCATCTGGCAAGGAATGCAGAAACCCCAGATATCAGCAACATTACCTTCAGTGAAGGAGACTTAGGCGAAAGACAATGAGCAAACTACATCGCATTTCATCAGAGGTCGCTCCAGCCGACTCATTATCCACACCTTCCATCGCTTACGGAGCTCGGACTCCTTGAAGGTGTAACCTGGATGCTTCAAAGAGCAGGCATCTGGAACCTCTGCACCAACCCACAACCAATGTACGAACAACTCACTCTTGAGTTCTTGAGTTCTTGAGTTCGTTCACTTACGTCACAAGCAGCGGCGAACTTAACCAGCACTCAGGTGCCGCTTGCTTCTGGATGTTTGGCGTCAACTATCAGGTGAACCAAAATCAGATTGCCAGCATTCTACATCTACCTCGCGGCGACAACGCTCACCGCTGCATCACCGATCAGTTCCAGCACGAAGCTTTCGCACTATGGTATCAGTTGACCGACATCAATGCCGATGGTTGGGACTTCCTGCACGCCACTCATATCATAACCCAACCATCCGGTACTTTCACAGAGCGTTGAGCAACACTATTTTCGCCAGAGACAGCAACCACAAAGTGAACTCGAAAGAGCTCTTCTTTCTTCATTGCGTCTTCAATAATGAGCCTGTCAACGCTGCTCCGTTTCTGCTGGCTCATATTCAGGCCAACTGCAACCGTGGCTCGAAGCCATTCTACTTTGGCGGGATTGTCACTGCTATTGCACTTGGGCTGAACCTTGGCGACCGCCTCCAGTCCATCCCCTCGGTGTTCCTTGACACCGACCACTGCAGAGCCTCTCATCTTATCTGCTCCAGAGCTGACGGCAAATACCATCCGATAGTGCGTGGCAAGACCGTCCGAAGCATCATCCTTCCGTCCCGCACCCGCACACACCCGGAGGACCGTACCAACTGGTTATTTGACCTCACTGCCCCTCCTGCTGCCGCTGTTCCCACTCAGGACCACGCCCAAGGTTCTGACGATGAAATCCAAGCTGAGTTGGACAGGTCCGAGCAGCCAGAGGCATCGCAGCCTCCTCCTCCCGTAGGTTCATCCTCTCGCCGCCGCCGCCATCATCCCGTGCCAGACTACACAGAAGAGGACCTCCGCCGCTCCCTAGACCAGCAGGCACAGATACTCGCGATGCAGCAGCAGCAGAATCAGCGAGCTGACCAGTTCGAAGCTTGGCACCGGACTCAAATGCAACAACTTCAAACCGGACAAGCTACTATCACTGAGAACCTGGCGAATCTGACTTTGCAGGTCGAAGGACTCCGAGACACCGTCTACCACACCGGAGCTATGAGCTATGAGGACAGAGTAGCCCTTGCCAGAGCCAGAGGACGCCAGCGCGGACGTGACAGAGGCCGTGACTAGATTTCCATTTTTTTCCCTTCATTGTTCACTATCTTTCAGTTATTTGTATTTTCATTTTCAGTTGTATCTCCCTCTCGCATGCTTCAAGAATCAGTGAGGACACTGATCGAGATAGTGTGGGAGCGGAGCCTTTATTTCCATTCCACTGTACTCTGAATTTCCTTTATTTTCTTTATTTCCATTTCACTGCACTTTGAATTTTCGTAATTTCTATTTTAACACTTTCTATTTTTAGCAAATAAAGCTCGTCTATATATTTTTCCCGTTACGCAAACAATCCCCACATTATTCAACGTAAACAAAAACTTTCATTCGTTCCTCAAAAGCAAAAGCATCACGAGAATGCACCTGAGTTCAAAACAAGTTTTGAAAATCCGAGGAAACGACAGTTCTAACAAAACCAGTACCGTCCAGACACCTTAGATCTCTAGTTTATGCGAGTCAGTTTCACTACCTACGTGTACCAAAGTCTTAAGTGTCTACGCAAACTCGACCCCAAGTAGTTTATACTAGCAGTCAGCACCATCCTAAAACACTTCTAAGCGAGCGACCGATGCAAATAAGTGTATGATCTCCAAAAAGATGAAAATCATGAAAAGAGAGCTAAAAAGCCCAAAAATATAAGACACATTTCCTTCTAAGTTAGGTGCTCCTCACCCGAGCATTTAGCCCAACGGCACGAAAAACTCATTGAAAAATCAATGACATAAGCTTATGATCAATGAAGAAGATCAAAAACAGAAATGAGATCATACTCACTAACAGGTCGACTTGCCATGAAAGTGTACGGACAACGGGCTTAATGTGATTGCGCTAGAACAAACAGGGTGAACTTGCCGCGAGAACCTTGACACCAAGCTACAGTAGCATGACTGGGACCGATTTGCATAAAAAGGAGACCTCCGAAGACCTGTAGTCCAGTGTCGTCATGATACTCGTCTTGTTCCTACTAAGAATCCCGGTTTTTCCAAACTCTGCGAACGAAGAAGCTGCCTCGTGCTTGCCGACTTTTTCATGTTTTACTTGAGGACAAGCAAAGATTCAAGCTTAGGGGAGTTTGATAACACGAAATCATATAGATATTTTTATGCATAATTCAACTAAAGTTTAACCGTTTTCGATCCGATTGCAGGTTATTTCCGTGTTATTTGTCTGATGTTTTGCAGGTATTCAACGATCACGTCTAAACAAGGCAACATGAATAAAAGAAGCAATCTCAGATGAAATACGGACGAAAAAGGAGTGAAAACATCATGAAAAGCGCAGGAAGCTGTTTTTGCTGATGTGACGACCGTCACAGCTCCATGACGGGCGTCACACGGGTGACGACCGTCATGCAGGCAAAAACGCCCCACTTCAATTACACGTTAAAGAATCAGTTCCAATTCCCACAGAGTGGACCATGACTCCCTAAATTATCTGCCTCAAAGTCCATCATCTTCAAGGATAACCGTTGGAATTCCACTTCTATAAAAAGGGAAGAAAGGGACCTCAGAAAGGGTGCTGCATTCATACAACGAAGTGCTGCCAAATTTATTTTCCAGAGCATATTTTCCAGCAATATTCTTATTTGTTTCTCTTTACCTTTCCTGTATTCCATTTTTCATTCTTCTGTAATTTCTACTTTCACTGTACGATCAAATTGGCATTAGAGATCAGAATCCTGCCAACATCTGTGGAGGATCTGCCCAAAGGCCAATTGGCATATTTACAGGTTTCTCATTTCAATCGATTCCAATTTTATTATAATGCAAATCATTATTTATTATTTTTATTTATATTTTACCTTTCCCAAATCCATGTCTAGCTAAACTTAGGTAATCGATATGTAGTGATAATTCGAATGGGATTTGATAACAACTGGTTGAAAAACCTTTTTTTCAAAAGTAACTTATGGTCTGAGTGTTTAAAATTGATTTACTGAATAAACTTCGTCGCGAAAGCGAGAACTTATTTAAAAGTAGTTTTGCCACGAAAGTGGGAAATTAATTAAGATACGAACCAACAAGCGAAAGCTGCGGTAAGGTCAGATAGTAAACACTAGTCATTCATTTTAATAACAGCGAAAGCACTTTAAAATGAATTAGAACTTAGAGATTTCCAAAAAGTAATTTTAACCCCGAATGGGATACGAAAGTGTACGTTTGGCCCTTAGGATTATGATTAGCGTCAATAACCATTGTGAGGCGAGAGTCTTCAAATCACCATTTTCTGCTTAAATAAACTTTGAAAATTATTTCATACACCAGTAACCTATCAAATCCCTGAAGAACACAATTACTACGTATCGATTCAAATCAACTATAATCTAAATAGTATTCTTAGTTCCCTTTTCTTGACAATCTTATTCCCTTAAACATATTCTACCTAGCTAAACATAGTAACTCCCGAGAACACTAGTTTGATTACGAGTCCCTGTAGGATCGATATCTATTATTACTACGCGATAGACTGTGCACTTGCAGTTAGGTTGTATTAGACATAGAATATCGCGATCATGTACCTGTTCATTTGCATGACATACAACATCATATCATAATAACTTCAAGCATTTGCACATCATTTTCATACGCATCTTGTACTCCTTAGCAGCTGCGTTTTTAGTTGCATATTGGTGCATCATAATACATAGCATTGCTATCTCCATTAACATAGTGTGGCATAACAGCATAGTAGGATCCAAGATCAGTTCGCAAGCATCTTGGTCAGTCATTCATCAAAGTCGGCAGTATTTCTCTGAAAAGACTTGATACCCCGCAAGTTCAGGGAATTCTACTCCCTAGCAAGTCATTCTTCAACCACGCAGTTGATAATGATAGTCCCCGGCGACCGTTGCTCTTGTGGCTCCCCAAGCAGAGGTTCTCTTAAAAAGTTTCTTGAAGGCTTACCCTGTAGAGTTTGCACAACGTTGTTCCTCCAATAAGAATTTTGGCTCAACTATTCCCCAACAAGTTTTGTTCGAGATACTGCTTTGGTATCATCGAAGAGCCTTAATGGATAAGATGCTGCTTCGACCACCCGAAGAATCTCATGTGTTTAGAGATACTGCTTTGGTATCATCGAAGAATCTTATTGGATAAGATGCTGCTTCGACCACCCGAAGAATCTCATGTGTTTCGAGATACTGCTTTGGTATCATCGAAGAATCTTATTGGATAAGATGCTGCTTCGACCACCCGAAGAATCTCAGGTGTTTAGAGATACTGTTTTGGTATCATCAAAGAATCTTAGTGGATAAGATGCTACTTCGACCACCCGAAGAATCTCAAGTTTTGTTCGAGATACTACTTTGGTATCATTGAAGAGCCTTAATGGATAAGGTACTGCTTCGACCACCCGAAGAATCTCAAGTTTTGTTCGAAGAGCCTTAATGGATAAGGTACTGCTTCGACCACCCGAAGAATCTCAAGTTTTGTTCGAGATACTGCTTTGGTATCATCGAAGAGCCTTAATGGATAAGGTACTGCTTCGACCACCCGAAGAATCTCAAGTTTTGTTCAGAGATACTACTTTGGTATCATCAAAGAATCTTATTGGATAAGGTACTGCTTCGACCACCCGAAGAATCTCATGTGTTTAGAGATACTGCTTTGGTATCATCGAAGAATCTTATTGGATAAGATGCTGCTTCGACCACCCGAAGAATCTCATGTGTTTCGAGATACTGCTTTGGTATCATCGAAGAATCTTATTGGATAAGATGCTGCTTCGACCACCCGAAGAATCTCAGGTGTTTAGAGATACTGCTTTAGTATCATCGAAGAATCTTAGTGGATAAGATGCTGCTTCGACCACCCGAAGAATCTCAAGTTTTGTTCGAGATACTGCTTTGGTATCATCGAAGAGCCTTAATGGATAAGGTACTGCTTCGACCACCCGAAGAATCTCAAGTTTTGTTCGAAGAGCCTTAATGGATAAGGTACTGCTTCGACCACCCGAAGAATCTCAAGTTTTGTTCGAGATACTGCTTTGGTATCATCGAAGAGCCTTAATGGATAAGGTACTGCTTCGACCACCCGAAGAATCTCAAGTTTTGTTCAGAGATACTACTTTGGTATCATCGAAGAATCTTATTGGATAAGGTACTGCTTCGACCACCCGAAGAATCTCATGTGTTTAGAGATACTGCTTTGGTATCATCGAAGAATCTTATTGGATAAGATGCTGCTTCGACCACCCGAAGAATCTCATGTGTTTAGAGATACTGCTTTGGTATCATCGAAGAATCTTATTGGATAAGATGCTGCTTCGACCACCCGAAGAATCTCATGTGTTTAGAAATACTGCTTTGGTATCATTGAAGAATCTTATTGGATAAGATTGTTGCTTCGACCACCCGAAGAATCTCATGTATTTAGAGATACTGCTTTGGTATCATCGAAGAATCTTATTAGATAAGGGACTGCTTCGACCACCCAAAGAATATCAGGTTATCTTGTTCATCCTATTAACCCATTCATGGTACTTTTCACTTCTCTACCGGACAAATTTTGGGATCTTCATGTATCTAATTGACTTCCACCTTTAAAATGAACACCATGCAACTGTTCACTCTTTAGGTTTAAGGCAATTAGATAGGGGCATCTGTTATACCCCAAATTTGTCCTACTTTGGTATTTAATGAATGATTTACTGCTTCACGACTTCTGACCATGATTCTCCAAGACTTCATTTATAAGGATCTTGTGTGTGCTCTTTGTGGTTATTATCCCTAGCAATTTATGTTGAATTCTTGTGGGAAGAATGCGCCTCCAGCCCTTTACATCTAAACTATATAAATGACTCGCTTAAGACATGATCATTTGACTTTGGCAGTTTTAGACCATAGTTCAAGGTGAATCCAAATTATGATGAGAGATTGATGTTAATATCACGTGCTTTTGTTTTGAGTTTGTTTAACCAAGATTGAATTGATGAATGATTTTTGGACGTGTACAAATAAAGTTTCAGATGTCCATGGCGTAAACCACTAGTAATCAAGATATACAAGGCATGCTGAATGAAGTGTCATGTTGATTGGTGTGGAGATCTAAGGATTTTATACTTTATAGTGCTTGTAAGTTTATTTCATTTTATTCTCCACCACATATCAAATAACTAATAGAGTTGCGTTAATATGTAGGTTCACGAACATTAGTGGTTTCATCTATTGATCAAAGAAAGCGCACAATTTTGCATTATTATTGTATTGGATTAAATTTTGGATCAAAAGAAATGGCGCCACAACATTTCATTGTACCAGCTATCTAAAAATTTCTCATAAGCATACAAGTAAAAAGGGCAATTGTGTTGTATCTGTTCTCACAAACAATATTCACATTTAAGAAGGGCAAATCTACGAGAAATTCAAGTGACCCCTAAGCAATGGCAATAACAATCCAAAAACCATGCACGATTCCCCAAACCATGGTTTCAGTTTCTAAGTTTCAATCTAGATAAATTAAGTATAAGAACTAAAGGACAGAATACCAAAAGTTTTGTGTACACAAGGTTAAAAAAACTTAAGGCTATAAGGAGGTGTAGTGGCTCTACAAAGAGGCATCAAGAACCGTAGGGAGTTTCGTTTCAGATAGTTGAACCTCTGGTAGTGCATTACCACATTAGAGTTGAAATCTGACAATGGAGTTTGCATTTCAAACAGAAAAAAACTGCATACAGTACGCGTCAGTTTTTTTTTTCTCTCATGAAGTTTAGTTGTGGCATTCATCAAGGAATGGCTTCTATATCTTGTCCTTCTACATCTTTTGGTAACCGAGCCTTTCCAATGACGCCGGCGGATGGCTCAAAGTTGTGTCACCCTAACGTCTTACATCGTACCTGAAGCATATTCACACACTGATAAGAAAGAAGACTCAGAGAGATTTCAACCAAATTTTGTCTTTAAATGTTTTCCAAAGTTCGCGACGTATTCATGGCATCATGCAACCAAGTTCTCTTCGTATGCTGTTTAGACCATGGCTCACTCCTGTAGCTGTCAAACTTCCTCCAAGTTTCTGTTACACGTAGGTGCCAAACACTATATCAAAATGCGCATGAAAATAAAAGTGTGTTAAGGATCGGCGACACGTGAGGAAAGAAAATTCATCCAGCAAAGAGAATTCATTGCAACAACATACCAACAATGTAAAGGATCTTAGAGTATTTTGTATCTTCAAGAGACTGTGAGCGCAGCTTCATATCCATGCCGAAGCCTTACCTGAATCTTCTAGCAGCCTCATCCAAAAGCATCCTTAACCAAAGTTGCCGTCAGATTCTCCGTCCAAGTGCAAACATGAAAAGGAAATTGAAGAAATATTAGTATGAGATGGTACGTGTATGTGCTAGGACAAAATCACAAGTGGAGAATATTTCTCATGCACGTCGGCAGCGGCTATGCAAAGGATCCCAAACACGCAGTTTGCACAGTCATTTTTAATACACCAAAGTTCACAAGATCAAAATTCCCAAAATGTGAAAGTTATAAGTTACATGATTAAGAGAATTAAAATGACCACATACTTCCATCACCAAGTCTGTACCTAAAAGAGTGAATCTTAGCTCCACCAAGATCTTGCTCCAATGTCATAATCATCCTTTGATTGCCTTTATATCCATGTGGTCTTCACTGTTATCACAATGATCTACAAGAAGTGAACCAAGAGTAATTGATGAGTATACTCAAAATGGCAAGAAATTCAAGTGACCAAGAGAATTCTTTACCTTTTATGCCAAAGAAGCCATGGACGCCATCACTTCGCGCCTAGTTGTTACCAAAATTGATAAACTTCTGCTCCAAATCACCAACGCCATGTTTTGCCAAGTCTTCATTCACGTCAAAAATGTCATGACGACAAGTTTCACCATTTACCCGAGCTCGCATCATCGTCCTGCCATAGACAAGCACATGAAAAGCCAAGACGAAATTATAAGTCAATCCATAATCCCAAAAAAGCAAGAACAAACCATAATACAAAACACAACATTCTACAGCAGTTAAAAAGAAACCACAACAATGTTAGACCTGCCCCTGCCACATAATTTGTACAGTTCGCTCAGTACCTAGCTTTGAAACAAAGCTCACCAGGATTTTCTATGTTATTGGCCAAAACCATTTACACCATGTTCAATTTCAATATGCCAACCAAATTTTTACTCCACAAGGCAAAGAGCATAGCAGCAACATACAAGAGGAAACAGTGGGCATCAATTATCATCATTATCAAGAAAGAATTGAGAACATTCTGAATTAAAAATACAGTATCTCCAACAGCACATGTTAAAGAGGAAAATGCATACAGAGTTGGATGATCTTACAAGAATTGAGAACCTTTGTATTTGAGGTAGATATTCTTTGATAGTTAAGAGGGTTGTAGCAGGTCCAAACAGAGTTGAAATGTCTAGCCAATGTTATGATCACTTGTTAGTTCTCAAGCCTATCAGATGCGAACACCAAAGAATTGAGCAGGTAGGATTCGCAACAAAGTTCTGAAACCGTGCAACAGGTCGCATAACATCAACTAATCAAAAACGTGCCAAGCTAGAATACCACGAGCTGCAAGCAAATGATAAGGGCATATAAGTATTGACATCAAGGTTAAGATTCTAAATAATATGAGGTTACTCTAAGAAAGGGCTAGAACTTGAAAGTTCATCAATGAATATTTGGAATAGTCGTAAGTTGTGGTAATGATAAATTTATTGCACTTACTGAAAATTGAATCACTAGCAAAAAGCTCGCATTCCTCGCATTTTTAGTGAACCTGCACAAGGAGCAAAGTTGTTGAGCAATAAGATAAGAAGGAAAACTAATCCACTTGTGCAACAAAGGTCATATCGTAAAGGGGATTTTGATTCAATCACCGGTGTCATTAGACAAGTCTCCCACAGTCTCATAAACAAGAGATAGAACCTGTTACAAAAGCAAGAATTAACAAGAAGTTCAACTTAATTCACGAACACCAAAACTTATCTTACAAGATCCTGAAATTTCTGAATGCAAGTCTGCTATCTCAAGTTCACATGGATACGTAGCTACAGTGTACGCATACACATTGAACATTGACAAGAAAAATGCTGTACACGTTTCGGTTTCGAATGTAGCAAATGTTAGAGCAAATTTCGGTCCCATAACACTGTCTAAAAAACTGCGGGTTTAATATACCAATGGTACCTACAGAAGAGATTTAAATGGATATCATATCAGTCAAACGATTCAAAAATAAATAAATTTCAAATTCTATCCAGTCATTTTGATTTAGTTCACGCAAAATCAAAGACCATATTCAAAAACGAGTTGTATTTCGAAGCAGTACCAGGGTATAATCGGTTTAGACCCACGATGTTATTTTTATAAAATTACTCGTACCATAAGTTGGGACCACATACAAACGTTTTTATGCACAAAACAAGAATACAACAGAATTCAGAAGATGGCAACAAGTACAGCAGGGTAATTTCACTGATATGGCAAAAACATTTTTAGGCATCTACGAAAGAGGTGACAGAACTTGCAGAAAAGAAATGTCACAGCAAGATTCAACCCTAGACAAACCCTAATTCTGGGCATTTAAATAGATTGGCCCTTCACTCATGAGAAGGGGCGAAAATTAAAGAGAATGGAAAAAGAAACCCTAAAAAACAATTCTTGTATCACAAAAAAAAACGGGAATCTTTTCAATAACATTCTAAGAGTTGTGAGCTCTGAGACGTATCTCACTCAACAACACAACAAGCAAAGAAATCAAAGAGGGAAGAAAGGGAAGAAGCTACTCACACGTAGAGATACTTCGAAAAAGATTCTTCAACTGGTATCTCACTTGAGCCTTATTCTTCTTCGTTTTAAACTCCTTTTGCATGAATACTGGCTTATTGTTGATTTATAAGTAGGATTTTTGCTTGACTTTATTTGAATGGTTGAACTCTGGCTTGATTTGTAACTAGGGTTTAGATTTGGGGAAATTATGGTTTTCTTGGATTGATCGTTTTTTAGGAAGATTTGAGTTCGGATTTGGGTAGAGAACGAAATTTGGGGTAAGGTTTATGTTGGGTGTGTAAGGTTTTGGCGCAGTCTTACCGGAGAAGACGGCGGTGGTCGCCGTTAGCCACCATCTTCTCCGATCACGATTTTGCTTTCTGGCAGCCTTTTGTTTGCAGAGAGATGAAAGGCGGGGAGTCAGAGAGTTGAGTGTTTAAGATAGGATTTTGGGAATCTGGAGAGGTTTAGTTGGTTTGTGTGTTCCGTATTCCCGAGGCCACGCGGCGGCCTACCAGTTGATAGCCAGTATGGCCAGTGACATGTGTCACTTTCCTAGGCCATGCATATCATCCCGTATGTCCAGGTGCATAATCCCCCGTGCACCTTCTTTCTCAGCCGTTAGGAGTGGATCAGGGTCCACGATGGACCCTCACTCAATGTGGGCCTCCTGAATGTTTGGGTTTGGATTTAATTTCGAATTGCACCCCTTTTTTTTGGCTTGCAGTCTGACCCATTTGTTAGTTTTTTTTTACTAACTTTATTTTAATTTAGTTAAATATTAAAAAAAACAAATCTTTCAAAAAACATTTATTTAATTTTCTGTTAAGACAAACTTAATTATTTTTTTAAAAATCTTTTATTTAATAATAATTAATTTATTTAATATTATTAAATAGTTGATTTTAATTTGATTTAATTATTTTAAATTAGCTTTTTCTTTTAATTCTAAGACAACATAAAGTTACTCGATTTTTTTTTTAATTCTATTAATAATATATCTTTTCTTTAATTCTAAAATAATCTTTAAAAAATTCAATTCAATTTCTTTTCTTTTACTAACCTTAGATAATTAGGGTGTTAATTAGGTTAGCATGTCTTGATTAGCCTATCCCCCATTTTATTTAGTTTACTATTTTCTTGTGTTGTTTTTACATGTTCTATTATCGTATCTCAATTATATTTATGTTGTTCCCATGCTTGTTCAACCTATTTAAAAAACTAATATCTTGACTTAATGTCAATCCCATTTTCAAAAACACCATTGTAAGCCGATTGTTTTTACGATCGCCATCGACCTTATAGCCTCCTCTTGGGCTTTGTACAACGATATTTTGCCACAAATTTCCCATGTAAAATTTAAATCTAATTCTTTACCAAACTTGATCCAACATCAAGTATCTTCAAACAAAATGTAATTAATCATCAACTTTCATTAGCACTTAATCATATCAAATCCTTCTATCCTTGTAAGTCGAGTGCTTTTGGCCTCGCCATCAACCTTATCATATACCCATAGGACCTCCTATCCATTAGTTCAATCATGCTCGTTCCAACACACAAATCTCAAACCTTGATTCATATCAAACAATTTTCTTTAAGTCAAACTAAAATACTTAATAACTATTTAAACACAATTTTAATATTAGATGAAAAAAGAGAGAGTCCCAAGTCTTTGGTTCTCTCTCCCAATTGTTTGGGTCCGAGGAGTCTTTCTTAAGCCCGAGCAATTGTCTTCTAAAAACCCTTCTAAAAACGATAAATTTATTCGAGTCTATTTTTCTAAACACCTATGATGAAAAAGAGAATGTTCCAAGTCTTTGGCTTGCTTTCCCGATTATTTAAAATTCAAGAAGTCTTTCTTGAGCTTTGAGTAATCGTCATCCGATTAATACACTTTAATCATATTAAATATCTTTTATAATATTAGATGAGAAAAGGAGAGAGTTCCGAGTCTTTGGTTCACTCTTCTGATTATTTGAGGTTCGAGAAGTCTTTCTTAAGCTTCAAGTAATCCTCACCTGTTAAAATACCTTAATCACATCCTATCTTTCAAACGCCATTCAAACAACTCCTGTCGCAATGAAAAAGAGAGTGTTCCAAGTCTTTGGTTCGCTTTCCCGATTACTTGGATCCGAGAAGTCTTTCTTAAGCTTCAAGTAATCGTCATCTATTCAACTTATTCAAACCATACTCAATTCTATCCTTTCACCTTTAAGGTTGAAAAAGAGAGAGCTCCAAGTCTTTGGTTCACTCTCCCGATTACTTGGGTCCGAGAAGTCTTTCTTGAACTTCAGGTAGTTGTCACCTCTAGTTAAATATCCCAATACTTACAATATTCCTCGCCCTCGCGCGACCTACCATTCAAATAATCCTTTTACTAAGAACATTGTTTAGTCCCTTCTTCCGCGCATAACAAACTTGCGCTTTAGCCTCCCCTAGCGAGCAGACAAGCCAAACGTTTAGCAGTTAGAATGCGACCTAAACACTCGTTCCATTCAAGTACAACCTTCTTTTCACGATGAAAAAGAGATAGCTCTAAGTCTTTGGTTCACTCTCCCGATTATTTGGGTCCGAGAAGTCTTTCTCAAGCTTCAAGTAATCGCCATCCGTACCCACAAACCTTTTAGCAAACCGTAGGCCGAACTACGGCTGCTCTGATTTCTCATTTATCAATGAGAATACGTAGGCACAATATTGGGATGATCTTGGCGAGCACAATCCCCTCTTTTTCCCGTAGTCCCACGAACTACGAATGCTCTGATTTTCCACTTCTTACAAGTGAAGATACGTAGGCACAAGGGCCCCAATCCTTGGCGAGCACCCTATCATAAAACTACCCCATTTTCCCATTAGCAAGCAATTCCTTAGAAGATAAACAAACATAGTTAACTTTCTCTCGCGAATCGAATCAAGAGGTTCCCGTTGAGTACAACGGACGTAGAGGGTGCTAATACCTTCCCTCTATGTAATCGACTCCCGAACCTAGAATATTGGTTGCGATGACCATGTTCTTATCCCTTTTAAGGTTTTATCGATATTTTCCTATTCCATCTTTGGAATAAATAAAGTTCGGTGGCGACTCTGTTCGAACGTATTTTCCGCGTCCATCGCGAGGATCGTATTTTTCGAGGTACGACACCTTCCTCTAGTCAAGACTTTCTGCAGACTGAATCATTCATCAAGCTTCAAAGAAGCTTCAATGACAGATTAAGAAAACTCGTTGTAAGACACACAACATGTGGTTTGATCTTCGCGAGCATTTTCATCGCAAATGGAGAATTCAAGCTCAACCTACACATTTGTACTAAAGTTATCAATCAAACTCTAAAAAAATATTTTTTTCATGTGGAATCAACATGTATGAGGTGTCCTTCTGTCTCGTAAACTTCATAAAGTGGTGGTAAGTCCTCACATTACTCATGTGTTTAAAATTGACCATGATAGACAAGCTAACATTATTTCTAAAAATTACGAGTCTTGGATTTTTTATTATGTTACTGCGTGTGCTTCCATGTAAACATGCCTACGAAATATGGGACAAGATGCACAAACACTTCTATTCACATACGAGAACTCGAGTTCATCACTTAAGATCTAAGTAGAAGACTAGCAAAAAAGATAATCGATCAATCTCTAAGTATGTCCTTTAAATTCGAGCCATAGTTGATTCATTATTAGTTGTTAGTGATCCAATATCTGAAAAGGACCAAATCGATGTAATTCTTCTATGCTTCTCTGAAGAATACAATCCATTCGTTATGATTATTTGTGGTACAGTTGAACCAAGTGATATATATGATGTTGAGGCATTATTATATGTTCAAGAATTACAATTGGATAAGTTTCTCAAGTTATATCCAATAATATTTGACTCTAAGTGCAACTGGTAATGTTGCTCAAGTTATATCTAATAATATTTTTAGCAAAAAGGGAGTGGCACCAAATTCTTATCAACATTTTAGTTGTAAAGGTTGTTCATTTCGAGGAAGGGGTCATGGTAGACAGGCCAACATCATAGGTAATCGGCCAACCTGTCATCTTTGCAAGAAGTATGGTGTGTTGCTATTAACTGCTGACATATATATGGTGAATACTTTGAACCCACTATGCCAAAAAAGACCTTTAGCAGCGCCTAAAAGCGCTGCCTAAAGTGGCGCTGCTAAAGGTAAAGGCAGCGCTTTTTTTATGGAAAAAGCGCTGTTATAGGCTCCCTTTACCAGCACATTTAGCAGCGCTTTTAGAAGCGCTGCCTATCCCCCCCTCTCCTCCCCCCCTTTAGCAGCACTTTTTGAAAGCGCTTTCTTAGACCCCCCCCCCCTTTAACAGCGCTTTCTTAGACCCCCCCTTTTAGCAGCGCTTTTAGAAAGCGCTTTCCTAGACCCCCCCTTTTCCCCACCTATAGCAGCGCTTTTTTAGCGCTCTCTATGCCCCCTTTAGCAACACTTTTTTGTAAAAGCGTTGTTTAATCTTCACGATTTAATTTTTTTTTTATAAATAATCACATTTTTTATATATTTTTCGATAAACCTGCTTATAACAATTACATTTCCTGCTTATAATTCAGGCCTTTATTTCAACACTTTGGCCTTATATATACATTGTAATTCAACACTTTGGCCTTTAAGTATACATTGTAATTCATCACTTTGCCCATAATCATTTTAATACACATAAACCTGCTTAAATATATTACAACATAATCCGATCCTCAGAATTACAACATCACAAATACAGTCAATTTACATATAATTACAAATTCGTTAACTTTACAAATAGATACGACTTCCCTAAATATTATTATCCCGCATCAATATTGGATGATACATATACCTTATACAATTCTCAGCTCAAGAATAGATTGACATCATTCCTCCTTTATTTCTTCCAATCCTGCTTTCGAGTAAGTACCGCACTTGAATTCATCAAAGTACTACATAATATAACAGAACATGCACGATTTAGTTTTAAAACTAATTACTCAGATGAAATATCGGTTAATTATCAAAATGAATCATATAATTTATGAATTGATCTATACCATAATTAGAATCTCTATTTGACCAGAATGAATAATTTTCTTCACAAAGCGCAATACAAAATATCCGCAGTCAATCCTATTGCGCTGACGAGGACACTGTAAATGGAAAAAACAAACGAACATTTATCAGGATATATAGTTTAAATAGTTTTATCAAGTAGGACTACTATAACAGTCAAAAATGGGAAAATATACCTACACTCTGATCCAGTTAATGTTGTTAGCCTTGCTTTTTGGCACTGTTGCTTCTCTTTGTGCTCTGAATATTTGTATAGCTCTAACATAATATAAATGCATATTTAGAACAATGTCACATGATAAATAAAGATATATAATTATTCAGAACAATATATCTCATCACTTACGTATCAATCATATTCTTCATATCAGGATATTTTGTTTGATCGTCATCCAATTAATCCAGATGATACACTATTTCTTTCATCGGATTAATCGCGACCAATAACCAGTGTCCACTATAAAATAAGACAACAATTTAGACGGAAATGTTATATAGAATGGAAAAAATAGAATAATTATAATAAATGAATTTATAATAAAGTCTAACCCATGGCCAGTATTATATGGCAACAAGAACAACTTCTCTGTAGTCACGACCATAAATCTTTGGACTATGTAATCTTTGACTACATCTGGTGTGTGATCTATTGCTCATGAGTTGATACAGCTAGCATATAAGAATGTGAATATTGAAGTCAAATCATGCGGGACCAACAACTTGTCATACAAGAGCCTAAAAGAAAAACATAATCAACATTAGAATATTCAGTTAAATGAGCAAATTTTAAAATGTTCAATTATTTAATTAAAATGGATCGGAGTACCTGATGTAGGAATGCATAACACCGATGCCCAATTCAGAATGTTGGAAAATCTGGTCCAAATCCTCCTTAGCAATTGTTTCGGTATATTCAAAACCAAATAAAGGTGACTGCCATTTCAAGCATACCTTGAATCATCAAGATTAGACTGTCAAGCTCTAAGTGCGTATTAATTGAACGTAGGACTGAAGATCATTAAGAAGAAGGGGTGGGTACAAATCAAACTTTGAGCCTTATATCCTTTGTTTCTATAACCGTGAACCAGACCACGATACAACCCTCAAAAGACCTAATTGAGGCGGGGTTTATTCTAAAAGCATACTACAGCAAGGTTGCGTAAACTGACTCCTACATATTTGCTAATCTTCTGTATTGGTGTCATATTCTTGGTATATCTTTCACACACCAGTAAATTAGCACTACGTTTGGACTAATAGTCTGCTCTCCATACACTGTTACATCATTTCCAATAAATGATATTTTTAAAACTTGCATGAATGTCGCATTAAAATTACCATTTTTGAATGAACAATTTTAAACTGCAAATCAGTATTTGACATAATAGAAAATTCCAAGGGTAATCAAAGAGGAACTTGATTGTGAATTTGGGGCAAGTCCTTCCGAGGTTCAAACAGGGGCAGACCACTGCAGAGATCCAGATACTAGGGCAAAACATCTCATACTATGTCATGGTATAAAAATTTCAAGGAAAAATCATCCAAATACGCTGCAGATTGAGGTAGACTAGTTGAACAGAGGGAAACTTTCCTCCATGCTTTCAAAGTTGGTCAAGCAGACCATGCCAGACGCTAACAATTGTTGAGGTCAACAAGCGTCAAAAGCCTTGGGGCAGAGCAAAAACATGATCAACAAGCATTGGTTAAGTCGCTACGCTCACACATTCAGCATGCTTTGGTTACGTCACTACGCTCGACATTTGTAAGTCGTCATGACACATTGGTTAGAAGTTAAGGTTCTCCAAGGAACAAGCAGCCAACTTCTGCAAGGATCTAACTTGGGGCACCGATAACATCCACATCTGTCTTCTGAGCATATCATTATCAGATATCGTGTGTCGGGAAGTCAAATACTTTCACCAAATAAAGTCCACTTCTGTTGGCATCCCTTAAAACTCCAAAAGTCCATCTTTTATTGGCAACTACATAAAAGTCCACCTGGCTGGCATCATAACCCAAAAGTCCAACCCCGTTTGGCATCTCTTAAAGTCCAATTTGTATTGGCAACCATTAAAGTCCAACCTCGCTTGGCATCTCCTAAAGTCCAATTTGTATTGGCAACCATTAAAGTCCAACCTCGCTTGGCATCTCCTAAAGTCCAATTTGTATTGGCAACCATTAAAAGTCCAACCCTGCTTGGCACCTCTTAAAGTCCAACCTCGCTTGGCATCTCCTAAAGTCCAATTTGTATTGGCAACCATTAAAAGTCCAACCCTACTTGGCACCTCTCAAAGTCCAACCCTGCTTGACACCTCTCCTAAAGTCCAATTGTATTGGCAACTACCCAAAAGTCCACCCTTGTTGGCATCTTTATAAAACCAATCTCTGCTTGCATTTGCATATGCATCACGTATAATTGGCATGTACCATATGCATACATAGCATAATCATTTCCCTTTCTCAACCCCCGAGTTGATACCTTACAATAACTTTTGACCCCCGAGTCAACCTTGCCTTTATTTTCTCGACCCCCGAGTCGATATTTACCTTTCCTTCAACCCCCGCGTTGATATGTTATTTGCTTTTCTCGACCCCCGAGTCGACATCTTCATTTACTTTCCTAAACCCCCGCGTTGATACCTTACTTTAACTTTCAACCCCCGAGTCGATATCTACCTTTTTTCGACCCCTAAGTCGATATTGTTTTGTTTTTCTCGACCCCCGAGTCGATATTGTCTTGTTTTTCTCGACCCCCGAGTCGATATTGTTTTGTTTTTCTCGACCCCCGAGTCGATATTGTTTTGTTTTTCTCGACCCCCGAGTCGATATTGTCTTGTTTTTCTCAACCCCCGAATTGATATGTCTTTATTTTCTCGACCCCCGAGTCGATATTTTATTTGCTTTTCTCGACCCCGAGTCATTATCCTTATTATTCAACCCTCAAGTTGACTTGTTGTTCTGATTTATCCTCAACCCCTAAGTCGATAGTATATTTGTTTTTCTCAACCCCGAGTTGATAAACCAATATACCCTGTAAATCTTTTCACCTTGTTGCATCTAATCCTAAACCCGAAATAAAGCCTTACCAAAATTCAGTTACCCGATTGCATTCTCATGCGCATTGATTTCCAATCATTTGCATTCTCGTATGCATCTTATTTCCCTACAGTTGTATCATTTTCATATTTGTGCATCATAATGCATAACATTGTTGTCTCCAACAACATAGCATAGCAGCACAGCAGGATCCAGGATCGATTCACAAGCATCTTGGTCAGTCTTCCATCAAAGTCGGAAGTATGGCTCTGAAAAGAGTTAATACTCCCGCGTGCTTGTGGAATTTTCATTCCCCAGCAAGTCATTCATCAACCATGCAGTTGATAATGATCCCCAACAGCTGTTACTCTGATCTCTCCCCAAGCGGAGTTTATTTTAATAGTTTCTTATGATCTTTTCCCCTGCTGATATTTCTATATCTTCTTGCATTTGCACTTTATTCCCTTGTCAGACAAATTTTGGGGTTTTCTTATATCTAATTGACTTCCACCCTAAAATGAACGCCATGCAGCTGTTCATTCTCTCAGGTTCAAGGCAATTAGATAGGGGCATCTGTCATACCCCAAATTTGTCCTACCTGTTTTGAATTTTCACTCCGCCTGACTTTATTTTTTTAATTTGCATCGCTTGTATAGCGTAATGTATTTTCTTAGCAAAAATATTTTTTTAATCTTTTTAGCCCAATAAAAGTGTGCCACGTGGCATTTATTTTTTTATATATTTATCATTATTTTTGTTTCATAAGTTCAGTTTTTATAATTTGTTAATATAATATAATTTTAATATTAGTTAATTATTTAGCTTAGATTTAGAATTGAATTAGATATTATATTAGAATATTTAATTATATTAGATTAGATTTTTTTTTTTAATTATTAGAGTTAGATTTTTTAATTAAAATTAAAATAGATTTTTATTAAAAATTAGGATAGTTTTTTTTTTATTATTAGGATATAATTATTATTTTTAATTATATTAGAAATTAGATTAGAATTTAAGTTAGTAATAGTTAATATAATAATTAAAAAATATAATAAAAAGGTTTATTAATTAATTAAAAGAAAAACAAAATTGATTGGAAGGAGAGAATGAAAACACGGTTGAAAGAATGGGAAATTAGGGTTTGGATTTAGTATAAAATAGGGGAACTACTGTTTATCATGATCGAGTATTGAAAACCCTAGCTCTTCTTTCTTCCCAACTTCAGAACTCGCCGCCAAACCCTAAAAAACCCAATCTTCTTCTCATCCAACCGACCGCCGTCAAACTTCATCTTCTTTGCCACCATCTTCAACTCTCCTTCCTCCCTCCGTTTTTCTCATCAACATCTTCAACTTCGTCTCACCCTTTCCATCAAAACCAAACCCTTCCTTCTTCTTCTCCGACGAAACCTTTCCACCTTCCTCTCTTTTCCGCCGCATCACCATCCGACCTCGCTCTCAGTTCGAACAACCACCACAAACAACTACAGAAAGAAGTTAATCCATCACATTGATGCTGCTGCTACTGAAAGTGGAAACATAATCAAGACTGCAACTTCATAAGTCGTAGATCTCGGCAAGAGAGACGTTGAGAAAATCCATCGTGAGGGTCTCTTTGTTTCACCAACCAAAGCCTCTATTTCCGGTCTGCAACAGCGATTGAGATCTATCAACTCACGCAATAAGCTTATACCGCAACTTCAAGTAAAATTGAAGGAGGAAAGTTGCTAGTGTAACTTAACGACTCCGCCGCTGAAAGCTTCAAGCAACCAACAGCAAGAAGCTCAACTCATTCGCGACTAGACTTTCATGTTCTTCGGCAACAACATTCATCAATGCTACATCAGCTCACCTAGTGTGAATTTTTTTCCAGCAACACCAATAGCAGCTACTTCGACTCCACGGGGATACTGGCGCTTTAGCTGTTTTATTTTTTTATGACATCCGAGTTGTAGTTTCAGATATGGTTTGGCACAACAATAATCTTAGCATGATTACAACACAACCGTTTCACAATAACATGACAACAACTCGAGTAACACAACAACAATCTCAGCGGGTTTCAACTCCAACAACATTAACGGACACGACAATATCGATAACTCTTCATTTCATTCGACTTCGATTTGATTTAAATTTGATTATGCTGTTGTTTCTGAAACTGTGCTTTAATAATTAAATTATGATCGGTTGAAATTGACTGCATGAAATCGAAATTGTATTTTGGCTATTTATTTGTATTGCTGCTATTTTTTGTGATGTACATTTGAGTTGTTCATACTTTAATATATCTGATATAGCAGAATTTTTATGGATTCAAAGTTTGAGGATCAATTTCATAACTTGTTGTTTGTGCTATGGTCAGTTCTGCTTTGCCTAGTATATGTTGTAACAATTTACGCCAAATAAATTTCTCATAAATCATATATTCATGTTAGATTTTCTTCTAAGTGTGAGATAGCTCTTATAATAATATTGTTTGGAAGTGAATGTATTTGTAATAACTTAACACATGCTTTTCACTTAATTTCATGGCATTTTGTATGTAAGAGAATGATAGAAGTTAAGCTGTTGTTGTGTTTCATGTCCATGAGATCATTAATAAGGTTCACTTGTGCAGCATCCTGCTAGTAATGAAAGTCCTAAATGATGGAAGAAGTTACCGCACATGAATTACCGAATTATGTTTTGATTTTGTTTCAAAACAGTAGAAAGGTTATAATTTTTCATAGCTAAAGTCATTAAGTTCATATATATTTTTTATATTTTATACTTCTTATTGTAATTATTAGTATTGAAATTTAAGTTACTAAATAATAGTTACATAGAAACAAAAGGTACATAAGATTGAATAATAAAATAAGCTTTTTTCTAAATAAGTTCAATTTAATCTAAGCATTAATTTTCATGTTTGCGTTGGAAATATTCTATCAAATTGGTTGACTTGTAGCTTGTCATTGCATTTTATTCACATGTAAATAATATTTGTATTGGTTTAATTTACTTTACTTTATGTTATTAGACTTATTTTCGGATTCGGTAACTCAATACCGATATGCCACAAAAAGTTATCTCACCCATTAGATCGAAATTTCGCCGCGCTATAACAAGCATTCATTCGAGTGGGTTCGATTTATCTGTTTCATTATATTCTATCCCCATTCAACAAAATGTACTCCAACTCCCCAAAGTGTACTAATTTTTATCGCTTTTGTCTTAATTGTTTTCAATACTTTAAACCTTTTTTAAAAATAAATTCTCGATTAGTCGAGCCATTTTCTACCCTTGTAAGTCGAGTGCTTTTAAAGCCTCGCCATCAACCTTTTGGTCACAGACACAATATTTTAAAGCTTAATCCTGGGCTTCCTTACAGTGATACCTATTTGATCAATTATTTCTAATTGGTCATTAGAAGACTAGCCCACTTTGCTAGTGTACACGTTAAAACTCTAATTTCAAACCTCGACTCGCATCGAGCATTTTCTTCTAATAAAATTAAAATACTTAATAAATACTTAAATACAATTTCAATAAAAGATGAAAAAGAGAGAGCTTCAAGTCTTTGGTTCACTCTCCCAATTGTTTGAGTCTGAGAAGTCTTTCTTAAGCTCGAACAATTGTCTTCTAAAACGATAAACGATTTCAAATCTATTTTCCTGAACACATAGATGAAAAAGAGAGAGATCCAAGTCTTTGGTTCACTTTCCCGATTACTTGGGTCCGAGAAGTCTTTCTTAAGCTTCGAGTAATCGTCATCCGATTAATACACTCTAATTACATCAAACATCTTTCATAATATTAGATGAGAAAAGGAGAGAGCTCCAAGTCTTTGGTTCACTCTTCCGACTACTTAAAGTCTGAGAAGTCTTTCTTAAGCTTCGAGTAATCCTCATCCGCTAAAACACTTTAACCACATTCCATCGTTCAAAGCCTTCCAAACATAACCACTCTTTGGGATGAAAAAGAGAGAGCTCCAAGTCTTTGGTTCACTCTCCCGATTACTTGGGTCCGAGAAGTCCTTTCTTAAGCTTCAAGTAATCGTCATCCGATTAACCAACTCAAACTACGTTCTACTCCTTTTGCATTTGAGGTTGAAAAATAGAGAGCTCCAAGCCTTTGGTTCACTCTCCCGATTACTTGGGTCCGAGAAGTCTTTCTTAAGCTTCTGGTAATCGTCACCTCTAGCTAAACATCTGATACATCTAACCAACTCTCTTTCTCGCCCCCCGTGCGATCATAACCTTAACAACCTATTCAAATCTACCCTCTTTTTCCAAACCAAAATACTTAACAAATCAAACTTTATTCATCGCCCTCGTGTGATCCACAATTCAAACAATCCTTTACCAAAGAACATTGTTTAGTCCATTCTTCCGCGCATAACAAACTCGTGCTTCAGCCTCCCCTAGCGATCAGACAAGCCAATGTTTAGCAGTTAGAATGTGACTTAAACTCTCGTTCAACTCATACCCACATTTTACCAAGAACATTGTTTAGTCCCTTCTTCTGCGCATAACAAACTCGTGCTTCGGCCTCCCCTAGCGAGCAAACAAGCCAACGTTTAGCAGTTAGAATGCGACCTAAATTCACGTTCATTCCAAACACAAACCTTTTACCGTAGTTGGCCGAACTACGTCTACTCTGATTCTTCATTCTCTTCCGAATTTAAGATACGTAGGCATAAGATTGCGATGATCTTGGCGAGCACAATTCCCCACAATTCCCAAACCTTTACCCGTAGTCCCATGAACTACGAACGCTCTGATTTTCCACTTCTTACAAGTGAAGATATGTAGGCACAAGGGCCCCAATCCTTGGCGAGCACCCTTTCTTAATAATCACCCCTTTTCCCATTAGCAAGCAATTCCTTAGAAGATAAACAAACATAGTTAACTTTCTCTCGCGAATCGAATCAAGAGGTTCCCGTTGAGTACAACGGACGTAGAGGGTGCTAATACCTTCCCTCTATGTAATCGACTCCTGAACCTAGAATATTGGTTGCGATGACCATGTTCTTATCTCCTTAAAGGTTTTATCGATATTTTCCTATTCCATCCTTGGAATGAATAAAGTTCGGTGGCGACTCTGTTTCGAACAGTATTTTCCGCGTCCATCGCGAGGATCGTATTTTTTGAGGTACGACACAACTGAATCGGTTTCTCGCATAATAATTCCCTTATCTTTTGATTTAGATTTCGTAGGAGTCTAAGATCATCATGTAAATAAGAAAATGTAAATGTAAGAATAACTTTCATGTATGGGTCATAAAACATTTGAATATTACAAGGTTCATAATGGTGTTCAACCTACCTCATCATCTATGAAAATGAGATTTATCGGCCATGCAACATACGCTCCTATTGCGTCTCCCACCACTGTTACGTATGAAACATCATCTGGTATAGGCAACAACGCACCCCCTTCTAACGCAATATCAACCGATACTTTCAAAAATCCAGCAGGGAGCGGTTTATGGTGAAGTAAGTCTCCCACAGTGTTATACACCTTTCTCTTGTCAACCATGCAATAAGTCGGTGACGATAAATATAGCCGACAAGGTGAATGTCCTAAAAAAATAATGATGATGATTAATGTGTCAATTAAGAAAATTGTGCTAAATTAATTTCAATTTAATATATACAATTACCTCTGGAAGCTTCTGCGGATAATTGATACTATCTTTGTCACTAGTATCTTTACCCTCTGGACCGCGCCTTTCCGACATGTATATTTTTTTGTCCTTCTATAATTCACGAATCTGAGCTTTCAATTCCTCCAACGTATCCATCACTTCTTTATTGCTAGGATTTTTTTCTTTGGCTGCTTATACAGTTTTGATGGAGTTACACCAAATCCCTTACCCCTCACATGCCCAGAATACTCAGGGATATTTAACACCCGACTCAGTAAGCTCCTGCAATCATCGGCCTCAGTTGGAGTTATACTCTGAGATAGAGTCTCCTGAAATATAGATAAAAGCATATATAAATATATTATACACTTTTGATCAGTTACTTACAGAACTAATGTTGTACTTACACATTGTTCAAATACTCGTTGAACTTCTTCCTAAACGACTCCATCTCTTCCCACACTGGCAGCCTTCCACACAACATGGTCCGAAAGAGATATCGCATCATTTTTCTCCTCTTCTAACTACGCATTAAGATGGATAATAAAGAACTCATATCCTATTATATATACTTACTATTTTTGGTAACTCTATCATATTAAAGCATTTATATATACTTACTATTTTTTGTTCTAAGCGTGCATATTCCAAACGCCCTTTTTTTGTATGGATACGCGGGTTTTGATGCCCGTTGCTGATTTACGCCACTCACAACCTGAAAAAACAAGTTTAAATCATATCAGAACTCTTGTGGAAGAAGTATATATAATATACATTGTTCATGATAAGTTGTACTTACTAAAAATTCTTTGGTTCTTCGCTTGACAACAAATGTCTCCCATTCTTCATCTGAAATCAGACCAACATACTTCTTTGGACGCTCCGAGTCGACAAAGTTTCCATCAGAATCTTTAAGAAACTTGTTCGTTAAAAACGCTCTAAATCCCCTCAGTCGTTTTCCGGCCAATTGAAGACAATATTTTCTCCTGCAATCATCAATATTAAAAAATCTCTGCAAAAAAATGCACATACATATAACATGTTAGTATAATTAATTTAAAGATGTAACCGTCAACATAATTAAAAATAATCAAATATCATACCTGTATCTCGCTCCAAATTTTGTCTTTAGCCGGTTGTAGCAAAGGAATTCTCCAATTATCACAAGTAATCAGAATTTGCGAACGTACAAGTGCTCTAATGTAACTTGTCAGCATCATACCGTTAGGCTCAACTAATTGATCTCTTTCATTCCAATGCACATCATACTTTACACCCTTATCTATCGCACGAATGATTTTTTTCATAATCGTTATTCCTCTTTTGATATCGCCTTCCATGTCTTTTGTTGTTTCGTTTCCATCATGTGATGTTTCCTCATTGGTGGCCATAATACCTGTAATTCATAAAAGCCAAAGTATCAAATGAATGAAATGCAAATATGTAAATAAGAAATATATATACATACGAAATATATAAATAAGAAAAACATATACATAATTTTATTGAATGACATAATATGTAATTTTATTGCATGATATAAATATGTAATTTTATTGAATGAGACAATATGTAATTTTACATGTACCTTTGTCACTAAGATCTCTTTCTTTTCTTTGTTGGAACGTGGTTTACTTGTCTCTTAACAACACGGACGGATGGATTGATCTAAATTCCCTCGTTATGATCATTTCTAATATATGATTCGTCCGATCTAATAGTCTCATATGGATCATCTATGATATAAGAGTCCTTCTCAACATCAACATCACTCTGATCTCCAATGTTATCATCGATTACTTTGTTGGAAAAAAGAACTATAGACCATTTCGTACTTGTCGGATCAGTGATATAGAACACTTGTTTAGCTTGCGTGGCTAGAATAAAAGGCTCATCTTTGTACCCCACCTTATTAAGATCCACTTGCAAAAATCTTGAGTTATCCATTCGTATGCCACTATTATTTTCAACCCACTTGCACCCAAAGATAGGAATCTAAAACTTTTCATAATCAAACACCCAAATGCGCTCGATAACCCCAAAATACGACAGATTCACATATTTGGGGTTTAAGTCCTTCACACATGAAATGTGCATTGCTTTGGCAAGCATGGTGACACCACTATTTTGCATTGTACTCTTATCATCTTGTTCTTTGGTATAAATTGTGTATCCATTAATTGCGTATGCGCTATAAGAAAACACATGCAAACTTGGACCATATGCTAAACATCTCAACCTTTCTGTTATTGAAGCGGGATCAGAATAAAACTTTGAAAAAATATGATCCTTGAACCATATTATAAAACTTCGATTATGCTTACGTACTATCCAATTTTCATTTCGATTCAGATTTAAACCTCGGAGAACGTCCTTGTGCATTTCAACATACGGCTCAACCTCAATCTCATTGTGCAGAACATACAAATGCACTTGCTCCCGTTCATCCCTTGAAACTGTCACAACTTTATTTCCAATTAATTGTTTACCTACTGTTTTTTCAATAACATTAGATTTTGGGAGGCCAATGGATTGAATGTTGGACAAATATTCAGTACAAAATGTTGGTGTAAGCCCTAGAGGCCAATACTTTTTGGTACTTGTATCGGATTATTCGTTTAATAATAAAAGGTATTTCTTTATTATGTTTGTCTTTCAGAATAATAAAGTCCCTAGAATAGTTAGTCTGTTTAATGAAATGTTAAGTGTGACTTAATCATGAGATCCCATTAAACATAAAGACATTATTCTTAAAATATCCGTAGTCAAGCTTTATTGCAAAGTGGGATAACATTAAAAGCATTGAGACTATTATGAAGATAGACTGATGATCACATCTCATGGATCATGGATAAAGAGTTATCAAGTCTTGACATAGGTATAAATATTAGGAGTAATATTTATACCGGATTGACCCGCTATGAGAATACTACATAGTATGTTATGCAAAGTGTCATAAGTTATTCTCATGGTGATAATGGTGTATTACCACCCTTCGACCTGAAACCACTATGGACCCTAGATGTAGAGTCGGGTGCTTTATTGCTGATCAAACATTATCCGTAACTGGATGATCATAAAGACAGTTGATGGGCACTCCACGAAGCATGCTGAGGGACATGAGTGTCCTAGATGGAATTTGCCAATCCTGCATAACAGGAGAAATGTCTAAGGGCCCAATATTGAACTGGACAAGGATGACACAGTGTATGCCTTGTGTTCAATATAGACATAGGGGCAAAAGGGTAATTGTACAAACATATATTATCACGAAAAAGGTTTTGTCAGATCACATGACATTTTCGTAACTTGGGTAGCAGTGATGTGTTGCTAGATACCGCTTACTGTTTATTATGTTAAATATATAATTTAATATAATTACCAACGTTACGAAATCCTACAGGGTCACACACATAAGGACAGTTTGATGAGAGATAGAGAAATCAAAAAGGAACACCGTAAGGTACGGTGCACTTAAGTGAAAAATAGAAATTCGGATAATATAATAATAATTATTGTTATTTTATAATGGTTATAAAATAATAATAAAATAAATATATTTATTATAATAATAGTTATTATAATAATATATAATATTATTATGGATCATGTGAATTGGGTTTTAGCCCGCAGCCCACAAGAGAGTCTATAAAAGGAACCCTTGTGATGAAACTTTCACTTGATGCATTTTCGTTTTTGATTCTCTTTTCTCACTCAAATAATTCCGTTCGTAAGCAGCTAGCACTGTGACCGGAAGCTGTTCGTGTGGACTGAGTAGAGGCGTTGCACTTCATCAACGCTTGTGATCGCTGCATCAAAGATCTGAATCGCCACAAAGAGGTAACGATTCTATCACTGACCATGCTCATTCGTAAGGATCACTAAAGGAAATTTTTGTTTTCCGCTGCGTTTAGATCGCAATTTTCCTTCACAAAACTCAATAGCTTCTTCAACAATGTATCGTTCAACAATACATCCCTCTGGTCGACTTCGGTTTTTCACATACCCTTTCAATATTTTCATATAACGTTCAACAGGGTACATCCATCTTATATAAGCTGGTCCACACAATTGTGTCTCTTTCACAAGATAAACAACTAGATGTACCATTATGTCAAAAAATGATGGAGGAAAATACATTTCAAGTTCACACAAAGTAATAACTATTTCTTTTTGCAATGTTGGTAAGATCATAGGATCGATCACCTTACTACAAATTGACCTGAAGAAAAAACACAATTTAGTTATTGCGCCTCTCACTTTTTCTGGAAAAATAGAACGTATACCTATTGGTAGAAAGTGTTCCATTATAACATGGAAATCATGTGTCTTTAAACTCTTTAACTTGAGGTCTTTCATAGAAACAAGTCTTCTAATATCTGAAGAGTATCCTTCTGGAACTTTAACTTCATTCAGAAACTTACACAATATCTTTTTCTCCTTTTTAGATAAAGTATAAGCAGCAGGTGGTAGATATGTGCGAATTCCTTTCTTCAAGGGTCTTAATTCATTTCTTATTCCCATTGCTACCACGTCCTTTCTTGCTTTAAGGCCATCCTTAGACTTTTCTTGTATATTGAGTAACGTACCAATAACACTTTCAAATACATTTTTTTCAATATGCATAACATCAAGAAAATGTCTTACATACAACGACTTCCAATACGACAACTCAGACAAAATTGACCTCTTCTTCCACCCACGTGTGACAAGCGTATGAGCAAAAGGCTTGCAAAACTGAGTACTCACATCTTTCACCTTTTCAAAAATTTGTTTGTAGGTCAATGTAGGTGGAACTCTACATTGTTCTGAATTTCCATTGAATGCTTTTCTCCACCCACGGTAGTGATGATTAGAATTTAAGAATCTACGATGACCAAGAAAGACATTCTTCTGACCAAATTCCAACCGCGTCTAATCTGTGTTTTCTTCACAGATAGGACACACACATTGACCTTTAATGCTATACCCCGATAGATTTCAGTATGCTAGAAAATCATTAATTGTGCCAAACAACACCACCCTCAAATTGAAACTTTCTTTCCTATATCCATCATAAACCTCCACATTGTTCTCCCACAAACTCTTTAAGTCTTTGATTAAAGGTGGCAGGTATACGTCTATGTAATTCCCTGGTTGTTTAGGGCCAAAAATTAACATATATAACATCATGTACTTACGCTTCATACATAGCCATGGAGGTAGGTTATAAATCATAATAATTACAGGCCAGGTGGAATGTGAGATACTTTGCAGACCATGCAGATTCATTCCATCAGTCGATAATGCCAAGCGAAGGTTCCTAGCTTCTTCTCCAAAATCAGGATACTCATTATCAATTTTCATCCACTATGGTGAATCTGCCAGATGTTGATACTTCCCATCTATAATTCTATCATCTGCATGCCAAGTCAGGTGTTTTGTATCTGTTTTACTATGAAACATGCGTCTAAATCTCGAAATTATAGGAAAATACCATAAGACTTTTGATGGTGACAACTTTTTCTTATACCGAGATACACCACATTTAGGACACTCGTTTAATGATGCATATTCATTTTGAAACAAAATGCAATCATTTGGACAAGCATGTATCTTATCATAGCTCATCCCAATAGAGCATAACATTTTTTTAGCTTCATAGGTTCGATTGGGAAGAACATTATCCTCCGAAAGCATCTCTTGAAGTAGGGCTAACAACTCTATGAAACTTTTATCCGACCATTCATCACCCGCCTTTAAGTTGTACAACTTTAATATCGCAGACAATCATGTGAAAGTAGTGCAACCTTTATACAACGGTTTCTCTGCATCTCTTACTAACCTCTAAAACATCTTGGGACAATCTTGAAGATCTTATTCAAGTGCTTCTGCAATCTCTTCAACTCGATCACAATCATATGTATCTCTGCCATTGTCCTTTGAAGCATAGGTCGTATTATCCCCAGGTTCGACATTCTCGTTACTTATCTCACCATGTAATGTCCAACATGTATAACTTCGATCAATTCCATGTCTCATTAAATGAGATTCCAACTGAACGGCGTCAATTCGACGCCCATAACAGTAACCTAAGCAAGGACATGTGATCCTACTGGGGTCTTTAGCGTGTTCAACAACAAACTTAACGAATTTCGATACTCCATTCTCGTACTCTTTATACAATCGATTAGAAGACATCCATTTTGTATCCATACTAATTGAGTAGTCTAAACTAAACTAAGAAAGTTAAACAAAAACAGAGAATACCTGTAAAGAAATCACTAACTTCTAAGAAATCTACATTGTAGGATGCTTGAAAACGATCACAACCTTGCTCTTCACAGGTAACCCCTATAACAGACAAAATTAATAACATCATCAACATTAAATAATTCTTTGAACATCAATTGTTGATAAAACTTGCAATGATGTAACAACTTCTTATATAGTTGATAATTTCTTTTAATAAAGCCTTATAATATTAAAAGAAAAAGGTGGAACAACTAAGAAACTATAAAATGAGGAACAAAATAAAATACCATAAAACGGACTACTCATATTTCATACGAACTACTTGACATAAATATTAGTACAATTTAAGAATTTTTAATTATATGGGTCAAACGGACTACTCATATTTCATACGGACTAACTCTAATAGATAGTTGATATTTTAAAGTTAGACTAAAACTCTTATAAAGTCAAACTCTAATTATATTTAGATTCATGTTGGCCAACCCATGATCTAACCATTTTGATAGGTATAAAATTTACTTATATTTATATTCATGTTGGCTACTCTCTTAAAAAATAGGAATTTCCAAACTATAAAAAAAACATGCTCTATCAAGTTACATTAATATTTTTTAATTAATTATATGATGTGGGTGGATGATGAATTTTATTAAATGATAATGTAAACCTATTTTTCACATGTGAATTCACTACCTTTAATCTCCCAAACTATTGTTATTTAAATTCCAAACTAAAAATTATATTGAATGTGTTATATAGATAAGTTAAAAACAAACCTAACTATTCCATTTCTCTCACTTTTCCCTTCCTTTTTTGATTCTATTCATTCTCTATTTGTACAAATTTTACACACTAACTTCACTTTCCTTGCAGCATTCGTGTAATTGTTGCAATCTCTCACTATCGACTAAATAAGAAATCTCTCACTATCGTGATTCCATCTAATTGTAAAAACTAATTGCAATACTTCTAACAGTGTCACAATTCAAAAACTAACTTCTTCATGAAATCCTTAACACTAACTTTACAACCAACCAATCAGTTTCAATCCAAAGTTCAAATATACCACCACATTCACTAACTTTACAACTAATAAACTAACAATCAGTTCCAATCCAAAGTTTAAATCTATTAGTTCAGAAAAATGAAAAACTAAGAAACTAATCCAGAAAAATGAAAAATGAAAAACTTCAAATACCGTAACAATGGCAGAAATGCGTTGCAGAATGAACGGATGGAGGCTGTCGAAAACGGACGGACAAACGACGGCGAAATGCAATGCAGACGGAATGAACGGAGGAGGGCGACGGTTGGTGGCTATCAGACGGAGGGAATCGACGGAATCGGTCATGGTGAATAGGGCAACATTCGCCAGAGGAGAAAAAAAGGAAAGAAGGATACACGTAAGACTGCTCTGTTTCTATTAAAAATTCTGATGGGTATTTTAAATTTATTCTAATTATACTTATAGCAGCGCTTCTTAATGATCTTTAGCAGCGCTTTTAAAAAGCGCTCTCTAAGGTGTGCCTTAGGCATGACATATAGCAGCGCTTTTTAAAAGCGCTTTCTTTCATACACCATATAGCAGCGCTTATATAGAGAGCACTTTCGTAGGTTATGAAGGTGAGAAAATACTTAGAAGGGGGGTTGAATAAGTATGAAGATAAAAACTTAGAAATAAAAACTCAAGTATTTTTATCCTGGTTCGTTGAACTCAACTACTCCAGTCCACCCTTCCTAGAGTGATTTGCCTTTCTCAATCAAGGACTTAATCCACTATTTAATCAACTGATTACAATAGTAAGCACTAAGAACAATTGTTCAAAGTCTTCTCAAGAACTACTGATCCTAACTGGATCTTCTTAAGGTTTTCTTACAATCAAATGTAATAACAAATACAAGTGTTTAAATTGCTTCTAATAAAGCTTTATCACAACTGTGATTTTTCACTTAATATTAAGAACAAAGAAATTAATTCTAGAAAGAATGTGAATTGTATGAAAGCTTTGGATATTGATTTCTTTTCAGATCAAACGTCAACTGAAGAAGATGGTTGAAGACTTGCTTTTATAGGCACATTAATCCAAGAGTACTTCATGTTGAGAAGAGTGTACCAAAAGGTCTGAGCCTTTTTGTCTTCACATCAAGTGACCTTTCCTAGAAGAAGAAAGCACAGAAAAATCCTTTTTGTCTGTGTTCTTGTGTCTAGCATAAATAAGGAAAGAGTCATTTGGATATTCCAACGGACATAATCTTTGAATTCTTCTTCATCAATTTTCAGCAAGAATCATCAGAGTCTAAATTGATCAGAGCCTTCTGATGTTGATCACAGTTTTGCTGAATCAAAGTCTTTGCAGCAGGTGTGCTTTTAGCGTGTATAAGTTCAGAGCATATTTGAGTCAGATCCTCAGTACTGGCAGCTTTAGTACTTTTAGAATCTTCTGTAGTAACTATGCTTGAAAACTCTTCATACAGAATTCATCTTTGGTTCAGATGCTTCTGACTTGCTTCAGATTCTTCTGGAGCTTCTGCTTCAGATCCTTCTGGAGCTTCTGCTTCAGATGCTTCTGGAGGCTACGCTCAGGATCTTCTGTTGGCAGCATTCAGAAACTTCTAATGGATGCATCTGGCGCTTCAGAGTCTAGTATATTTCTTATGTTCAGTTCTGATTTGCTTCTGGAGTGATAATTACTTTACTATCTGCAGTAAAAACTCTTAAGCAAATTTTAGAGTATATAATTCTTAATTACAAAATTTCATAATAGTTATCATCAAAACATAGAGATATTATTAAGAACCAATCTGTGTTCTAACAATCTCCCCCTTTTTGATGATAACAAAAACATCAGAAATTTTGTTTAATTGAAAAAATAGAATAATTATAACTCCCCCTGAGATGATGAATCTCCCCCTGAATTAAATATAAATAAGGAATAGAAACTTCCCTTTTGTCTTGAGTGTTTTTCAGAGTTAGAGCTTGATTGTTCTTTAACATTTGAGAGTCAGAGTGTCTTGCATATTTCAGAGTCAGAGTCTGATAATTGTCAAATGATCTGAGAGTCTCAGAGTTTCTTTTACAAAGTGTACTTGTCAAACGTTCTGTAATACTCAGATTTTATGTTAGATAAAATTGATATGTCTGAAGTTTCATTTTGGTGAAGTTTAATTAAACAAATCAGATCTATTTTCTCCCCTTTTTTTGTCATAAGCAAAAAGTAATAACTTTGAAAAGACAAAGAAAAGGAAACAATAAATGAGATAAATCATGTGGAGAAAACTTTGAAACATTCATTCATTCAGAGCAAAAGTACACACATCAGAAGATAGTCAAAATACATATGCAAACATTAGATGCAAACATCAAAAGAAAAAAAATAAATAAACTAAGAGTGTTTTGACAAAAGCATCTTCAACAGATCCGTGATCTCAGAAGAGGACTGTTCTTGTTTTGACATCCACTTAGTCATTGTTTCATTCTTCTGATCCTGTTGGGACATCCACTGAGTCATGTCTTCAGACTTCTTATCTTGTTTAGCCATCCATAACTTGATTTCTGATTGACCAGCTTCCAGAACAGCAATCTTATCTTCAAGATCTGGATGTTTTTTCTTGATCTCAGATGAAGAAGGTGGAACAGTTTCTGAAGCTTGAACATAGTCAATTTCCATAAGGGCTTTGGAGCTAGGAGCAGTAGAGCCAGAAGGATGTTCTATCAGAGTCATAGCCAGGGGGTTGTCTTCAGATGCAGATTCAGAATTCTCTTCTGATGATGAAGGAGCATCTGTAAGAAGTAATGGTCCAGATCTCTTAACAGTCCAGAACAAACTTCTAGCAGCTTCAGCAAATCTGAGCTTCGCATCATCAAAACATACGTTCTTCAGATTTAATGCTACAGTGTTGAATCTGTTTATGAAGCCATTCCAAATGGCATCAGATTCCTTTGCATCCATTGTTGATGAGCATTTCCTCTGTACAGAACCTAAATACATCTGTATTTCTTGCAAAAAACTTGTAAATAAATGATCAACATTCAGTCTAGGTCTTGGGTTTAACAGATTTTCCAAGGTTATTGGCTTTGGTTGGGGAGTAGGTGAAAAGATGGATTTATGAATGGAGATCAGAGGAGGAGGATAGTAGGGTATGAATGGAATTTCAGATGATTTGTCAGGTTTTGATCTGGATAAAGCATTCAACAGATTTGGTTTTTCTCTAGTTTGATAGGAAACCACATCAAATGGTTTATCAGAGTAAGGTTTGAAAGCAGATTTAGCAGGTTTATCAGACTTTGCAGATATAGCAGAGGATGGTCTTGGATCTGATGAAGGTACTGCTGACATTGTTTTGATATATGTTTGAAGCACAAATGGTAAAATGATGGTAAGTTTGGGTTTGAGAGGAGTGATAATGTCAGAGGGTTCAATTCTGGTGTAGAAATTCTTCAAGGTGAAACCAGAAGGAAGTTTGTTAGAAGAAGATAGTTTGCACGAAGCAGAAGGTACATGCTCAGATGTTCTTGGCTCGGGTGCAGGGGTAGGATTGGGAATGGTAATTTCAGAAGATGGTTTAGGTGTTGGAATTGGATCTGGAATAATAATTTCAGAAGAAACAAGGGGTTCTGGTTGGTTTACTTCAGAATTTCTGTGAGAGGGGGATACTAGAAAATCTGGGTGTATATCAGATTCTGATGAATTGGATGATGTGGTTGGAGTGTAAGAGGTAGAGGACACTTCAAAAACAGTTTTGAGAGGTGTAATGTTTAGAACCTCTGTCTCAGGAATATGGGTTTCAGATGGGTTAGCTGTTTCTGATGGATTTTCAGAGGGTTTGGATGGTGGTGCAATTGTAGGTGGTTCTGATGTAATAGGATCAGATGTAACTTTTGCAGATCCAGTAGGTCCAGATGTGGTTGATGGTGGTTTTTCTGATTGTGGTTGTGGTTGTTTTTCTTGTTGTTGTGGTTGTGGTTCAGATTGTTTTTGTTGTTGATGTTCAGATTCTTTTTCTTGTTGTGGTTCAGATTGTTTTTCTGGTTGTTTTGGTTGTTGTTCAGATTGTTCTGTAGGTTTTTCTGTTTGTTGTTGTTGGTTTTGGTGCAGATGATTGTGTAGTAGAAGGTTTTACAGGTGAGATGGAATTAGGATTAGATGATTTTTGTGGGGATGGAACAGAAATATGAGGTGGAGCAGGAACATATTGTTTTTGGGTAGAAGGTGGTTTTGGAATAGACTTAAATATTGAATCATTTACAACAATATTATTTACAAAAGATACAGAAGATTTGGTACCTTTAATCTTGATACGTTTTGCAGGAATAGAAGGAGTGTCTCCAGATTCTTTCCTCTTTAATAGCTTCTTAGGCTTCTCAGCAACTTTGGGCTTCTTCTGAACAGGCGCAGCTTCTGATTGACTTCTTTTTCTTGTGATTTCTTCTCCTCCAACAGGCAATGGTTCCCTTGATCTTTTTATAATATCTACAGGAATGGGTGTTCCATCTGCCTTGCAAGCATCAATATATCTCACTATTATTTCCCTTGGTTCTTCAGCATAGAACAGAGGGTAGTCATCTACTGGGATTCTCTTCTAACTAAGTTCATAAATATTCAGCTTCTTGGGTGCAGATGTGAGTTCCTCTACAACTTTTAGTCTCTAAAGACTCTTTGCATTCAGAGGTTTTCCAAGAATGAATTCAAGTTAATCTGTGACTCCAGCAGCATATAGAGCAGTCACCAGTCCATTTTCTGTCAGAAAATCTGAAATTAACCTTCCAAAAGGAATCCATGTTCTGATCTTCTGACCTTTTTCTTTCACAGATTCTCTGGAGGCATTTATATGATTCCATAAGTGCATAAATAGAATGTAGGGAAGATCTACCTTGGTGCTCTGACTTAAGCAATACATAAAGTAGAGTTGTTCATTATTCACGTAATCTGGAGAGTTTGTAGATTTTCTGTGATGAATGCATCCCATGAAATTTTTTGCCCAGATCTTGTAGTCAGGCTTCAGATCTTTGAATTTATTAGAGGCCTGTCCAGCAGTCATCACTTCCTCATATACTTCTTCCATATCTACACGCCCAGCTGGCAGGTGAGATACTCCATCTGTCTCCTCATATCCAATGAGTTTCCTGATCAGATCTTCTGTGATGATTATCTCTTTACCCAGAACAGAAGACAAGATAAACTTAGGGTATACAGAAGCATGTATCCAGAATTCTTTTACCAGAAGGGGGTAGACTGGTCCAAAAAGTCTGTCAAAGTATTTTACCCATCCTTGAGCATCAATTATGGAGCGAAACTCAAACCCATTTTCAGCCAGTGAATCAAATTCCACCATTGATTCACAGAGAACTTCCAGTTTGTCAAAAGGTGTTAACAAAGTTCTCTTTGGTGTCGTATATGGAGTCACACCCATATTTGCAGAAGTAACTGCAACCATGGTTGATTGAAACTGTGCAGCAGTGGATGATGAAGTTGCCATTGAAGATGAGTTTGTCAAACGCTTAGGATTTTTGTGAAGAGAGAAAAGAAGACAGAAATGCATAAACGTTTTGAGATGTGAAAAGTGTGAAAATGGTGAGAAATGAGATATTTATAGTAAACACTTAGGCATACAAATAGTCAGATAATGGCACGTTCACACAAAGCATTTAATGAAAAAGAATAAAAATCATTTCAAGCATTAATTGATTCAGACAAATTGGGGGGAAAATCAAGATTTTCACTATTCAAACTTCACCTCAAACGTCTCTTCAGTAGTGAACACGCCACCTTTGCAGATTCAGAGTGACACGTGTTTGCTTGCATGTGCTTCTGAATTCTCTTGAGAAATGAAACGTTAATCAACGTTCAGATCCTCTGAGTATTGTTAGTTTAGAGTTTCACAAAATTTTTTAAGGAAATGAATAAGTAATCAGAAGAAATACTTCAGAGCATTAAGCATTTTTGCATCTGTAAAATTTGCTTTTGACAAATATTATTCTGGACAAAAATCCATACCAATATTTTTCAGAATAAATTTGAATCTATCTTCAACAAGGGGTTTTGTGAAAATATCTGCCCATTGATGATTTGTATCAAAAAATGCTAAATTTATAATTCCCTTCTGAACATAGTCTCTGATGAAATGATGCTTAATTTCTATATGTTTTGCCTTAGAATGTAAAATGGGGGGTTTTTAGACAAACATATAGCAGAAGTATTATCACAGAATATAGAAATGTTACTTTCAAATATCTGATAGTCTTCTAGCTGACTTTTCATCCAGAGCATCTGCGTGCTACATCCAGCAGCAACAATATATTCTGCCTCTATGGTTGATAGTGTAATTGTGGGTTGCTTCTTGTTGTACCAAGAGATTAGATTTCTTCCTAGAAATTGACAACTTCCAGAAGTACTTTTTCTTTCCACTCTGTCTCCAGCGTAGTCAGCATCATAGAATCCAACTAATTTGAAATCATCAGATTTTCTGTAACACAAACCCACATTAGAAGTACCTTTCAGATACCTTAGAATCCTCTTGACAGTTGTCAAGTGTGATTCTCTAGGATCTGATTAGAATCTAGCACACAAGCATACACTGAACAATATGTCAGGTCTAGAAGCAGTTAAGTAAAGAAGAGATCCTATCATACCTCTGTAGAGTTTCTGATCTACTTTCTTACTTACCTCTTCCTTGCCTAGTGAACTAGTTGGATGCATGGGAGTCTTTGCCAGCTTACTATCAGTCATGTTAAATTTCTTCAGAAGTTCTTTAACATATTTGGTCTGATGTACGTAAGTGCACTCTGGAGTTTGGTTGACTTGAATTCCCAGAAAGAATCTCAATTCTCCCATCATGCTCATTTCAAATTCTGCCTGCATACATTGAGCAAACTCCTTTCCCAGCAAAGTATTGGTAGATCCAAATATGATATCATCCACATAAATTTGACAAATTAGAAGATCTTTCTTAAATGATTTACAAAAGAGTGTTGTGTCCACTTTGCCTCTGATGAAATTTTTCTCCAGAAGAAAATTGCTCAATCTCTCATACCAAGCTCTAAGAGCTTGTTTTAAACCATACAGAGATTTCTTTAGTTTGAAAACATGATCTGGAAATTTTTCACTCTCAAAACCAGGAAGCTGGTGGACACAAACTTCTTCTTCTATAATACCATTTAGAAAGGCACTTTTAACATCCATCTGATACAGAGTGATGTTATTTTGTGCAGCAAATGAAATAAGAAGGCGTATAGATTCTAACCTTGCCACTGGAGCATAAGTTTCAGTATAATCAATACCTTCTTGTTGAATGTATCCTTGAGCAACAAGCCTTGCCTTATTTCTTTCAACTTCTCCTTTCTTATTAAGCTTATTTCTGAAGACCCATTTAGTTCCAATTATATTGAATCCTTTTTGTCTTTGAACTAAATCCCACACATCATTTCTGGTGAATTGATTTAGCTCTTCTTGCATGGCAATAATCCAATCATTGTCTTGCAGAGCTTCATCTACAGAAGTTGGTTCAATTACTGACACCAGTCCAAATAATGATGCTTCAGATGATCTAAGAAAGGATCTTGTTCTGATAGGGCCATCCTTCTTTCCAATAATAACATTCTCTGGATGAGAAGCTTTGATTCTGGAAGATGATCCTCTAACAGTTGATTCTTCATAAATGTTTAAATTGTTCATCTGAGAAGTTAAAGGAATTGCATTTGGCGTTGCTTCTGGTTCCTTCACTTGAGCTTTGTCTGCCTCTGAGCTTTCAGAGTCTGTGAAGACTACTTCTCTATCTGCAGAGTTTTCAGACTGCTTTGGCTTTTTAATGCCAAGCTTATCATCAAATCTAACATGAATAGATTCTTCCACAATCTGTGTCTCAGTATTGTATACTCTGTAGCCTTTAGAGCGTTCAGAATATCCAAGCATGAAACACTTCATTTCCAATGGTGCCAGATCCAATGATCTTGCCCTTCTGATTCCCTCTAAATTTCACATCACCTCCAGATCTAAGCTCCAGACTTTTGAACATAGACTTTTCTCCTGTCATGTGTCGCGAGCATCCAGAGTCCAGGTACCATGATTGACGTCCTGACCTTGCTGCTAAGAACATCTGCAACAAGAATTATTTTACTTTTAGGTACCCAGATCTTCTTGGGTCCATTAGGGTTAGTTGTTCTGAAGGTTTGTCTAAACTTCTATTTTTCAACATAAGGTTTATTCTGACTAGCCTTAGATTTAAACACATGAATATTCTTTTTAGAACGTGTTTGTTCAATATCATTCAAGTGACCAAATTTAAAGTGGGAATATAAAGGAGTTTTTTTGATGATAATTTTATCAACAGGTTTTGGATTTAAATCCTTTCTAGAGGAAGATTTATATCCAATTCCTTTTCTGTTATTTCTGCTAACTCCATAGATCATAGAAGCCATTTTGCTTCTGTCTATGCTTTTAGCAAGAAACTTTTGAAAGCTATAATCATATTTTTCCAAAATATTTTTGCATTCAGATTCAGTTTTAGAATCAGAGTTTTGTTGAGCTAATTCAGAATCATTTTTCAATTTTAAGTTCTTTTCATTTAGCTCAGCTACTTCTGATTTGAGAATATTATTCTCAGATACAAGATTGCTTTGACGCTTCTTGTATTTGAGCTTAATATTGTTATAGCTCTTCAGAACTTCTGATAACACTTTGATAAGTTCTTCTTTAGTGAGTTTAGCCATTACCTCTTCAGCGTCAGAGTTAGATTTAGAGTCAGATTCAGATTCTGAAGTTCCTTCCTCCTGATCTTCTATGTCTGCCATCAAAGCTACATTGGCACATTCCTCTTCTGACTCAGATTCAGATTCAGATGTATCTGAATCATCCCAGGTGGCCATTAGAACCTTTTTCTTCTTATCAAATTTTCTTTTAGGCTTTTCTTTCAGCACCTTTGGACATTCATTTTTGTAATGTCCAGGTTCTTTACATTCATAACAGACAACCTCCTTTCTGCCAGATCTTCTGTGTCCAGAAGACACTTTTCTTTGGTCAGGCTTCCTGAAGTTTCTGAACTTCTTTCCTTTATGCTTCCAGAGTTTGTTTATTCTTCTGGACAACATGGGTAGTTCATCTTCATCTTCAGATGAGGATTCTTCAGAGCTTTCCTCTATTACCTGCAATGCTTTAGCAGATTTATTAGATTTTAAAGCAATTGATTTACCTTTCTTTTGAGGTTCATCTTCCTCAAGTTCAATTTCATGACTTCTTAGTGAACTGATTAGTTCCTCCAAGGAGATCTTGTTTAGATCTTTAGCCATTTTTAGGGCAGTCACCATAGGTCTCCATCTGGTAGGTAAGCTTCTGATGATCTTTTTCACATGATCAGCAGTAGAGTATCCTTTATCCAGAACCTTTAGTCCAACTGTAAGCATTTGAAATCTGGAGAATATAGCTTCAACAGATTCAGAGTCTTCTATATTGAAGGCTTCATACTTCTGGATTAGAGCCAGAGCCTTTGTTTCCTTGACTAGAGAGTTTCCCTCATGAGTCATCTTTAAGGACTCAAACATGTCAAATGTAGTTTCTCTATTTGTGATCTTTTCATACTCAGTGTGAGATATTGCATTTAACAATATTGTTCTGGCCTTGTGGTGATTTCTAAATTCCTTCTTTTGGGCTTCTGTCATAGATTTTCTATCTACTTTCTTGCCATTCCCATTAGTGGGATGAACATATCCATCTATGACCAAATCCCATAAATCAGCATCATATCCAAGGAAAAAACTTTCAATCCTGTCTTTCAAATAATCAAATTTCTCCCCATCAAACATAAGGGGCTTTGTGCTGATTCTGTCCCTTTCTTCATATTTGTTGTTAATGTTAGACATAGTATTATCAGCCATAGTAACAACCAAATATATATCAAAGTTTTTTCTCACTGGATCTTTACTGTCACTGTGAAGTGGTAGCACACACAGAACCGGAGCTCTGATGCTAACTGAAGGTGAGAAAATACTTAGAAGGGGGGTTGAATAAGTATGAAGATAAAAACTTAGAAATAAAAACTCAAGTATTTTTATCTTGGTTCGTTGAACTCAACTACTCCAGTCCACCCTTCCTAGAGTGATTTGCCTTTCTCAATCAAGGACTTAATCCACTATTTAATCAACTGATTACAATAGTAAGCACTAAGAACAACTGTTCAAAGTCTTCTCAAGAACTACTGATCCTAACTGGATCTTCTTAAGGTTTTCTTACAATCAAATGTAATAACAAATACAAGTGTTTAAATTGCTTCTAATAAAGCTTTATCACAACTGTGATTTTTCACTTAATATTAAGAACAAAGAAATTAATTCTAGAAAGAATGTGAATTGTATGAAAGCTTTGGATATTGATTTCTTTTCAGATCAAACGTTAACTGAAGAAGATGGTTGAAGACTTGCTTTTATAGGCACATTGATCCAAGAGCACTTCATGTTTAGAAGAGTGTACCAAAAGGTCTGAGCCTTTTTGTCTTCACATCAAGTGACCTTTCCTAGAAGAAGAAAGCATAGAAAAATCCTTTTTGTCTGTGTTCTTCTGTCTAGCATAAATAAGGAAAGAGTCGTTTGGATATTCCAACGGATATAATCTTTGAATTCTTCTTCATCAGTTTTCAGCAAGAATCATCAGAGTCTAAATTGATCAGAGCCTTCTGATGTTGATCAGAGTTTTGCTGAATCAGAGTCTTTGCAGCAGGTATGCTTTTAGCGTGTATAAGTTCAGAGCATATTTGAGTCAGATCCTCAGTACTGGCAGCTTTAGTACTTTCAGAATCTTCTGTAGTAACTATGCTTGAAAACTCTTCATACAGAATTCATCTTTGGTTCAGATGCTTCTGACTTGCTTCAGATTCTTCTGGAGCTTCTGCTTCAGATCCTTCTGGAGCTTCTGCTTCAGATGCTTCTGGAGGCTACGCTCAGGATCTTCTGTTGGCAGCATTCAGAAACTTCTAATGGATGCATCTGGCGCTTCAGAGTCTAGTATATTTCTTATGTTCAGTTCTGATTTGCTTCTGGAGTGATAATTACTTTACTATCTGCAGTAAAAACTCTTAAGCAAATTTTAGAGTATATAATTCTTAATTACAAAATTTCATAATAGTTATCATCAAAACAAAGAGATATTATTAAGAACCAATCTGTGTTCTAACAGGTTACACCTACAGCAGCACTTTACAAAAGCACTTTCTTAGGGCCCCCCTTTAGCAGCGATTTACAAAAGCGCTTTCTTAGGGCATACATTTAGCAGCGCTTTTAATAAAGCGCTGTCGTAGGGCCCCCCTTTAGCAGCGCTTTTTAGAAAGCTCGGTTTAAGGTATGCTATTTTTTTCTTTTTTTTTCATGACTCTTTAGCAGCGCTTTTTCATAAAGCGTTGTCTTTTTATGCGCTGCCAAATGTCTTTTTTAGCGTAGTGACCCCCGCCACAAAAGCCTCAAGCACATGTTTCTTCCTCAAGTGGACCTGGTCACAATATGTGGACCTGGTCACAATATGACAATTAGACATATTATGCCTTTACATTTGCTCAGGAAATTACTCCCTTAACTAATCAAGATAACAACTTCCTCAAGGTTTAAAGTCGTAGGCATCATTTGACCACTCAGGTGCATCACATCATATTACTTATTACCCTTTAATGTTATAAAATGTTCAATCTTTTGATTATCTTAATGAGGTATTAGTTGGAAATGGACATAACTTAGCAGACAAGTCTATTGGTTTTCAAACTTTAGGTACAAAAATGTGTCAAATTTCATGCTAAAGTTGAATAGTCTCCTTCATGTTCCTAACATCATTAGAAATCTAATATCAGTCTCTAAATTTTCTGAAGATAACCATGTGTATTTTGAGTCTCATTATAACAAGTGTTATGTTAAATCACAAACATCTAGTTTGATGTTGCTTGAAGGGTTCCTTAATGAAAGTGGTTTGTACTACTTCATTAATCTAGCTTTAGAACCCTCTCATATCCAATAAACCAAAAATATATATATAATACAACTGGTAGCCTTAGGTCTGATAATGTTGTTTATGTTCTAACATATACTTTTGTACCTGGTCGTCTGTATTCAAGAGGAGCAGAGATGTAACAACAAACAAAAGGGGTGAGATAATACATTCATATATAGATAGTATGCATAAACAATAATGATAGATAAGCAACATGTTATCAGTCTCACAACTCATATCATCTACCAGAACAACATCGATAATGTAAACTCATACAAACAACCCAATTACCTCACACAATCAACTACTCATTCACATAAACTCATATAAGTAGTTAACTCAAACTCAATGCAGATATGTATACAATACTCGTCTCCTCAACTCTATTAATACTCGTCACAAACCTCTTTCTGAACCGAACTCATAACTCAATTTTATATGCATATGGTACCAAGAATTTTGGATGATCAAAGGTTTGTTACTGATTTACATCCTACCACAGTTCCCTCTCTAAACCAGGTTGCCTCAAGGTCCCCTCTCTGAACCGGGAAACTCTACAACTCATGAATGCATGTAATACAACTCAACTTTATTAATGTTCGTCATAGTCCCCTCTTTGAATTGGGTTCATCACATCACAACCATTACTCTTTCATGACCACTCACCACGAAACTCAACAATTCTCATTATCAATCAATTGAGCACAACTCAACATAAATTCAACTATTTCATACATAATCATTATCAATTCAATAAAATGCATCATTTCACATCAAACACAAACACATAATCTAAAATAGTACATGACAATATCGATTCATCGTTAAAATAGTACATTATTACAAAATTAACTTGAAAACAACTCAACTTTATGTTTTCACCCTCGTCGGGCGAGCGTTCGCTAGGCGAACTCTTTTCTCGCTGGGCGCGCATCTTAGAAAACAAATTTTCCTCACCATGAATATCATGTTGGGCAAGACATCACTCATTGGGAGAGCTCTCGTTGGGCGAGGTTCATCCTTGCTGGTCGAGATTTCTCAGACTGTAACCTAGAAAACTTAAAAATTCATCATTGGAATCCTATCAAAGCTCCAATTTCGGTTGCAATCGATCCCGAACGCATGAAATTCAATAAGACATGTTAATACAATATTAAAACATTGAAATAGGCACAAATTAACATATATTACATCAATTTAATTCAAAATCATCATTACCTTCAACAATTGCAACACAACTCGTAAGAACATCAGATTTCGTAATTCAATTAGATAGATTCACACAAAATTGACATGAAATTAGTACATGAAAATTAATATCAAAACACATGAATCATGAAAGAGTTCTAGAAAAACTCATCTCAAGCTCTAAGTCATTTAACCATGGTGAAAAGGAAAAAAAAACAAAGGAAGGTGGGGAACTCTTTCTATCCTTTTTGCCTAAGCACCCACACATGAACAGTTCTCCCTTACCTTAGGTTTGCAGAATCTCGAAGATTTGGTTATGGTGTTTCCTTTTAACTCTCCCTCTTCCAAACCCTTGCTTGCCTCTTCTATCAAAATTACTCTTATTTCACGTACTAGAAACTAAACCCCTTTTCTCCCAATTTTTCTATTTAAATAAAACAAATATATTTCAACTATTTATTTCTAATATTACTCATGACCCCATCATCTCTTGTTAATTACTCTCACACCCAAAATTTTACTAAACTTTTAATTTCTACCCAAACTCTATTTTTTATCAATTTAAATAAAATCAAATCAAATTGAATAAAAATCTCATTTTATTTCTAAAGGGTGTGTTCTCTCATCTTAGGTCATCTACCCCCAAACACATAAAATAAAATAATTCACCAACGCGTTACAAGTTTAATTAAAATAACATAGATTAATTAAATACGAAAAATAGGGTGGTGCATTTTGCATTGTTCCTCACGCTTACCAAATTTTCCCCCAAAATCACCCTACAATCATAACATTTCCCCCTCAAATCACCCTCACGCAGATCACCATATCACCCTCTAAATCTCGATTTATCACCTATAAAATGCACTCCTCACCCACTTAAAAAAAAAAATTCCTAACAATCTGCTCAATTCATCCCAATCCCTTACCAAAGCTCTTACAAAAAGCTCATCGATCTCTTCATTAGAACTTAGATGAGCTCGAGCTTGACCTTGTGCAACTTATAGCAAACAGAGAGAATAGAAGAAGAAAAAGATGAAGTGGAGGTTAAAACCAAGCAAAAGTATAAGGAAGAGCATAAAAATAATTACCTGAGGTAGCGGACTCGTCGAAGTTTCAGACTCTGGAGAGGCTATTTCCTTCGTTTTTCCTTTGCTTTCCTTGCTAGTTATGTTTGCTTTATCATTTTTGTTACTCCAATAACTGTAATCTGGTGTAATTGTGGCTAAATAACGAAAAAATTTAGGGTCTAGGATTTATTTTAGGAAAAGGTTATTAGTTTGATTTACTTTGTTTCTGTTAATTTGATTGTTATATTCGTGATTGGGACAAAAAATAAGGAAGGGCTTGTGTTAGGTTTTTTGTGTGAATGGGGTGAGTTTATGAAAATCTGAAAGAAGGAAATACAGACACTCATGATGTTCATCCATGTTCTTAAACCTCCATTGTGCCAGATCTAAAAATGTGGAAAAGTTTTTAGGAAATTTTGTTTAGACAGTGGTATGAAGAGAGAGAGAGAGAGAGAGAGAGAGAGAGAGAGAGAGAGAGAGAGAGAGAGAGAGAGAGAGAGAGAGAGAGAGAGAGAGAGAGAGAGAAAGTTATGATATGAGAGAGAGGAGAAATTGAAAAAATAAATCCCCACGTGAGCTCCTCACCAATTTGTTGGTCCACCTTCGTTTTCCACTTAGACACGTGGCACCATGATGGACTTTAGATGAACCTACTTTTGCTTTGACCAAGGGGACCCTCACCATAGTAAACTGTGTGCCCTCAAGCCTAACCATTAAATCCACCAAGCATCTGATCTAAGGCCCCAAGGTTGAGTAAACCTTTGTTGACTCCCTGGGCCATCCTTATGTTTACTCTGAAAGTTGGTAAACAACCGTTAGTCTCTTATTGAAGGTTACGTGCAGGACTGACATGGTGAAAACCAAATCAGTGTATATTTTCACTTTTTTGTTGTTGAATGAGATAACTCAATATATATATATATATATATATATATATATATATATATATATATATATATATATATATATATATATATATATATATATATATATATATATATATATATATATATATATATATATATATATATATATATATATATATATATATATATATATATATATATATATATATATATATATATATATATATATATATATATATATATATATATATATATATATATATATATATATATATATATATATATATATATATATATATATATATATATATATATATATATATATATATATATATATATATATATATATATGCAAAGCTATAACCACATAACCAATATAACAGACACTTTGAGTGATAAACATAACAGAAAAATAATGTGAAACGAGCGAACAATTGACCTAAAAATAAGGGGGGTCGACCTGATCTCTCTCGAATTCAGAATTATACAGAAAAACGCTCTTTGCGTCGACCGGAACAGGTCCATGCATCAACACAAAGCAACCCAATTTTGAAAAATACAAATGAACACAGTATGAGTCGACCGGAGGGTCGACGCGAGCTCTCCTGAGAGCAAATCACAAAAATTCACTTCTACATGAGTCGACCTAAGTAAGCTTTGAGTCGACTCAAAGATTCAAAATTTGCAAAAATGTTGATTTTGATATGTTAAGTTATTTCTAAGTGTTCCTAATGCATATTTGACTCAACTAACATGATCAAACTCACATAGAATGCATATAATGCTTTTTCTATATGAACTAAGACATATTTTTGATAAATGCTTGACACTAAATAAATAACGGATGCATATGTGACTCGATGATACCATCCAAAGAACATGTTTGTAATTATATATGTTTTGACATCATTAAAACAAGTATAATCAAGTATTGAGACACTTTGCTCTCACATATGGTGCTAAAAACTTTCTTATAGTTTCACGTAAAAAAGTGAAGGATTTTGACTTGGTCGAAATCTTTAAGAAAAAGTAATGTGAAAGTAAATTGTTTGGTAATGTAAGTGTTTGCGACAATGTTTAAAGGCTGAACTTTGTAAAAGAAAATGTAAAGTGACAATTACATTAAAAGAGGAATGAAAGCAAATTTTCAAAGAAAATAAAATGAAGTAAAAACTTTGCATTTGAATAGATATGGTGTTTCAAGTTCCATACATTTACTCAATGAAACTCGTTTCTCTCCATCTTGGGTACTTTGAGTCTTTCTGAGTTTTTTGTAGTGAAATTTGCTAGATCCATGGTTTTAGGATTGACAATCATTTTTCTAAAACATGATTCACAACAAGTTGTTGTGTGAAATGTTCTAACATGCTGCTCAATTCACATTGAAGGCAAATGTTCTGACAGATGTTGTGATATGTTGTACCAGAACATCAGTACAAGTTGTTTTATTCTTGACATATTTGATTTGATTTTGCGAGAGTTCGTTTGGATATATCTCACTTATTTTTGCAGGTCAAGAATATTTAATCTATAATATTTGATTTGATCTCCAACTGTTCATAAGTTTCTAAAATTGGATGTTGAGACAATTTAGGAAACTTGATGATTTGTTCCAAGATTTAAGGATATTTTTTCCGCACAATTGATGCAACCCTTAGCGTGTGGATTAAGAAACATCTGGGTGAAGATTCTGAAGCCCATGGATTGCTAAGGTGTATATAAATAGAAACCTGAACCTAATGTAATTTGCCTTTCATAATTTTGTAAAATTAGGGGAAGTGTAAAGTATTAGGTTTTGAGAGTCTGTTTAGGTTTTTCATTGTAAGTCACCCTTGTATCTTTTGATACATCGAGGTAGACTGATTGTATGTTGTTTATTATTCACTCATGAGCTCTTAATCACGAGTGTATTGTTCTTAGTTTAAAGCTTTTAATCAAAACTAAGTATTGTAGTTGGAAAAGTGTTCTTCTGTTATGGTCTCTTGTGGTATTGTCATTGGTTTGTGACTGTTAGAAAGTGAAAGGGGAATCTCATATCTATAGGGTTTCTAGATAAAAGTTGCACAAGGTAGTGATTAGGTGATAAGTTGTAAATGGAGGAGTTTAGCTTTGATCTAATGTTGTCATAGTGAATTTCCTTCCTGGCTTGGAAGCCCCCAGATGCAGGTGAGTTGCATCGAACTTGGTTAACAATTGATTGTGTTATTTATTCTTCTGCAGTTTACCATATGCATTTAGAACAATAGCAACAACTTAAATAATAATAGTAACTTCATTAAGAAAGTATTACAATCCAGATTGCTAACTTAATCATCTTACACCATTAAAACAAACAACATAAAACATAATCACCTTGAACTTGTTTCATAAATGTTGTCCCAACAAATGCAAACAACATAACAAATAACAACATATAATTTTTCTTCAACATCTTCACTTTCGTCTTCAATTCTTCCTATTTTACTTTGTACGAATTAACCATCTCATTCTCTTCATTCAAGTTCTTTAATAATGTAGAGATTAACTCTTTTGCCCTAAGATTCATCTCATCATCCAACCAAACAAAGTGACTGCATTTTTTATAACATTGAATTTGTAAACATCAATGGAGATGAAGATGAATAAATATCGAACCATATCCAGAACATTAATTTGCATAAACTTATACATATCTTATGCATCCCACATCCATAGAGACCATGACCTGTGTTCGCATCCTTCAATATTGTCATCAATAGAGCATTCAAACCACACTTGCATGTTGATCTGGCCTGATTAGAAGGGGACCAAGGACTTGCCACACGCCGTTGATCTGCTGCCTGTTCACCAGTGTTGAAAAGGAGATGGGGGTGTACCTGCAAGACACTTTGATGCCAAAGTAAGTGTTTGGACAGAGTGACAACAAATACAGAAAAGGGTAAGAATAAAATACCTGACTCTCTAGTGAAAAAGGGTATTTATAGAGAGACTCCAGCACATGGCCAACGGTCATTTGAGTTGGGCTGGATGGCCAGGCCTAACCCAAGTGACTGTTAGGGCTTACGTGGCGTAGTGAAGACCAGGACGTGGTCTTCACCCTAGTTCAATTGTCCCGTGATCTCTGGAAAGTGGGTTTGATCTGCTCTTTCGGAGGTGGTTGGTGACGTGTCCCCGCAGAGGGGAGCACGTGGAGAACGTGTGTATGACACGTTGTTTTGCTCAACCAGGGAGAAGGTTCTGCTCGCAGAAGGGCCATTGTCTACCTGACGGGAGACATGTGCTCGACGGATGTAGCCCAAGATGGATTAGGCCTGACTGAATATCATTGGGTTGGGCCTGCCCGGTCAAGCCAGGGCCTAGGCCAGAACAGGAGCCCCCCAAGTTGTAGCTCTGAGAGAGGGAGCGAGGACTTGATGATGTCGTATCGGGGAGGAGAGGTTAGCACGAGGAGAGAATCCACCGGCCCGTACTCCGCGGAGACGCGTGCATGTGAGTCCTTCCTCGTCATCAGGTGTCCGGGGGTTGAGAACACGTGTTGCCAGGGAGATGTGAAGGAACACGATTATCAGCCTTCGACATGTGTCATGCATTGGATGGCCATGGGGGAGGATACCCTGGGGTACTCGAGTGCCTAATGACGCTTCGAGTCCCGTGCTGGGGTATAAGTAGGTGAGTCCCCGTCCATTTTTCACTTTCGCCTTACTTTCAACCACGAGGATCTACTGCTCCACTTCCGTTGGATATCTCTACCGTGACTGTCGTTGCATATTCCGTCGTTAACCGTAATCTAGTAAGTTTTTCTTCTCCTTTCTCTTGTTTTCTTGTTTGTTTTGGAACTGGGGTCGGGGCGTGTTGAATGCCCCAAGGAGAGAGGTGCGCCTTCGCCGTTGTATGCGGTGTTTCTTAGGGCTGTTAGATGAAGGCACCGAGGATGCGCGAAGGAACGGTTGAAGCTCCCGGGGACAAATGCTTATTTTGATGAATGCCCCGGGGAGAGACGATAGGTGGGTTGAACGTCCCGGGGTGAGTGCGTAGCTTAGGCGAATAGGTGTCGCAGGGGCTGTCCTCGTCGCCCTTTCACTTGACTTGCGGTGGAAGGGTGAATTTGATCTTTGTCATCGAATTCACCGTTACCTTCTGCTTTTCAGGTGTTCATGTCTTTGTGGATCCCGGAGATTATGGTTGCGGATGAAGCGACGGGTGTTTCCCTTGCCGATTAACGGGTCCATTCTATTGAGGAGTAGGTGGCCGATGAGTCTCTATCCACGCCCTCGTATTTTGCTTGCGATCCGGTAGGAGCTTACGCCACCGTGGAGGATAGGGGCGTAGATGATCCCTAGAACTGGCAGGTCTATCGGCCTCGAGAACACCACCGCATATGCTCGAAGTATGGGAGGATGCGGTTCCCTATGTATGAGTTCTACTTTCGGGAGGCCAGGCTCAGATTGTCGTTTTCGGACTTTCACCTAAGACTCTTCGACTGGTTGCGGTTGGCCCCCTCGCAGTTGCATCCGAACGCTGTAGCCTTTGTGCGAGCGTTCGAGATCGTCTGCCATTTTCTGGAGGTCGGGGCCATGTTGCCGCTGTTCTTCCGCCTCTTCCATCTGCAGCGGCAGACGGTGAACGGTCGGTATAGATGGGTTTCGTTCAAACAAAAGACTAAGCTTTTTAAGATGTACATGGACTCTGTTCGAGATTTAAAGGGGCGCTTCTTCGTCGTCAGTCCGATCACTGTCGCAGGGGTTGATTCATTGTACCAGGAAGGGGAGCGGATAGTAAATGGCCGGAGGGAAGCCGTCATGTTGCCGAAAGTGCTCGTGGAGTGGACTGACGAGCATTTTTCCAAGGGGACCGATCGGTACATCGTGTGCGCGGGGTTCCTCAACGATGAGGACATGGCCGACTACTTGAAGATAGTTGTGTTCGTGCGCATCCTGCCCCTGTTGAATCTAGTGACACCTGATGGTCGGTACATCCTCGACAGTCAGGGGAATATCCGCCAGAAAGCGAGGCTGATCAATACGAAGGCCCTGCTCGAGTGTTCCTCGGAGGAGGAGGCCCTTAGCTATTTAGGTGGTGGCTGATCAGTGCATCTTTATGCATATTCTCCTATATTTTTACTTAGGCATTTATTTGCTTTATTTTGATTATTTTTATGTTTTATTATGTTTTTACATTTTATTTTATTTTTGGTTTAATTTGATTTTCGCACTTTATTTTTCAGCTTTAGTAGTCTGCACGGAAACGATCATAACTGGAGTTCCGAGAATCCGTTTGAGGCGTTCTAAAAATCGCCGGAAAGTTAAGAGATAGAGATACAACTTTCGTGTTGGAGTCAAAGTCAGATTCGAAACATAGTTTCCCAGAATATTCGTTGAAGTTGCAACATTAGGATATTGTTTTAGTTTTGGGTCATGTTTTGGGTCTGGGTTATGTTTTCGACCCAGTTGGGTTATGAACCAGTTGGGTTATGAATTTCATTTAAAAAGAACCTCGTTTTAATGTTCACATTATATATTATTCACACAAAAAAATTGAAGAGAGATTTGAGAAGAACTCATGGAAAACTAATACCTCCGGGCAAATCCTGCTGTGTACGGTTTCAACACTTTGAGGTTATTATAATATCAATTTAAATCCGATTCCTTTCAATCCTTTTCTATAAAGTCATTTTCTTAATTTGATTGCAATTGTTTGCTTAATTCAATTGTTGTTCATAGGATAGAATTGATTAAATTCGATTGTATGCATGTTCCTAAATTTAATTGCGTGTTATCGTTTGCTTAATTCGTTAATTCGTCATATTCTTAACCGTTTGCTTAATTCGGTAAACAGGAACATAATTCATTTGATGTTGGTAAGCGCTTGTCTGATTAATATCATAATCGAATAGGATTGGAGCCGTTTAAGGATTGATGTTATAATAGCCGATGATAAGTCGGAACCCGAATCAGTAGGATTAGCTGTTTTAGCTTATTTTAATAAATTTTTTTATAATCACTTATTTTAAGTATTTTTTCTCTTAATCAAAATTCAAACCCCCATAAACTGTTACTTTATTGGTCAATCACTACAAGAATCCTTGCGATACGATATTCCGAGTTACTGTCGTTGTACTACGTTTTCACAAAAAAACACTCATTTTGATCTGCGCGCGACAGCGAATCAAATCGACGCTGTTGCCGGGGATTCTTGTCGATTTAGCCAATAGTCTAGTTTTAGGTTTTGTTTGTTTTCATTTTCTGTATTTTTGTGTATTTTCTTGCGTTTTTGCGTCCAGCCGTTCCGTTTCGCCCGTTTCTCGTCAGACCTAGTAAAAAAATCAGGTTTTGGGCAAATCGTCTTCTTTTTGAGATCAGTTTCGTGAACTTGAAGCAGAAAAATCATGCGATCAAAATTCCTTAACTCTAAAAGATTTAAAGGAGTTGTCCCCTCGAATCGCCAAATTCATCATTTTTCTGTTTTTAATGAATTTTTTACTGTTTTCATAGAGTCGAAAAAAATCAAAAAAATTCTTAAAATTATATTTTTAAGTCATTAGATTAATTTCAGTGTCAGTTTATTTTTCTGAGTTTTTTTGATCGATTCCCTTCTTTGTATTTGTTTTTGACTATCCGAGTCTAACTATCTGCATAACTTGTTTGCTTCGTACACTGAACTTGATTTTGAAATGGCTGATAATAGAACCTTAAGGCAATTAGCTGCTCCTGATATGAATTATAATACTTTATGTATGGAATATCCTGCTGTTAATGTACCTTTCAAATTGGAATCTGGTTTAATAAACTTGTTGCCAAGATTTAATGGTCTTGCAGGTGAGGATCCGAATAAGCATATGAAAGAATTCCAAATTATGTGCTTTAAACCTTCTGAACCTTCACTAGAGGACCTTGTCAAGCAAATGGCTATAAATGATCTTCAATTTCAGCAACAAACAGATTCAAGTCTTCAGGCTTTGCAGACACAGATTGAACAACTTGCCACTATAGTGAATGCCATGCAACAAACTCAAGAATCAAACCAACCACCTGCCCAAACAGTAGTGAATCTAAAAGAGTTTCCTTCTAATTTAGTTGATGATACTTATTCTAAATTGTATTTTGATTTTCCATCATTAGCAGATTTTGATGATACTTACTCTTGTGATTCATGTACCGACACTAACATTTGCTCTGTTTGTGCTGAGATTAATGTTGTCGTACAGGGTGATATTTTTCATGCAGATGAAGTTGTTTATGTAGATAAAACTCTTAACATCACGGCTGCCCCAACCTCACCATCCATTGAACAACCTCCTCCCTCGGAGCTTAAACCACTTCATAACAATCTGAATTATGCTTATTTAGATACGGATAAAAAGCTTCCAGTTATAATTTCTTGTGACCTTGATTCTTATAAAGAAAATAAACTTTTTCAGGTTTTGAAGAAACATAAGAAGAGACTTGGATGAACCTCGATTAAAGAGAGAAGAAAAGTAGTGAGACAACCCTTTAATCCTTTGTTCTCTGATGTTGTGGAAAAGGATATCACATTTATGTGCCCATTCGACACTTTTATTTATCGAAGATTCTTATTTGATCCTGGGATAAAAGGCGAAGGCACTAATACAAAAAGGGTTATGCCACGTAAGTACCAGAACCCCAAACAAAAAGGATCAGAGTCACTAACCGGTTGCCTTGCTATAAGTGTGTGGAGATAACGGGCTTAATGTGATTGCGCCTGAATGAAAAAGAGCAAAAAGGAGGATGAGTAAGTTAGGCTTTAACATAATAACATGATTTGAGTTGATTTCTGTATCCAGAAGGCTTATGTCTGCAAAATTGTGGATTAGTGTTCCTATGATATCCTTAGTGTGTAAAATTAGTACCTATCAATGCAAACTTAACCGAAGAAGACTTTTAGCCTAGAATGAGTAACTGTTGATGTGTTTGTGCTTTCTTTGTTTTGTTTTATTTTAATTTTGCTCGGAGTGCAAAAGTTCAAGTCTGGGGGAATTTGATCAGTGCATCTTTATGCATATTCTCCTATATTTTTACTTAGGCATTTCTTTACTTTATTTTGATTATTTTTATGTTTTATTATGTTTTTACATTTTATTTTATTTTTGGTTTAATTTGATTTTCGCATTTTATTTTTCAGCTTTAGCAGCCTGCACGGAAACGATCATAACTGGAGTTCCGGGAATCCGTTTGAGGCGTTCTAAAAATCACCGAAAAGTTAAGAGATAGAGCTACAACTTTCATGTTGGATTCAATGTCAGATTCGGAACATAGTTTCCCAGAATATTCGTTGAAGTTGCAGCATTAGGATATTGTTTTAGTTTTGGGTCATGTTTTGGGTCTGGGTTATGTTTTCGACTCAATTGGGTTATGAATTTGATTTAAAAAGAACCTCGTTTTACTGTTCATATTATATACTATTCACGAAAAAAATTGAAGAGAGATTTAAGAAGAACTCATGGAAAACTAATACCTCCGAGCAAATCCTGCTGTGTACGGTTTCAACACTTTGAGGTTATTATAATATCAATTTAAATCTGATTCCTTTCAATCCTTTTCTATGAAGTCATTTGCTTAATTTGATTGCAATTGTTTGCTTAATTCAATTGTTGTTCATAGGATAGAATTGATTAAATTCGATTGTATGCATGTTCCTAAATTTAATTGCGTGTTATCTTTTGCTTAATTTGTTAATTCGTCATATTCTTAACCGTTTGCTTAATTCAGTAAACAAGAACATAATTCATTTGATGTTGGTAAGCGCTTGTATGATTAATATCATAATCGAATAGGATTGGAGCCATTTAGGGATTGATGTTATAATAGCCGATGATAAGTCGGAACCTGAATCAGTAGGATTGGCCGTTTTAGCTTATTTTAATAAATTTTTTTTATAATCACTTATTTTAAGTATTTTCTTCTCTTAATCAAAATTCAAACCCCCATAAACTGTTACTTTATTGGTCAATCACTACAAGAATCCTTGCGATATGATATTCCGAGTTACTGTCGCTGTACTTCTCATTTTTCATCTGTTACTGACTTATTTCTTTCGTTTGCAGGGAGCATGTCTTCTGTCGAGGAGAGGGTGAAGAAGTTGCATGCGTCGAGGCCCGTTGCTGTTGCGAAGACACGGTTAAGTCAGGTAGCTGATGGTGACCAGGGCGGCAAGGGTTCTTCCTCGTCTCCCCAGGGCAGCGATTCCCCCACGTCTCAGGGACCCCAGAAGAGGCCAAGGGTTCAGCAGACAGAGAGCGTGGTCGACTTGATGGTTGGCTCCACTGAGGAGGGTTTCACAATCCCTCCCTGCCATCAGCATCCCGGTTAATTCCACTAGGCAAGGTCGCATAACATCCCGGCTAGGGAAGTGAAGATGGTACTTGGTACGGACCGGGCTTCTCGTCAACAAGTTTTGACGGAGGACTTGGCCGCTTTGATGCGGATTTTCACCACTGCTATGGTCCTGAGTGATGAGAGTTGCTCGGTTGCCGAGATGTCCAAGCTACAAAGGGACCTCACCTTCGCGCAGTCGCGCTTAAATAAACTTACCGAGGAGCTGGAGAAGAGCAAGGGGGAGGTTGTCGACCAACGCAAGAGGGGGGACAGTGCCGAGGAGAAGTTGGGGGCCCCTGAAGAGGAGGTGCGAGCACTGAAGGCTCGCCTAGGGAAGCTGGAGAGTGCCCTCCGTCCTGCCGAGGACGAGACCGAAGAGGACAAGCAGATGGTCACTTGAGCAGACTTGCTCGCTAGGATCCGGGTGTTGGAGAGCGACTACTTGGAGGCATTCGTGGTTGGTTTTAACGGTGCAGTCACACAGCTCAAGGTGGTTAACCTTGACGTCGCCCTGGTCGAGGATGGAATTGGGCCTTTCCACGAGATTGTCGATGGACGGGTGGTTGACCCCAGTCTTGAGGATGCTGGCCACGACGCTCGCCCTGACGAGCCTGAAGTGGAGGAGGAGGAAGATGCGTAGATTAGTTTTGGGCCTGCGTGCCCGTGGATTTTGGGCCTGCGTGCCGAATATTTTGTGTTTTTTCTAAGTGTTTTCTTTGTTGGGCATGCGTTCCCTTTTTGGTGTTGTAACCCTGACTACTGGGTTGGTGCCCGTTTTTATATGGCAGAATTTATGAATTTTGTTTAAGTGTGCGTTTTGTTTTGTTTTTGCATGGTGTTATGCTCATTTTACTTATGCACTTTGTATGCTCGAATTGTATGTTTGTATGTTTAAAATGCATGTTTGTCATGCCTTCGGGCCTGTTCGGGGTTGGTAGCTCGACGATATTTGTTTCCGGTAGTGAGGAGAACTGGGTGGTCAACCGGTTTGATTTCCCGGTCTATCCGAGGGTAGTTTATCCCCGCGGCGTGGACGTCCCATCGCGAGCTGGGTGTCCTGCCGATTTTGGTACAACGACAGGGAGGCCCGGTTGAGGTATTCTCCGTTGAGAAGAGCCTTCTGCCTGCGCACACAAAGGTAGGGCTTGCTATTTTGTTGGTCCCTAGGAGATGCGAGGAGGTGTGGTGGTACCATATCGCCCCCCTGTGGTCGCGGCGCCCGGGCGTCGCAAGCAGCGCTTAACTGTAGTACCTTTTCAGCTTCTTAGTGTTCCATGGTCGAGCTAGTTGATCCCCGTTTAGGTTTTCGAGGTAGTAGGCCCCGTGCTACGTCTTGTTGCGAACACGATATGCGCCTTCCCAATTCGCGGCTAGTTTGCCCTTGTGAGAGTCCTTCTGGTTTCTTCGCAGGACTAAGTCGCCGATCTAAAACTCGCGTTTTAGGACCCTACTATCGTACCGAAGTGCTACTTGTTGTTTAATCCTGGCTTCGCGGAGAGCTGCCCCCGACCGAATTTCTTAGACCAGGTCGAGTTCTTCTCAGAGGGCTTCATCGGTGGCTTCGGCTTCGAGGGGTGCCTCAGTCCGTCTGGACGGCTCCCGGATCTCGACTGGGATCACCGCCTCGGTTCCGTAGGTGAGGCGGAATGGTGTTTCCCCCATGGTTGAGTGGAGCGTGGTTCGGTATGCCCATAGTACACTATGGAGTTCCTCGACCCATGCTCTCTTGGTGTCGCCGAGTCTTCGTTTTAGTCCTCTGAGGACCACTCTGTTTGCGGACTCGGCTTGGCCGTTTGCCTGAGGATGTTCGACCGAGGTGAAGTGATGTTTGGTCCCGAGTTTGGTGACGAAATCCCAAAAAATTTTGTCGGTGAACTGCGTACCGTTGTCGGTGACGATGGCGAGTGGGACACCGAATCTTGCGAGGATGTTCCTTTTGTAGAATCCTAGTATGTTATGAGCCGTGATTTTGGTGAGGGCTTCGGCCTCGATCCATTTGGTGAAGTAGTCAACGCCCACGATCATGTATTTGTTATGATATGAGCCTAAGGTGAAGGGACCGAGGATATCCATCCCCCACCAGGCGAACGACTAAGGGGATGAGAGGGATTTGAGCTCGCCCGATGGGGCAAGGTGCATGTCCTCGTGTCATTGACATCTGTCGCATTTCTTGACGTGGTCCCTTGCGTCCTCCTGCACCGACGACCAGTAGTATCCTGCTCGTAGGGCCTTTCTCGCCAGGGACCGTCCCCCAAGGTGCTGCGCGTTGATGCCTTCGTGGATCTCTTCCAGAACGGTGGCAACCTGAGAGTTGTCGATGCATTTGAGGAGGGGAACCATGAAGCCTCTGCGATACAATTTGTCCTCGAGGAGGACGTACGAGCAGGACCTTCGTTTGATCGTGCTAGCTTCTTTGGGGTCGGCGGGGAGGCGACCTGTGCTGAGGTAGGCGTGCAAAGGCATCATCCAACAGTTGATGTCCCCTATGGTGTTGACGTTGAGCAGCGCTTTAGCCTTTTCCATGCTCGGCTGCGCTAGGATCTCTTGGATGACTGACTTGTGTCCACCCCTCTTTTTGGTGCTTGCCAGTTTTGAGAGAATATCTACTCGAGTGTTCTGCTCGCGCAGAACATGTTGAACCTCCGCGGAGTCAAAACTTTGCATTTTTCCTGTAATGAGGGCCAGGTACTCGGCCAGGTTATCATTTTTTGCCTGATACTCCCCCCGTACTTGTGAGGCGACCAACTGGGAGTCTGTGAAAATTCCTATTTCCTTGGCCCCGAGGTCTGCCGCTAGGCGAAGCCTGTCCAGGAATGCTTCGTACTCGGCCTGGTTGTTCGTTGTTGGAAAGGCTAGCATTAGAGAAACCTCGATGATGATGCCTTCCTCGTTTTCGAGGATGATGCCCGCGCCGCGTCCCGAGGAGTTTGAGGAGCCATCGACGAAGACAGTCGACTTGTGACTACCTGGGGTAGGATCCGGCGAGGGGGTCATCTCGGCGACAAAGTCGGCCAGGACTTGAGCTTTGAGGGCTTTCCTTCCTTCATAGATGATGTCGAACTCAGATAGCTCCAACGACCACTTTAGCATCCGTCCATCCATGTTCGGTCGACCGAGAAGCTGCTTGACGGGCTGCTCGGTCCTGAGCACAATGGTGTGGGCAAATAAGTAATGTCGGAGGCGTCGCGCGACGGTGATGAGGGCCAAGGCGACCTTTTCGATCTGTTGGTACCTCACCTCGGGACCGTGGAGGGCCTTGCTCATGAAATAGATTGGTTTTTGTCCCTCGGGGGTTTCCCTGGTCAACACGATGCTGACGGCCTCGTTTGCCACAGCCAGGTACAGGTACAAGGTTTCTCCAACCTTGGGCCTTATCAGCACGGGCGGCTCTGATAAGACGTGTTTGAGGTGATGGAGGGTGTCGCTACTGCGAAAATCGGCGTCGGCTAAACAGAAGAGTCGCCACCGTGCATTATTTATCCGAAAGGAGGGAAAGGAAACGCTCAGAGTAAACCTACCGCAAAGACGGGAAAGGAATGGTCGTCACAGCCAAATCCTGGATTCGGGAGTCGGTTACGTAAGGGGAAGGTATTAGCACCCCTCACGTCCGTCGTACTCGACGAGATCCACGCTTGTTTTCTAGTACGGATTGTTATTCGATCTACACTAAAGGCCTGGGGTTAAAAGAAAATAAAATGACTCGGCAAAGTATCGCACTTTATGCCTACGTATTCCCGTATGGAACGAGAAATCAGAGTCAACGTAGTTCGCCTACCTACGGGACAGGAGGGGAAGGTTGCTCGCTAGGATATCGCATCCTATGCCTACGTACTTTCATACAGCATGAAAGATCAGAGCAAACGTAGTTCGGGCTACGGAAGACACAGATTTGTCTGTTTATCTTTTATCCTTCTGAAAAAGGTTTTCTCCTGATTACGAGTCCAAGCGGACAAAAATGACATTTTGATTGGTTTCCAGTCTTTTACGCAAGAACTGTTTTTTATGATGTTTGACCTCTTATTGTATTTTTGATTGTTTTGAGATGAGAAGAGAACGACGCTCTAAAATCCTAGGGTTGAAAAATGGGGATCAAAACTACCCTAATGTTATCATGCATGGATTAACACCTAATGTCTGTCATATTTCTCTCTTGCACAGAAAGAAACAGAGATCCTAGGGGATAAACGGAAAAGAAACCAAGTATATACAGTAAAGCAGTAAAATGCATGAGATGCAGCAATACAAGCGAGGCAAGGGAGCCCCACTCAACCTCGAACCTGAGAAAACAATAGGCAAAGTGAAACAGCTTCACTTCAAACCTATGGGAAAATTAACAAACAATACAACAAAGAAAATAAAACCCCAAAACCAGCTTTGATAGCACACCAGCTCCTACAACAGCAGCTCTGAAAAACATCAAACTCTGACAGTTGATTAACAGCAAAACAGTAACATCTTCAAAGGAACCCCAAAATCAAACTTCAATGGACTCCAAGCTTTAGATAAGCTCCATCTTCAAGGCAAGCACTCTAGAAGAGAATCACTTAACAGAATAAGTTGGAATGATAAACAGCTTATTGACAACCAAAGGAAGCCTATAAGTGTTTAATCATTATGAGAGACAGGTTCCCTCAAAGTTCTACTGCTAAGATAAGCCACTCATCCCTCCAAAGGAGAGATGTGAATATCTTAGAAGGACTTTTAGTCATTGGGAGGAATGGAAGCACAAGATGCTTTCCATGTTTGTGTAAGAATTCATTCTAATCTAAAGCTCTGCCTATTTTCCTTATTTCCTATGTCTTCAAAACCCATCTTCAAGCACAAGAATCCCCAAGCTCTAAGTATTGATACTTGTATTCAATCTTCTCACATGCTTCCTCATGCTCCATAAGCCAAGCCCAAGCCCCACATCCCAGAGGAATACCCAAAACCCAAGCAAACAAAGCAATACCCCAAGTGGGAAACACACCAATATCAACCAATTTGCAAAATCAAGTAAAAAATAGTAAAACTCATTATAAAATCCTAATTAAATTCCTAAGGGAACCTAACTATATACCATATACCCCATATAAACCCCAAGACCTAAATCAATTTTAAAACCCCAAAACTATGCCCTAAACTGCACCTAATTACTGTAAAACCCTAATCCTGATCACCCTAAAGTTGATGGTTCAAAACTATCCTAAATTAAATCACAAAAATGTGATAAAATTTCAGGGGGAACCTAATATTCTAATCTAACCATAGGAAAAAGAATTACATCAAAATATGAAATACAATGACCATACTAAATTCAGCAAGTTGGTATGTCAAAATAAAATGAAATAAAAGCAATTAAAAGTAAAAACAAACTAAAAATGAAAAAATGCATGAAATGCCAATTTTATTTTCTTATAATTTTCTTGATGTCTTTAGGAAAATGAGGAAAAAAATCCCATGCAAGAATGATCATTTTTCAATTTATTATGATTTATTCACTAAACTATATGCAAACATGAAATAAAATGAAAACCAATTAAAATGAAAAATATGAGTGGCAAATAGCAATTATTTACAGTTCAAAAATGCATTGGGCTCAGGAGGGGGGTGCCAGTAGCTAACGCGCTGGGCCCATTACTAATAAGAAAAACAATAAAAAAACAACCAAGAAAAATAAAAACGGGGGGGAGGGGGGTGAATAGCGAATACTCTCCTTGTTATTCAAATTGGGCCCCAGACTGGGGGGTGTGGATAGCGAATCCATCTGGGCCCAAAACGCAACAAATGTGGGAGAGGGGGTGTCACTGGGGAAACGGGGAGATGGTTAGCAATTCTCACCATGGGCCTAAGCCCGAATCCAGTTCCCCCTTAGTACTAGCAACAAAACCTAATTTACCTTACTCTCCCTCACACTGTTCATCGAACACAAACCCTAGACGGCGCTCCTTCCATCCCTCTCTCTGAAACTCTCTCAATCTCTCAAACTCCACCACAAATAAACTCTCGACCCTATCTCCGTTCACCTCCCTCACCTAAACACAAGCGTCCTAAACTCACTCTCTCAAATCTACCAAACTAATCTGGTGCTCAGCTACCAAAACAACTATGAAATGCAACAAGTTCAGAGCAAGTACCTGGGTACGTGATGAAGGCGAGGTTGATTTCTGGGCGTGACGAAGGAGTCAACGGATTATTTTCTGGTGAATTGGGGTTGGCGCTTGAAGATCCACGACGGCGATGGAGTTCTTGAAATGAAGTTCAACGAAGCTCTGGAACTGAAGAACTTGATGACGTTCTTGGACTGCTTGGAAGATTTCTGGAAACGAGATCAGACGCTTTGAAGATCGTGTAAGCTCTTGAGGATCTATAGAGTTATGAGTTTCTGGGAGAAATATTTGAAGATTGATGAATGCTCAGAAGAACTCTTGATAGATCTGAGGATGAAAATGACGAATGTTCTTGAGCTCGCTTGAAGACTTTCTGGAAAAAAAACTCAGACAAACGAGATGATGGATGAACAAGGGTGGAGGTGTTCTGGGTAGATTGTTGATGAAGATGCAGATTCCGGTGGATCTATGAGTTCTCCGACGAGGGGTGGTCGGAGGTGAATGAAGAAGATTGATGCTGAGATGATGAGAAAACTGGAAAATGCAGTCTCCAGCGGTCTCAACGAACTCCGGTGACGGTTGCGACGGAGGGGAGGTGGTCCAGCGGCGTTTGCATGGCCGACGGTGAGGGGGACCGGTGGGGAGTCACGGTGAAGGAGGTTGAGACACCTGGCGAACGTGCATGCAGGGGGAGGGGAAACAATGACGCGTGGCTTGGGGAGAGCAGAGGGGGAAACACGTGGGGTCAGGAGAGGGATAATGGGGTCTGATGATGTGGCGGAAGGAGAAGGGACTTCAGAGATGAGGTGGCTAAGAGAGAGAAGACACGCGTGGCCATGTATTTAAGGGACAAGTGGCACCAACTTTTGGACCTGGGAATTGGGCTTCAGACCTGGACACCTGGCCCACTATTAAGGGATAATGAATTTGATTAAAGAATTAAACTGAATTAAATGCTAATAAAAAATCCTAATTAAACTAAACGAAATTAATAACAAAAAACCCTAATTAATCCTAATTAAATCTAATTAACAAAACACAATTAACCCTAATTACAACTAAACGAAAATTAATAATAAAAAATCCTAATTAATCCTAAAAACCAAATTAACTCTAATTACACTATAAAAAAAAGGAAAAGATTATTTAATATCTATTTATCTATTTAAAATTCCAATTAAATCTAGAAAATCAATTAAAAAAACTAATAAAATCTATATAAAAAAAACCTATTAAATTCTATACTAAATCTATAAAATCAAATTATCAAAACCTAATCTAGCATTATTATAAAATCTATATTATTCTATTATACTAAAAAACTATATTAAAAAAACTAGTAATATCTAAAAATCTATTAAACTCTATATTAAAAAACCATTTAAAAAATCTAAAAGGACCATTTAAAAACTATTTTAAACTATTCTATTTAATGATGAAAACTAATATCTAATAGGCTAAAAATCTATTAAAAAAAAGGAATATCTATTTCAAAAAATCTAAAATATCTAGTAAATTCTATTAAAAAAAGTCTATTAAATTCTAAAAAAAATGAACCTATTTAGTATCTAAAAAACAAATAAATCTATTGAAAAAAAAACTATTAAAAATGCATTAAAATCTAGAAAATAAAAGAGAAAATTCTAAAAATTGCCAGGAAGCCGATTAAATCGATTAGAGAACGATTACGCAACCATAGCGAAACCCGGGCACCGAGATGGCCTGAAAACAACAGGGAACGAGCACCAATTCTCAAAATACACTTATTCAAACCGGCCTGAACTGCCTGAAACGCCAGGGGCTGCAATCCCGATAAAATCGATCTGACTGAGAAAAAATGCCATGCATGCAGTATGCGAATGCGAATGCAAAATGCGTCGAGACATAACCCAGATAGGGGAACCGGTTGGTCAAATTTTGGGGTGCAACAGCTGCCCCTATTCAAACGGCTTGGACCTGAAGGGTTGAAGGGCGAGCAGCCTTCAAACATTCAAAGGTGGAAGACGATTGAATACAAAATAAACCCGAAAATTTGCCAACCGCAGAAATAAACTGCACACTTGCTTGGGGAACACCATCCATCAATTAAACCTGATTGTTACGGCCACAACTGATCAATCATCTGATAAAGAAACTCGACTTTAGCCCCAGTTACTTGTGTGACGCCACAGATAAAAAACCCGAAGGTTGGATCAACATGCACTTGATCATCTCACATCGTCTAAAGATAGACGGAAAGACACCATGCCGAAGGAAACCAATACCCATACTCACATCGTCTAAAGATAGACGGAAAAACACCATCCCGAAGGAAAACAGTAACCCATACTCACATCGTCTAAAGATAGACGGAAAGACACCATCCAGAAGGAAAACAAAATCCATACTCACATCGTCTAAAGATAGACGGAAAGACACCATCTCGAAGGAAAACAACATCCATACTCACATCGTCTAAAGATAGACGAAAAGACACCATCCCGAAGGAAAATAACATCCATACTCACATCATCTAAAGATAGACGGAAAGACACCGTCCCGTAGGAAAACAATAATCCATACTCACATCGTCTAAGGATAGACGGAAAGACACCATCCCGAAGGAAAACAATATCCATACTTACATCGTCTAAAGATAGACGGAAAGACACCACCCCGAAGGAAAATAACATCCATACTCACATCGTCTAAAGATAGACGGAAAGACACGGTCCCGTAGGAAAACAATAATCCATACTCACATCGTCTAAGGATAGACGGAAAGACACCATCCCGAAGGAAAACAATATCCATACTCACATCGTCTAAAGATAGACGGAAAGACACCATCCCGAAGGAAAACAATAACCCATACTCACGTCGTCTAAAGATAGACGGAAAGACACCGTCCCAAAGGAAAACAATATCCCGTACTCACATCGTCTAATGATAGACGGAAAGACACCATCCCGAAGGAAACCGTTAGCGGAAAGAGAACCATATTCATCACCACCCATCAAATTTCAGAATCCTCTCGTCTACAGGAGTTGATGGAAAGACCAATATCTTCAAAGGGGACACATCATCAGTAAGAACCGACAGGAAGAAAAAACCACCTTCAAAAAGCCATGTCGTCGATGATGATCGACAGCTAGGAAAACCAAACATTCTTCAAAGAGCCTCGATGTCAATAAGGATCAACAGCCAGAAAAAACCTCTTTTGAAATGTCACCTCATCCGATAAACAGAAAGAAAGCCAATATCTGAAAGATCGCCTTGAAACCTCTCAACGTCTAAAGATAGACGGAGAAAACCATATCCAAACTCACGACGTCTAATGATAGACGAAGAAGACTCGCTGGGGGAAAACACATCGTCAATGTGAACTGACGGTAAGACCTGCTGAAAAACCACCTGCTCAAACTCCCAATGTCTAGAGATAGACAGAGAAAACCATATCCAAACTCATGACGTCTACAGATAGACGGAGAAAATTCCTGCTGGGGAAATACATTGTCAATAGGAATTGACGGGAAGAACAGTCTGTCTTCATCAAATGATCAATAGGCAAAGCATAACCGTCATATGATTTGAGAATCAAATACTAAATAGATGTCTGATCAAAGCTGCTGGATAAATGCCTCTGAACTGATTACAGAGTACCTCATGTTGCCACGGAAAGCTGACAGAAAAATTGGCTTATGCTTCGTATGCATATGCGTATGTTTGAATTTTCTATGGCGTAATGCTCCATATAGGATGGAAATGCTACGCATTTGAGGATGAAATGCCGATATGATGCAAATATGATGATATATGCAAGATGCCAATGCAGGCTTAGGCCGCTGGGGAAATTGGATACAGAGAATCGTTTCAGCAAAATAAATGCTGAAGACGAAGCCAACTCCGCTGGGGATAACCAGGTATCACAGAATTATTCCAGCAAAATAAATGCTGGAAAGATGGAGCCAACTCCGCTGGGGATAACCGAACGCGCCAAGCATGATTGGACTCCTGTCAGGGATAGCTTACCCGTGCAAATGAAGATTGGACTTTTGCTGGGGAAAACAGATGGACTCTTCCTGCATACCGGTGAAGGTTGGATTTTGAAATGATGCGCCAACACAGATTAGGCCTCACAGTGATTACCAATATGGATTGGGCTTCCTGAAAATAGCCAATAAGGACTGGGCTTTTGGGATATCCGCGAGGGGTCATATATAATTGCCGCTGAACAACATCCTGTCTGAATTCACAGTTTCTGATTGCAAGGTCAAAGGATAATACAACTTCCCGACATTCGTCTCATACTTGAAGATCGGCTGAATCTGTTCAGGTAGCTCTGAGTAACTCTGATGACACGGAGAAGAACAATTCCTTCGCTTCTGATATTGCCCCGACCTGTGGGTCATCTGTTGGGGTAGTCCCGAAAAGGAAAACTGAAAATCTGCACCCTGATGGTCTGATATGAAATGCCCCGACATTCTGAACCTCGGCAAAATATTTCAAATCAAATGCCTCTCGAATGAAAAATAAATTCTGCGCTTTTAGGATGGCCTGCCCCTGTCTGCAATGACTTTGCCCCTGATTGGCTGATTCAGTGTAGTGCTTCTAGCTACGAGAGATTTACCGAATCTCGACCTGATTGCCCCGGAATAACGACTTCAGATGGCTGACCTCACTGGGGATCACTTGATAATAGCTTGCCCCGGCTCTCGGACCATTCGGGCATCCTGCATTCTATCCTGATCAAACTTTCTACTGTAGGAAACTTCCCTGCTGTCAAGCGCTTACTCGCAACTAAAACAAGTTGTTATGCACAAAAGACACATTAATGCAACGCATATGGCAGTTTTGACATCTAATCTGTTCACTGGAAAAAATGGAAAAATAGTTTATGGCACATAATGCACAAATCAGTTATCAAAATATCAACACAGTACCAACATGGTAAGAAAAACCGTTTTAGGAGTCAGTTTCGACGCGATCTTTACCGAGGTATGCTCTCGAAACAAACCTGTTTCAATTAGGACTTTTGACGGTTGTAATGTGGTCAGGTTCACGGTTTTGAAAGAAAGGATAAAGGCTCAAATTTTATTTTAACCCACCCATTCTCCTTGATGTTCTCCAATCCTACGTTCGGCTAATTCGACCTTAGCGCTTACCTCTTAAAGGTTGAAAAATAGGAGTGATAGTTCGAGAAACTATGAGTTTTTTGGAGTGACAGCCACTCACTCTTCGTCTTTGACACTTGGGGGTCACACGACTCGTATTTCATTTGAGGATTTTTTGTAATCCTTTTCATTTTTCCTTTTTCTTTCCCTAACTTTTGCCTGGACTGACTCTTTTGAGTTTCTTTTGATTATTAAGTCCAGCGGGATGCCCTCTTTTGTGCCTAAGTCATTTGCTTTCAAGTTTTGACTTAGCGGCCTTTTGATTCTTTTCGCTTTTTGTTTTTTTCGAACAAGTCGTGTGACACTGGCTGTCTGACTCCTTAGGGAATAATGTGACTGTATCACTCCTGACGCTTAACCACTGTGGCTTTTTAGGCACGACCTATAGAGGTGTGATTGATCCTCGAACGGATACTTCTTTTGCAATTTGGACGCTCGGTCAAATTAGCTAACACCTATCCTGCCCCAGGTTAAGATTGAGGGTTTTTTTGTTTTCAGAAAGAACTCCTACTACTAGGCTCAAAGGGGTTGACAATGGATTATCTTCCTTATATCTCCGGTGTTTAGGGATTTGAAGCAATGCCTGTACGTCATCAGCAGGTTTTATTTCAAGAGCATACAATATCGGAAGCTTGCATGTCGTTCATTTCCATCACCCTCCCCGGATTCCGCTTAACCAAGCGTTGGATATCTGTAAAAATCAATTAGTGAGCACGAATGGATTTAATCAAAACATGCATACTCATTTCATTATCATCAATTGAATGGAAACAACAAGTTTTACAAACCAGATTGCAATTTAAACAAGAAAGAAACTACAAACATAAAGAAATGACAAGATGAAACACAGGAAAACGTCAGCTTCCGAGAACCGAGCTTTCATATTTGATTCGCTGCTGAACTAACCATCTTCAAAGTTGCCTATTGAAACCATACTGCTTAAAACGGATACCGGGTGAATTGCCTTTCTGACTTCATTGGGCTTTGCCTAGCACGCAGGTTTGACCGATAACGATAAGGCTGCTGACTCTAGAAAGGAGTTGACGTCTGTTGTGAAGACTGGACAGACTGTTGATTTTGAACAGTCGAACCACTTGGAGGTCGAGTCTGGATTATCAGGGGTTCTTTTTATTCAAGCAATTTCATTCTCAGGCCTGGTCTAGGCACAGGCAGCAACTGAGGACAGGGGGATTCTGACACCAATGATTGCAGAATATACTTCTGATCTACGGCAGCTTCGGGAACGTCCATCATTTTAGCACCAACTGGGATAAGACCATTAGGTACAATTACGCCGCCCGGCGTGAATTCAATAACTTTTGCGTCAATCAAGTCCTGAACGTTGTGCTTAAAAGCGTGACAACTTTCCACATCATGTCCGGGTGCCCCGGAATGAAATTCACACTGCTTACTAGTATCATACCCGTAAGGAATCGTCGTTCTCGTGAGTGGGGCCAATGTTCTTTTTTCCACCAGCTTCAAACCTAATAAAGTCTGAAAGAGCTCAACATACATTGAAGATGGCGCCTTAAATACCCTCTTTGGCCTCCCCTCCTGAATTCTTCGCTGAGCCGGATGTATCCTTTGTTGTTGTTGCTGGTGTTGATCAACACGTTTTTTAAGCCCAGTTTCCACAGGCGCGGGTTCCACAGGCACAGGTGGAACAAACTCCTTCACTACGGCTTCAGCTAACTGATCAGCCTCTTTCCTAAGCACATTCTTGACGACTTCCATGATCAAGCTCATTTGGGTCTTCAGCTGATTATTTTCCTCTTTGAGTATCTTCTGATCCAGGCGCAACTCTTGCATATCTTTCATCATCTGCCCTAGCTGGCTTCGAACTTCAATCAATTCAGCCTGATTCTGCTCCATATCTCTGGGAGAATTCCTGCAACAAACTGGGGATCAGGAAGTAAGGCCCACGGTTCTGATGTACCTGTAATGTGAGAATGCAATGCAGAAATCAAACACATATTCACGACAAGACAAAGAAACCCCAAGCTATAAGCACGGAGATAAACACCTCACACCACTATGTAAAGTCAACAAGAGCAGCAAACAAGCACAACCAAGTACAAAATACAATGACTCTAGCCAACAAGCCTGGTGGTGGTCAGCAAACAACAATGCACGAAAGCTAAGCAGTCAGCAGAGAAAAATAGATGCGACACCCGGCGTAGAAACCTCTAGCAACTTCCTCCATATTCAACTGAGCTCTCAGTTGGACATTCTTCCAAACATATACTTTCGGTGGAGTATTCCATGATATTGACTGACGAACCCACACAACTGGATGGAGGAGAATCAATAATCTGAACAAAATCCTGAGGTGTGATGAAGATCTTGTTAGAGTCTAGCAGATTCTGAACTTGGCTTCTAAGCACCTTACAATCATCTGTCGAATGCCCCTGTACCCCAACATGGTACTCACAGCGGGCGCTGGCATCAGGACCTGAAGGATAAGGCAGGATCATGGGATTAGTCTCTTTCGGCACTATTAATCCACTTTCGACCAAATCTGGCAACAACTGGCTGTACGACACCGGTAGCTGAGTAAACTGCCTTTCAGGCTTCCATGGTCTTTGTCGGGCGTGATGACGCGGCTGACGATAATATGACTGTTGGTTTGAAGTGTCTAAAAACAGAGCCTGAGACGCTAGAGATTCGGAGACAACATCGCTTCCTTCTTCCCACTCCTCTTGAGAATTGAGAACTGGTTCATTCTTATCAACTGGGATATAAGGAGCCTCTCGAATCTTTCCATTCTTGAGTCCTCTCTCCACAAGCTCTCCCATTCTCATCAAGCCCTCAAAGTTTGTACAACTGAACATCATGTCATAATAACGGCCCTTCAGAGTACCCAAAAAGAGGCTAATCATTTCTCTCTCCTGAATCGGTGGTTGAACACGAGCAGCCAATTCTCTCCATCTTTGCACATACCCCCTAAAGGATTCATTCTCCGCACGAGATAATTCTTGCAAATGCACGTGAAAAGGAGCCATTTCTAGGTTGTAGTCGTACTGCTTCACGAAGGCATTGGCTAAGTCCGACCATGATTTAATACTATCACTCTTCAAGTGCAGGTACCATTCCAAAGATGCTCCGATTAAACTATCTTGGAAACAGTGAATCATGAGCTTGTCATTGGTGATATGTGAAGTCAATCTTCTGCAGAACATAACCAAATGTAGCTTCGGACAGCTATCCCCTTTGTACTTCTCAAAATTGGGCATCTTGAACTTCGGAGGCAACACAAGACCTGGCACCAAACACATGCTCGCAACATTCAGATCAAGAGTGTTCTTATTCATTAGGGCAACAATCTGATCTTCCAACATCTGAAGTCTTCTCATATACTCAGCAGTCCTCGGGTCCTGAATATTAACCTGCGGAACAACTCTTGGAGATGGAACAATCCTTGGAGAATCTGGCGTAGAGAAAGCGAAATTGTGATACTCTGTGTCATTGAAAGAATATGGACCTCTGACAGGGGTTTTCACGGGCTAAGCAACGTTGTTCATCTGAGCTCTTTGACTATTGTTTCCTCCTCCATTTATAGCTGTTATGGCTTCCATGACCTGACTCACCTGGTGCTGCAACAATTCAAACTCCGCCCGAGTAACAACCAAGTTCTGCTCTCCTGAAGTCATGATCTTTCCAGATGCTAACTCAAGTCTAATGCGAATGTCGGGAAATCAACTGGCGAAGCGGACAAAAACGGGTAAGCTCCCTGTTCCGGCTGAGGATGAATATGCAAAATGAAATGCAAATGCAAACAGTCATGCAAAATGTCAAATGCACACACAAGGGACCAAGTGTGCTGTTGAGAAGCCCAATCCACCATACTGGTCTTAACCAGACCCATAACACTGCTCGAGCCTGGTCTCAACAAACCAAAACAATACTCCAACTTGGTCTCCAACAGACCCCATAACGCTGTCCTCAAACACCTCTGAATCTCCATCAAAAAAATCGGTAATCTGGAGGTCAGGTTACCTGCATGCCCCAACCCCTCTCACAGGTAGGTGTCCTATCAACTGGCACAAGGTATGGCATCCTATGCGGTCGTCGGCATCACAGACTTTCGAGACCGATGATACGATACCCAGAAGGTGTGGTACCATCATGTCCCGAAAAGGCCTCACTTAGCCAACTTCCAAATGATCGGTCCCTGGAGTCGACAATCCAACTAACCAACAACCCCCTCAACCCAAAGGGTTGAAAAAGAAGTCAACCAGAAGAACCTCGTCCGAGCGTGGATTTCATGAGACACTAGTGCCTGCAAAGCAAGCACGCGCCCAATAATTTCCACTCTAATTCTAGGTGCACTCAAGCCCAGGTCCGGCTTATCTCTCAATCATAGATCCCCCCATACCCACAGCAATAATCACAATAATATAATGCTGAATGTAAAATACAGAAACGTAAATCCATACAAAGCCCACGACGGGAAAACAAGCGCTAAGATTGACTCGCGTAGGGAACCGTTGGAGTCCCCAGCAGAGTCGCCAGCTGTCGCTACTGCGAAAATCGGCGTCGGCTAAACAGAATAGTCGCCACCGTGCGTTATTTATACCAAAGGAGGGAAAGGAAACGCTCAGAGTAAACCTACCGCAAATACGGGAAAGGAATGGTCGTCGCAACCAAATCCTGGATTCGGGAGTCGGTTACGTAAGGGGAAGGTATTAGCACCCCTCACGTCCGTCGTACTCGACGGGATCCACGCTTGTTTTCTAGTACGGATTGTTATTCGATCTACACTAAAGGTCCTGGGTTAAAAGAAAATAAAATGACTCGGCAAAATATCGCACTTTATGCCTACGTATTCCCGTATGGAACGAGAAATCAGAGTCAACGTAGTTCGCCTACCTACGGGACAGGAGGGGAAGGTTACTCGCTAGGATATCACATCCTATGCCTACGTACTTTCATACAGCATGAAAGATCAGAGCAAACGTAGTTCGGGCTACGGAAGACACAGATTTGTCTGCTTATCTTTTATCCTTCTGAAAAAGGTTTTCTCCTGATTACGGGTCCAAGCGGACAAAAATGACATTTTGATTGGTTTCCAGTCTTTTACGCAAGAACTGTTTTTTATGATGTTTGACCTCTTATTGTATTTTTGATTGTTTTGAGATGAGAAGAGAACGACGCTCTAAAATCCTAGGGTTGAAAAATGGGGATCAAAACTACCCTAATGTTATCATGCATGGATTAACACCTAATTGTCGCTACTGCGAAAATCGGCGCCGGCTGAACAGAAGAGTCGCCACCGTGCGTTATTTATCCCACGGGAGGGAAAGGAAACGCTCAGAGTAAACCTTGCACAACACGGGAAAGGTATGGTCGTCGCAACCAAAACCTGGATTCGGGAGTCGGTTACGCAAGGGGAAGGTATTAGCACCCCTCACGTCCATCGTACTCGATGGGATCCACGCTTGTTTTCGGGTATGGATTGTTATTCTATCTACTCTATAGGTCAGGGGTTAAAAAGAAAATAAAATGAAAATAAAAATGACTCGGCAAAGTATCGCACTTTATGCCTACGTATTCCCGTCTGGAACGAGAAATCAGAGTCAACGTAGTTCGCCTACCTACGGGAAAGGAGGGGAAGGTTGCTCGCTAGGATATCGCATCCTATGCCTACGTACTTTCACACGGCATGAAAGATCAGAGCAAACGTAGTTCGGGCTACGGACGACACAAGTCTGTCTTGGTTGGTTTTATTCCTTCTGAAAAAGGTTTTTCTGATTAACAGTCCCAGCGGATAAAAAAATGACGTCTTGATGAGTTCACGTTCTTTTACGAAAGAAGTGTCTTTTATTGTGTTTGAAATCTTTATGGTGTTTTTCTGTTTGTTTTGAGAGAGAAGAGACAGAACTCTAACCTACGGTTGCGAAGGGAAACACACTAACCTAATGTTATCATGCATGGGTTAAGACCTAGTGTCTATCATGCTCCTCTCTTGCACAGAGAGAAACAGAGATCCTACGGGATAGGCAGAAACAGAAACAATCACGGATATATACAGTAAGACAGTAAAATGCATGGATGCAACAGTACAAGCGAGGCAAGGGAGTCCCACTCAACCTCGAACCTGGAAAACAATAGGCAAAAGTGAACAGGCTTCACTTTCAACCCAGCAGGGTAAACAGCAAACAATACAGTCCAGAAAACCAATCAATACATCAGCAAATGAAATGCAACAGCAAAAGAAACAGCATCAGCAGCTCTGAATCAACATCTGGCTTCAAGTAATTTCCAATCATTCATGGGCTTCAACAAGCATCAATCTCCATCTTCATGACCTTCAGGCAAGGGCTTTGATCATCTGTCTTCCATCTGCAATGGCTTTTCTTCAAGTTCAAACCTCCAGGATGAGGAATCAGTCACAAGAGTGAAGTGAATGAATGTTAGACAGTTAATTACCTACCAAGGGTGGTTCATCAACTGTTAACATTAAACAGAAAGTTTCCTCTCAAAAGTTCTATCTTTCAAATATATTCACTGATCCTTCCAAAGGAAGGAGGTGGATATTTGAAAGAGACTTTGAATCATAGAGAAAGGATGGATGCAGACGAGGCATTCCATGTTTGAGAAACAAGCTTTCTAATCTAGAGCTCTGCCTAGCTCCTAAACCCTAGTCTCCTCAGCAGCTGCTAGCAATAACCTCCTCTCCAACTCTGGCAGTTGATCTTCAATCTTTGGATCTCCAATGGCCTTCATCTTCTCCAGGTCCCCAGACAAACCCAATACCCCAAACAAGCAAGCAATAATCCCCAAAGGGCACACCACACCAGTCAATCAGATATATACAGAGTATTAATAGCAGTAGGGGAATCCTGACTTTTTCTAAGGGGATCTAATAACTAACCATAGCCCCTATAGTCCCATAACTAAACTAGTCAAACCCTAAGTCCTAAGGGAAAGAATCAAGCTTCTTAAGTCACCACCTAAAAACCCTAATTTGTTCATGTTATTCAAGCCTACATTAAGCACCTAAAACTAATTCCTAAAAATGGGAACTAAATTGAATCTACAAGTTCAATATCTCATCTAAACACCCTAAAAAGAATGAACAAAAAAATATGAAAGCATTTAGTAGAACAAAAATTAATAAAATCATGCATGCAATGAAGCTATTTAAAATGACATTTATTTAGAAAATATGGAAAAAATATGAAATAAAAATAAAAATGCATTTTTTTTAATGACAATTTTCTACACATTCTAATGAAAATGATGTAAAAAGAATGAATTAAAAATGAATTTTTATCTATTTATTATGAATTTTTAAAGTTGGTAAAAATTAAAGTGGAATAAAAAAACAATTGAAATTAAAATGAGAGGGAGGGGGGTAAGAATAGCAGGCGCCCTAGTTGATATTTGGATGGGCCAGGCAGTGGTGGGGTGTGACTAGCGAATTTACTAAGCCCAGAACGAAGTCAGCATTAAAGAAAATAAAAAAAACAAGCTGGGGGTGAAAATAGCATAGGATTCACGTTCCAATCTGATTGGGCTTACTAATGGGGGGTGGGGATATCACTAATACTCAGGCCCGCCCGTTTCAATTAATGAAACGGTGCGTTTAGGGCACCCAGCCTTCCCTCCAAAATCTGAATTAAATGAGAGCCCTACGATCTAAGCTCTGAGTCAAAGTCCAAGGCACGATGGATGGCCACGATTACGTCTTCCTCATTGAATCTGTTAGAACTAGGGTTTCTGCCATGAATGCTCATGCACGAACCAACTTCCACCAATCTGTCCTCACTCCACAATGCATGAAACACCACGATATAAACATGAAACTCACTCAGAATCTCTCCCTCTACACGTCTATGGTCTTAGATTGCATTAAAACTCAGCCAATCAATAAACCCGATAGCAACAATCTCTGACTCCATGAAAACACTCTGCAACTCATCAGCATAATTCTCAATCAAACTTATACTAATCTAATCCATGACTAATGGTGATCATCCTGCGCTAACAACCTAATATTATAATGCACTATGCCACGAGTTCTAGGTCCTAACATCTTGGTACACCTGCTAACAATCATCACTAAACTACTCCAAACTCATCCTAATTGCTCTACTAACATCCTACATCATATCTAAACTAACAAATCTATACTAAACTAACTGAATCAAGCTGTGGCAGAGAAAATGCACCTGGTGTGAAATCTTGTGGATGATGATGAATCTTGTGGATCTGAGGCTTGTGAGGCTTGGATCTTGATCTACACTTGCACTACTTGATTCTGTATGCAACACTTTGAGGAGTCTTGCACTGGATCTTGAGTTCCAATGGAAATTGCAATTTTGATGTTGATGATTATAGTGCTCGAAAATGGATTGATCACACCTTGTTCTTGGTTGAATTCTGATCTATGATGATGATTGAATGTAGGAGGATCAATGTTGATGAGAATTGATGAAGATTTTGGGAAATTTTGAGAGAATTGCAATGAGAAAGAATGAGAAAACTTTGGGAAATTTTGGTGAAAAATGAATCCAACCCTTGATCAATCTTCATTTCATGCTTATATAGGGCTCAAATGAACTTTCTAGATCCATCTTACAATTTCCCTTGCCTTCCAACTTTGATCCATCTTTGAAATGTTTCTTCAAATGCAAGTAACCATGAATAACTTTTCTTTTTTCTTCTAAACTCAAAAAAGTGCTTGAACCATTGTCTTTAGAATGTCTTTTCCATTCAAAATCATATATTGGAAGTCTCCATTTGGACTTATAAATCTCTCAAACCATTTTTCATTTTGACTTTATTCAAATTATAAGCCATTTTAGTTCAAATTTGGACCAATCATGCAACTTCATGTTATGAGCTTTTCCAACAATTTGTGACCTTCTTTCTAGACTTAAAATCACATTTGGAGCAAGTTTGATGTTGTAAGTTTTTCCATTTGAGGCCTCCTTGTATGAGTTTTGGACATAGGTTAAAATGACCTGTAATTCACAAATGCCCAAAATACCCTTTGCTTTCCAAGGCCATAAGTTGAGTTCCACACATCATATGAAGGCATACTATACCATTCTAGAAAGCTAAGACAATGAGGAACAATTCTTATGTTGACCAAGAATTCATTTGAAATCTCCTTGAGGGGCAAAACTAGCTTGGAAGTCAAGCCACTTTCACAGACAAAATTTCAGATACCTCAGATGACCTGTAATTTGCAAGGACCATAACTTGAGTTCTATAAATCTCCTTGATGTCTTCCACCACTCAAATTAAAGGTCTTGAGATCCTCTACAAGTTTCATGTTGGCCAAGAAGCCATTTGAAGCTAGCATTTTGACTTATCTTGCTTGGAAATTTGACCTAAACTAGGGGATTTTACACAGAAACCCTAATTTAGAAACTCCTCTTCTCCTTGATTTCTCTTGAATTCTCCTTGGCATATCTCCATATCCTTCTTTATATGTCCAATGATGAACCCCACATCTCTCCACTAGACTTGAATGCCCCTTAAATCAGTCAATTGACCTAGGGTTGACCTAGGGTTGACCCAGATGAAACCCTAGTTGACTGCCTTCAGCTATAGCTCTTGTGCTCTCATCAATGACTTGTCTCCTTCTTTAAATGACTTTCTAAGTCTCTCATAATGTCTAGATACTCTCCATGCCTTCAACTCACAGCTCACAACCCTCTTGTTGACCCTCAGATGCCCTCAGCTAGGAGATGGACTCAAGGCTTGATCTGCTGAACTCTTTGCTTTCAAAATCTTTCCTGATGACTTGAATGAGATTGAATTAGGATAATAACCTCTTGATAGGCCTCTAGAGATGAGAATAATACTTGGTCCCCTGTTGAATGACTTTGCTATGCTTATGCTATGCAGATGGTTAGTCTATGTACATGACTCTATATGCAAATGCTAATGACATTGAAACATAAACCAAGTGAATAAGGTTGGGCAAATTTTAGGGTGCAACAGCTGCCCCTATTCAAGCGACTTGGACCCGATTGGGTGAAGAGCCCGGAGCCTTCAGACATTCGTGGTACGAGACGGTTGAATACTAGTGAAACCAGAAATTTGCCAACTGTAGAAATAAATTGCACTCCTGCTTGAGGAACGACATTCATCAGCTGAATCTGACTGTTACAGTAACCCACTGATCTCGCGCGACCGTGCTGGGGATTGTCTTCATCGCTCTGAAGAGGATTCTGTCATAACAGATTGCTTGCTTGTCCACGTTAGGACTCTGTCTGCCATCAATACGAAGAAATCTCAACTAAAACCTGTCCACGTTAGGATTCCACTTGCTGTTAACCCAGAAAAACCTCGGTAAATCCGCTGGGGATACTTCGTCTGCATTTCCATAAACTGAATCGTTCACATTAGGAATAAAACTCTTCCACGCTAGGAGTAACACCTGTCCACGTTAGGAATAACATCGTCCACGTTAGGAGGCAATCTTCTTTCCGCGTAAGGAGAACTATACCAATCTGTCCACGTAAGGACTCCAATACCACTTGACACGTCCGCGTCAGGACTCCAATCTTTCCACGTAAGGAATTCAACTTTGGTTCTGAACCTGTCCCCGTCAGGACTCAACTTTCCACGTAAGGAGTACATCATTCTTCCACGTCAGGAATCAACTTTTCTTGAATCTGTCCACGTAAGGACCCCAATTTTTCCACGTAAGGAGTAATCCATTTCTTTCCCCGTCAGGAATCAATCTTGATATGTCCGCGTGAGGACTCAATCCTTCCACGTAAGGAATACACTTGTCTTCCCACGTAAGGAAACCATTTTTTCTTCCACGTAAGGGATGCTCTTGATATGTCCACGTAAGGACTCTGATCTTTCCACGTAAGGAATACCAACTTCTTTCCGATTTGTCCGCGTCAGGACTCCTTTTTCCACGTAAGGAATGCCATCTTAATCTGTCCACGTAAGGACTCTACTCTTTCCGCGTTAGGAATCACCTCTTTGGATATGTCCGCGTAAGGACTACATCGTCCACGTAAGGAATCATCTTTTCTGCATCTGTCCACGTCAGGACAACACTCTTTCCACATTAGGAATCACCTCTTTCCACGTAAGGAATCCTATTCTGATATGTCCGCGTAAGGACTACATCGTCCACGTTAGGACCCACTTCTCCACGTTAGGAATAATAATTTCTTTGATTTGTCCACATCAGGACACTGATCTCGTCTTGATTTGTCCACGTTAGGACTCAGGCGTCTTCGACCCGCTGAGGAAATAAGACTTGTCCACGTAAGGACTCACATGCTTGTCTGGTCTGTCCGCGTCAGGACACCAACACAAAGGGTAATTACTTTTGTCAACGTCATGACCTCCCATTCCACTAATTTCGAGAAACCGAATCTGCCCACGATAGGACTAACACACCCCACCAATCCGGGGAAATAAACCTGTCCACGTTAGGACGCACACTTCTGAAGAAATTCCGTCAATATAGGAATAAATTGTCCACGTCAGGACTTAGTTCTCCAATGATCCACACCCACAAACTTCTTAGCACTGACGTGACAGCGACTTTGAGACGGACTCTACTGGGGATGTCTGGAAACCAAACTATCGGGCGCCTGTTCTGATAACCGGCGATGGCCTCTGAAATTCTGATTCATGGAACCCTTGATGACAACTAATTCTGCCTGGGAATAAAGAGAAACTTATCCTGATAACTCTGCGGGGAATACAGCCGAAACTGACATTGGATGGATATCTCATGCTGAGATCTTGAATGTTTGGTAATTCATTTGAGCAAGAATTCTCTCCACCTGAACTGCTAGAGTACAGAAACTGCTTCGGCAAAATAAATGCTAAAGATAATGCCGACTCCGCCGAGGATAGCCAGATGCTACAGAATTATTCCAGCAAAATAAATGCTGGAAGGGTGAAGTCATCCCTGCTGGGAACTTGGGAACTTAAACCGCACACCCTATTGAGGTAACCCCCTGCTGGGGAATATAACTTTGCTGGGGAATAGCAGATGTGCATAGTACGATCGGACTTTCTGCTGGAGAGTGAACTGATATTACACAGTATCCCTGACAAAATGAATGATAGGACCCACCATCAACTCTGCTTGGGAGAGTCTTGATCTTCGAGTTCCACTGGAAGGAATGAAAATACTTGCAAAGAGAATTCCGCTGGGGATGGGATGATTCTCTTGGGGAAAATCCACTGACTCCGCTGGGGGAGAGTGCATGACCCTGCGGGGAAAGATGAACCTGTCTGAATACAGCCTTACGATCTTGGAATCGCCAAACTCTGCTGAGGACGAATAACTTTTCTGGAGCACGTCCTTTGGATAAGCTACGGCTAGCTGGGGAATTCTCTCCTTCTTCAGGAAGAACATGCATGATCTATGTGGGGGTCAAGTCTTTCGTTATCGTGATCTTTTGATCATCCTCCTCGTATGGTTATGAAACCTGCAACAACACAAACAAGACACGACAAGCCTATGCAATCAAATCAATTCAGGTTAGTAACGTTACTTTCAGTTAATTCAAAGCTTTAGCAATTGTCGGCAAGGGCCAGTGATGTTATACTCATGCTAGCTTCATCAAACTTAGGCGTTAATCATGCACAAAACAGTAAAGAACCAGCATCAAGTACAGAATAACATATTTTATTGATCGGGCCCCTGAATGGGCGGAGTTTTTGTACACGGGATGTAACTCCTGAAAAGAGGAAGCTACGCAAAGCAAATACATAAGTATGCACAAGAAGCATGAATATTTTGACAAATTAAATTTTGTACACATGTCGGCAACGGGATGCAGATGAACACCACGAACTGATCCTCCCATGACTCGTCCGACTCTAATGCTTTTCCCAGTATCCTCACTTCTGAAGAGATTGTATCCGATAACTGGCTTCCCCCAACATATTCTCCCGCATTGATGCTTATTGTAATATCAAATTCGGATCGCAGTCGTTTGCTTTTCAAATCCCTAACTTTTGCGTGAACCGCCCTTTACGGGTTTTCAGTTCACCGGGATACCCTTTTTTGCCGAAGCCGCCCATTGTAGGTTTTCAACTTCGCGGGTGTACATTTTTTCAATTTTATCCCTAACTTTTGCCCGAACCTTTCATTCTGTTTTTGGTTCGCCAGGATGCCCCATTTTTGCCTGGACTTTCTTTTTTCTGTCCAGCGGGTCTATTTTAAGCAAAGTATTTTTTAACTGCGTCCGAATTCACAGGTGACGCAAAGTCTTCTCCGTCCATGGTGGACAACAACAATGCTCCTCCTGAAAAGACCTTACTGACAACGTATGGCCCTTCGTAGTTGGGGGTCCACTTGCCCCTGTGATCTGCTTGCGGCGGGAGGATCCTTTTCAGCACAAGGTCGCCCGTCTGAAAGCTTCGCGGAAGTATCTTCTTGTCGTACGCTTTCTTCATTCGTCTTTGGTACAAACGACCGTATGCCAGAGAAGCTAGCCTCTTCTCATCCATCAAACTCAGTTGGTTCAATCTATTCGTTACCCATTCTGCCTCGTCCAGCTGAACGTCTCGCAATACCCTCAGAGAAGGGATCTCAACTTCCAATGGTAATACCGCTTCCATTCCGTATACCAACGAGAACGGAGTTGCCCCGGTTGATGTGCGTACCGTCGTACGATAACCGTGCAAAGCAAAAGGTAGCATTTCATGCCAATCCTTATAGGTCACCACCATTTTCTGAACAATTTTCTTGATATTCTTATTGGCCGCCTCAACAGCGCCATTCATCTTGGGTCGGTAAGGGGAGGAGTTGTGATGTTCGATCTTGAAATTCTGACAGAGCTCCTTCATCATTTTGTTGTTCAGATTTGAACCATTATCCGTGATTATCCGCTCGGGAATCCCATATCGGCAAATGATATCTCTCTTGATGAATCTGGCCACCACTTGCTTCGTTACATTCGCGTAAGACGCCGCTTCCACCCACTTGGTGAAATAATCGATTGCTACTAGGATGAACCGATGCCCGTTAGAAGCCGTCGGCTCGATCTTTCCAATCATATCGATTCCCCACATCGAGAATGGCCATGGAGATGACATCACATTTAGAGGACTCGGAGGCACGTGTATCTTGTCAGCATAGATTTGGCACTTGTGGCACTTTCTTGCAAACTTGAAGCAATCAGTTTCCATCGTCAGCCAAAAATAACCTGCCCTCAGCAGCTTTCTCGTCATAGCATGCCCGCCCGCATGCGTACCAAAGGTACCTTCGTGAATTTCCTCCATGAGAAGCTTTGCCTCTTTCTCGTCTACACAACGCAACAACACCAAATCGTGGTTTCTTCTGTACAAGACGCCATCCGGATTCAAATAGAAATTACCCGCTAATCTCCTGAGAGTCTTCTGATCTTGACTGGATGCCCCAGCCGGATACTCTTTATTCTTCAGGAAATTAAGGATATCGAAATACCACGGTTTGCCGTCGGATACTTCATCAATAGCAAATACATAAGCTGGCCTGTCCAACCGAGAGATAGTGATTTGGGGAGCTTCGTTCCAGAAGTTGACCTTGTACATGGAAGACAAAGTGGCAAGGGCGTCAGCCATTTGATTTTCTGCCCGCGGTACGTGATGCAATTCAACTTTGTCGAAGAAAGGCAACAATCTCCTTGCATAATTCATGTAATGTATCAAATTGGGCTGACGTGTCTCCCATTCCCCTTTGATCTGATTCACCACCAGAGCTGAGTCTCCGTATACGTCTAGATGCTTGATTCGCAAATCAATGGCTTCTTCAAGCCCCATTATACAAGCTTCGTATTCGGCCTCATTGTTGGTAACGGCAAAGGTCAATCGGGCAGTAAACGGGATGTGCGACCCGTGCGGCGTGGTGATAATTGCCCCTATTCCGCTACCGTAAGCATTCACAGCTCCATCAAATATCATCTGCTATTTGGACCCCAACTCTGGTCCCTCGTCTGGCAACGGCTCTTCACAATCCTTCATCTTTAGGTACATGATATCCTCGTCAGGAAAATCAAACCTCATCGATTGATACTCTTCAATAGGCTGCTCCGCCAGATACTCAGACAGCACACTCCCCTTTATAGCCTTTTGCGAGACGTATTGAATATCATATTCAGTCAAGACCATCTGCCAACGGGCAATTCTACCTGACAACGCCTGCTTTTCGAATACATATTTGATAGGATCCATCTTCGAGATGAGCATGGTTGTATGATTCAGCATGTACTGCCTCAAACGCTTGGCGGCCCAGGCTAGCGCGCAACAAGTTTTCTCCAGCATTGAGTATCGAGATTCACAGTCTGTAAATTTCTTACTCAGGTAATAGATCGCATGCTCTTTTCTCCCCGTCTCGTCGTGTTGACCGAGAACACAACCCATGCTTCCCTCAAGAACCGTCAAATACATTATCAAGGGTCTCCCTGCCACCGGGGGCATCAAAATAGGAGGCTCCTGCAGATACTTCTTTATTTTATCGAACGCCTTTTGACAATTTTCGTTCCACGTTACAGCTTGATCTTTCTTCAAGAGCTTGAATAATGGTTCACACGTGGCCGTTAGGTGAGATATGAACCGGGCAATGTAGTTCAATCTCCCTAAAAACCCGCGCACCTCTTTCTCTGTTTTAGGCGTCGGCATTTCTTGAATTGCTTTTATTTTAGCAGGATCGACCTCTATCCCTCTTTCGCTTACGATAAACCCCAGCAGTTTACCCGATCTCACCCCGAAGGTGCATTTGTTAGGGTTCAGCCTCAGCCTGAACTTCCTAAGTCTTTTAAACAACTTCAACAGATTCACCAGATGCTCTTCCTCCGTCTGGGATTTGGCAATCATATCGTCAACATAAACTTCGATCTCTTTATGCATCATGTCATGGAAAAGAGTCGTCATCGCACGCTGATATGTTGCCCCAGCATTTTTCAAACCAAAGGGCATCACTTTGTAGCAAAATGTTCCCCATGGTGTTATGAAAGTAGTCTTCTCCATATCCTCTGGCGCCATTTTAATTTGATTATAGCCTGAAAAGCCATCCATGAAGAAGAATACGGAGTACTGAGCGGTATTATCAACTAACACGTCAATGTGAGGAAGTGGAAAATCGTCTTTTGGGCTTGCTTTATTCAAATCTCTATAATCCACGCACATTCGAACCTTGCCATCTTTCTTTGGCACTGGTACGATGTTGGCAACCCATGAAGGATATTTTGTCACAGCCAGGAAACCAGCGTCCCACTGTTTCTGAACCTCCTCTTTGATCTTCATTGCCATATCTGGTCGAGTTCTGCGAAGTTTTTGTTTGACCGGTGGGCAACTTTCTTTCAGTGGCAGGCGGTGCACAACCATATCTGTATCGAGCCCTGGCATATCCTCATACGACCAAGCGAATACATCACTATACTCTTGGAGCATTTCAACCAGTCTTCGCTTGATACCACTCTGCAGTGCGGCTCCGATACGAATATTTTTCTCAACCCCTTCCGACCCCAAGTTGATAATTTCGATAACCTCGTCGTGAGGCAGAATGGCTCTTTCCTCTTGCTTCACTAACCAAGACAGTTCTTCAGGAACGTCGCTATCTTCGACAACCTCTTCTTCGGCCTGGAATACCGGGTGCTCGAAGTCGGGACGAGTCATAGGTGGTTCAAGGATGTCATCTGAAAATGTTATCCTGCAAAAGGAATGGTTAAGTGCTTCAAAATGCGTATAAAGCGAATAACCACGTTGCCATTTTATTGAAAAATATAAAACAAGAAAGACAGAGATTACGGTATTTGCACATGAAAAAAACGCCATTTATTTAATGATTAACACGCAATGTTTATAACAACACAGCCCTAAGCAAATCCTGATGCCCCGGGCAAGACATCAGATTATTCAACAATTAATAAAGCAAAGCATTACTGTTTAAAAGCCACAGGAACAAGCTCCTGAATAGACCAGTTGCACAGTCCTTGTCCTGGCGTGCTTGGCTGAATCCAGGCATCCATATCACAGTCGCTGTCTCCTTCATCAGACTCTGAAGCAGCATTGACAGTTTCATGACATACTCCACTGGCAGAGATGGTAATTGACTTTCTGAAACGGGGGGCCCCCACGGAAGGAGTTGATGACGACGGTTGGTACCCCAGTCCGAACCGGTCCATCTTCACAGGAATGTCCAGCACTTTGCCCCAGCCCTTGGCCTCTCCTGCTTCTACTAGAGCTTGAGCTTCTTTATACGATGAGACAGCTATCTCTGGCACTTTGCTCGGCCCGGGACCTTTGTCCTTGATGCGCAAACCTTCGAATGCCTGGCATGGTGTCTCGTGGATCTCTCCGTCGACTTCCACATATTTAAACGAAGATAGATGGCTGACCAGGATGTCTTCTTCTCCGCACACGGTGACTACGCTGTCTCCGACCATATACTTTAACTTCTGATGCAGGGTGGACGTGACTGCCCCTGCCCCATGAATCCAGGGTCTTCCCAGCAAACAGCTGTACGCAGGCTGTATATCCATGATATAAAACTCAGTTGCAAACACTTCCGGCCCCACTTGCAGAGGCAAGGTAATCGATCCGAAGACTGTTCTCCGCGTGCCGTCAAATGCTCTGACTACCAAATCACTGGGTGTACACAAAATCCCTCGAACATCCAGCTTCATCATCGCCTTCTTGGGCAGCACATTCAAAGATGACCCGGTGTCAACCAATACGTGCGACATTACTGACCCTCTACACTCAACAGATACGTGTAATGCCATATTATGATCTCTCCCTTTCGGAGTCAAGTCAAAATCGGTAAAACCCAGACTGTGGCCTGCATTCACATGTGCCAATACTCCTTCTAGCTGATTTACGGAGACATCCTGGGGTACAAAAGAAGTGTCCAGGACTTTCAGCAAAGCATTTCTGTGAGCTTCCGAACATAAGAGCAATGACAAGATAGATATTTTGGACGGTGTCTGCTGCAGATGCTCCACAATCTTATAATCACTTTTTCGAATCAAGCGCATGAACTCTTCTACATCTTTCGATGCTGCTTCTTTTTCACTTGCTTGTACCGGAACATTTTCAACCGCTTTCCCTTTTCCTTTCGCTAGTCTTTCAGCCTCCACTTCAGGAGATATAAAGATCCTGCCACTCCTTGTCATGCCTCCTGAACCAACAACATTATCCACAATCTCCACTGGCTGCTTGTTAACATCAATCTTTATCCCATCACAATACACCTCTAGCCCATATGACCATGGGACTGCTTTCGTGTTCTCGTACGGGATCGGCCCGGCCTTAGTTATGGTAATCGGTGGTCGCTGAGCTGGTGCTGCAATAGTGATCGTCTTCCGAGGAATCGTTACTGTGGCCACATCACTCCGATTATCCACTACTGCCTCTGCAGGCTCGTCAGTCGCCGCTCGATCAAACTGCAATATGCCCTCATCAATTAAGGCCTGAATGCCTTTCTTCAAATCCTCACACCCCCCAGGTAGGGTCCAACAATCTAAGCAGTACTCATTACATCCTGGGTAAACACCTCCTTGTAACAGTCGGCTCTTTATCTCGCTCAGCGGCGTCTTTAAATCTTCAACATTCATAATAAGATTCAGACCTTCCTCAGTCAGAACAGCGTTTGCCCCCTGATTAGGCATGGGTTTCTGGACTATATTCGGACCTGCCGTTCCGAAATTGATAGTCTTGTTGTCCAAAAGATCCTGCACAACATGCTTAAAAGCATGACAACCTTCGATATCGTGGCCCGGGGCCCCAGAATGAAACTCGCAGTGCCTGCTTGCATCATAGCCGAACGGGGGAGCTCCCGTTATCGGTGCCAGAGTTCTTTTCTCTACCAGATTCAATCCCAACAATGTCTGCAATAAATCAGCATAGGTTGAGGGAGGCTTCTCAAACACTCTTCTCGGTTTACCACCCTGGAATCTTCGTTGAGCCTGTTGTGCCCCCTGCTGAGGCTGCTGCTGCTGTGGCATTGGTTGCTGCTGAACCGGTTGTTGTTGCTGGAGTGGTTGTTGCTGATAGGGAATAGTAACACTCGACACCTGCTGCGGCTGACGATATTAACCTCGTCCCCTGCCTCGGCCTCGGCCTCGGCCTCCAAATACTGCGCTTGCCTCGCCCTGCCGGCGCCCACCATAAGCTTTCCTATTACTGCCAGATGCAGTTGATTCCTCGACTTGGAACTTTCCTTGCTTAATGTTACGTTCAATCTTTTCCCCCATCAAAATCAGGTCTGAAAAACTGGCCAGAGACGTGTGAAACAGCATATCATGAAACAGCCCTGTGAATGTGCCGACAAACATGTCATTCATTTCCTTATCTTCCACCGGAGGACGGACCCTGGCAGCCATATCGCGCCACCTTTGCGCGTACTCTTTAAAACTCTCCCCCTTCTTCTGCGAAAGCCCGGCCAACTGGACCCGATTGGGCGCCAGGTCGCTGTTATACTTGTAATGGGCTACAAATGCCTCTGCTAATTGCTTCCATGTCTTGATATCAGTTGGCTCCAACCCCATGTACCACTCTAAGGAAGGGCCCGATAGACTATCCTGAAAGAAATGCATTAGCATTCTTTCATCAGTGGAGTATGCAGACATCTTTCTGTAATAAGCTCGTACATGCACTTTCGGACATGTGTCTCCTTTGTACTTATCGAACGCCGGAGCTTTGAATTTAATTGGCACCCTCAAGCCAGGTACCAGGCCCATTGTCGCCATGTCCAATCCCACAGCACTTTGATTTAAGACTCCCTTCATCTGCTCTTCCAGCATTCTAATCTTTTGGGAATCATCCATCGGCCCTTCAAAACCTCCTCCGGAGAAGGCGTCTTCCTGTTGATCTTCTTGCCACAGACCGTTTCCCGCTCCGTACCCATCATATGCATTATTACGCCCAGCTCTGATCTGATTCATCCCCGGACCTCGGCCTCTGTTGCCGTACCCTTGAGCACCTCCAGCAGGACCGAAAGCCATAAATCCAGTGCCATTTCCGTTTCCAAAGCCTCCGTAACCCTGATTGATCATACCATAACCATCTTGCCCAAAGCCTTGAGCATTAAAGCCATACTTCCCAGTGTTGTCGAATCCCTGATCGTTGAATCCGAACCCAGTATTGACAAAGCCATTGCCTCCTAGATTATCTCCCAAATTGACATCACCCAGCCCAGCATTATGGACAGCAGTTTCATTCCCCACTCCAACGTTACCATTCACAGCAGCGGTAGCGTTGTTGACATTAGCAGCAGGCATATTGACTACGGGCGGAGCCACTGGCGTGGGAGTGCCGTCTCCATGAGCAGTATCAACCCGGACAGACTGATGATCTTCATTACCATGACCAGCGTTTCGAGCCAACAGAGGCTGGACCATGGCCTGCAAATTCTCCTGCCCTTTTGCTATAGCTTCCATGGTCTGCATGAAGAGAGCGAGCTTCTCGCGCACATCTTGCATCTCGTTCTGCATTTGGTCCATGACTTTTCGACAATTGGAGCGTGTAGAATAGCGGTGCGGGTGCTGATCTGCAATCCTGTTAAGTACCTGATGCAAAGCAGGAAATAAGACACCATCCAAAGATTACCTGTAATGCAATATGAATATGAATGCAATGCAATGTGTCTGTGCATTAGGGAAGTTCATTCCCCCAGTTCTAGTGCGAAGGTGCCGGTGCAGTGATAGTGCTGTCAATAGGAATATCGGAGTTGAATCATAGAAAGCCTCATATATTGCAGAGAGAATCAATAAGCCCAGGGTACAATATCGCTGAGAGTACAAAGAAGGCATGACCTCAACCAACAATCCTGGTGATGGTCAGCACTATGCAAATAAAGCATACAAGTTACTACATGAAATGATCAAATCCTCCCAAAAGTCTGGTACTCCTCTATCAACTTCTTGGTCTCCGGATGACTTGGTCGATCAAGTAGCCCTTCAACAAGCTGGTTTCTCCTCTTAAGGACACGGCGTACGTCTTCAGCAGTTTCTTCCCATGTTGCTTCTCCGAAGCAATCTTCTAACTTTCGCTTCTGAGACACTGCTTCATCTCTGGATTTGATTGCCTTATTTAGTGCATGCTGGACATTATACCGGGTCATCACTTCTTCCTCACACTTCTTGATGCTAGACTTCAACTTCTCTTCGAGGTCGGAAATTTGCTGCTTCAGCTTATCTTCCCTCTTCTTATTGTTGGTGAGTGTAGCATTCCAAGTCTTATTGCAGGAAGAGATCTCTCGGTGAGCGATGTCGAGCGCCTTCTTCTTGGCTTCCAGCATGTCATGGGAGCTTCTGAACTCTTGCCCCAGACGTTCACGCTTTTTCTTTTCCTCAGTCAACTCAGCCCCTAGTCTGTTTACTAGCTCGATCTGTTGTTGGAAAGCATATACAGCCTTGTTTTTCTCACTGCGTACTTGAGCTAACTCTTGCTCTAACCCTTCATTAATCTTCATCAAGGCTTCCTTTTCCTTTACAACTTGCTCGTAGACTTCCCTAGAAACAGTGGTTGGCTCTGCTACCGGAATAGGAACAAGGATTGGTACATCTGGGAATGGCATCCGCAACTGGCTTGCTCTCTCCTGGACCCAAACTCTATAAGGTGCATAGGCCTGGCAATCGTTCTTACCTAACAGTGGTTTCCCTTTGCGGTTAATACGCGTCCAGGCATGTTGCAACTTGGCTAATAACTCCCCTTTCACGTCTCCGGTGAAGTACAGAGATTCCTGTACTTCTTCCTCCTGAGGTGGATTCTTCAGCGCATATCCGAACTGACGAATGAATAGAGAAGGGTTGTAATTGATACACCCTTTTCTTCCTATCAGCGGTACATTAGGGTACCCAGAACAACTAAAGATGAGCTCAGACCCCAACAAATCTCGATCAAACCATACAACGTCTTCGGAAGATAGCCTCATCAGGCGTTCTGACCAACTGGCTGAGGTTGCACTGTCTACAAATGGTCCCTTTATGGGAAGGTGACTCTTGAACCACATATTCAACAGAGGAGCACAACAGTAAACAACTTTCCCTCTTCGGTTTTCGTTCTTATAGTGCAATGAGTGGTAGAAGTCTCCGATCAACGTTGGCACCGGGTTGCCTGCAGCAAACAGATAGAAAGCATCCAGATCTACAAAGTTGGGCAAGTTAGGAAACAGCACAATTCCATAGATGCATAAAGCCAAAATAGCATTGAAAACCACCCAACAACCGTTCTTGGCGTATTCTCGAGCTTTGACAACTAAGAAATCCAGAGAGAAACCTGACACCCCAAGCCAAGAAGTCAATAACAGTTCTGCAGCGTCCATATGCAAGGCTTTGGCTAAGTCCTTCAACTTGGGCTCAGCAGCAGAGTGAATGAAGGGAACTTTGTTCTGCACGGGAAGCTCAGTAAACTCCACATACTCCTCAATGGTAGGTCCTAGAATGAAGTCAGCAAAAGTAAAGCATCTCAATGCGGGGTCATAGAACTGCATCAAGGTGTATAGCCCGTCCATCTCATCAGCCGTGGGCTTACAGACTAATCTCAGTAATCTCCCATGGCTCATTCTGAAGCTTCTCCTAACCTCCTCATCGGCAAGAGATATCAGACCAAGCAAAGAAGTAATATCAGGTGAAGGCAGCTTGTACGCAACTGTTTTCCTTAAACCAGCCATAATCAATACTCAGAAGTCCGGGCACTAGAACTAGGGAAATGCAAATGCACCTGCAGCACAGACACACGTTAGTGAAATGCACATGATAATGGATATGCAGGCAATGCAATGCAAGTAACATGCAACAGGGACCAAAGCTGTAGCTGAATAGCCTGAACTCAATCAAGAAAGGTCTCCGATAGACCATCCAGAAGTCATCAAACCCTGGTCTCAGATAGACCTAAAATAACACTCCAACACTGGTCTCTGACAGACCTCAAACGATAACTCCAACTGGTCTCTGACAGACCTCAAATCACCTCTCTAATTGGTCTCTGACAGACCTCAGAACACACCTCCAAACGGTCTCTGACAGGCCTCCTAACTCTCCATAAATACCCAGGATCTCTGATCAAGAAATAACCGGTAGTCTGAAGGTCTAGTTGCCTGCATAACCCCAAACCCTCTCACAGGTGGATGTCCTAGTAACTGACAATGGTACGGCATCCTATGCGGTCGTCGGCGTCACAGACTTTCAGGGTTGATGATACGATTCCCAGAAGGAGTGGCATCATCAAATCCTGAAGAGGCCTCACTCAGCCAACTTCCAAATGATCGGTCCCCGGAGTCGACAATTCAGCTGACCAACAACCCCTTCGACCCAAAGGGTAGAAAAAGAAGCCAACCAGAAGAACCTCGTCCGAGTGTATATTTCATGAGACACTAATGCAAGCAAAGCCGGCACGCGCCCACTACTTTCTACGCTAATTCTAGGTGCACTCAAGCCCAGGTCCGGCTTATCTCTCAATATCAGAACACCCGTCACACCCCAAATACAGCAATAATAATCAATATACAAAGCTGAAAATACAAGGTTAGAAATATACAATAACTTCATACAAAATCCTCGACGGGAAAACAAGCGCTAGGATTGACTCTCTTAAGGGATGTTGGATCCCAAATGCATAAGAACTATCGCAGTCCTTAGCGGCCAGGGGACGTTGGATCCCCAGTGAAGTCGCCAGCTGTCGCTACTGTGAAAATCGGCGCCGGCTGAACAGAAGAGTCGCCACCGTGCGTTATTTATCCCACGGGAGGGAAAGGAAACGCTCAGAGTAAACCTTGCACAACACGGGAAAGGTATGGTCGTCGCAACCAAAACCTGGATTCGGGAGTCGGTTACGCAAGGGGAAGGTATTAGCACCCCTCACGTCCATCGTACTCGATGGGATCCACGCTTGTTTTCGGGTATGGATTGTTATTCTATCTACTCTATAGGTCAGGGGTTAAAAAGAAAATAAAATGAAAATAAAAATGACTCGGCAAAGTATCGCACTTTATGCCTACGTATTCCCGTCTGGAACGAGAAATCAGAGTCAACGTAGTTCGCCTACCTACGGGAAAGGAGGGGAAGGTTGCTCGCTAGGATATCGCATCCTATGCCTACGTACTTTCACACGGCATGAAAGATCAGAGCAAACGTAGTTCGGGCTACGGACGACACAAGTCTGTCTTGGTTGGTTTTATTCCTTCTGAAAAAGGTTTTTCTGATTAACAGTCCCAGCGGATAAAAAAATGACGTCTTGATGAGTTCACGTTCTTTTACGAAAGAAGTGTCTTTTATTGTGTTTGAAATCTTTATGGTGTTTTTCTGTTTGTTTTGAGAGAGAAGAGACAGAACTCTAACCTACGGTTGCAAAGGGAAACACACTAACCTAATGTTATCATGCATGGGTTAAGACCTAGTGTCTATCATGCTCCTCTCTTGCACAGAGAGAAACAGAGATCCTACGGGATAGGCAGAAACAGAAACAATCACGGATATATACAGTAAGACAGTAAAATGCATGGATGCAACAGTACAAGCGAGGCAAGGGAGTCCCACTCAACCTCGAACCTGGAAAACAATAGGCAAAAGTGAACAGGCTTCACTTTCAACCCAGCAGGGTAAACAGCAAACAATACAGTCCAGAAAACCAATCAATACATCAGCAAATGAAATGCAACAGCAAAAGAAACAGCATCAGCAGCTCTGAATCAACATCTGGCTTCAAGTAATTTCCAATCATTCATGGGCTTCAACAAGCATCAATCTCCATCTTCATGACCTTCAGGCAAGGGCTTTGATCATCTGTCTTCCATCTGCAATGGCTTTTCTTCAAGTTCAAACCTCCAGGATGAGGAATCAGTCACAAGAGTGAAGTGAATGAATGTTAGACAGTTAATTACCTACCAAGGGTGGTTCATCAACTGTTAACATTAAACAGAAAGTTTCCTCTCAAAAGTTCTATCTTTCAAATATATTCACTGATCCTTCCAAAGGAAGGAGGTGGATATTTGAAAGAGACTTTGAATCATAGAGAAAGGATGGATGCAGACGAGGCATTCCATGTTTGAGAAACAAGCTTTCTAATCTAGAGCTCTGCCTAGCTCCTAAACCCTAGTCTCCTCAGCAGCTGCTAGCAATAACCTCCTCTCCAACTCTGGCAGTTGATCTTCAATCTTTGGATCTCCAATGGCCTTCATCTTCTCCAGGTCCCCAGACAAACCCAATACCCCAAACAAGCAAGCAATAATCCCCAAAGGGCACACCACACCAGTCAATCAGATATATACAGAGTATTAATAGCAGTAGGGGAATCCTGACTTAAAGTGGAATAAATTAAAGTGGTCCTAATGAAAATATATACAGAGTATATATACAGAGTATTAATAGCAGTAGGGGAATTCTAATGAAAATGATGTAAAAAGAATGAATTAAAAATGAATTTTTATCTATTTATTATGAATTTTTAAAGTTGGTAAAAATTAAAGTGGAATAAAAAAACAATTGAAATTAAAATGAGAGGGAGGGGGGTAAGAATAGCAGGCGCCCTAGTTGATATTTGGATGGGCCAGGCAGTGGTGGGGTGTGACTAGCGAATTTACTAAGCCCAGAACGAAGTCAGCATTAAAGAAAATAAAAAAAACAAGCTGGGGGTGAAAATAGCATAGGATTCACGTTCCAATCTGATTGGGCTTACTAATGGGGGGTGGGGATATCACTAATACTCAGGCCCGCCCGTTTCAATTAATGAAATGGTGCGTTTAGGGCACCCAGCCTTCCCTCCAAAATCTGAATTAAATGAGAGCCTTACGATCTAAGCTCTGAGTCAAAGTCCAAGGCACGATGGATGGCCACGATTACGTCTTCCTCATTGAATCTGTTAGAACTAGGGTTTCTGCCATGAATGCTCATGCACGAACCAACTTCCACCAATTTGTCCTCACTCCACAATGCATGAAACACCACGATATAAACATGAAACTCACTCAAAATCTCTCCCTCTACACGTCTATGGTCTTAGATTGCATTAAAACTCAGCCAATCAATAAACCCGATAGCAACAATCTCTGACTCCATGAAAACACTCTGCAACTCATCAGCATAATTCTCAATCAAACTTATACTAATCTAATCCATGACTAATGGTGATCATCCTGCGCTAACAACCTAATATTATAATGCACTATGCCACGAGTTCTAGGTCCTAACAGCTTGGTACACCTGCTAACAATCATCACTAAACTACTCCAAACTCATCCTAATTGCTCTACTAACATCCTACATCATATCTAAACTAACAAATCTATACTAAACTAACTGAATCAAGCTGTGGCAGAGAAAATGCACCTGGTGTGAAATCTTGTGGATGATGATGAATCTTGTGGATCTGAGGCTTGTGAGGCTTGGATCTTGATCTACACTTGCACTACTTGATTCTGTATGCAACACTTTGAGGAGTCTTGCACTGGATCTTGAGTTCCAATGGAAATTGCAATTTTGATGTTGATGATTATAGTGCTCGAAAATGGATTGATCACACCTTGTTCTTGGTTGAATTCTGATCTATGATGATGATTGAATGTAGGAGGATCAATGTTGATGAGAATTGATGAAGATTTTGGGAAATTTTGAGAGAATTGCAATGAGAAAGAATGAGAAAACTTTGGGAAATTTTGGTGAAAAATGAATCCAACCCTTGATCAATCTTCATTTCATGCTTATATAGGGCTCAAATGAACTTTCTAGATCCATCTTACAATTTCCCTTGCCTTCCAACTTTGATCCATCTTTGAAATGTTTCTTCAAATGCAAGTAACCATGAATAACTTTTCTTTTTTCTTCTAAACTCAAAAAAGTGCTTGAACCATTGTCTTTAGAATGTCTTTTCCATTCAAAATCATATATTGGAAGTCTCCATTTGTACTTATAAATCTCTCAAACCATTTTTCATTTTGACTTTATTCAAATTATAAGCCATTTTAGTTCAAATTTGGACCAATCATGCAACTTCATGTTATGAGCTTTTCCAACAATTTGTGACCTTCTTTCTAGACTTAAAATCACATTTGGAGCAAGTTTGATGTTGTAAGTTTTTCCATTTGAGGCCTCCTTGTATGAGTTTTGGACATAGGTTAAAATGACCTGTAATTCACAAATGCCCAAAATACCCTTTGCTTGCCAAGGCCATAAGTTGAGTTCCACACATCATATGAAGGCATACTATACCATTCTAGAAAGCTAAGACAATGAGGAACAATTCTTATGTTGACCAAGAATTCATTTGAAATCTCCTTGAGGGGCAAAACTAGCTTGGAAGTCAAGCCACTTTCACAGACAAAATTTCAGATACCTCAGATGACCTGTAATTTGCAAGGACCATAACTTGAGTTCTATAAATCTCCTTGATGTCTTCCACCACTCAAATTAAAGGTCTTGAGATCCTATACAAGTTTCATGTTGGCCAAGAAGCCATTTGAAGCTAGCATTTTGACTTATCTTGCTTGGAAATTTGACCTAAACTAGGGGATTTTACACAGAAACCCTAATTTAGAAACTCCTCTTCTCCTTGATTTATCTTGAATTCTCCTTGGCATATCTCCATATCCTTCTTTATATGTCCAATGATGAACCCCACATCTCTCCACTAGACTTGAATGCCCCTTAAATCAGTCAATTGACCTAGGGTTGACCTAGGGTTGACCCAGATGAAACCCTAGTTGACTGCCTTCAGCTATAGCTCTTGTGCTCTCATCAATGACTTGTCTCCTTCTTTAAATGACTTTCTAAGTCTCTCATAATGTCTAGATACTCTCCATGCCTTCAACTCACAGCTCACAACCCTCTTGTTGACCCTCAGATGCCCTCAGCTAGGAGATGGACTCAAGGCTTGATCTGCTGAACTCTTTGCTTTCAAAATCTTTCCTGATGACTTGAATGAGATTGAATTAGGATAATAACCTCTTGATAGGCCTCTAGAGATGAGAATAATACTTGGTCCCCTGTTGAATGACTTTACTATGCTTATGCTATGCAGATGGTTAGTCTATGTACATGACTCTATATGCAAATGCTAATGACATTGAAACATAAACCAAGTGAATAAGGTTGGGCAAATTTTAGGGTGCAACACTAATGTCTGTCATATTTCTCTCTTGCACATAAAGAAACAGAGATCCTAGGGGATAAACGGAAAAGAAACAACGTATATACAGTAAAGCAGTAAAATGTATGAGATGCAGCAATACAAGCGAGGCAAGGGAGCCCCACTCAACCTCGAACCTGAGAAAACAATAGGGAAAGTGAAACAGCTTCACTTCAAACCTATGGGAAAATTAACAAACAATACAGCAAAGAAAATAAAACCCCAAAACCAGCTCTGATAGCACACCAGCTCCTACAGCAGCAGCTCTAAAAAACATCAAACTCTGACAGTTGATTAACAACAAAACAGTAACATCTTCAAAGGAACCCCAAAATCAAACTTCAATGGCCTCCAAGCTTTAAATAAGCTCCATCTTCAAGGCAAGCACTCTAGAAGAGAATCACTTAACAAAATAAGTTGGAATGATAAACAGCTTATTGACAACCAAAGGAAGCCTATAAGTGTGTAATCATTATGAGAGACAGGTTCCCTCAAAGTTCTACTGCTAAGATAAGCCACTCATCCCTCCAAAGGAGAGATGTGAATATCTTAGAAGGACTTTTAGTCATTGGGAGGAATGGAAGCACAAGATGCTTTCCATGTTTGTGGAAGAATTCAGTCTAATCTAAAGCTCTGCCTATTTTTCTTATTTCCTATGTCTTCAAAACCCATCTTCAAGCACAAGAATCCCCTAGCTCTAAGTATTGATACTTGTCTTCAATCTTATCACATGCTTCCTCATGCTCCATAAGCCAAGCCCAAGCCCCACATCCCAGAGGAATACCCAAAACCCAAGCAAACAAAGCAATACCCCAAGTGGGAAACACACCAATATCAACCAATTTGCAAAATCAAGTAAAAAATAGTAAAACTCATTATAAAATCCTAATTAAATTCCTAAGGGAACCTAACTATATACCCTATACCCCATATAAACCCCAAGACCTAAATCAATTTTAAAACCCCAAAACTATGCCCTAAACTGCACCTAATTACTGTAAAACCCTAATCCTGATCACCCTAAAGTTGATGGTTCAAAACTATCCTAAATTAAATCACAAAAATGTGATAAAATTTCAGGGGGAACCTAATATTCTAATCTAACCATAGGAAAAATAATTACATCAAAATATGAAATACAATGACCATACTAAATTCAGCAAGTTGGTATGTCAAAATAAAATGAAATAAAAGCAATTAAAAGTAAAAACAAACTAAAAATGAAAAAATGCATGAAATGCCAATTTTATTTTCTTATAATTTTCTTGATGTCTTTAGGAAAATGAGGGAAAAAATCCCATGCAAGAATGATCATTTTTCAATTTATTATGATTTATTGACTAAACTATATGCAAACATGAAATAAAATGAAAACCAATTAAAATGAAAAATATGAGTGGCAAATAGCAATTATTTACAGTTCAAAAATGCATTGGGCTCAAGAGGGGGTGTCAGTAGCTAACGCACTGGGCCCATTACTAATTAGAAAAACAATAAAAAAAACAACCAAGAAAAATAAAAACGGGGGGGCGAATAGCGAATACTCTCCTTGTTATTCAAATTGGGCCCCAGACTGGGGGGTGTGGATAGCGAATCCATCTGGGCCTAAAACGCAACACATGTGGGAGAGGGGGTGTCACTGGGGAAACGGGGAGATGGTTAGCAATTCTCACCATGGGCCTAAGCCCGAATCCAGTTCCCCCTCAGTACTAGCAACAAAACCTAATTTACCTCACTCTCTCTCACACTGTTCATCGAACACAAACCCTAGACGGCGCTCCTTCCATCCCTCTCTCTGAAACTCTCCCAATCTCTCAAACGCCACCACAAATCAACTCTCTACCCTATCTCCGTTCACCTCCCTCACCTAAACACAAGCGTCCTAAACTCACTCTCTCAAATCTACTAAACTAACCTGGTGCTCAGCTACCAAAACAACTATGAAATGCAACAAGTTCAGAGCAAGTACCTGGGTACGTGATGAAGGCGAGGTTGATTTCTGGGCGTGACGAAGGAGTCAACGGATTATTTTCTGGTGAATTGGGGTTGGCGCTTGAAGATCCACGACGACGATGAAGTTCTTGAAATAAAGTTCAACGAAGCTCTGGAACTGAAGAACTTGATGACGTTCTTGGACTGCTTGGAAGATTTCTGGAAACGAGATCGAACGCTTTGAAGATCGTGTAAGCTCTTGAGGATCTATGGAGTTATGAGTTTCTGGGAGAAATATTTGAAGATTGATGAATGCTCAGAAGAACTCTTGATAGATCTGGGGATGAAAGTGACGAATGTTCTTGAGCTCGCTTGAAGACTTTCTGGAAAAAAACTCAGACAAACGAGATGATGGATGAACGAGGGTGGAGGTATTCTGGGTAGATTGTTGATGAAGATGCAGATTCCGGTGGATCTATGAGTTCTCCGGCGAGGGGTGGTCGGAGGTGAACGAAGAAGATTGATGCTGAGATGATGAGAAAACTGGAAAATGCAGTCTCCGGCGGTCTCAACGAACTCCGGTGACGGTTGCGGCGGAGGGGAGGTGATCCGGCGGTGAGGGGGACCGGTGGGGAGTCACGGTGAAGGAGGTTGAGACACCTGGCAAACGTGCATGCAGGGGGAGGGGAAACGATGACGCGTGGCTTGGGGAGAGCAGAGGGGGAAACACGTGGGGTCAGAGAGGGATAGTGGGGTCTGATGATGTGGCGAAAGGAGAAGGGACTTCAGAGATGAGGTGACTAAGAGAGAGAAGACACGCGTGGCCATGTATTTAAGGGACAAGTGGCACCAACTTTTGGACCTGGGAATTGGGCTTTAGACCTGGACACCTGGCCCACTATTAAGGGATAATGAATTTGATTAAAGAATTAAACTGAATTAAATGCTAATGAAAAACCCTAATTAAACTAAACGAAATTAATAACAAAAAACCCTAATTAATCCTAATTAAATCTAATTAACAAAACACAATTAACCCTAATTACAACTAAACGAAAATTAATAATAAAAAACCCTAATTAATCCTAAAAACCAAATTAGCCCTAATTACACTATAAAAAAAAGGAAAAGATTATTTAATATCTATTTATCTATTTAAAATTCCAATTAAATCTAGAAAATCAATTAAAAAAACTAATAAAATCTATATAAAAAAACCTATTAAATTCTATACTAAATCTATAAAATCAAATTATTAAAATCTAATCTAGCATTATTATAAAATCTATATTATTCTATTATACTAAAAAACTATATTAAAAAAACTAGTAATATCTAAAAATCTATTAAACTCTATATTAAAAAACCATTTAAAAAATCTAAAAGGACCATTTAAAAACTATTTTAAACTATTCTATTTAATGATGAAAACTAATATCTAATAGGCTAAAAATCTATTAAATCTATTAAAAAAAAGGAATATCTATTTCAAAAAATCTAAAATATCTAGTAAATTCTATTAAAAAAAGTCTATTAAATTCTAAAAAAAATGAACCTATTTAGTATCTAAAAAACAAATAAATCTATTGAAAAAAAAACTATTAAAAATGCATTAAAATCTAGAAAATAAAAGAGAAAATTCTAAAAATTGCCAGGAAGCCGATTAAATCGATTAGAGAACGATTACGCAACCATAGCGAAACCCGGGCACCAAGATGGCCTGAAAACAACAGGGAACGAGCACCAATTCTCAAAATACACTTATTCAAACCGGCCTGAACTGCCTGAAACGCCAGGGGCTGCAATCCCGATAAAATCGATCTGACTGAGAAAAAATGTCATGCATGCAGTATGCGAATGCGAATGCAAAATGCGCCGAGACATAACCCAGATAGGGGAACCGATTGGTCAAATTTTGGGGTGCAACAGAGGGCTTGCTCGCATTTCTCGGTCCATTCGAACGTGGCTTCCTTTCTGAGTAATTTGATGAAAGGGAGGGCGTGCTGTGCGGATTTGGCGATGAATCAGGAAAATGAGGCAAGTACGTCGTTGAGGGATTATATAGATTTCTTTGAGGTCGGCGTGGTGATTTCCGAGAAAGCTCAGCACTTGTCTGAATTTGCCTCGATCCCTTGCTTGGTCAGATAAAAGCTGAGGAATTTCCCTGCTCGAACCCCGAAGGTACATTTCTTTGGGTTGAAACGCATTATGCATTTCCTCTCTATTTCGAAGACTTTTCTGAGGTGAGCCGTGTGATCGACTTCCGTGCAGGACTTGACAATCATGTCGTTCATATACACCTCGAGCATATCGCCAATCTCTCCCCGGAAGACTTTGTTCATCATCCGTTGGTACGTGGCACCGTCGTTCTTAAGTCCGAAGGGCATTGCATTGTAGTAATAGTTGCCCGACTCTGTCATGAAGGCCGTGCTCTATTTTTCGTGCTCGGCCATGGGGATCTGGTTGTATCCCGAGTACGCGTCTATAAAGGACAGGAGTTTGAAGCCCGCCGAGTTGTCGACGAGTTTGTCGATGTTAGGGAGGGGGTAGGCGTCCTTAGGACATGCCCGATTAAGATTGGTGTAATCAACACACATGCGCCATTTTCTATTACTCTTTTTAACAAGTACAACATTGGACAACCAGGTTGAATACCGGGCTTCCGAAATAAAATTTGCCTCTAGGAGGTCTTTTACAGCTTTTTCAGCAGCCGCCGACTTTTCGGGGGACTGCCTACGCCTACGTTGTACTACGGCCTTGGTGGTCGGGTTGATGGAGAGCTGATGGCAGGCAACCTCAGGGTCGAGTCCAGGCATCTCCGCGGCGCTCCAGGCGAAGAGATCAGCGTTCTCGCGGAGGCAGGCCGTCAGTTGTTTCCTCGCAAGGTCGGGCAGTTCTGCCCTGATCTTCACGGATCTCGTCTCTTCGTCCCCGAGGGTCACGATCTCAAAGTCACCGTATGGGATGGGGCGCGCTGGGCGGATGGGCTGCCCGTTGGATGGAGGAGCTTCGCTGGCTTCGTCCTCGCGGTCGGTCTTTTCGGTGAAGCGGATATCGAGGTCTAATGAGCCGACGAGATCCTTGGGTTCGTTCTTCAAAGTAGCGGGGGGCGCTACTTTTTTGGTCGCTGGACCGATCGCGCTTAGGCCTTTTAGTGCAGCCTCGAAGCACCTTCGGGCAGCTTCAATGTCGCCGTTTAGGGTGACAACGACCCCTCGCTTAGTGTAGTACTTCATTTTTAGGTGGATGGTGGAGGGCACCGCGGTGAGCTCGGCCATCGTTGTCCTGCCCCAGGATACAGTTGTAGAGGGACGGGCATTCAATGACCAGGAAGCGGACGTTGACCTCCCTGGCCGTCTCTTTTCCCCCGAAGGTAACCTTTAACTCTACGTACCCCCACGGCCTTGTTGTCATCCCGTTGAAGCCCTGGAGGTCGGAACCCAAGTAGGGGGACAGGTTGGACTCGTCGAGTTTGAGTGTTGTGAAAAGGTGGGTGTACATGATGTCCACCGAGCTTCCTCCGTCGACTAGGATACATCTGACGTCAAAGTTTTCCATCTATTCTTGTATCAGGAGGGGAATGTTCGAGTTGAGGGAACCCCCAGGGAGTTCCTCGAGGTAGAAAGTGATCGGGTTGGACCGACCGTAGAATTTGTCGAGGGTGCTCATTTTGCCGGAGTTGCTGGTGATGAGTTCCTCGAACTTCCTCTTTACCGATCCCACAGATAGGTTCCTTGGGGAGCCGTCGAAGATGACCATGGCCTTCGGAAAGTACTCCCATCGGCTGGTGGGGCGTACAGGCTCGTTGGGCAGATAAAGCTCGGCGGGGAAGCCGAACTCTCTGAAGGCGAACCAATCCTCAGGACGGCTGACACTGAGGGCAACCTGCAGACCATTGTCACCGTCAGGAGAAGGGAGGTCCTTAACTCTTTTGGCCTCGGGAGCATCCTGCCGCGAGGCTTCTCCTTCCCGGGTGTACCTTTTCAGGTGCCTGTCCTTGATCAAGATTTCGATTGCGTCCTTCAGGTGGATGTAGTCTTCTGTAACGTGCCTGTGGCTTTTGTGGAAGCGACAGAACTTCGATTTGTCCATGTTGGGCTTGGGGGGTGTCGGCCTGGGGAAGCAGGCACCTGCCTGGACAAACTCCGTTTTGGCGCACTCGGCTAATATGCGCTCGCGAGAAGCGATTAGAGCTGTGTACTATGTAAATTGGCCAGCAGGACCGCGTTGCCCGCGGGGCTCTCGGGGACGATCCTCTCGTCGACGATCTCCTCCGCGCCGGTGGCTCGAGGCTCTGTCCTCTCGGGACCCGCAGGGGGTCTCTCGGTCTCGAGTGTCGTGGGCGAAGTTGGCCGCTTGAGTCTCGTCAAACCGAATGTAATGCGCGGCTATGTCAAGGAAGTCTTGTAGAGATGTTGGTCGGTGTATGGCCACGACCTCATATAATTTGGAGTCTCAACACAGTCCTTGCTCCATCAGGTAACGTTTCATCTCGTCCGATGTCGTTACCTGCACTGCCTCCTGGGTGAACCTTTCGATGTACTTCCAGAGGGGTTCGTCGGGGGCCTGGATTATGGCGCCCAACACGGCCTCTGTCTTCGGGTGACGCCGGGATGCCGTGAAGTGTCTTGAAAAAAGGTCCTTCAGGACCCTCCACGACGTGACGGATTCTGGCTCCAGACTTTTGTACCACGTCATGGCACCCTTCCTCAGCATCGTCGGGAAGAGTCTGCACTTGATAGCTCCCCGGACATTTCGGTAATCGAGCATGGCCTCGATATCCTCCAGGTGGTCGTCTGGGTCGGAGGTACCATCATATGTCGAGAGTGCTGGGGGCTTCTCAATTTCGTAGAGGATGGGAGCCGCCATGATCTCTCGAGAGAAGGGAGTCCTGTAATCGTCCTCGTCACTGAGAATTGGCGATTGAGAGGGTGATATCACTAGTGGCGGAGACGCTTGATTTTGCGCCCTCAGCCTCCTGACCGGGGGTTCGACCCGCGGATGTCTAGCCGGGGGATCCACCCTGGCTGGCCGTTGCTCCCGGACTTGTCTCCTTAGCGACTTGGTCCGTTCCCGCACTACTTTGGGTTGGGGCCTCTCTAGCCGAGGTCGACGATTTCTGGGACGAGGGGATGGACTCCTCGAGTTTCCGTTCTGGTCTTCCCGCGGAGGGGACCTCAACGGGGCTTTGTGCTCTAGTGCGCCAATCCGTGCGTTCTGTTGAAACAACAACTGATTCGTTTGGTTGATGGTCGCGAAGAGGGCGGCCACCGTCGGGTCTGCTCCGGTCGGGATAGGGATGGGCTGAAACGCTGTCGGGCTCCTTAGTCGAAGAATAGTCTGATGTGCAGCTTCTTCGGACGAGGGAGAGGCAGTCTGGCCGCCCCTCTCGTCGGTCTCCGGAGGTTGGGATGCCTCCATTTGCTTGCCACCGTTCGCGGCGGGAGCGAGGATGAGGTTGTGAACGACATTGTCGTGGTGTGGGCTAGACACGATCATGAAATGTTGGTGAAACTTTGGTTCTCTGCTCGGAGGAACGAGGAAGTTTTATGTTCCCACAGACGGCGCCATCGATCTAGCCTGATCAGAAGGGGACCAATGACTTGCCAACGCTGTTGATCTACTGCCTGTTCACCGGTGTTGAAAAGGAGATGGGGGGTGTACCTGTAAGACACTCCGATGCCAAAGTAAGAGTTTGGACAGAGTGACAGCAAATACGGAAAAGGGTAAGAATAGAATACTTGACCCTCTAGTGAAATAGGGTATTTATAGAGACCCCAACGCAGGGCCAACGGTCATTTGAGTTGGGTTGGATGACCAGGCCCAACCCAAGTGACTGCTAGGGCTTACGTGGCGTAGTGAAGACTGTAACGCCCCCATTCTATACCCCAAAATAATCATATATCAAATCACATAGTCACTAATACAAGTATTTTTATTTTTATCAGAGTATATTTTCATTAAGGTATAAAAGAAGTGCGTCACAATACTCACGAAACGACCACATGAATATTAATGTTTAAAAAGAATTAACTCAAAAGGGGTAAATCTCAACTAAAAATAAACGCATGATTCTTCGAAATTACATATTCATGTTTTTCTCCTAAAGCGGAAGACTAAAACATATATATTCACTTAAGACATGACAAAACGTAATTACATGTCATCTGGTTGTTCACAGCTTCATTCACATACAAACAAAACATCAAAAGACATTCTACAAGCCTATCTACCCAAAGTTACATATCAGAGCGACCGACACGAGGGAAAAGAACTATACTCCAAAGGAAACCTCCAGCGGATCCTATTCTGCAATGCCTCGCAGGGCATTATAAAACAACAGAAGGGTGAGAAACATAACATAATAATCAAGGCATAAGATATATATATATATATATATATATATATATATATATATATATATATATATATATATATATATATATATATATATATATATATATATATATATATATATATATATATATATATATATATATATATATATATATATATATATATATATACATATATAGAAATACACAAGTACCGAAAGCCTATATTCTACAGCTTTTCACTACGGTGCATAGTAATAAATTCTCACCACATCAAATACACTTAGACGTATACACTCACACTAAACCATCCATCCATTAGTCAATGTCCTACACATTCATTTATTCACTATCCGCGTCCCATCAATTCCTGAACGCATGCATATTACATATGACAACCGCAACCAAGCCGTGCGATTCGTATAATACTCATCTAATATCCTCAATCCTCTTTCCGGGTTATGGGCATATCGCTCATGCCCTACCAGGAACAACATCTCAGTCATTCTACCCCGGTAACTTCTTCACTAGGAACGACACATTGCCATCCTACCCTAGTGAGTACAACTCCTCCACGCTTACTTCAACGTCATCCTCCCATCTATCAGACCATACATACATATATACTATTATATTCTTAGAGATTATTCTCCGTTCATCATCTGAAGATGATAGTGCAACTCATAGGGACCAACTCATTCATTCGCCAGATTCTCCTATGAACCTATCACTTATCAAATCCTCCACGGGATCAAATATAACCATCGCATCAAGCGAGGTTCTGCAGATCCTACACGGGATCAAATATAACCATCGCATCAAGCGAGGTTCTGCAGATCCTACACGGGATCAAATATAACCATCGCATCAAGCGAGGTTCTGCAGATCCTAACGGGATCAAATATAACCATCGCATCAAGCGAGGTTCTGCAGATCCTACACGGGATCAAATATAACCATCGCATCAAGCGAGGTTCTGCAGATCCTACATGGGATCAAATATAACCATCGCATCAAGCGAGGTTCTGCAGATCCTACACGGGATCAAATATAACCATCGCATCAAGCGAGGTTCTGCAGATCCTACACGGGATCAAATATAACCATCGCATCAAGCGAGGTTCTGCAGATCCTACACGGGATCAAATATAACCATCACATCAAGCGAGGTTCTGCAGATCCTACACGGGATCAAATATAATACACAGCCACTAGGAATGATGTTATACCATTCTACCCTAGTGCACCCATCAATCACACCTCATTCGGAATGCTCCTAACGCACTACAATATTGTTTGTGCCTCATTAGGAACGATATCACGTCATCCTACCCAATTGAGCCCGCAACTAGGAATGATATCACCTCATTCTACCCTAGTGTAATCCACTCCGACACTACGTTCACTACTCAATGCCCACATAATCCTATTATGTTCTCATACATTCATATTATCATGCCAACGGCAACGAACTCGATCATCTCATCATGCCATCCTATTCGATCTAGCGATTGCATAAAATTGCCGATCGGCCACACTCACGCTTCACAAACCATAAACTAGGATTCACGCCATTCGGCTACCCACAGCACCTCACGGGCCAGCATACCCACTTTTAAATCGAGGGAAGGTCGATCGCAATCAGGGTCCCAAGCCACAACAGTACACAACAGGAGAGAAACTCATTATGCTACGTTCGCTACACGCCCGCCTAGCGAGCTACTAGCGAACGTTCGCTACCTCCTCGCCTAGCGAACTGCTAGCGAGTGCAAACAGAACCTCCAAACATTGCTCGCTACCTCGTTCGCCACAGCGAACCCCCAGCGAGCTCTTCGCTACTCCCTTCGCTACTAGCGAAAGGCCACAATACCATTTTGTCCCAAGTCTGGGACCGTTCGCTACGCATTCGCCTAGCGAGATGCTAGCGAACATTCGCGACCTGCTCGCCTAGCGAGCTGCTAGCGAGCGTCTGCGAACAGAACTTCTCCCCACTGTTCAGAATTCGAAACAGCCGATAAATTCACCCGATAATTCTCCACTTACTCTAGTAATCATAACCTAACGTTTCCCGACATAAATCCTACCACTTATTCTCATCTTCATTAAACAAAGCTAGATTTCTACCGATCGAATCAATTTCGACCTAAAACGGAAATTATAGGAAACTCTCCAAAACCCTAACTCAATCAACCATACACATACATAATCATACATATTGATTTAGATAGTAAGATTTCACACCCTTACCTTGGATTAATCGAAGCTTTGAGCTGTTCTTGATGATCCCACACTTTTCTTCTTCTTCTTCTCTTTTCTCCTCCTTTTCCTTCTTTCTCTTTTCTTTCCTTCCTTTTCTCTTATGTTTCTTTTCTCTTCTATTTCTATTTTAATATCCTTCTCATTATTTCTCCAAAACATCTATTAATTCAATATCCCATAAAATATCCCACTTATCATTAAATAGGAAATGTCCAAAATACCCTCCAAACTATTTTCCCCGAAAACTCTCAAAATCGGTTAAAATAGAATAATATGTAAACTTAACATATTTCCACACAAATTCCATATCAAAAATAATATTCGTCCAATTAAATTAAGTAGGGACTCGATAAAAGAGACAATCGAAATCGGGGCGTTACAACTCTCCCCCACTTAGGAATTTTCGTCCTCGAAAATATCACCTGATTCAAACCATACCAGACGTAACATCGCGTCCGTTCTCTAATTCTCAAGTTGCACATGATCGCCCACGTGCATACTTCCGTACCACAAATATAGTCATGCCGCGTGACTCAATTAAGACCGTCAATCTGCACCAATCTCCATTGGAGATTACAGGCACTCCACATACACTCCACCAGGAACGACATCTCAGTCATTCTACCCTGGTGATCGTCTCACTAGGAACGACGCATAGTCATTCTACCCTAGTGATTGCAACCATAACACTTATACCTCATCGGGAATGACATCTAGTCATTCTACCCCCAATGAGTTTGAATCTCAGATACAAACGTTTATCCATCATCATCATCCTAAAGTCTTCGCTCCCCTGCCATACAAGGCTTCAGATTCTCATCTGACTCTATATTTCGACGATACAACATACAATCTTTATCACCTCAGCGATATTCATTACAACCAGTTCCAACCTAGAATGACTAGTCCTCATCAACAGAAAAAAGGTCAATCCACTTATTCAACCCAGAATTCTCTTAACTAAAATCATATTCCTCATTGTATCCTTATCTTTCAGAACTGCGAGCAAAAGCTTGGACTTTGCTAAGACAACATCCTTTGTGGTAGCTTCGCCCATCAAAGCCATATGGTTTAACAAATCATTATGCGAAGGTTTAACTTCATAGTAACTAAAATCCTTATTCTTACTCAAGCTATCCCACACAGATTTTGCTGATGTTTCTGGATTCTTCTTCACAAAATGCATGAAGTAAACAGTGATCAAGATAGTCCTTATGGTATCCTCGTAGCTCTTTCTTGGCTTTTGAAGTTTGATCCATTTACCATCCCTCGATAGCACTGATATCTCAGGCTTGACATTGGAAAGAAGGTCAAACCCCCATGCTATATCTTGCATAAAAAAAATTTTCTTTAGCCCATTATCGGCCTTACTGTGCAAAAAACACTTTGGGTTCTCAAGGTCATTACTCGCCTCAAACCTTTACTGAACAATTGAAGCTCCCAACCTCTAGCACGAACACACAACCGTGACCAACTCTAAGTCACTCTTCAGATGACTCTCCTTGTACCCCTATTTGCCATAAAGCACACTCGGAACTTTGCTGGTGTGCATTTAACGCATCTTCCCAGCGTGCCACCGAAGCATCATGAAATGCAACATATGGTTTAGTCGGGTTCGACAAAACCAACACACAAATTGTTGACAGTTCTTCTCAAAACTCCTTGAACCTCTCCACAGTGACATAACACTGCCTTCTCCTCCAACACGGATAACACAAGCTCCCGATGTTCAACAATACACCGAGCTACAGCCCCACACTTGTAGCATCCTGGAGAACCACAAGTTCTCCCCCACTTAGATCATTCTTACTTCTGCAGACAATGGTTAAACAACAAACACGTACCGACAGTGTCTTCACACATATGTCGCGTACAAGGGAACAACCAACATTAGACACTTGGCCGGATGGACCGACCTGCTCTGATACCACTTTGTAACGCCCCCATTCTATACCCCAAAATAATCATATATCAAATCACATAGTCACTAATACAAGTATTTTTATTTTTATCAGAGTATATTTTCATTAAGGTATAAAAGAAGTGCGTCACAATACTCACGAAACGACCACATGAATATTAATGTTTAAAAAGAATTAACTCAAAAGGGGTAAATCTCAACTAAAAATAAACGCATGATTCTTCGAAATTACATATTCATGTTTTTCTCCTAAAGCGGAAGACTAAAACATATATATTCACTTAAGACATGACAAAACGTAATTACATGTCATCTGGTTGTTCACAGCTTCATTCACATACAAACAAAACATCAAAAGACATTCTACAAGCCTATCTACCCAAAGTTACATATCAGAGCGACCGACACGAGGGAAAAGAACTATACTCCAAAGGAAACCTCCAGCGGATCCTAATCTGCAATGCCTCACAGGGCATTATAAAACAACAGAAGGGTGAGAAACATAACATAATAATCAAGGCATAAGATATATATATATATATATATATATATATATATATATATATATATATATATATATATATATATATATATATATATATATATATATATATATATATATATATATATATATATACATATATAGAAATACACAAGTACCGAAAGCCTATATTCTACAGCTTTTCACTACGGTGCGTAGTAATAAATTCTCACCACATCAAATACACTTAGACGTATACACTCACACTAAACCATCCATCCATTAGTCAATGTCCTACACATTCATTTATTCGCTATCCGCGTCCCATCAATTCCTGCACGCATGCATATTACATATGACAACCGCAACCAAGCCGTGCGATTCGTATAATACTCATCTAATATCCTCAATCCTCTTTCCGGGTTATGGGCATATCGCTCATGCCCTACCAGGAACAATATCTCAGTCATTCTACCCCGGTAACTTCTTCACTAGGAACGACATATTGCCATCCTACCCTAGTGAGTACAACTCCTCCACGCTTACTTCAACGTCATCCTCCCATCTATCAGACCATACATACATATATACTATTATATTCTTAGAGATTATTCTCCGTTCATCATCTGAAGATGATAGTGCAACTCATAGGGACCGACTCATTCATCCGCCAGATTCTCCTATGAACCTATCACTTATCAAATCCTCCACGGGATCAATTATAACCATCGCATCAAGCGAGGTTCTGCAGATCCTACACGGGATCAAATATAACCATCGCATCAAGCGAGGTTCTGCAGATCCTACACGGGATCAAATATAATACACAGCCACTAGGAATGATGTTATACCATTCTACCCTAGTGCACCCATCAATCACACCTCATTCGGAATACTCCTAACGCACTACAATATTGTTTGTGCCTCATTAGGAACGATATCACGTCATCCTACCCAATTGAGCCCGCAACTAGGAATGATATCACCTCATTCTACCCTAGTGTAATCCACTTCGACACTACGTTCACTACTCAATGCCCACATAATCCTATTATGTTCTCATACATTCATATTATCATGCCAACGGCAACGAACTCGATCATCTCATCATGCCATCCTATTCGATCTAGCGATTGCATAAAATTGCCGATTGGCCACACTCACGCTTCACAAACCATAAACTAGGATTCACGCCATTCGACTACCCACAGCACCTCACGGGCCAGCATACCCACTTTTAAATCGAGGGAAGGTCGATCGCAATCAGGGTCCCAAGCCACAATAGTACACAACAGGAGAGAAACTCATTCTGCTACGTTCGCTACACGCCCGCCTAGCGAGCTACTAGCGAACGTTCGCTACCTCCTCGCCTAGCGAACTGCTAGCGAGTGCAAACAGAACCTCCAAACATTGCTCGCTACCTCGTTCGCCACAGCGAACCCCCAGCGAGCTCTTCGCTACTCCCTTCTCTACTAGCGAAAGGCTACAATACCATTCTGTCCCAAGTCTGGGACCGTTCGCTACGCACTCGCCTAGCGAGATGCTAGCGAACATTCGCGACTTGCTCGCCTAGCGAGCTGCTAGCGAGCGTCTGCGAACAGAACTTCTCCCCACTGTTCAGAATTCGAAACAGCCGATAAATTCACTCGATAATTCTCCACTTACTCCAGTAATCATAACCTAACGTTTCCCGACATAAATCCTACCACTTATTCTCATCTTCATTAAACAAAGCTAGATTTCTACCGATCGAATCAATTTCGACCTAAAACGGAAATTATAGGAAACTCTCCAAAACCCTAACTCAATCAACCATACACATACATAATCATACATATTGATTTAGATAGTAAGATTTCACACCCTTACCTTGGATTAATCGAAGCTTTGAGCTGTTCTTGATGATCCCACACTTTTCTTCTTCTTCTTCTCTTTTCTCCTCCTTTTCCTTCTTTCTCTTTTCTTTCCTTCCTTTTCTCTTATGTTTCTTTTCTCTTCTATTTCTCTTTTAATATCCTTCTCATTATTTCTCCAAAACATCTATTAATTTAATATCCCATAAAATATCTCACTTATCATTAAATAGGAAATGTCCAAAATACCCTCCAAACTATTTTCCCCGAAAACTCTCAAAATCGGTTAAAATAGAATAATATGTAAACTTAACATATTTCCACACAAATTCCATATCAAAAATAATATTCGTCCAATTAAATTAAGTAGGGACTCGATAAAAGAGACAATCGAAATCGGGGCGTTACAAAGACCAGGACGTGGTCTTCGCCCTAGTTCAACTGTCCCGTGATCTTCGAAAAGTGAGTTTAACCTGCTCTTTCAGAGGTGAGCAGTTGGTTGGTGACGTGTCCCCGCAGAGGGGAGCACGTGGAGAACGTGTGAAAGACACGTTGTTCTGCTCGACCAGGGAGAAGGTTCTGCCCGCGGAGGGGCCATTCTACCCGACGGAAGACATGTGCTCGACAGATGTAGCCCAAGTTGGATTGGGCCTAACTGAATATCATTGGGATGGGCCTGCCCGGTCAAGCCGGGGCCCAGGCCAGAACACATGTGTACCTCGAACGATTTAAGTATCTGCTTTAATGGCTAAAACTATAATCTTATGACATCTTCAATAGAAGGATATGATAATGGGGTTTTAACGATTTGAAGGTTTGAAGAACAAAATGAAGTTTTGAAAGAGACACGGAGGACTGAAGAAGACAATGAACAAGTTCAAGAACCATATTGATTTTCTATTTTTTTTTCCCAGCTTTTTATAACGATTATAAATTGTTTTCTTTGATAAAAAAGTGTCTTTGATAAAGAAGTGTTTTTAATATATTTATAATTAAAATATTCATTTGGATTTTAAAATATTTTGAATTAAAGACATGGACTCAAAACTAAGTTGTCACATTGTTAAAGAAAATGACACACACGCACGCACACACACACACACACACACTCACGCACACGCACACGCGCGCGCGCACACGGGCGCGCGCACACACACGCGCGCGCACACACACAGTGAGGACCCACTTACTCCAAGAGTAAGTTTTTATAACTTACTCCACAATCATATTCTTCAAATTAAATTTAATCGAATGATTATAAGTAAAAATGTTAATTTAACCACTATATTAGATTCAATTTAAAAGTTATGATATGGAGTAAGTTAAAAAAACTTAGTCTTGGAGTAAGTTGATCTCCACTCGTATACATATTTTTATTATAATATTTTTATTGATATTCATAAATCAAAATATTAAATAACGAGAAAGAGAAGAAAAACGATGAAGAGAAAATTTTTTTATTAAACTTTATTTGATATGTCTATACATTAGAAAAAATAATATAATTTTATTATAATATTTTTTATCAATAAATTAAATATTAATATTATATTTATAAAATAAAATATTAAATAAAGAGAGATTAAAATTTGTATTATGATTTTTTTTTGTTGATAATTTGTGTTAAGGACAAAAAGTTCTCATGGTTTAACGAGGGACAAGAATTCAAGTTTTTGTCGTATCTCTTGCGATATATTTTATCCTGTCACATAATAAGTTTCTGTATTAAATAAGGCACAAAATAAGTTATCCTGTCTAATCTTTTAATTTTTTAGCAAATCAAACACATCTATAGAATATGTGAGTGAAATTAGAGAAAGAAGAAAATGTAGAAAGATGGTGTAAAAATGACGAGAAAAAATAATTAAAAAATATTGTAGTATGATAATCATGATTTCTTTTAAGATTCAAAATTTAACTTTTTATTTATTTATTTGTGACAATTTATTTATATTAATATATAAAATAAATAAATAAACAAAGGAGGTTAGTGGAATCAAACTCATATCAACCATTATATTTATTTAGTCCAATTCATCCAACTAACACTTAGATGACTTATTCCATCCATCCAACTTTTTTATTTTTAATTAAAATATATTTATTTTAGTTTAAATTATAATAAATTGTAAAATAATAATAATTAAAAAGTTAAAAGATAGTGCATTATCGGTGTAAGACAGTTTTACAAATGCAATTAATTAAAATATCTACAATTACCATGTAATATCAGTATTTTTAAAATAAAAATATATTTAATTCTGATACATGGTTGTGAGACAGTTTTACATATACAACAAATCAAAATGTCTATAATTATCATGTAATATTAATATTTTAAAATAAAAATATATTGCATTCTGATACATGATTGTGATTGATTGACAATGTAAAATATCAGCACATTTTATTTTTTCTCATAATGAAAACAATAAAAATAAAAATAAAAGATAAAAATGATGAGCTAAAAACTACTTTCTCTTATTCTAATTATAAGAGAAAATTGACATTTTTAGATTTATTGAATAATTACTATATATTCAATAAACTTACAAAATAAATTTTCTTTTATATAGAGGTGTTAATTTGATTAAATTCATTAGGAATCGAACCTGAGATCTTGAGAAGAGCGCACTCTCAATATCTAAACATCTACCACTAGACCAATCAATACACTCTCAACAAACACTTATAAGACTAAATTCGAACAAAATCAACCCGCTCCTCAATAGGTTGGATTGAGTTGGGTTTGTAGGTCTTCGCTAAATATAATTTTTCAATTATAAATAAAATATTAATTTAATAACATATTTATTTTACAAAAATATTTAAAAAAACCATAAAATCTTAGTATTAAATTTAAATAAAATTTATTGTTTAATACCTAAAAGCTCTTTTACGATTAAGATAAAGTCAGAAAAATATAATTTAAAACATAAGATATCTCTATTTGAATAAAGAAATTTGATCTCTCAAATATAATTTAAATTAAATTTTTATAATTAATAAAAATTATAATTATATTAAAAAAATACATTCAATATAAAAATTATGTTAGATAATTTATAAATAAAATAACATAAAAATACAGTGACGTATCAATAAGTTGAGTTTACGAGTTCGTGAATTAAAACTTCAAACTCATTACTCAAACAAAATACCAATGAATTTGAATGAGTTGGTTCAAATTAAACTCGTACGTGATTGAGTTGGATAAAAAAAGAGTCGAATTAAATTAAATAAATAGATTTGTGAATTGACTTCCTACCATAAACACCAATATTTTTATATATGAAATTAGAAGTAGTATAGCTTTAAAAATATTTTAAATAATATTTGACAAGGAAAAATGAATGAGGAACAAAAAGATGGGAAAATTCAACGTCAAACCCAATGAAAAGCACGCAGCATTATCTTTTTTTCTTTTAATTTCCACGTGCATCTAGTTCTCACTCTCTTTCCTATTCTGTTCTACAAGCACAGCACTTCCCTTTCTCTGTTTCAAGCTATCTATCGGACAAGAGAACACACACACTTAACCAGTAAGCCGTTTGTCACTATCTCTCTAGAAATCTTTTTAGTCTGATAGGTTCTTTTTCATCTTCTTGATTTTTTTTTGTTGAGAAATCTTATTTATATTTCTGATTTTGTAGAAAATTGCTGTAAATGGCGGAAGAGAAGTCAACCATTGCAAAAGATGTCACCGAAGTAAGTTTACTATATGTTCAATATTCTTAACTATACGTATTTGCATATGTTTTATTCTTTATGGAAAATTTATAATGTGTATAGTTAATTGGCAAAACTCCATTGGTATATCTCAACCATGTTGTGGATGGTTGTGTTGCACAAATTGCTGCAAAACTAGAAATGATGGAACCTTGCTCTAGTGTCAAAGACAGGTATATCTACATTTCTTCTTTCTTATATCGTCAACTTTACTACAAAAGTTTCCCTCTAAGATTCTTTCATAATTTCATGCAGGATAGGATATAGCATGATTGCAGATGCTGAAGAAAAAGGACTCATTACACCGCAAGAAGTTCGTTTTTGTTTTTCAATCATTCTTTCCTTCTTGATGTTTAATTAATGATAGTTGTTGATCATTGTTTAGAGTGTCCTCATTGAGCCAACCAGCGGAAACACCGGCATTGGTTTGGCATTCATGGCAGCTGCTAAGGGTTATAAACTTATCATAACCATGCCTGCTGCAATGAGTCTCGAGAGAAGAACCATTCTCCGCGCTTTTGGTGCTGAGTTAGTTCTTACGGATCCGGCTAAAGGTATGAACGGAGCTGTTCGGAAAGCCGAAGAGATACTAGCAAAGACTCCCAATGCTTACATTCTTCAGCAATTTGAAAATCCTGCAAACCCAAAGGTGTTGTTTGTTGTGTCAGTGACTCAGTGACAGTGTGCTGTTTTTACAGAATCTTTTGGTTGAAGTGAATTAACAAACTAACTCACTCTGAAACTACTTTTAGGTTCACTATGAAACCACTGGACCTGAGATCTGGAAAAGCTCTGGTGGGAAAGTTGATGCTCTTGTTTCTGGTATAGGGACCGGAGGTACCGTAACAGGTGCTGGGAGATATTTGAAAGAGCAGAACCCTGATATTAAGGTTAGCCTTTTGATTTACAAGTTCTTATTTTTCTAATATTCTCTTTGTTTTGCTTACAATTTTTTTTCCCAGCTATATGGTGTTGAACCACTTGAAAGTCCAGTATTGTCTGGAGGGAAACCAGGTGAAGATTTTCCTTACTACTATTCATTACTACTGCAAGAAAAGTTGTATTTTGTACTAACTTTTCATTGTTTATTGTACCTTGTTTTGTAATTATCAAATGAGTAGTCATTTCTATGCACCATTCCCTGACAAATGCATGATATTTTCCATGTACAAGGCCCTCATAAGATCCAAGGAATCGGCGCTGGTTTCATCCCCGGTGTTCTGGATATTGATTTACTAGATGCAGTAATCCAAGTAAGACATGAATCTTTTTATAGACACATCTTAGAAATATTAACATTAGTTACAAATTGATTACACTAGATGAAAGAATTAGTTATACTCTTAGTACTATTTCTACACCCTATCGCCATAGATAAATAACTGCTCTTATTTTTGTAGATATCTAGCGAAGAGGCTATTGAAACTGCTAAACTTCTTGCATTAAAAGAAGGTTTACTGGTACAGTATCACCTTTTGTTAATGAGCCTTCTTTCCATTTTCTAATGATATATATTGTTATTGATGAACTTGTTTTGCAGGTTGGGATATCATCAGGTGCAGCTGCAGCCGCTGCAATTCGGATTGCAAAGAAGCCTGAAAATGCTGGAAAACTCATTGTTGTAAGTCTGCTATCGGTTCATTTTTGTATTAATTAAAAGTTGTTTATATTAGTTATACATTAAGTATATACTGTGGCACTAAGTAACAAGCTCATTTGGTGCCTAAACAGGTTGTTTTCCCGAGCTTTGGAGAGCGTTATCTATCATCTGTGCTCTTTGAATCGGTGAAGCGAGAAGCACAGAACATGATCTTCGAGCATTGAACTTACATACAGATTTTAATGAATGTTTTGCTTCTCCGATTTGCTTTTCTCTTATTATCATCTTTGTAATTCAAATTCGTTAATGCAATAACATAAAAACTATATCAATTAATACTATTTCGTACTAGAAACTATAATTGTTCGTGTAGATCTTTAATACGGTGTTGCGAGCTGCTCTCATGCATTTGCATGGGATGGACTTGTAACGTTAACATACCAACGCATATATCACATTTTGAATGAAAGAGGAATAGAGGGAGTTATGTACTTGAATCATACTTTTTTTGTGTGTTCACACACACATATTCCATTGCAGAATAGAAAATGGAGGAGATTGTAGAAGTTGCGGTGGTACGAAGCTTCGAGAGCGATTCAGTGACACGACTTCTTGGACCGAAGGTTGCGATGGTGATGCATTATGATTCAGAGATGTTGATCTCAACTAGTGTTGCTAATCTCTGTTATAATGGACCTAGGGGTTGCTTATATGGTTAGCACTCCAACACTGATGTCAGTTTAGGATTCAAGATAATCGTCGTGCGAGTGGAGATTAAAGATTGTGTACCTGAAATTCTCTTGGATCTGTATTTATAGCTCGGGCTCAATGGAGCGGGCGAGATGAGTGAGCCTAGTCTTATTGGGTTTTTCGTCGATCCATAACAATTTCCCCAAGACTCATTGGCACTCTGGATGCCAGAGGAGCCTTTTAGAAGTTGTGATCGGCCTTCAGGAATAGTTGTCCATGCATTGACAGATATACATTACTTTATTTTTGCCAAAGAGTGATAAGGAACACGAGCATTAATTGCAGTTCCATCATCGAAACTTTTCACTGTTTTTCTCATGATGTGTGACCTGAAAAGGTAGAGAGTGGCGTGATGGTGCTTACTATGCATTTGAGTTAATTATGTTTTCAAGGTGAAATCTGACTGTTGGTTTATACTTGTCCTTACTTTCAATCAGATTCGTCCGATTGTATTCGCCTATATATGGGTAGAGGAAATTTAGATGAACTCTTACAGCCTTTTAGATTGAATTTCCTTTATTTCCTTTAAGTCTTTCCCTATTCTCTAAAAGCATTTTTCCTGGAGTAACCATCAACACGCATTTAAATCTTTAAAGCTTCAATCTTCGGTCTCCTACTTCGTTTTACTTTGAGGTAACTTCTTCTAACTCAAGGTTTTTTTTTCAAGCCTTTATTGTCTTTTTGTCAAAACGAGTGATAATCATATTAACATAGAGAGTAATTCATGAGGTAGCGTTTCTTCCTCTTCAAAAGGGGGAAAGAATATGAATCACATTTTCTTTCTTCTACCAAGGAAAATTTTGAATCGGAGATCATCTCTCTAATTGATGATTCTGAAATGGAAGGAGTATCCAGGGACTCATTTTCTAAAAGAACTTCATTCACTAATTATTCAGAAGTTCTACTTTCAGGGAAGGTCGGTGGGGTGAGGATCCTACTGAGAAATCGGTGCCTCCCACTGTCTTGACTAAGGTGGAAATAGGAGTTGTCTGATGAAAAAGTGAACGTGTCAATGACTTTGTTTGACTCTATTAAGGGGTGACTGATCGCGAGCCTAACGATGCTGGAATCACAAGTCATTTGGAGGACCGAGGAAATTCTAATACTGTATCTTGGATTAGACTCGACGATCACTTTAAAGTTGATGAACTGGCCCAAAAAGGAATTCTCTTGTTAAGCCGGATAACGTCAACAAATATCATTGGGTGGACACCAAAGTGACACAAACTCCTTCCACTATAAACAGTGTTGCGGCTATAACCGACGTGGATGTTATGGTCGTAACCCGTCAAATTTGTCAGTTCTTGCAATGAATCTGGTAAAGAGGATATGCAACTCCTTTGAGGGTTGTTCTATTCCTATGTATGAATGTCTCTTTACCAAGTTAGGAGTACGCTTTCCCTTTTCTTATATCAAGGTAGTTGTGCTTAACCGTCTGAGAATTTCCCCCTTGCAAGTTCATCATGGAGTTTAGGCTTACATGAAGGTGATCTAGCTATGCGTCAAGCATAAATTTTGAAAATCTTCTTTTGAGCTCTTTTTTAATCTCTTTTATGCATCTCGCACCTCTCGAGATGACGCCTGGGATCAAGGGTTGATCTTCCTTCGTCCCAAGGTTCATTCGTTTGACCCTTTTACCGATGATTGTGGTAATTTTCTTGAATCTTTCATGATGGTGAAACATATTACTCATGAGGATCACTTTGCACTATGCTCGTCCTAGGCTTCGATTGGATTTACTGGCTCTTGCAATACAGTTTTCTCAAATACTGGTCTTGAGTTCATTTCCGCTGACCCCTTTCTTCTTACCATACTGAACTAAGTCCTATATCCTCTGAGGAGGTAAAAACGAAGGAGGATATGTGTGCTTGATATCAAGGGCTCGGTTATGAAGAAGGATTTAGACCTTGCGAAGTGCTTCCTTCTCAGCAGAAAAAGAGACAAACTAATACTCGCGCACTTATCAATGCACACGATTGTAACACCCCGAATTTAATTAAATTATTTAATTGAATTTTGTTGCTTTTATTCAGTAATTTAAGCGATTTAGAATACTTTTAATTATTTATTTTGGCGATAGCATATGTTATATGAATATTTGACATTGTTATAATTTGTTGGAATTTGGTAGATTTTTATTTCATTTAAATAACAGAATAGTAATTAAATAATAATAATAATATAAGATAAAAATAGTGATTTGGGGCAGAACATAGAATTACTAGAAAAATAAGGGAAAGATGAGAAAGTGGTGATTAATTGAGGGGTAAAAGTGTGAAGAGGATAATTAATTGTAATTTAGGTCAAAATAAATAATAAAGGGAGAAGAGCCAAACCTGACAATACGTAAAATTGAGAAAAAGTGACAAATGTGAGAAGAGAAGAATAAGGGTTTGAGAGAAAAGGAGAAACCATAGTCAAAGCTTGGAGTTTTTTTGCTGGAAATTGAATTAGGGGGACTACTTTAATATAGGTGTATTGCATGAAGGGTAGAGAGGGATTATTACCTCCTCTGCATTTTTATTCACCATTGTTGTGTTTTATGAATTCTTGAATATGATTATGTATAATCCATGATAATTTCCATGTTTGGTGTGTAAATTCTTTCTTTGAGTATTACTAAAATTTGTGTATGTATAATGAGTATGATTCTGAATGTTATCTCTATCGTTGTTGCGTAATTGATTTATGAACATATTCTTTAATTCATAAATAATATGTGAAATTGGATGTTAATTGATGGGTATGTGGCGATATGATCCCTATATAATATATATCTATTGTTAATTGAATGAGCTCCCATGGTGAAAATGTAGAAACCGCCTTCTGCATCTGGTTTGGCTAATGGTCACCAGCAAGGTGACAGGGAGACATTGAAGGTAGAGAAAAACACAAGAAATGGGGTTTGAATTGAGGTTTTTTAAAACTTTTCGACAAAAAGGCTTAACAAAAACAACAATATATACAAACAAAGAAAGAGAGTGTCATGTTTGGTTTATACAAGTTCACATATAACGAGGTTACGTCTTGTCCACCCAACCAAGGTGATTTCGCCTTCAATAAAGACTTAATCCACTAATCTCGAAAGATTACAAAAGTTCGTACAAGTGTTAGAAAACACCTTAGTCCTCTCAAGTATACAGAATAACACTTAGTCACTTGAGGAAAAAATAATTTCAAAGAGATTACAATAGAAATTATTTACAATAGTGCTTCTGATAAGCGAATGAAACAAAATAAAGAACAATTTTTATACACAAATATGAGCAATAACTCTTTGTGTTTGAGAATACTCTCTTGATAGAATTTTGAGACTTTTCGTTTTCACTCTTGCAATGTTGTTCGTTATTTTTGCAATGAAGTAGTGACTCCTTTATATAGGCTCAATTGTAGAACGTTAGAGGGTAGAAATATCATTATCAGTGCCAGCTGCCATAACGGTAAACCAAAGATCATGGGAGATAGGAATAGGAAAGTCTTACAAACATTCCTTAACAATTTTGGCGCACAATCAATTTTTACCAATTTGGGATTGTACTATTGTATGAATTCTTTCAGTGCAGGTTTTGTCTTGATCTTATCTTCTGATGAAATTCTTCTGATATGAAGTGATGATGAGTTTAGAAGATAAATGTAGCGAGAAATATCAGAGTCTTCAGAGTCAGAAGCTGGCTTCACTTAAGTCTTCTTAGAGTGATTCAGTCAGAACCAACATCTTCATTTTCAGCTGAGAGTGAACAAGTCTTCAGAACTCAGAACCTTGACTTCAGAGCTAGAAGAAAAACTTATCCAAGAAGCACACAATTTTCCTTATCCAGTGACATTTAGCATTCATCATAACTGCTGATGTTTCTCCAGATGTGGTTGAAGTATTTTCTTAAGGCGTACCAGAATTGATTATGATGATATTTCTAGAGAGCTACCCATAATCAAATTAAACTTTATATCTGTGTCGCTACTCGAAAAATGCATCGCGCAACGACGGGGAGGCGAACAGAAAAGGAGAGAAGAGTCGCCACCGAACTTTATTTATCCCATGAGGGGGAAGGAAAATATCGAGAAAACCTTAAGAAAAGAATGGATAAGATGGTCTCGCAACCAAGAACAGGTTCGGAAGCCGGTTATGCAAGGGGAAGGTATTAGCACCCCTCGCATCCATCGTACTCGATGGGAACCTTTTGTTTGTCGATGTGTGAATTTATCTGCTTAAATATTATGCTATAAAAGTTGTTCCAAAAGATAGAGAGAAGGGTTTGAAACAGGGAAAGAGAAGTAACGAGGGAAAGAAAGGACTCGATAGGACTTCGCGGTCCTAGGCCTACGTATTCTCAATAGACATGAGAAAGTCAGAGTCGACGTAGTTCGGGGAACTACAGATATAGGGGGGAATGTGCTCGGCAAGGATTGTGGCCCTTGTGCCTACGTATCTTTACTTGAACGAAGTAAAGAATCAGAGCAGCCGTAGTTCGGCCTACGGTTTGCGGGGAAGGTTTGGTAGACGATGCTATCGTGCGCATTCTAGCAGTTAGGTGTATTGTTGCTCGCTCGTTGGAGACTTAGGCGTTACCTGTTTGCGGTAGAACGGACGTAGCATGCCTTTCTGGGAAAGGGTGAAAAAGAAAAAAGGGTGCTTGCTAGGATTGTCGCAATCCTATGCCTACGTATTCTCAACATGCAAGAGAAATCAGAGCAACGTAGTTCGTGCTACTACGGGTAACCGGTGTTTTTCTGGATGATGTTATCATGCGCATTCTAGCAGTTTAGGTGTTTTGCTGCTCGCATGTGAGGAGACTTATGCGTTACCTGTTTGCGGTAGAACAGACGTAACATATCCTTTTTGAAATGATAGTTTTCGCCATGCGAGGCAAGAAGTCACGTTTGATTGGTTGAATTGTTTTTAGGGGCGAGATAAGTCCTCGGATAGAAACCCCTTACGGGTAATACCCAATTCATCATCTCAAAGTTTTTGTTATGAAATGGTGTGTCGAACATAGCATCTTCGTATTGAAAGACGAGTGTCGAGACCACACACACTACAGTGAGTATCCTGACACTCGGAGAGGAAGAAGACTACACTTAATCCTCTCTCTTTAATTCAATGCAAAGAGAACTTAGTTCTCTTATTAAAGATGTTTTTGGTTTTGAATGGTAAGTGCTTTGCGACAGAGAACCCTACGGTAAACGTCAGCACTCGGGATAGGAGAAGACCTACGCCTAACCACTCCACGACCATTCAAGTTTTATGTTAGGAAAAGAGATTTGAAAATGCAATCGGTACAGGACCGAGGTTTTAGGTGAGAAAGGTTGCGGAAGGAAGTTTGAAAGGAGAGGTGGTGGAAGAAAGTCGCGTCTTCGTATTGAAAGACGAGTGTCTAAACCACCCACACTACAGTGAGCATCTCGACACTCGGAAAGGAAGAAGTCTACACTTAATCCTTTCTCTTTAGTCCAATACAAAGATAATTGATTCCTTACTGAAAGGGACTGGAGGCTTTTAGGAGGAAAAGTTGAAAATGGACTCGGTACGGGGCCGAGGTTTTTTAGGAGAGAAGGATATGGAAAGGTTTTCGTATTGAAAGACGAGCGTCGAAACCACCCTCACTACAGTGAGCATCTCGACATTCGGAAAAGAAGAAGTCTACACTTAATCCTTTCTCTTTAATCCAATACAAAGAGGGGTTGATTCTTATTGCATGAGATTTGAAAATGGACTCGGTACAGGGCCGAGGTTTTTTTAGGAGAAAAGGGGGTGGAGGCGTCTTTGCATTGAAAGACGAGTGTCTAAACCACCCACACTACAGTGAGCATCTCGACACTCGGAGAGGAAGAGGTCTACACCCAATCCTCTCTTTTTAATTTCAACACAAAGATAATTTTATTTCGAAGATGGTTTGACAATGTTTTTGAATCGAGTTGGGACAAGAAATGAAGAGAGAAAAGAGGTGGTCTCAGATCCAACATTACTCATCAATAATTTGACTGGTAATGAATTACAGAGGTCTCGTCATTGACCAAAACATATTAAAATGGGAAAAAATATCCAATGACAAATGAGCTATAAAAAAAATGTCCAATAACTCTAATATACTAATATTATATATAAAAAAAAAACTGCATATAAAATAAAATGAAGCTATAAACAAAAAAATATATATATATAATAATAATAACAATTTATTTTAAAAAAACTAACAAAGCTTATATAAAATAATATATCATAATATATATACATAATAATATCCACAAAAAATAAAATATAGATTTTTAAAAAAAGAAATGAAAAAGGGGTTTAAAATCAGAAAATAAGGATACAACAAGCAACTGGGGTGTATGGGCCTGTTCTGTTAGGCCCAACAGCCACCTAACAAGACCCCGAGGGGGTACGACTAGTGAAAACAGGGTGAAGAATAAAAAAACCTAGTGGGCTTGAGGCCCAAGTTTACAGTTAACATAAAATGAAAAAATAAAAAAAGCACAAAAACGGGGTCTTCCTCTCTCACTCGTCCCTCCCGTTGATTCTTTGCTTTCCACCAAAACAACTGAAACAAAAAACAAATACCAACATCAACGTAAAAGCAAAATCGAACGAAACCAAATTCAAACTTCTCTCTGCTTCCGTTTTTTTCGATTCCATCCTTCAGTTTGTTCGCTCGAAAACACTTCCATTTGTTTCGGTTTCGTCTTCAGATCCGGTGTTGGAGGAAATGGGTTATGGTCGCAGGGGTGAATCGATGAAGTTTTGGGTTGAAAATCTGGGTGAAGAGGATTTGAAGATGATGGTGAGTTAACGTTTGGAGTTTTCTGTTTGGTTTCGATGTTGGAGGACGGAAGAAGAAGGGGTTACGGTTGGTAGCGGTGGGTCGTGAGTTGTCGCTGATTTTCGGAGGTTGCGTTCATGGTGGAATCTGGGTTATTTGGGTTTTGATGTGATGTTAGATTGAAGAACAGAGGTTGTTTCGTTGAGGTTCACGATGGTGGTGGAGTTTCAAAAACGGATGTTTTTTACGAAAGAATGGAAGAAAACGGTGATGGTGATTACGTTTGAAGATCATGGAGTCTGAAGTTCGTTTGTTGTTTGAAGATGACGGTAAAGGGGTTTTAGTTGGATCTTCGTCTTTGAAAACGGAAGTTGGACAATAGTTGTTGCGGAAGGGATTTGGTGTGAAGATCTGGAGAATGATTGTTCAAATGGTTTGCTGTTTCGAAGGTTTGGAGAGTGAGTTGGTTGTTGGAGGAAGAGAGGAGAGGATGAACAGTGTTTGGGATCTCAGAAATTAGGGGCGGCTAGGGTTGATTAGGGTTGGAAGCTCTTGTTTAGGGTTTTGGGGTTGTCCTTCTGAAGGGATGATGAATAGGGACCTCCCTATATAGTGCTGCCACGTGGCACAAAACATTAAAAATAAACTTTTTAATAAAAATTGAAAAAAATAATAAAATTAAAAAAAACAAAAAGGTGTTGGGGGTAGGATTCAAACCCCCATCCTTCAAGGAAATACAAGCAAGGTTATCCGCTGGAGCAGGTATGCGTTTGTAAATAAATCTGCATAAAAAAGTATATGTACACAAATAAAATAATAAAACGGAAAAAACAAACAAAAACGCTGGGGCTAGGATTCGAACCCCCAACCTTCAAACAAAGTATATGTACACAAATAAAATAATAAAACGGAAAAAACAAACAAAAACGTTGGGGCTAGGATTCAAACCCCCAACCTTCAAACAAATACGCAGAACTTCATCCGCTGGGACAGATTTGCTTTTATTAACAAAACGCACAAACAAAATATATATTACACAATATAATAAAACAGAAAAAAAACAATAAAACACTGAAGCTGAGATTTGAACCCATATCCTCTAAGTATATCAAAGACAAGTCCATCCACTGGGACAAGTACATTTCAATTAATAAACTTGAACAAATAAATACATCTTACATGAAAAGCTGATTTGAATAAAAACTAATATAACCTAATTAATAATTAAAAAAATAATAAAAGCTAATAAATATTCTATGCTAAAACTAATTTTAATATAATAAAATGAGAATAACTTTAAAAAGAAAATTCTAACAAAAACTATTAAATAAAATTAATTACAAATAAATCCTAATATTAAAAACCTATTTAATATATAACTCTAAACAACTTATAAACAAAAATATTTAAAAAAACTAATAAAATAAAATAATTTCTATCTGAAAATAAAAATCTATTTAAACTATTTAATATTCTAAAACCTATTTTCTAAACAAAAATCAAAAGAAAAAAGGTTATCATAAATAAATAAAAAACTGTTTTAAATAAAATATTCTAAAATTAAGACAAAAATAATAAAAAATGCAAAAAATGCTATGGAAAAACACGCACCGAAATATGCTGATAGCATCAACACAAACTGAATTATCAAGAGAAAAGTGACTTTCGCTCGATTTCGACACTGAACTTATCGTTTGAAATAATTGAATCGCCTGAAACGCGAGCAAAGCGGCTTAAAATCCTGATAAATTCAATCCGGTCAATAACACGGGCAAAATGCGACCTAAATGATATGCAGATGAAAACGAAGCAAAAGCCAGTCAAAGTCGGGAAACTGGTGGGCAAATTTTAGGGTGCAACAATCTGCACACTTAAGAAAAAAGTTAGAGTACAAAATGTTTACATATAAAATATATGCATTTTTATCATCAAAACTAGAGATTATATGCATAACCAAAATCTTGTTCTAACAACCGCATAGTCTCCAGGTGGGATTTCCCTACCGATCATCACAGGGATGACGAGTGATGAAGGAATTGGATGATGGGTTGGGTGAAAGTCGTCACCCAGGTGACGACCTGGTGTTCATGGATGTCAGGGGTTGTTTTTGAGCAACCAGTTTAGTTTTCAATGAAGTTTTCTTGTATGGATGATGTTTAACTACTATTTTGGGGTATTTCATGTGACAAAATAATTATGGTGAATTATTATAATGATAAAATAATATTGAGTTAAATTGAATAATTATAAGTGGTGGATTTTGATTATGTGTGTGGGTTGTTATGTTGCAAATACAATTATGTGTCATGAATTTAATTATATGTGTTATGTTGAGGTGTGTAGTTCAAAATTGAGGACTAGTGTGAATTCTATATTGCATGTTGGTTATGGTTAGAAATGGAACCAAAATTGTTGTTGTTGTTGCATTACTTGTATGCCATACATCATATTGTGTCAGTGTGTTGAAAGAGGCGAGTCATGAGTTTAGAAGTGGGGACCTATGACCGTCAGGGGTTCAGAAGTGAGGAAATGTGATTATCCAGGATTCAGAAGTGGGACCCGATTCGAATGAGGAACCATTGTTGAGTGGACGAGATCAGTAACAAACTTCTGGTGTCTAAATTGGTACCACATGCATAGAGTCGAGCTGTGAGTCACATTACATGCATAAAGGCTATGTGAATTGAATTTTTATGTTGGTGTGTAATTGAATGTGCATTGTTGATTGTGTGATTAAACTATCCTTGTATTATTTTACACTGTTAATATATTTGAGCATATTCTCACCCGTTTTCTTTCTTGTTTGTTTTGTGTTGCTCTGTATGTTATAGTACAGATACTCAGGAGGAGTAAAATTTGTTGTGAGTTGGAAGATGATCTTGGATATTTTCTTTGTTTATGTTATCATTTATTATTATTTAGTTGGTTTAATGCTTTGATATGGAACATCTGGAACAAGGCGTTTTATTTGTTTTGAGTTAATAATTCGATTATGTTATTTTATTAAGTATTTCAGTCTGAAAAGATAATTAAAGTTTATGTTATTTATTTAAAGTTCCACTGTGTGTTTCAAAAATATTTGGAAAGTATGCATGTTGTGTTTAAGTAGCATCCTAAATGTTGATTTTATTCTTTAAATTGAGAGTCGGGGTTTTGGGGTGGTACATTAGTGGTATCAGAGTAAGTCGGTTCATCTAGCCAGATTTTGTGATGTTATTTGTTCTCTAGTATGAGACATGTGTATAAATAGTTTCGATAAAATGTTTCTTCTAATGACTATTTATTGGAATTTTAAAGAAATGGATGGAAGAAATGATTGTGCAATCGCTGATGCTTTTGAGCCTTGGCTCATGTGATGGGCCAAGAAAATCAGGCATTGCAGAATCAAAATGGGATAACAGATGAGCTCAAATGGCTAGGAAAGTTCCAAAGGAATAATCCGCCGAATTTTAAGGGGAGGTAAGACCCATAAGGTGCTTAGAATTGGTTGCAAGAAATTGAGAAAATCTTCAGAGTGATGGCTTGAGAAAGTTTAGAGGGATGGGAAAATTCCAGAAGAATAATACGTCAACTTTTAAGGGGAAATACAACCCAGAAGGTGCTAAAATTTGGTTTCAAGAGATTGAGAAAATCTTCAGATTGATGGCTTGTTCAGACGTGCATAAGGTTTTGTTTGGTACTCATATGTTGGCTGAGGAAGTAGAGTATTGGTGGGACAATGCTCGTCAAAGGATTGAAGTTGTAGGTACTAATATTGTAACACCCCACTTCCCAAAATCATCTAAATTAATAAACATTATAAATAAACAAAATCAGAGTTCCAATTCTCCCAAGTGGGATATCACATAAAAACAACGTTTCCTTATAAAAAGGTTTTTCTCCAAATACAGCGGAATGTTAAATAATAAAATTCAATAAAAGTTTGATACGTTCACAGGGAAATAAAATATAAGTTCAACATAAAACAAATAAAACGCCCAAGTCCCGTGCTACGTATCAGAGCATCCTAGACTCGACAATCACACCAATATCCAAGCTAGCTAAGCACCTGGATTATCTGTACTTCCGAAGAAGTACAGACCACAACAACAACAAAGGGGTGAGAAAACATGATCAAAAATATAATGGTAATGTGATACATGTAAATAAGGTAGTACAACACACCAACACACCAAGATTCACCCCTAACAACACCATATAACGAACCTACTGTTCAAATTACAATATAACATATTATAATGCAAAATGCAACTCAACACCATGCATGCGGTACCGACTCGTTGGTTCATTCAATCGAACCTGGATAGATCACTTACGCTCCTCCTGAGACATGATCTATCCCCCACCATTCTCCACAAAGGAGTACGGATGAATCACTTACGCTCCTCCTGAGACATGATTCATCCCACCAAAACACCATGATATGCACACACCAATGCATAACTAATATATTTAGGCACTCAACGTGCACACGATCCTCCTGATCATATCATCATACATCAATGTATATATGTACAGATATAACATACACCAACACCATATAAATCAACCAGATAGTAAACAAGTTCATACTTTAACACCAAGATATAAACATATCCCGCCACTCGGGGGTACACGATCCTGCTGATCACTACATACATATACCTCAACTAATTGTCCACCGGTCATTATTACGAGAAACATGTACTATCACCGAGTACACAAGTTAATTCCCACAGTCATCATTCATACATGGCATCAAGGCCAAAGGAATCACACAAGTCCAGAGCTCAAGGCCAAAATATCACAACACTCACATTCTGGTTCTGCTACGTTCGCTGATATTCGCCAGGCAAAGCCCCGTAGTGAACCTTCGCTAGCATTCGCCAGGCGAACCTGCTGGCGAAGCCCCCTTTCCACTATCGTGCATTCGCCAGGCGAAGCATTCACTCGCCAGGCGAACCTTCGCTGGCCACACTCGCCAGGCGAAGTTCCTACCCTTTAGGTCTGGGATTAAATTATGAATTATTCGCTGCCATTCGCCTCAGCTCGCCAGGCGAACTCTCGCCTCAGCTCGCCAGGCGAAGCTTCGCCAACACTCGTCAGGCGAAGCCCAGCGAATGCTGCGATTCATCAGTTTCCTCACAATTCTGCAGTGCTATTCTAGGCCAAATTATGCCTATCATCTCAACTTAGATTCCCAGCCTATTCTAGTATCAATCTTGCCTATTACCGTAAACAATCGGTTTCTAATTCCTATTCCCAAAATCATCACCTACACACTTTATCGATACCTCAAAAGCCATACAGAATTTTCCCTAAAAACCGTAAAACACCCTATATGCCCTATATGCCAAATCAACCAAAAACAACAATTCATTAACGATTACTATATAATTAACAACAATCATCATCAATCATAACATGTCAACTCACAATATCATATATATTCTACGGGGTTAAGGAATCCCCAACTACCTTATACATGTATAAATCATTTCCCAATCAAGTTTCTCCCCCCTTACCTTGTTAATCGGTTGATCGATGAAAGAACCCTCCAAGGTTTGGCCAATTCTGATTTCCCCCTGTTCCTTCGTTCTTCGCTCCCTTTTCCGTTCTTCTCACTTCTCTCCTTTCTATCGTTCTTTTTCCACTTTCTCTAACTTCTCACAATGTATCGTGAAAACTACTAACCCCTCACATTCTCTATTTTAATTCTCTAATCCCAATAATAATAATAACTTAATAATAATAATAATAAAAATAATAATAATAATAATAGTAATAATAATACTATTATTATCTCACAAAAATAATATTAATAACAATAGTAACTATAATAAATATAATAATAATAATAATATTCCCACCAATATTAATATTATACACTATATTATTATATTCACCAAAACACCACCAATAGTCCTCCCACATTAGGGACGCCCACCAAACATCACCAAATACACCCCCACCAAAGGGCACACAAACACATAATATTTAAAATAATAATAAAATGACTAAATAATTAAAATGGGTGTTACAAATATCACGTGGGAAAATTTCAAGTCTGAGCTGTTTGAGAAGTACTTTACTATTGATGTTCATAGTAAGAAGGCGGTCGAGTTCCTTGAGCTGAAACAAGGAAGCATGACCGTTGCTAATTATGCTGTAAATTTTGAGGAGTTGTTTAGGTTCTATCCACATTAAAACAGGGTAGGGGTTAAGGGTTCCAATTGTATCAAATTTGGAAGTGGCTTGCATCTAGGGATCAGTCAATTCATCAAGTAGTAAGAAATTTTAAGTTTCCTGTGCTGGTTAGTAAATGTAGAATCTATGATGAAGATAGTTGTGCTAGAAATTCTCATTATAAGACTATGAGTGAGAAGAAAAGTGGAAATCAAAACCATGTAAAACATTATGAGGCTCCAACTAATAAAGGAAAATGTAAGGCTTCAGGTGGGAAGGAGACAAGTGGGGAGGCACTCCTGCTTCTGTCAGTTGTTTTAGTTGTAGAGGGATGTGTCATCGTGCTAATGAATGCAAGAGTTATGGTCAGAAATATTTTGAGTATGGGAAGCCAGGACACCATATTGTTGATTGTAAGAGCAATGTGCTGACTTGCTTCAAATGTGGGGAACCAGGTCCCATTAGTACTTAGTGTCAGAACCCAAAGAAAGCTCGGTTATAAGGGAAAGTTTTTGCTTTGAGTGGAGTAGAGATTGCTAGATCTGATAATTTGATTTGAGGTACATGCTTTATTAATGGTTTTTCTCTGGTTTTTATGATTAACACGGGTGCGACACATTCGTTCATATCTCTTGATTGTGCTAGAAAGTTGAATATTGAAATATCTTCCATGTTAGGAGTATGGTCACCAACACCCTAGCTAATAGTTTGGTGACTACTTCATGGGTTTGTTTGAATTTACCTGTTGACTATCTATGGTAAGAACTTAGGTATTGACTTACTCGTCTTACCGCTAAGTCAACTTGATGTTATCCTGGGAATAAACTAGGTGGATTTCAACCATGTTCATATAAGCTATTTCGACAAGTCTGTGATGTTTCCAAAGTTCAAAAAAGGTGGAGATCTAATGATCATATATTCTAAGTAAGTGGGGAGTCTTTGAAGGATGACGCTTGCATGTTTATGATGTTCCCTTCTTTGAAGGTTGGAAGCAAAGTTGTAATTGGTAATCTACTAGTAGTGTGTGATTTTTTGAAGGTATTCCAAGACGATATTAGTGATTTTTCGCTGGAACGTGAGGTCGTGTTTGCCATAGACTTAGTATCAGGTACTAGTCCTATGTTGATGGCACCTTATATAATGTCGGCTTCAGAACTAAGTGAGTAGATAAATTAGTTAGTTTATGCTTGCATGTTCAGTAAGATTTATTTGCGATCAGGTTATCGTCAGATTTATGTGAAGCTAGAAGATATTTTGAAGTCTGCATTTAAAACTCGATATGGTCACTCTGGATATTCAGTGAAGTCATTCGATGTGTCTAATTTGCCACGTGTATTCATGGAGTATAGGAATAGGATCTTTCATCCTTACTTTGATCAATTTATGGTTATGTTCATCGATGAATCTTAGTGTATTCCAAGATTAATAAGATCACGTAGAGCATTTGAGAGTTGTGATATAGACTTTGTAAGAGAATAAGCTATATGTGAAGTTGTCCATGTGTGAAGTTCTGGTTGTGTGAAGTGATTTTCCTTGTTCATGTGGTTTCTAGTGGTGGTATTGTAGTCGATCCGTAGAAGGTTGATGTCGTGTTACAATGGGAGACCCTAAAGTCCGTTATAGAGATCAGAAGTTTTATGGGGTTGACTGGTTACTATAGAAGGTTTATAATAGGTTTTTCAAAGTTAACTTTGCCTTTAACTCAGTTGAATTGGAAAGGTCAAGCTTATGTATAAGATGTTAAATGTGAAAAAAAATTTCAAGAACTCAAGAGGAAACTAACATCAGCTCTAATTTTAACTTTGTCGAGTCCAAGCGAGTCCTTTGTGGTTTATTGTGATGCTTCAAAAATGGGTTTAGGTGACATGCTTATGCATAATAGTTAGGTGGTGGCTTATGCTTCGAGATGATTGAAGGTTCATGAGAGGAATTATCCTACCCATGACTTGGATTTAGCAGCTATGGTGTTCATGCTTAAAGGTTAGAGACATTATCTATTTAGCTTTAGATTTGAAGTGTTAAGTGATCATAAGAGCTTGAAGTATTTTTTGATCATAAAGAACTAAATATGAGATAGAGGAGATGACTTGAATTTCTGAAGGATTATGATTTTGGATTGAGTTACCATCCTGGTAAGGCTGTTATGGTAGGAGATGCACTGAGAAAGAAGTCATTGCATGTGTCAACATTGATGATTTGAGAATTGGATTTGATTGAATATTTTAGAGATCTTAGTTTGATGTGTGAGGTGACTCTTAACAGTGTGGAGTTGGGTGTGCTGAAGTTGGCCAATGGTATTCTTGAAGAGATCATAGAGGTTAGAAAGTCGACTTGGGATTGATTGGCAGATTTGTATGATTAATCAAGGTAAAGAGGTAGATTTTAGAATTGGAGAGAATGGGGTTATGAGATTCACATATAGATTTTGTGTACCAGATGTGCCAGAGCTTAAGAAGAGTATTCTTGAGGAAGGTCATAGGAGTGGTATGGGTATTCATACCGGTGCTACCAACATGTATCAAGACCTGAAGAAGATATTTTGTTGTCCATGTATGAAGAAGGATGTTTTTGAGTTTATTTATTCTTGTTTAACTTGTTAGTAGTCAAATATTAAACACCAGAGGTCGTCGGGATTGATGCAGCCATTGAGTATTCGTGAGTGGAAGTGGAATAAAATTTATATGGACTTTGTGACGAGTTTGCCTAAGAATTCTAAGGGAAGTGAAATGATATGGGTTCTTGTGGACAAGATGACTAAATCGGCTCATTTCATTCCAATAAGGATCAATTATCCGTTGCAGAAGTTAGCTGAGGTGTATATTGAGATAATTGTCAATTTTCATGGTATTCCTTCAAGTATTGTTTCAGATAGAAATTAGAGTTTCACTTCAAGATTTTGGGAGAGTTTGAAGGAAGCCTTGGGAACTAAGTTACGGTTGAATTCTGCTTATCATCCGCAGACGGGCGGTCAGATAGAGAGGATTATCCAGTTTTTTGAGGATTTGTTGAGGGATTTCATGTTGGAGCATGAGGGTAACTGGGATAATTACTTTCCATTGATCGAGTTTACTTACAAAAACAATTTCCACTATAGTCTTGAAATGGCACCGTCCAAGGTTTTGTATGGTAGAAGGTGTATGACATCTTTGTGTTGGTAAATTCTGGAGAAAATGCAGTGCTTGGGCAAAAAATTGTTCAACAGACTATTGAGAAGATCAAGATAATTCAGGAGAAGATGAGAGATTTTCAAAGTAGGAAGAATAATTATTATGATTAGAGGAGGAAAACACTTTAATTCAAAAAGGGAGATCATGTGTTCTTGAGGGTCACTTTAGTAACAGGCGTTGGTCGTGCTTTGAAATCTCGAAGGCTCACTATATGGTTGCTTTACCACCAGCTCTTTCAAATCTTCATAGTGTGTTTCACGTGTCTAAACTTCGGAAGTATATTTTAGATCTGTCTCATGTGATTCAAATGGATGATGTGCAAGTGAAAGATAACTTGACTTTGGAGGCATCACCATTGTGAATCGAAGATTGATGGATGCCACACTTAAGGGGTAAAGAGATCGTCTTGGTGAAGTTTATATGGGGAGGACCTACTAGAGGAAGCATGATGTGGGAGGTGGAAATTCGGATGATAGAGTTTTATCCGAAGCTTTTTCGTTCAGGTAATTTTTGAGGGCGAAAATTCTAAAAGTGGGGGAGAGTTATAACACCCTGAATTCAATTAATTTATTTAATTGAATTTTTATTGCTTATTATTTAATTATTTAAGTGATTTAGAATACTTTTAATTATTTATTTTGATGATAACATATATTATGTGAATATTTAGCATTGCTGGGATTTATTAGAGTTTTATTTTATTTAAATAATATGATAATAATTAAATAAAAATAAAAATAAAAATATAATAGAAAAATAGTGACTTGGGGAGGAAAATATAATTACTAAAAAACTAAGGGAAAGAGGAGAAAGTGAAGATTAGTGAAAGGGTAAAAGTGTGAGGAGGAAAATTAGTTATAATTTAGATCAAAATAAATAGTAAAGGGAAAGGAGGCAAACTTGACAATATGTAGAATTGAGAAAAAGAGGCAGGTGTGAGAAGAGAAGAACAAGGGTTTCAGAGAGAATAAAAAACCATAGGCAAAGATTGGAGCTTTTTGTTGGAAATTCATGTAAGGAGAAATTACTTGAATATAAGTGTATTGCATGAAGGGTAGAGAGAGATCTTCACCCTCCTCCAGATTTTTATTCACCATTGTTGTGTTTTATGAATTCTTGAATATGATTATGTATAATCCATGATAATTGCCATGTTTGGTGTGTAAATTCGTGCTTTGAGCAGTATTGAAATTTGTGTATATGGAATGAGTATGACTATGAATCTTATCCCTACCATTTTTGTGTAATTGATTTATAAACATATTCTTAAATTCATGAATAATTGGTTAAATTAGATCTTAATTGATGAGTATGTGTCGATATGATCCATGTATAATATGATCCCTGTCTGATTTGAGTTATGTCATTCTTATGAAACATAATATCAAGATTGTTAAAATCTCGATTTAAAACCTAAACTCTTAGATTTTATGTTTCTAGCTCGGTATTTGGTGTTAAATCGCTGGCAAAATCGTTTAAAGTAAAATCGTATACTCGAACGATTTTACACGATTTAAATCTTTCTGAAATCTGTAAAATATTTAGATTTTACTCTTTGACTTAATTTTACCTTTTTTTGAAGGTGAGATAATACTTAGAAGGGGGGTTGAATAAGTATGAAAGATTAAAACTTAGAATTAAAACACAATTATTTTTATCCTGATTCGTTGAACTCAACTACTCCAGTCCACCCTTCCTAGAGTGATTTGCCTTTCTCAACAAGGACTTAATCCACTATTTAATCAAACAGATTACAATAGTAACACCTAAGAACAACTGTTCTTAGTCTTCTCAAGAGCTACTGATTCCAACTGAATCCTCTTAAGGAAATCCTTTACAATCAATGTAAATCTAATACAAGAGTAAGAATGCTTCTAAAAAACTTTTATCACAACAGTGATATTTCTCTTAAGTTTAAGTACAAATAATTCTAAGAATGAATATGAAAGTATGAGAGCTTGAATGTTATAATTTCTTTTCAGCAAAATGTCTAACTGAAGAATATGGTGGAGTCTTCCTTTTATAGGCAGCTGATCCAAGGAGAGCTGAACGTTGAGAAGAGTGTCCCAAAAAGGTCTGAGCCTTTTTGTCCTCACATCAAGTGACCTTTCCTAGAAGAAGAAAGCACAGAAAAATCCTTTTTGTCTGTGTTCTTGTGTCTAGCATAAATGAGGAAAGAGACGTTTGATTTACTCCAACGGATATAATCTTTGAATATTTCTTCTTCAGTTTTTAGCAAGTTCATCAGAATCTGATTGGGTCAGAGTCTTTTAATGATGTTCAGAACTTTGCTGTATTAGAGTCTTCTTCAGCATGTGTGCTTTCAGCGTGTTAATCATCAGAGCATATTTGACACAGAACTTCAGTACTGGAAGCTTTAGTACTTTCAGAATCTTCTGTAGAAACTATGCTTTGAAAAACTCTTCATACAATATTCTTCTTTGCTTCAGATGCTTCTGCTTTCTTCAGATTCTTCTGGAGCTTCTGCTTCAGAATCTTCTGGAGCTTCTTGCCTCAGATCCTTCTGGAGGCTACGCTCAGGATCTTCTGTTAGCAGCAATCAAAATCTTCTAATGAGTGCATCTGGCGCTTCAGAGTCTAGTTAATTTCTTGTATTCAATTCTGATTTGCTTCTGGAGTGTTAATTTCTTTACAATCTGCAGTAAAACTCTCAAGCAAATTTTAGAGTATATAATTCTTAAATACAAAATTTCCTGATAGTTATCATCAAAACATAGAGATATTATTAAGAACCAATTTGTGTTCTAACATTTTTTTCCTTGAAAATTTAAAAAGTCTAGCCCAATAAAACTTCTCTCACTTTATCATTTTATTCACTTTAAATAACCTATTTTTTCATTAGACATTAGAAATTTCATTTACCAAAGCATTGAAAATTAAAAAAAACTTTTGAACCCTTAGGTACTACTTTCGACCAACATTCTATCATTTCCATTGTGTTGTCGGCAACCATCGCCTTTTCTCCCTCTTGTTCAACTCCCACTACTACGCTTTGACTACCAATAAGCAAGGTAAAATTGTACCATTTCAAAAAGATTTTGGCTTTTGCATGTGACATAATTTCTTTTCTTTTTGTTTATTACATTTTTTAAGAAGATATAGTATGTACAATTTTATATAGATATAGTATGTACAATTTTAAAAGTTGTATATAGTATGCACCATACTAGAACAATTTATATATAGATATAGTATGTATAATTTTAAAAGTTGTATAGTTTATTTCACTGTTTCTAATCAAGTGTATCTTTTAATATCATTTTTGCATGTGAATGTTTCCGTGTTGATCATAGTAGTATGCACTTCACATTTATGGCCACTAGTTTTTTTTAATAACATATTAAATAAATACTAATAAATATATATATGTGTGTTAGTGTGTGTTACACGCGATTAAAAAGATAAACCAAGAGTTTGAGTTTTAAATCACTATTTGACTTTAGTTAAAATTTATTATTTAAATTTGATTATTTTTTCTTTGTTAGATTCACATTTATGATTGAGGATGAGAGTGGTGATGGAGGGTCTGGTTCTTGTTCATTCTAATGCAAAACCCGACATGGGTTTCATTTATGAGGCGATGGATTCTTGCAAAAAAAAAACGTATTCAAAGCAACTTTAGTAAGATTAGATATAGTAAGTTCACAACTTCTCATAATTATTGTGTCATTTAAAATTCAATATGTGGACACATCATTATGAAATTAAGCTATTTGTTTGTTAGTTTTATTACACTTTAAATCATATTGTTTGATATAAAATAGATCTTCTTTATTCGTATTGTAGTTATAAACCCAAATGGAAGATTATTAATGAACGTTGGAAGGGTCAACTCCATAGGCCTTTGCATGCAGATGCATATTATCTTAATCCTCAATATCACTTTGGAAAAGATTTTAAGGGTGATGATCTTGATGTTAAAAATGGATTATACAATTGTGTGTCAAGATTAGTAAGTGATGATGTTGAAAAGGACAAGATAAACATGCAACTTGCTGACTCTCATTTTTATCAAGGGCCTTTTTTTGGTACTGAGTATGCAAAGAAAGTCAGGACAAGTATGCATCTGACACAATGGTGGGATATATATATATGGAGATTATATTCTAGAGGTAAAGAGGTTTGCTATTTGTGTTTTAAGTTTGACTTGTAGCTCTTTTGGATGTGAACGCAACTAGAGTGCACTTGAAATGGTAATTCGATTTTAAAATTTGATTATAGTTTTAAAATTTATTTATTAGTTTTAGTTTATAGTATAAATTTGGTTGTTTTCATTTTCTAGGTTCATACCAAGAAAAGAAACCGGTTGCATCAACAAAGAATGAATGATTTAATTTATGTTATTGTCAATATGAAGTTAACAAAGAAAGAGACTAGAAATAAAAAACCACTTGAATTTGTCGATATTGAATTTGGTGATGAAAATTTAACTACCTTTGATGGATATGCTAATAATGATGATGAGAATGTGCATCAACCTGTCCATGTTGAAGCTAGTGTTGGTTGTGAAACTACTGGTTCAAGCAATCTTTCGTCTCCACCTTCAAACAATTGTGGCTTTGGTTCTAATATTGAATAACCTTTATTAAATGGAGACAAGTTTGATCAAGTTGAAGATGAAAATATGGATGAAAATGATGTTATTGAAGGAATGAACTTTCAATTAAGTTAAAATCGAAGATGAAAACACTCATGAAACTTTTGTTTGTTTGGATAATATTTTTATTGCATTTACTTTTATCTTAGAAAAATTGATTATACTGTTTTGTGTATAGATAAACTCATTTCAATTTCTAATGTTGAATTTAGCAACGTGGTTAATAACAAAACTCTATTTAAAATTTTAAATGTATTGTAGAAAAAAATATATTAAAGCTTATCTTTTTCAATTACCATAATTTTTACATATTGTTGGATATATATATATATATATATATATATATATATATATATATATATATATATATATATATATATATATATATATATATATATATATATATATATATATATATATATATATATATATATATATAATATTATTTGAATATGAAGTAAAATTACATTTTAATTTTATCTAAACAAAAAAAAATCAAGATAAAAACTCAATTCCGGCTGCCTTGCATGGAATGATGTTTTTTTTATATATTAGTTGATAAAAAGAAATAAGTAATTTTTCTATTGCTAGCGGAGTTTAATTAAAGTTTCTTAATAAATTATGTAAAACACACATAGTCATTACAAATTATTTTAACCATAAATGAGTAAGATACTTATACTCCAGCATGAATAAAATCATTTGATACTATATAAAATATATTTAAATATATATGTAAAATTTGAACAATATAAAATATATTATATGCTTATTTAAATTTAAAATTAGTTATTAATTTTAAAATGAATAATGATTATATAAATTTAATTGTATTAAAATAAAAAAAAATGAAACTTTTAAGATGTAAAAAAAGAAATATTTAATATTTAATAATAAAAAAACTTATCTTTCAAATTTAGGTCATCGTTGATTAAAATAAAATATATACTGTGTTTATAGTGACCCCGTGAGATAAAAAGTTTATTGGATACAATATAAAATGTATTTATACAGATGTAAAATTGAAATTAGTAATTTATTTATAAAATAAAAAATAATTATACAATCTTAATTGTATTAAACAATCATGCAAAAAGAAAATAAAAACTTGTGAGATGAAGAAAGATAAAAAAAATATTTTAATGCGATAATGATTCGGGAGATAAAAAGTTATTTAATGTGATATAAATGTATTTAGATACAAATACAAAATTTAAATTGATTTATTTAATTTTAAAATGAACAATAATCATATAAATTTAAATATATTAAATAATTATGTAAAAAAAGAAAAAAAAAGAATCGAGAGATGGAGAAAGGAAAAAAATAATATTTAAAAATAAAGATTTTGTCTCTCAAATTAAGACAATAGTTGATTAAAATAAAATAGATATTGTGTTAATAAAAATCCGTGAGATAAATATATATTGTTATTTTATTAAATTAAAAAATAAATTATTAATATTTTTTGTGATAATAAATAAATACAAAAAAAATTAAAATGAAAGTGAAAAAGTATGAAAAAAAATATGATAGAGATCTAAAATTTGAATGATGAGAGAGAATGAATGCATATAATATTTAATTGATGGAACTTGATAAATGAATGTCAGTTGTTATGATTTAATAGAAGATTAGAATGAAAAAAGTAAATATTAATTGATTACTAAAATGCTCTTTTATTAGTGTAAATAATTGTGATGAAAGAATAATTTTAAAAGTTAATGCAATTAAATTGTAATAGATAGATAATAGAATAGTAGAAGAAAAATCGAATACACATTTATCCTTTTATTAAACCTCCGTGACACTTGCATCAAAAATGTTTTATGTTTCGTAGATACAATTTTAATTAAATTTGCGATATTTTATTTATATATTTTTTAATAAAATGAATTACAGCCCCTAAATTATTTAAAAATAAAAATTTCTAAGTCTCATTTTAAGAAAGTTGTTGTTTAAATATAAAATTAAATTCACTCAATTATTAAAGAAAAATAGTTAGAAAGGAAATGGTTTTTTTATAAGCATTAAGAAACTAAAAGTTGGTTGCCAAATGTGTAAAAGTTGAGGATTTTTAATGGACAATTATTAGACGAACGGGGTATATAAATTTCTTTAATATGAATATCTTTAATAAAAACACAACCAACCCTTTTTTTAAAATTATTTTCCACAAAACATGATAATAACGTTTGGATCTTAGCTAAAAAGAATAAAAAAGTCTAAAAACTCTTAAAATACACATACGTTCAAGCTTAAACTTCTTGCTTCTTTCAACAATCCAAAACTGTCATTGAAGACATTGGATAGTACAACATTTCCAATCTCCTTTGTTTTATCATTTTTAGACTTCTATGTGCCCAGCAATAATTGAGATGTTATATATGATGCTTTCTTTTTCTGCTGATTTCTAAAAGAGAATCAAGCTTTTGCAGGCTTTCTTCATCCGATATCATGGAGACACAGTTTGCAATCAAGAAAGATGCTACTGAAGTAATATTTTCTCTTAATAATAACTATTTTTAGTTTCATGTTTTTTATTTTTAATAATTATGATTTTATTGTAAAGTTAATAGGGAATACTCCATTGGTATATCTTAACAACATTACTGAAGGCTGTGTTGCTCGAATCGCTGCTAAGCTAGAATACTTGCAATCCTGCTGCAGTGTTAAAGATAGGCATGAAATTCTTCATTTTCACAAACTTGAACTTTTTTGAAATTTTAAGTTTTAAGATTCTAATATAAGAATTTGTAATGATAATCTTGTTTTTATTTTTCACTCAGAATATCGTTAAGCATGATTGAAGATGCTGAAAACAAAGGCCTAATTACTCCTGGAAAGGTAAATAGTCATGTTTGATTTCTAGGTTTTCGTCATGAGCTTGTATATTGTTCATATTGTTGGATGTAGAATCTAAGTGAGTTTAATCTTTTCGAACAATGGTTGAAAAGACTGTCCTTGTTGAGCCTACAAGTGGTAACACCGGCATAGGATTGGCGTCGATAGCAGCACTGAGAGGCTATAAGCTTTTAGTGACTATGCCGTCTTATGCGAGTCTTGAGAGAAAAATTATTCTGCGAGCTTTCGGAGCGGATGTATATTTGACAGATCCTGCTAAAGGAGTTGATGGTGTTTTTGAGAAAGCGGACGAGCTATTAGCGAAGACGCCTAATAGTTTTATGCTCAATCAATTTGAAAACCCTGCCAATCCAAAGGTATTCTTAAAATTGGTATTTTGTAATTTGGTTGATGAGATGAAAAAAAAACTGTAGCCAATAGTTTTTTTGTTGTTGTTTTAGATTCATTATGAGACAACTGGCCCTGAGATCTGGAGAGACTCTGGAGGGAAAATTGATGCTTTGGTTGCAGGGATAGGAACTGGGGGAACTGTAACAGGTACTGGGAAGTTCCTCAAGGAGAAAAACTCAGAAATCAAGGTTGGTCTGTTTACCCTGCATACTCTTTGTGTTGAGAGTGAACATGTGAACAAGTTTTTGTAACAATTTATGCCGCGTTTCGCCCTAGGTATATGGTGTAGAACCGGCTGAAAGTGCGGTTCTGAATGGAGGAAAGCCAGGTGATCTTACGATTCTGAATATAAATATCATTGTTATTCATTTGAATTGTTCCAATTTGTATTGTTTACATGTCATATATAAACCTTCAGAATTTTACTCTTTGATAAGCAAGTCCTTAGACAAACACTTGAGTCTGTTTACTGATTTATTTTTCCATCTCTAAACATTTCAAAGGAAAACATCAAATTCAAGGGATCGGTGCCGGTATGGTTCCCCCTATTCTGGAATTTGATTTTCTAGATGAAGTTATTCAGGTAACTTGCAACACTAATATATTGTATTCTATTCTCAATTTTGATCTAGAATCTGATATTTTCCTTGATTTAAAATGAGTCTCTCTTTTGTGTTTTGACCAGCAAGGTTTTATTATGAATTACAGGTTTCAAGTGAAGAAGCTATGGAAACTGCTAAGTTGCTTGCTTTGAAAGAAGGTTTACTGGTATGACATCATAACTTGTGATTTTTGTTATTTGGTTCTGCAAATATGATGCTATTACGAATGTCTTTTGCAGATGGGAATTTCATCAGGTGCTGCTGCTGCAGCTGCAATAAAATTAGGGAAGAGACCAGAAAATGCAGGAAAGCTTATCGTTGTAAGTTTACAATCCTTTATAAGTTTTTTCTACGCATAACTATAAGATGGTTATGGTCTACGACTTGTACCTATATTATTACATAATGTTTGCTGTGAATACCAAATTATTAGTTGTTAATGTAAATGTTGAGTAATTCTGAGTCGATGTTGTGCAGACGATTTTTCCGAGTTTTGGAGAGCGCTACCTGTCTTCACCACTTTTTGAATCTATCAGACATGAAGCTGAACAAATGACATTTGATTGAAGTGAAGAAATAGCTTAATTAAAAAGTCATTCTCAACTCTACTGTCACAAGCTGTGGTCTAAAATAATTTGAACAGCATTTGAATAATGACGTTTGGATAGCACTTCAATAAGTGTCCACACACATTCATGACTCGCCTATTTCTATTTAGTGTTTAGAGGTAACAGGTGTAAGATGGGGCCTTTGAATGAATTGAGCTGGCCAATATGGAAAAAAAGGGTGTATCTTCACAAGTTAATTGTTTATCCCGATGTAAATGATGGAAAACATGCTAAGAAAATTTAAAAATGTCCCTTAAATTTGAAAGTGCATGCCGGCAATATCCTTTTCACATCAAAACATATTTTAAGTGAATCTCATCATATTGTGCTCTAAAATTTAATTTGAAAATATATCTTGAAATTCACTCTATACGCACCCTATGTATTCTTAACTGAGATAGACTCATTTTGATATAAATTGATCTGAAGATGCATCTCCGTAAACACCTCATACAAAATATAGAGATATATTTTCGTATTTATGTTAGACAAATTTTTTTGACTTTGTTTTAGAGATACACAGACGTAATTGACAATGTATTATAGTTATACTATCATTAAATTTTATATAAATTAAATATACACTTATCAAATAATATGAAAATGTCATATATAAATGAAAATTTTGAGATCCATAATGAAGTCAATATAAATTAGAAACGATAATAGTGTTCCTAATACAAATATTATATACTACTGCATATGTCGGACCCGGACCGCCTGTTCCTATGTTGTCTTCTGTATTGCAGTGTCGTTCGTGTTTTCTCCATGATGGCATCTAGAATGTCCCTCACCTCAGAGCCTTTTGAAAAGACTCATAGGTTTATACTTGTCTGCCCAAATTCCATAATACATCGACATCTAGGCAACACATCAAAAACATGATCTGCCATCGGGTGGCTTCTAACTCTTGCAAGGTATCCCCTGGGTCAGCTCCCAAATAGGTCACCATCATTTCCACTGCCTCATCTCTGATAACCCAGTGGTGGTCTAACATTCCCCCCTAATCGGAAGATGTAATAAGCATGAGACATCGTTCAGTGTGATGGACATATCACCATGTGAAATATGAAATGATGACGTCTTAGAGTGTCATCTCTCAACAAACACAAACAACATATCATGGTTAATCGTAACATGGTCTTATACAAGTCTCTCAACCTAGATAGGTGTATCACATCCTGAAACCACAGCTCAACAAACTACGGCAGATTCGAAATCTTCCAGCCATAATTGATGCATTTTAAAGCATCATGGTCTTGCAAAAAAATAAATCATCATCAAAAACTTGAAATTTTATAACAAATGTGTTTCAAAGAATGAATACAATTGAATTTTACATTTATGTCTCACACATGTATGGTACCATGGTCTGGATATAGAGGCAACATGGATAAGTCAGACGAGCCTCCTCTAAACCCACGGGGTACTTGGGTGCCACCTTTGGCGCCTCAGATGCCTCAACATGTACCAGTGGGATTTCTTGAGCATCAAGAGGTGACACTTGCCTCCTACGAGAAAACAAATAAGGAGATGCATGAGTCCCAGAAATTGACGTCTCCACATCTACTGAACTATAATTGATTTATACCTCGGATGATCGAGCTTTTACCCTCTGAAACTGTGCATGTTGCGCAACTTTGTTATGCCTAAATATATATTGCTTATCATTCATAATGTCTAAAATTAAACTGCACAAGCATTATACATATGAAACACAATGAAATGAATCTAAACAATGCAAATAGAAAAATTTCAGAAATGCATCTCCCAATTCTAGAAAATCGTTGAGTCATACTCGCGCCAGACTTTCCCCCTTCTTCATTTTCAGCAAAACTTCCTATGAGTAAAACTTTCTCATTTGTTTGGGAGAACTTCCAAATCCACCATTTTTCAACCTTGCTAAAATTTACTTATGCATTGCGCCTAATCCAAGAGGTTTATCAATCACTAATAAAGTTTATTCAATTCAAGAGCTTTCACTTCTCACATTGGGTAAGTTTTTGTATTTCCTTCATTTTTGTATTTGTGATGCATGCATTACTAAATAGGTTGTTTAGTTAGTTTGTAGTTAGACTAATAATACTTATTTTATTGAGGCATGTGTTGACATTTAGAGCATAGGGCATGAGGCATTTATGCGTTTTTGGCCATTTTTGCATTTTAGGAAAATACATAAACACACTTCTGTATTTTCTCTAAATTTGATTTTTTTAATACAGAAGTGCACTTTCGTATTTTATTTGCATTATTTGAGTTTGTCTATTTTGGCTGCATTATTTGATCATTTCATCTAGGTTTGGTTTTGTATGATTTGTCTACTTTTATTGGTTTAATTACAAGTAAAATGGTTGACAAATAAGAACATAGGCACGATAGAGTGTTCCAACATGCATCTGTTTGCAGGGAGAGAGCCTCACCCTCACGACCACCAGTTGGTGTCAGTTTATTTGATGTAGAAGCATCCACTTCTAGATTTTAGGCATCTCCGACTTTGTCTTCCCGGAGGTAAATGTCACATGTTATTGCCTCAGAAGCCTCGCTAGTGCATATTGATGCATATGTTGTTGATGTTCCTGAGTTCTTTTTTAGGAGAACCTTATGACATTTCACTACTGCCTCTATATGCAAACTATGTTGCTAGGCACATGTGGGATGGAAAGGTAAAATATATATGTATTTTTTCTTTGAAACACATGTATTATAATATTTAAACTTTTTGACAGTGATGTATTATTTTTTATAGTACAGTGATGCAAAATGCATCAACCATGGTAGAAAGATTGTGAAGCTACAACAACCTAAGGAGAAACAGTTTCTTGATTTCATGTAACTATCTGGGTTGCAAGATTTATGTAGGACTAGTTATACTGTTATTAACCATGTTGAGATATGACACTTTAAGACATCATTTTTCATCTTCTGCATGATGAGATGTCCATTACACCAGATGATGTGTCATTTCTACTATATCTTCTGATTAGTGGAAGATTATTATACCACTCCAGAATCACCAGACCTGATGCATTGGACATGCTAGTGGCCTATTTGGGAGCTGACGCATGTGATGTTCAAAAGAAGATGGAGGACACTGGAGGGTATCATGCTATATTTGAATTTTTTTTGAGAAGTTGTATATAAATTATACGGTTGCGGTAATGGAGGTTGATGGTGAGGTTTTACATCATATAGTATATTCATTGAGGTCACACCTCATGTATTTAGTTGGCACATCCATATTTATGGACAAAAGTGCTTACTACGTCATTAACTTCGAGCAAATTCATGAGTACAACTAGTGGCTACTTTTTGGTTTACTTGTGAAATTTTTTACTCTATTAACTTGAGAGAATTCATGAGTACAACATGCTTATATCATATTAACAGAATGCAAAGTATAAATCATAAAGCAATAAAGAATACAAAGGATAGTTAACCCAATTCGGTGCAACATCACCTACATTTAGGGGGCTTCCAACCCAAGCAAGGAAATCCACTCTCAATAGTATTAGTACAAACATTCTTAGATGAACAACCATTGTTCAATGCATATCTTTCTAATACTACTTGTGTCTTTTTATTTATAACTCCCCCTAAATATGATAACCCCTTTTACTTTTCTCTCAATCACTACCCTAGTGATCAATAAATAAAACATAATTAAAGATTGTAAAATACAACTAAACTAACAAAACAACCTTTATGCCTTATATTTGAAACATAGGCGCTATAGATGTACACAAATAACAACAAGAACAAAGACTCATTAAACAATCCCTAACACAATAGATCTTCAATACTTGTGTGTGTTTTCTTTGTTAGGAAATGTCTTTTTATATAGAAAATTATCTGGTGGACTTAGGAATTTGATTTTAAAACAACCTGATTTGATTTGATGTAGATTTAGATTTAATGCAGATTTGATTTGCTTATTCACTAATGTCCACTGGGATATTTGGTCTTAGTCAATTTGATTTGGTATTTGACAATCTTTTTAGCCAAACTTATTTAACAAACACATTGTTAAAATATACAACTCAAATGACAAGTCTCCTTGAAATTAAACATAATTACTCACATATTTACTCACTTAAATTGGCTTATAGACAAAGGTCAGATGTTGTACCTCACGCGAGAACATTTTGTTTCACATGATGCCTATTCACAACTTACATCTTATAGTTGTTTTAGCCAAATTTTTCCAAATGGGTAGATTTTTGTTCTTTTGATTGTTTTTTGGGTAAAATAACATATGCATGAGTAATTCAAATAAAGAACCATTAATGAGCACAAAAGTAGCACACCACATCAGAACATTTGAATATACACAACAACAACAAAAGTAGCATATATATATATATATATATATATATATATATATATATATATATATATATCAGATAACATGCAATGTGGTTGCTACACCTCAAGAGATCTCAAATTAACATGTACACAGAAGCTTCCACACATACATGCACCTAATAAGCTTACATGCATGCACACAGACATACATAACACACAAGCATTTAAAAATTACTCCCCATTTTTGCCATAATTTGTCAAAGGTATGGAAATGAAAATTAGATAATCAAATATTGAGTATCAAATCTTGAATAATTGGAATCATTGTCATTATGTTGAACCATTTGTCATGGTTAAAGAGCCATTACACGAAGAAATATAGCATGCCCATATACAAGGGCAAAAAAACTTAATCAAAACAGCTAACTAAAAAGTTGCATTCAACAAAAGTCAACCACAACTTAAGCCAAAAGACTCCAATCTTCAAAGTTTTCCTCCTCTTCTTTACTTGCAGTTTCTTTATCTTCCTCGTTATCATCTTACTGCTTTTCCTCGACATCCTTTTCCTTGGTCAACATCTTAATCAAATTATCCATGTTTTTCTTTCTAATGGTGCTTGTAGTAATTATTACTTGAATAACCTTTGAAACTTCCATGAGCTAAAGTAACACATCCTTTTTAATAGATTTGGATAAAGGATGAGAGTTCCCAAAAGCATACTGGTCTTGGTGCTTTGACACCATAATGTTTGGAACATGTGTTCTAACAAACAACTTATAATCACAAGTTAGAGGCGCTACCTTTTTGTTTTGAGCTTCTTCTAGACGCACAATCTCAGGATGTTTATTTAGGATAATTCCAGTTAATAAATAAGGAAATGTTATGTGTAGCTTCACAACAAAGGTCATAATCTCCAAAAATCAACTTTGCATTGGTTCCTATTTGGAAGATAAGCTTGGCCAATGTAGTGGTTATACCATAACTATGATTTGTAGGTGCCCAATTTACTGCACACTAATCCTATTCAAAAAAACATACTTCACACTCAAGCTTCCACTAGATATTAAACCTTTATTAGGAAATTGATTCACTTGCCCACCAGTTATTTCCTTAGGAATCTTGTCAATGGACAAAACCTTGTTAGACCCTACTAACTTGCTTCTGCCCAAATAGTCATTAATGATTAAAGGTGAAAACTTCACACACTTCCCTCTAACATACACCTTCCTATACTTCTTGCTTCCTTCAACATTACATTCATAAGATATGTTAACAGTAAACTCTTTGACTAATTTTTCATATCAAATACCAATATCAGAGACAACTCTCATTAAACTAGCAACTTTCACCAACTCCATGATTTCTTTACATTCAACTGTTTCTTTACCTAGTTCTCTTTCATGAGCAATTATTATTTGGAAAACATATTTCCACTTATTAACACTTGATTAAGATTGAAATGATACATTATCCATGGTGCAAAAGGAACATTCACATGAATTCACTTCCCTCAATTTTTTTTTCTTACAGTAGGAACAATGTCCAGGACATCTTCTTCATCATTTATCTCAAAGTCTCCTCTTTAAAAAAGTTTTCTCTTCAGGGATTTCTTTTTAGCAATTTTCTATCAAACCTTTCTTTTCTTATTCACAAGCTCCTTTTGTGGAGTTTACTTATTCACTGTCTTAGTATTCTTCAAAGAGGTTTTGGGAGGTACATCTTTCTTCTTATTCATCTTCTTCTCTTTTACCCTATCAACAACATACATAGCTATACTCTTCATTACAGTAATAAAAGGTTCTTTATCAGTTTCAGTCTCTTCATCCACATCAAACACTTATTTAGCCTCTTCTTGAGAATCCTTGTCTTGAGACTTGGTTACATTATTAATGACCCTCTTTTCACCTTGAAACTTCGGGCTCTTCATTTTAAGAGTTCTCAAAACTTGCATCTTCAAAGAAATATAGGCTTTTTCCAAATATATATGTCACATGTGTGTCAAAAACATGTATATGTCGCAGTGAAATTTGGATACCAAACTATTAATTAGTTTGAATCTTTATTCATTTGCAACCGGTCTTTGATTTGTCCAAAAGAAGGGATAAAGATCAAAATTCCCACAATGTAATGCAAATGCAAGGTTAGAGAGTTTAGGTTCGGGGGTTGGTTAAACTTAGGGAAGGTACTAGCATCCTAAGTTTCTGTAGTATCCTACAGGAACCTCTTGTTTTATGTCGTTTATTACCAAGTTATCTGCTTAAGGGTAATGTTAAGGGTTAAAGGTAAAGAGAAAGACCTAAGGGGGTTAGTCCTAAGTATACTCGCCAAGATGTCGCATCTTGTGCCTACATATCCTGAAGGGAATGGAATCAGAGTATCTGTAGTTCCCCTAAAGGGTTTGAGGAGTTATTTGACTGTGGTCAAAGTTCCAAAGTGAAATAAACGTTCATATGGAAACGCTTACTTGGAGTGCGGAGACTCCTATCTATGTTAAAAGTTGAATCGGAAAATATGAAGGTATGTTCACGAAGGGATGTAACGCCCCGATTCTGAATTCCCATTAATTGTTGAGTCTTTTGATTTATTTATTTGATGTTTGTTTTAAATTGAGAAATTATATATTGCTATGTGGTGTTTTGCTTATTTTATCTATTTTTACCGATTCGGAGAGTTTTCGGGGAATTAGAGTGAAAAGGGCATTTTAGACATTTAGCACTTTAGTGTAAGAATTGATTGATAAGTGTTGGAAAGAATTTGAGAGGAAAGAAATAGAGGTAGAAATAGAATAAGAGAGGAAAAGAAAGAAAGATAGTAACATAAGAAGAAAAACAAGAGAAAGAAAAGAGGAGAAGAGAAAGAGAAGAGAAGTGGAGAGGAAAACCTAGAATCATCAAGGAATCATCACCAAAGCTTGCAATCGATCGGTAAGGGTGTGAAACTCCATCATCTCTTTAATGTGTATGATTGTATGTGTATGTGTGTGGATTTTGTAGAGTTTCTACTCTTTTTCCACTTAGGTTAGAAGTTGGTGTTGTGAGTAGAATGAGGTTTTAATCGGTTAGAAATCGGATTAGACGATGTAGTTTAGTCGGGTGATGGTTGGGTTGTGCTACTGTGACCGGTTTGGATTTAATCGGTTGGTTGTGTGGAGTTTGGGCTTTGAGACAGCCATGGAAGTTCTGTCTTCGCAAGTTCGCCAGGCGAATGGCAGCGAAGCTTCGCCAGGCGAAGCCCAGCGAGCTGTAGCGAAGCAAGTCAGAAGCTGATACCCTGTATTCGCTGGCAAGTTCGCCAGGCGAGGTGAGTTGGCGAAGGTTCGCCAGGCGAGTGGGTAGCGAGCCTCAGCGAGTAATTCCAGAATTACTCCCAGTGGACTTCGCTGGGGAGTTCGCCAGGCGAAGGCCAGCGAGCATTCGCTGCGTGGCTTCGCCAGGCGAAGGTTGGCGAACCTGGCAGTGTTATTTGTTTTGCTGTTTGTTCATGACATGATGTTTGATTGATTCAATTATGATTAGTGCCTATATGAATGATCGATGTGTGAACCGTTTCAACACGTTGTGCCGTGGGTGGCCGAAAGGCGTGAATCCTAGATTGTAGAGTAAATGATAAATCTTGAATATTTGATAATCTTGTGTATTTACTCAAATTGAATAGAAACGCATTGATGGGCTGATATGTGTGTAAACCATGTGTGGAATGGTGCATAATGTGAATGCATGATAGATATATGCGATGTATGTGATAAATGCAATGAATATGTTTGTGAGCATAGTATGCATTTTTGTGTCGATTGATCCCTCGGAGGATTTGCAGAACCTCGTATGATACGATGGTTATATTTGATTCCTTGGAGAATCGGTTGCATTGTGTGATTCCTTGGAGAATCGGTCATAGCATGTAATCCCGTGGAGGATTGGTTAGAGTATTTGATTCCGTGGAGAATCTGCTGAGTACTTGATCCCGTGGAGGATCTGCTGAATATTCGATTCCGTGGAGAATCTGATGAATATTTGATTCCGTGGAGAATCTGCTGAGTACTTGATCCCGTGGAGGGTCTGCTGAATACTCGATTCCTTAGGGAATTTGTTGAATGAGTCGGTACCGCATTTGCATCTGCATAGGGTCGTGTGTCGGTCTCTATGAGTTGCATGAGTCATCTGTGTATGATGCATTGGTTGTGTGAATATTACTGTGTATGTTATATGTGAATTGTTTGGAGGAAATATAGTGATTGTTCATGCGTATGTGTAGAGACATGATTATTTGTATATGCTTAATGTGGTGAGAACATAATTTGAGTATAACTTGTGTAATTACGGAGTTATGTATATATATATATATATACAATTTTATGCATTAACTGTTATGATGTTGTTTCTCACCCTTCTGCTGTTTTATAATGCTCTATGAGGCATTGCAGAGTAGGAAGCTGGAGGTTCTTTTGTGAAGCGATGTCTTCATTCTTTTTGGTCAATGGCTCTGATATGTAACATCTGGGTAGTTAGGAAGTCTTTGACTCTTTTGAAGATATTTTGTTTTGATTCTTTTGTGATACATATGTGTATGTATCTGTTGTGGATATGTTGTAAAGCATGAATTAACTAATGGTTGTATATACTTTTATGAATGAGATCGATTCAATATTTGGATGTTTCCGCTTTATTCTAAATATTGAGATGTGGGTTACCCATTGTTGCATATCTATTTTGAGCAGGTATCGTATGTGTGTAATTTCATGATAATGTGATGCGCCTCTTTTGTACCATGTTTTAATCAAACTCTGATGAAATAAATTTTCTATGTGCCTAATTGATTTATCTAATTTATTTGGGGTATAGAAAGGGGGTGTTACATTAAGTGGTATCAGAGCCAGTGTTGAGTCCGTCGTGTCTGTCTTGTTGTTGTGTTGGTTGAACGGTTGTTTAACCTTGTTGATTTTTGGGAATCCTCAGAATATGGCAGGTCGTAATGACAATGCTATGGCAGCGGCGTTAGAGGCTATGGCCAGAGCTGTGCAGGGTGCACCTAACGTGAATGCGAATGATGAGTTCAGGAAGAACCAACCACCGGTGTTTAAAGGGAGATTTGATCCGGATGGTGCTCAGATATGGTTAAAGGAAATCGAGAGAATTTTTAGGGTGATGGATTATGCTGAAGGGAATAAGGTGAGACTAGGGACTCACATGCTGAGAGAAGAGGCCGATGACTGGTGGGTCAGCATGAGGCAAGTTCTTGAGGTCGACGACGAGGATATTACGTGGGATTTATTTCGTGCTGAGTTTCTAAGGAAGTATTATCCCGAAAGTGTTAAAGGGAAGAGAGAAATGGAATTTCTGGAGTTGAAACAAGGTAATATGTCGGTGGTGGACTACACCGCTAAGTTTACTGAGTTAGTGAAGTTTCACCCTCACTATGATGCGGTTACGGCGGAATTTTCCAAATGTATCAAGTATGAGAATGGCTTGCGTCCGGAGATAAAGCAAGCGGTAGGTTATCAAAGGATAAGAAGATTTTCGGATTTGACCGAGTGCTGTAGGATTTATGAAGAAGATAGTAGAGCTCGTTCTACTCATTATAAGGGTTTGAGCGAGAGGAGAGAGAAGCAGCAAGTACGAAGCGGACCTTATGTGACGCCTGCTGATAAGGGCAAACATAGGGGAAACTTTGATAGGAGACCCGGAGGAGGTTCCGGTGCAATCAAATGTTTTAAGTGTGGCGTGATAGGCCACAAGTCTTATGATTGTGGAAAGTTCAAGGCGAAGTGTTCCAACTGTGGACTCCTTGGACATGATGCAGCAGAGTGTAGAAAGAATGCTGTGAAGTGTTTTAATTGTGGCGAGGTGGGTCACATTAGCTCGAATTGTACCAAACCGAAGCAAGCTCAGGCGGGCGGAAAAGTTTTCGCATTAGCAGGTTCAGACGCCACTAATGCGGCAGATCGTTTGATTAAAGGTACATGCTTTATTAATGATATGCCTTTAGTTGCTATTATTGATACTGGAGCGACTCACTCGTTCATTTCTCTTGCGTGTGCTAAGCGGTTGGATTTGTGTATGGTTTCTTTGAGTAGTGGTATGGTTATTGGGACTCCCGCTTCGGGGTCGGTAACTACTTCTTTGGTGTGTGCAAGTTGTCCTTTGACCATGTATGGTAAGGACTTCGTTATGGATTTAGTGTGTTTGCCGTTGGAAGGTTTGGACGTAATCTTGGGTATGAATTGGTTGCAATTTAATAGAGTTCATTTGGATTGCTATCACAAGTTGGTAAGGTTTCCTTCTTTGGAAGATGGTGAAAACGAGAGTTTTCTTTCCACTAAAGAGTTGAAGAAACTTTTAGCGGACGAAGCTCAGTTGTTTGGTTTGTTTGCATCGTTGTCGGTGGAGAGCAAAGTTGAGCTCGACGTGTTTCCTGTGGTTTGTGAATTTCCTGAAGTGTTTCCGGAAGATGTTGCGGATGTGCCGCCAAAGAGAGAGGTTGAATTTTCTATTGATCTAGTTCCGGGTACTAGACCGATTTCGATGGCCCCGTATCGGATGTCGGCATCGGAGTTGGTGGAGTTAAAGAAGCAGTTGAATGATTTGTTGGATAAGAGATTTGTAAGACCAAGTGTTTCTCCTTGGGGTGCGCCGGTATTGTTGGTAAAGAAGAAGGATGGTAGTATGCGATTGTGTATTGATTATCGACAGTTGAATAAGGTGACAATTAAGAACAAGTATCCGCTTCCAAGAATTGATGATCTGATGGATCAATTGGTTGGAGCCCGTGTTTTTAGTAAGATTGATTTAAGATCCGGTTATCACCAGATTCGGGTTAAGGAGGAAGATATTTCGAAGACGGCTTTTAGAACACGATATGGTCACTACGAGTATACGGTGATGCCATTCGGAGTTTCTAATGCGCCGGGTGTTTTCATGGAGTATATGAACCGTATTTTCCACGAGCAGTTGGATCGTTTTGTGGTGGTGTTTATCGATGACATTTTGATTTATTCTAAGTCTCGAGAGGAACACGAAGAACATTTAAGGATTGTGTTGCGGATTTTGAAAGAGAAGAAGTTGTATGCAAAGTTGTCTAAGTGTGAGTTTTGGTTGTCGGAGGTGAGTTTTCTTGGACATATTATTTCCGGCAATGGTATTAGTGTGGATCCATCCAAGATCGATGCGGTAATGCAATGGGAGACTCCAAGATCGGTTACGGAAATTCGAAGCTTTTTGGGCTTGGCCGGTTACTACCGGAGGTTTATCGAAGGATTTTCAAGGTTAGCACTTCCGTTAACGCAGTTGACTTGTAAAGGAAAGGCTTTTATTTGGGATGTTAATTGTGAAGAGAGTTTCATGGAATTAAAGAGAAGGTTAACGTCAGCGCCAGTTTTGATTTTGCCGAATCCTACGAAACCTTTTGTGGTTTATTGCGATGCTTCTTTGTCAGGATTGGGTGGTGTGTTGATGCAAGATGGGAAGGTCGTGGCGTATGCTTCTAGGCAGTTGAGAGTGCATGAAAAGAATTACCCTACTCATGATTTGGAGTTAGCGGCCGTGGTGTTCGTTTTGAAAATTTGGAGGCACTATCTTTATGGTGCAAGATTTGAAGTTTTTAGCGATCACAAGAGTTTGAAGTATTTGTTTGATCAAAAGGAATTGAATATGAGGCAAAGGAGATGGCTAGAACTTTTGAAAGACTATGATTTTGGTTTAAATTATCATCCGGGTAAGGCGAATGTGGTAGCCGATGCCTTAAGTCGGAAGTCGTTGCACGTGTCTACTTTGATGGTTAGAGAGTGGGAACTCTTGGAGAACTTTAGAGATTTGAGTTTGGTTTGTGAGTTAACGCCGAGTAGTGTGAAGCTTGGTATGTTGCATGTCACGAATGATTTCCTTGCTACGGTGTGTGAAAAGCAAAAGTTGGATTTGAAATTTGTGGATTTGATGACGAATGGAAATGAAGATTTCAACATTGATGAATTAGGAGTTTTGAGGTTTCGAGGTCGTATTTGTATTCCCGATGACGCGGATTTGAAAAAGATGATATTGGAAGAAGGACATCGGAGTAACTTAAGTATTCATCCGGGAGCGAATAAGATGTATCAGGATTTGAAGAAGATCTTTTGGTGGTCTGGATTGAAAAGCGATGTTGCTCGTTTTGTGTACTCGTGTTTGACTTGTCAGAAGTCTAAGGTAGAGCATCAGAAGCCTAGTGGATTGATGCAACCGTTGGATATTCCGGAATGGAAATGGGATAGTATATCGATGGATTTTGTTACGGGATTGCCGAATACGCAAAGAGGACATAATGCTATTTGGGTGATTGTTGATAGGCTTACTAAATCGGCTCATTTTATTCCGATTGATATTACTTATTCTTTGGAAAGGTTGGCCGAGATTTATGTTGGCACTATTGTGAGGCTTCATGGAGTTCCTAAGAGTATTGTGTCGGATAGAGATCCTAGATTTACTTCAAGATTTTGGGAGAGTTTGCAAGGTGCCTTGGGTTCTAAGTTGAGATTGAGTTCGGCATATCATCCGCAAACGGATGGTCAAACCGAGAGGACGATTCAATCGTTAGAAGATCTGTTGCGTGCTTGTGTGCTTGAACAAGGTGGTGCGTGGGACGGTTATTTAGCGTTGATTGAGTTCACCTATAATAACAGTTTCCATTCGAGTATCGGTATGGCGCCATTTGAGGCTTTATATGGACGGAGATGTCGAACACCTCTGTGTTGGCATGAGACGGGTGAAAGGTCGGTAGTTGGTCCTGAAATGGTACAGCAAACGACGGAAAAGGTGAAATTTATTCGAGAAAAGATGAGAGCTTCTCAGAATAGACAGAAAAGTTATCATGATAAAAGGAGAAAGGATCTCGAGTTTCAAGAGGGCGACCATGTGTTTTTGAGAGTTACACCGGTTGCGGGTGTGGGTCGTGCTTTGAAGTCGAGAAAGTTGACTTCTCGTTTTATTGGTCCGTATCAGATTGTCGCACGAGTTGGTGCTGTGGCTTATCGTGTGGCGTTGCCTCCGACTCTTTCGAATTTGCATGATGTATTCCATGTCTCGCAACTTCGGAAGTATGTTCCGGATCCGTCACATGTTATTCCAATGGATGAAGTGGAAGTAAGAGATAACCTTACAGTTGAAGTTTTACCGGTTAGTATTTTGGACCGTGAAGTTAAGAAACTAAGAGGCAAGGATATTGCGCTTGTGAAAGTGTCCTGGGGAGGTGCCGCGGAAGGCAACATGACTTGGGAATTGGAAAGCAAGATGCGATAATCGCATCCAGAGTTGTTTGAATCAGGTGATATTTTCGAGGACGAAAATTTCTAAAGTGGGGGAGAGTTGTAACGCCCCGATTCTGAATTCCCATTAATTGTTGAGTCTTTTGATTTATTTATTTGATGTTTGTTTTAAATTGAGAAATTATATATTGCTATGTGGTGTTTTGCTTATTTTATCTATTTTTACCGATTCGGAGAGTTTTCGGGGAATTAGAGTGAAAAGGGCATTTTAGACATTTAGCACTTTAGTGTAAGAATTGATTGATAAGTGTTGGAAAGAATTTGAGAGGAAAGAAATAGAGGTAGAAATAGAATAAGAGAGGAAAAGAAAGAAAGATAGTAACATAAGAAGAAAAACAAGAGAAAGAAAAGAGGAGAAGAGAAAGAGAAGAGAAGTGGAGAGGAAAACCTAGAATCATCAAGGAATCATCACCAAAGCTTGCAATCGATCGGTAAGGGTGTGAAACTCCATCATCTCTTTAATGTGTATGATTGTATGTGTATGTGTGTGGATTTTGTAGAGTTTCTACTCTTTTTCCACTTAGGTTAGAAGTTGGTGTTGTGAGTAGAATGAGGTTTTAATCGGTTAGAAATCGGATTAGACGATGTAGTTTAGTCGGGTGATGGTTGGGTTGTGCTACTGTGACCGGTTTGGATTTAATCGGTTGGTTGTGTGGAGTTTGGGCTTTGAGACAGCCATGGAAGTTCTGTCTTCGCAAGTTCGCCAGGCGAATGGCAGCGAAGCTTCGCCAGGCGAAGCCCAGCGAGCTGTAGCGAAGCAAGTCAGAAGCTGATACCCTGTATTCGCTGGCAAGTTCGCCAGGCGAGGTGAGTTGGCGAAGGTTCGCCAGGCGAGTGGGTAGCGAGCCTCAGCGAGTAATTCCAGAATTACTCCCAGTGGACTTCGCTGGGGAGTTCGCCAGGCGAAGGCCAGCGAGCATTCGCTGCGTGGCTTCGCCAGGCGAAGGTTGGCGAACCTGGCAGTGTTATTTGTTTTGCTGTTTGTTCATGACATGATGTTTGATTGATTCAATTATGATTAGTGCCTATATGAATGATCGATGTGTGAACCGTTTCAACACGTTGTGCCGTGGGTGGCCGAAAGGCGTGAATCCTAGATTGTAGAGTAAATGATAAATCTTGAATATTTGATAATCTTGTGTATTTACTCAAATTGAATAGAAACGCATTGATGGGCTGATATGTGTGTAAACCATGTGTGGAATGGTGCATAATGTGAATGCATGATAGATATATGCGATGTATGTGATAAATGCAATGAATATGTTTGTGAGCATAGTATGCATTTTTGTGTCGATTGATCCCTCGGAGGATTTGCAGAACCTCGTATGATACGATGGTTATATTTGATTCCTTGGAGAATCGGTTGCATTGTGTGATTCCTTGGAGAATCGGTCATAGCATGTAATCCCGTGGAGGATTGGTTAGAGTATTTGATTCCGTGGAGAATCTGCTGAGTACTTGATCCCGTGGAGGATCTGCTGAATATTCGATTCCGTGGAGAATCTGATGAATATTTGATTCCGTGGAGAATCTGCTGAGTACTTGATCCCGTGGAGGGTCTGCTGAATACTCGATTCCTTAGGGAATTTGTTGAATGAGTCGGTACCGCATTTGCATCTGCATAGGGTCGTGTGTCGGTCTCTATGAGTTGCATGAGTCATCTGTGTATGATGCATTGGTTGTGTGAATATTACTGTGTATGTTATATGTGAATTGTTTGGAGGAAATATAGTGATTGTTCATGCGTATGTGTAGAGACATGATTATTTGTATATGCTTAATGTGGTGAGAACATAATTTGAGTATAACTTGTGTAATTACGGAGTTATGTATATATATATATATATATACAATTTTATGCATTAACTGTTATGATGTTGTTTCTCACCCTTCTGCTGTTTTATAATGCTCTATGAGGCATTGCAGAGTAGGAAGCTGGAGGTTCTTTTGTGAAGCGATGTCTTCATTCTTTTTGGTCAATGGCTCTGATATGTAACATCTGGGTAGTTAGGAAGTCTTTGACTCTTTTGAAGATATTTTGTTTTGATTCTTTTGTGATACATATGTGTATGTATCTGTTGTGGATATGTTGTAAAGCATGAATTAACTAATGGTTGTATATACTTTTATGAATGAGATCGATTCAATATTTGGATGTTTCCGCTTTATTCTAAATATTGAGATGTGGGTTACCCATTGTTGCATATCTATTTTGAGCAGGTATCGTATGTGTGTAATTTCATGATAATGTGATGCGCCTCTTTTGTACCATGTTTTAATCAAACTCTGATGAAATAAATTTTCTATGTGCCTAATTGATTTATCTAATTTATTTGGGGTATAGAAAGGGGGTGTTACAAGGGACGCCTAAAAGGTGAGTACGGCGACTCGGGTCCTAAGGCTAGGATAGGGTGAAGGTGAGGTATTGACTCGGCGGTCAAAAATGTGAACCTTTCCTTCGGAAAGGAGTAAACGGTAAAAATAAAGATAATGGTAAATGCGAGCAATGGTATGTAAGTGACGATAGCAAAGTGAACATTGTACAATAAGCAAATAATTAAAGATAAATGGATAAGTGAGGGTTTGATTTAGAAATTAATGATTAATTGTTTTTGAGATTTTTTGGTTAAGTGAAAATTGTGACAAAGTGTTAGAATTAAATAATTATAATTTTTTTTGAGATTTTATATGAATAAAGAAAGGATCTGGAATATAATTAAAAAAAATGCTAGACTAAGATAATCCTGAAAGAGTTAATTATTTATTTTTAGAATTTTATGAAATTGAAAAGCTAGAATTAATTATTTTTAAAGTTTTTATGAGAATATTATTTAGTTAGATTTAAACTAAGCAATTTTTATTTCTTATTATTGAAAGAAAATTTTTTTGAATTAAAGCTAAACTAACATTTTTTATTTTTGTTATTTTTATTAAGATTTAGAAAATAGACTTGAATTACTAACAAAAGTTATTTTTATTGAATTGAAGAGGAATTAGACTAAATGATCTTTTTATTAAAAAAAATTAATTTTATTTTATTCTTTTTTATGATTTTTATGTCTAATATTAAAAAGGTGCTTATAAATTAAATTAAAGGGTAAATTATTTTTAGTAAAACAAACTATCCGCAGTTGTTCTTTAGATAAGCGGGGTCAAAAGGACTATTAAAAAAATTGTTTTGTTTGTTTTAAATATTTTTGAAGATAAAAGGAAAATTTAAACTAAAAAATTTCCATATTCTTTTAAGTTATAAACAAAAAATCAGAATTAAAAATTAAGTTAATATTTTTGTATATTAAAAAAAAAGTTTATTTTCATATTATTATCACTAATTACTAAATGTCCCTTTTTGAATTAAATTAGTAGTTAGTAGTGTTAGTGTTAGTGGTTTTATTAATAATAATTACAACATAAAACTAAATCAAAACCAATAAAAAACAAAATAAAATAATAAAAAAAGCTAAAACCGGGCCGATGGTGGTCAGCCCACCGGACCCGGGTCGACCCGCCCCCTTCTCATGACAAGAATCAAAATTAGGGTTGGGGAAAAATCCGCCGAAACCCTAACTTCGAACGGCGCCCCTTTTCCTTCTTCCTCTTCTTCGATTTCGCGTTACCTTCTTCTTCTTTTCCAATTTCTTTCACTGTTCTTCTTCTGATCTTCTTTCAAATTCTTCTTCTGAACCTCTTTCCCTGTAAATAAACAACACAAAAAACAATGGATAATAGTTAATAGAACAAGAGACCACCTAAAGTGGGTGGCGATCGGGTTCGGTCTACTAGTGACTTCGTGGCAAGGGTGAAAAGGTCTCCGGCGAGATTGAAAGGCTTCCGGCGGCGGCTCGATGGTGACGTTTGGAAATGGAGGCGGCTCACGGATGTTGAAGGTTTGAGAGTTTGGAACGTGATTTGCATGGTGGAACCTACAACAAATGAGTTCTCATTTTTTTTTTGAATTTTTGGTTTTTTAAGATTTGGGATTTTCGGTAGATGTTTGTGTTGCTGAGAATTGTTGTTCTGAATTCGCTCCCCCTCTTCATCTCTTAGGCCTCCTTTTATAGGCTTCAATTTGAGATATTCTGATTGAAATTTGATTACTGTCTTTGAATGTTGATTGGGCTTTTCCATTTTGGGGTATATCAGATTTGAAAACTTTCTTTTTTCGTGAGATTGTAATGATGTGTGTTAATGAAAATTCCAACTTGTGATATTTTGTATCAATTACGTTTAATATCATGATTCAATGTTCTGGATTTGCTAGCTGTCTGAATCAAATCTCTTTCTCAAATGGATATTCTCTGATGGGCTTCTGATCCTCGGATTATTGTTGGCAGGTGTAGATAGCAACAATTTTGAATGTAAACCATGTACTGAATTTAGGAGTGGTTGGCCAATATCTGGAATCGCAGAAGATACCTGAGGATGATGAGTGGGGAGATCATGTACACTGATAGGTTCATGTTCATCTTCAGTTGCTAACTGAAAATTAGACAAAGCCAACATATCCAAGTTGGAAGAGAACTCTGCAGCTGCTAATTGATGAACCTATTTCGGAGGCATCCTGATTTGATTGGCAGGTACAGCATCAGCTGAACTAGATGCTAGTTGAACTTGATCAGATGAATTTTGCATTTCCCCAGTTGATTTGTCGGCGGCGGACTCCACAGATGGCAATTGTTTTCTGTGTTCTAGAGGCTCCTGGTTATTTGTGGTACTATTATCCATCAATATAGCATTTGCTGAAGACTCTATATCCATATGACGATTAGCCACTGTATGGCAATTTTATGGCATTATAATAGGGATATCTCCATCAGGAATACTCAAGACCCCATCATGTATTTGTTGCTTCGAAGGTGGATTTGCGGAGCAAGAAAAGGTGCAAGGGCGAAATCAAGGTGGTGCAGACATGAATGTATTCCTCTTTTTGAGTCACAAAGGTAGGAATTGCTTCACTCAAGAGCGGGAGCCAGCACTAAATGCTCTGGGTACATATCTAACACTTGCAACTCCTCAATGCCATTTTATGCTAATTACCCTTTCTTCATGCTCCATTGCAGCTCTTTACGTGAAAAATCAAAGCCGAAGTCACCTGCGGAGCCAAAGAGGTAGCTTAATTTGATGTCGTAATCGTGAAGGTAGACAATAATGGCACTAAGATGAGCCTTGGATTGACTATTGGTAGCATCGCACTTGTCAGCTGCCAAGCCCAATCTCAACAGGGAAGATGCGGCATCTGAATATTTCTCAAGTTTTATATAAACACTAGTTACAACACGGTATAGATCAAAGGCCATTTGTTCCTTATCATCTTCTTCAAGAATTGTACAGGCATCTGTATATAAATGAATAGCTTCTTCAGGCATGGTATCTTCTAAAGAACGAGCTCCCTTTTGCAAGAGCATCCGATGCAGGTTGTGGTCTACTGCACTCCATGTATAACTGAGATGCCTTTTGATAGAAGTCTCCAACTTCTCTCCAGTTGCTCAGCTCCTTGGCCAGAGCAGCAGCAGATTCCATGTGCTTAGCCGCATCCCAAGGTGAAGAAAGCATCTCTTGTCCTTGCGAAGCTTTCTCATAAGCCAACTTGTCTTTCTCATGATTCTTGGAACCTCTAAACCCAATAGCAGCCTGTTCATAAAGACCAGTAGCAATCTTCCAATCAGCACTCCACCTAGTAAGACTGAGTTTTGTTAGTTTATCAGCTTTGGTTAATAACTTGTTGGGATCAGAAGACGCCATGATTGTGTTGTTTGCGTCTTGACAGGGTTCTTCCGTGTTGTTGCAGGATTTTGAGTTTTGGCAAGGAAGAGGTGGGAATGATCCATCACTTTGTGCACCATAAGCAGGTGAAGGTGGCTGTTGCGGTTGCACAACTTGACTATTCCAGGCATACTACTGTTGGGGGTAAAATACACCTTGAGATATGATAGTTTGGTTGTTGAAATTGAGGGGTTGTGCGTGACTGCATGCCTGCATCCATAAGGCTAAGCAAATGCATGGCAGGTATTGTCTCATTAGAGTACAAATCCAAAGATCCCCTCAAATTTTGATGAGGCTTTATTCCATTATGTTTGCAAGGAAATGGGTATTCTCCATTTACCCTGTTGTTGAAAACTTCAGCACGTGTATTCCTACTACTATGCTTTTCTTGGCTTGTAGCATTGATATTTGTGTAGTTAAGATCAATATCCCTCCTCAAATTCTGCGTATGTACTGCACCAGATCAGAGTGAATTCATGAACCTCACGCAAATTTCCACTGGGTTGGATTGTTATGCTATTAACAAGGCTGTTTGTTTCTCTTATGTGCAGGGTGACGCGAAACGAGGTGTTTCGGATTTCGCGACTGCAAGTGACATGCCGATGGGAAGACAACCGTTATTGCCAACAATCAAGCTTCGACTTCAGCATGCTCTACTGGTCTTAGAAGATACATCATGTTTTAATATCTTCTTCTGCTCTCTACCATGAACACCATCGTATTCGGAAGTCACATAATTGTATTGTGTTTTGGTTTGTAGGAAGTGAGGACGCCGGATCATGTATCAAGATGGTGTAAGGGTGGATGCGTTCTTCCGCGTGGTAAGCTCGTTAACTTCTCCGATTCGGCAATGTCGCCAGAGCAGCAGTAATATCCTCAGAAATTATCATAGACTCAAGCCTTGGTTTACTCGAGTTTTAGTTCTTAAGTGCTAGTTGTAATGCTTAGTCAAGTTTGTTAGATTTTATGGTACCGAACTTATAACTTCCGCCTATAGCTGGATTAATATTCAAGGGTTCAGTATTTGCATCCTGTTTTAAGTAAAATGTTATGCTTTGAAACCATCAATGGGGCAATACCTTGTGACTTTTGTAGCATGACAAACTCTGATTGGCTCAAATTTTGACAATGGTAATAGTAATTTACTACTTGAAACAAGTCATGAGACGGGGTTCATTTCCTTGAACCATGTAATTTGTCATGAAGAGTGTTGAATTTTGGAACGGTATCTTGCATTTTGGATATCGGTTGGAAGTTTCATGTGGGGTCTTCTGGAGTCCCATTTTTTAACAATCTTGAAATGCAAAAATAAGGTGTTGGAACTTCATAAACCATGCTTGGCTCTTGAATTTGAACTTCGCAGTAAAATAGTGAACCAACATTGAAAAACTTTTGTAAGGAATACAATCTTGACCTTCATCTTAAAAGCATTTTGCTGAAACCAAGTTCAAAATGTATACCCAAGCTTCACTACCACTAATTTAACCTTGCTACAAAATTTAATTACACCTTGAGAACTTCTTTTAAAGTGATAATGCCATATGTAATACCATGCATCATGGAATTCCCACTAATTTTCAAATGACTATGCTCAAAACTACAGGACATGACTTACGGTCGTTCCTAATTATACCCTGAACCATCTGAGGGACCACGAGTACAAAATAACCTTATACTGATTAAAAAAACCGTGGACATGAGGGCATATCTTCCTTCCATATCCACATGAATTCAAAATAACTTAATGGACACACAAGATTTCTCATTACTTTCCACTTTTCTTTGACGAATCTGCAAAACGAACAAACTAGACAAAACGGTTAGTTTATGCATGGATGATGGACTTGAATGATATGCGAATGAAATTCACAAGGAGGTGGGATCTTAAGGTCAAAAATTAGGGTGTGACAGATGCCCCTATTTAAGTTTCTCCTATCTGGAGATATGGAGATTGAAATCTTCGTCTCGACATGATAGGAGGGACTTAAATACAAACAAAACACGAATTTTTGGGCCTTAAGAAACCACCGTGTGCATATGATATGTGATGATATGAAATGCAAGACCGAGGGGTCTGTGGAGAAAAAATGCCACAGGGGAAAACTAGACACGACATGCGAGGAACAAATGAGTAACAAACTCAACGAAGTGGGACTCCACGGGGACAGGATACAACCACCAATGGGAAATCTCCAAAGTATAACAGTAGCACATACACCAAGAATATGGTGTTTTAACAACAAGTGAGAAACTTGTAATCGAAGGATAACTTATTATCATCACGGAGCAATCCAGATGACGGTAATATCCAAAGTGAATTCTCTGATCGAATCAATAATTCAGTTCTGTTTTGTTTTCTTTTTTCTTTTATTTTTTATATGTATACATTATTTTTGAAATCCAACTGGAAATAGTAAGATGTAGAACCTCCCCGAGCGTCATAGTCTGGATGCTATGAGCTGGTCTCAGTCTCTGCTGTAGAACCTCCCCGAGCGTCATAGTCTGGATGCTATGAGCTGGTCTCAGTCTCTACTGTAGAACCTCCCCGAGCGTCATAGTCTGGATGCTATGAGCTGGTCTCAGTCTTTGTTGTAGAACCTCCCCGAGCGTCATAGTCTGGATGCTATGAGCTGGTCTCAGTCTCTTCCCAAAATGATGAAAACTCGTGAGAGCATCTTCACAAGGGGTTGTAAATTTTGTAGATTGTAGATGTCATTGTAAACTGTAGATGTCATTGTAGACTGTAGATGTCGTTGTAGACTGTAGATTTCGTTGTAGACTGTAGATGTCGTTGTAGGTTGTGGATGTCATTTGTAGATTGTAGATGTAATTGTAGGTTGTAGAACTTCGATTGTAAGCCATAATGTGCTGGAGGTTGCAAAACTTCACCGGGGATCTTCAGGAGAGATGTGGGTCGGTTAATTTGCAAAATACGTCCTCTCAAATAAAGAGAGATGTCTTGTAGTGTCTTTGGAAAACTTCTCTGATGTATTTACGAAGAGATGCCATTTAGACTTGTGTAGCGAACTCACTGGGGAAATACGTTCCTGTGGAGTGTCCTCGTTGTAGTTGTAAAATATTCTGTGAATTCTCAAATAAAGAGAAGTGTCTTGTAATGTCTTCGGCAAACTTCTCTGATGGATTTATGAAGCGATGTCATTTGACTAGTTGATAATCTCAGTAAACCCACTGGGGATGGACAAACTCTTGAGGAGACTGCCATTGGTCATCTTTGATAGAAAACCTGATCGAACAAGTTGCTCAAATAAAGAGGTCTCTTGTAGTCTAGGTATAAATTGCTGGGAAGATCTTGTGATATTGCTGGAAAAAGTATCTTATCTTTGATGATGATCTCCATAAAATTCTTCTTTGGGAGCAAAAATGCAAAATAAATGCACGCTTAATCCATATTCGAAAGTTGGAGGTGTCCATAGTGTGATTGTCAAGGACAGTAGTTCAATTCGGGAAGTAGCCGAAAAGAAACTGTCAAGCAAGACTCGACCATTGAGGTATGAACTCAAATGGGATTTAACTAAAGCAATCGTTTTCCATGAGGATAGAAATATTGTGCTTTTTCTGCTTAGGGATGACAATTCTACTTGGAAGGAGAAGACACAACCTAGTCCTTGGGGATAAACGCGACCAAAGTGACAGAACAAACAGACATAAAGATGCAAAATGCATATGCCATTCTATCTATTTATATGCTATGTGTATGCTATATGCCGACGTTGACACAAAAAATGGAAAGAGGAAACCAGAGATGAAATAAACATCTCAGAACAAACATCCGACCAATCCTCAAAGATAGAAGCACTGTTGGGGGATAGATGGAGAACCAAATACGGGATCACAGTCCTGCTTCAGGGTTTTAAAATTCCTTTAGGGGATAGAAAACATCCCACTTGGGGTGTAATATCCTTTTTTTTATTGACGGGTTCGTCAAGATGGATCTCCTTTTAGAAAAAACTTCGTAGATAAGATACATATCCCGCTTCGCTGGAGGGATTCCTACTGGAGTTGTAGATGGAGATACTCGAACTGAGGTCTCATAGGGGGTAAGATATATATCCACTTCAATGGGGAACCATGGGTTAATAAAACTGTTGAGTATGTCAGAGTCAAAACTTTGATGGGGATGAAATAAACATCCGCTTCGCTGGGGAAAACTAGTGTTATGAAAGATCCACTGAGGAGGGAAATAACGTTCACTTCATTCGGGAAGGTGAAGTTGAGCAAATCACTGGAGAAACAAACAGGTCACCCATATTTATCATCACTGCTTAAAATAGAGATCCATCGGAGGAATAATGGCCATTTGAAGTAAAATTCACCAGGGACATGAAGAAAGTTGTGAAAACCAAGTAGTTTTGTAATAGTCGCCATTTTGGACAATAGGTGTTGTGAGTGGATGACGTGCTCTTCATTTCTCAAATGCCCCAGAGTACATGCTTTATGAGAAAAAAAGTCGTTCCAAGAGGATTTTACAGAGAACAGGGAGTTCAATTGCCCCACTATTTTCAAACTCTTGGAGAGATTATCGAATCTCGACGTAACTGGCCCGGATTGACGATGTTATGTATAACTGAGTCTTCAAAACTTACTTCTGAGAAAGTCAGACTTGCATTAGTAGACAACTTGGAAACTACTTGCCCCAGTTCAACATGGTCTTCAAGTTTCATCATCGATGTCTATATGTAAACTTTCTAAGATATCAGGCAAAATCAACACGCATGACACGTTAGTCCTGAAACCATTAATGCAACTTATATATTTGTCTTGAAGTTTTTTTCTTTCTTTTTTCGTTTAAAAAGATATCACAATAACTTGTGACCGAATCACTAGTTAGGATACAAATTTAATTTATAAAGCCAACCTCAAATTGAGCATAGCTCATAGGAGTCAGGAAACGTCATCTCATCGAGTATGCTTTCAAAATAAACCATACTTCAATTAGGTCTTTTAAAGGTTGTATTGTGGCTCGGTTCATGGTTTAAGAAACAAAAGATAAATGCTCAAAGTTTATTTGTACCCACCCCTTCTTCATGATGTTCTCCAGTCCTATGTTCAGTTAAACTTGATACGAGCACTCATCTCTCAAGAGGATTTTGATATGCTGAGAATCTATCAAGGCTTTGGACATGGCAGTCACTCACCTATTTTCTTTTGGTGTTTGATCACACAACTTTGTTCTTTATTAAGGATATTTCTTTGTGATCCTTTGTTTTTTCTTCACATTTTTCTTTATTCCCTAACTTTTGCTTGGACGAAGTCTTTTGGATTTGACTTTGAAGTCCAGCGGGATGTCTTAATTTTACGTAAGTCTCCTTCATAGGTTTTGACTTGGTGGACTTTTCTTTTTTCATTATTTTTATTTTTGAACAATTCGTGTGACTCTAAGTCATTTTGACCCTTTTTGAAAGGATTGTGACTGCCCCGCTCTTTAGATAGTCGAGGGATAATCATTTATATTTTTTTTACTTCCAGCCTCCTAATATGTGAGGAATAGATAAAATGGATTCTCGAATGTTCATTTCTCCTTGTTTAGAGTCTGATTGCTCGATCAGCTTAACTGAAAAACTACCCTGCCCCAGGTTACAATTATGGGTTTTTTATTTGGAAAAAGAAAATTCCTACTTCAAGGCTCGAAGGGGTTAAAGAGGGATTATCTTCCTTATATCTCTAGTGTTTAGGATTTGAAACAATGCCTTACATCATCAGCAGGGTTTCATTCAAAAGCATACGACAGGAAATCTTTACGTTTTTATTCGTCATCCTCCTCCCAATTCTCTGTCAAAGCAAGAGATTGGATAAAGTTGGCATTATAAATTATGAAAAATAATTTTATGAGTGAAACTAATGGATTTCTTCAAGACAAACACGTTTAATGCATTATCGTTCAAGGAAAATAAGTTCCTACAAGTCAATCATGCTTTTATAATCAAAGAAATAAAATACATATAAGCAAACAAAATGAACAGCCAAACAAGCCCTTCTAAAGGATTTTGTCAACACAACAGTGTTTCATTCAAGACCGAACTTTCTCTTCTGAAGGTCAACAATTTATCTTCGATCATCTCTTGAACTTTTCTTGGAGAACTTTTCATTCTTCAATCGAATGCCCCACTTCTCCATCATGAACTTCACAGCTGGTGTTCGAGTCGATCCTCTTAATATGGATAATCTGAGGGTGTGGTATATACCGTAGAACTGGGATTTCTTTCATCAACTTGAACACATAGGTTATCTTGCACAAACTGATATCGTGTAGGAACATCCACTTGTTGAATTTTGTCATCAGAGGTAAGATCATCATCTTGAAATTGGTCATGGGATCCATATCCTTTGTTCTTTTTACTATCCTTCAATGATTGCTTCGAGCTTGGTCAGACGATCAAGATGTCACTGACAAGACAAAGACAGAAGACCGGAACAGCAGAGAAGAGACATATGCACATGCAAATGCTAAATGAAGGATGCTAATGCAAAATGCAGAATGTAGGATGAAAGGTTTCGTGGAATTCAAGTATCTATAAATGTTTAGAGAATACCGAAGAAAAATTCATTTACTATTTATTTTTGATATCAGATTACATATGAATATCTTAAAAGAGCTAAATAAAAGCTGATAAAGTCCTAAGGAAGTCTTGTATTGCTTCTTGATTTGTTTTTCCACTTGGATCTTCTTGAAGATAAGTTGCCCATGATCAACTTCTAAGGAGTAGTGTGATAGAGGAAAATAAATCCTCCATCTCTTGCTTGCTGGAAAGTAAAGAAGGAAGCCCTTGTTTACTGGGATCTTCCATATTGATGAGAGCCTTTTGGTCTTCTATTGATCTTCAATGATAATGGAAGCCTCATATGTTTGTCTTTTGAGTTTTTTTCTTCAGTCAGTACCCTTTAACTTCCTTAGGACATCCAAATTAGGACTCTTAGAAGAATATCTCAAAGTATCCTCTTTTGTAATCTATACGAGTCCTACAATAAAGTTAGATTCCATGAAACCAATGCAATATGATGCTATATGAATGCAAGGATGCACAAACATAAATAAGCACATAAGGACATAAAGATAAACAAACAAGGAGACCCTAGATTTGCAACGAGCATGGAGCCAAAGGATATACCCATTCCCAAAGGATGTGGGCTAAAGGTGGATTGTACCTGCAGAACAAGGTTCTAAGAGGTTCCCAAAGTCATTAACCCATCTTTCGGATATTATCAACTTCCCAAATACTCGGTGGTTAATAATATTCTCAAGAGAACTTCTTTTGAGTGTAGCATCGCGTAGCACTATTTCGGGTGTACTCCCTCATAGCCTCGCACTATGTCCTAATAAAGGCCAAAGTGGGGTTAATGTAACTACGGTCCTCAATATCATAGGCTCCAACATCGAATATAATGCATGTTTTCACGATTAAGAACTCGTTCAATAATATAATTTTCGAGAGGGCCTCAATTGAGCGTGATTTTCAAGTCAGCTTGGTCGGGATTCCACCCCCTATAAGCCTCTTTGAACATATCACTATCCTATCTTAAGTTCACTCAAGTCCGGGTGTAGGACTTTGTCTCACCACTCAAAAGTATCAACCCAAAGGTAAGAAACAAACAAGTAAACAATTATACAAATAATAAATATATAAGCAATAAACAAGTAGAAACAAGATAGGGGAAATCCACTGAGATCCCCAGTGAAGTCGCCATTTCTGTCGCGGTGAAATTTGGATACCAAACTATTAATTAGTTTGAATCTTTATTCATTTGCAACTGGTCTTTTATTTGTCCAAAAGAAGGGATAAAGATCGAAATTCCCACAATGCAATGCAAATGCAAGGTTAGAGAGTTTAGGTTCGGGGATTGGTTAAACTTAGGGAAGGTACTAGCAACCTAAGTTTCTGTAGTATCCTACAGGAACCTCTTGTTTTATGTTGTTTATTGCCAAGTTATCTGCTTAAGGGTAATGTTAAGGGTTAAAGGTAAAGAGAAAGACCTAAGAGGGTTAGTCCTAAGTATACTCGCCAAGATGTTGCATCTTGTGCCTACATATCCTGACAGGAATGGAATCAGAGTATCTGTAGTTCCCCTAAAGGGTTTGAGGAGTTCTTTGACTGTGGTCAAAGTTCCAAAGGGAAATAAGCGTTCATATGGAAACGCTTACTTGGAGTGCGGAGACTCCTATCTATGTTAAAAGTTGAATCGGAAAATATGAAGGTATGTTCACGAAGGGACGCCTAAAAGGTGAGTACGGCGACTCGGGTCCTAAGGCTAGGATAGGGTGAAGGTGAGGTATTGACTCGGCGGTCAAAAATGTGAACCTTTCCTTCGAAGAGGAGTAAACGGTAAAAATAAAGATAATGGTAAATGCGAGCAATGGTATGTAAGTGACGATAGCAAAGTGAATATTGTACAGTAAGCAAATAATTAAAGATGAATGAATAAGTGAAGGTTTGATTTAGAAATTAATGATTAATTGTTTTTGAGATTTTTTGGTTAAGTGAAAATTGTGACAAAGTGTTAGAATTAAATAATTATAATTTTTTTTGAGATTTTATATGAATAAAGAAAGGATCCTGAAAGAGTGAATTATTTATTTTTAGAATTTTATGAAATTGAAAAGCTAGAATTAATTATTTTTAAAGTTTTTATGAGAATATTATTTAGTTAGATTTAAACTAAGCAATTTTTATTTTTTATTATTGAAAGAAAAAAATTTGAAATTAAAGCTAAACTAACATTTTTTATTTTTGTTATTTTTATTAAGATTTAGAAAATAGACTTGAATTACTAACAAAAGTTATTTTTATTGAATTGAAGAGGAATTAGACTAAATGATCTTTTTATTAAAAAAATTAATTTTATTTTTGATCTGACCTGATCAGAAGGGGATCACGGACTGGCCACACGCTGTTGGACTGCTATCTGTCCGCCGATGATGAGGAGGAGAAAGGGGGTATACCTGCAAAACACTCTGATGCCAAAGTAAGAAATTGGGCAGAGTGAGAGCAAAGTACAGAAAGGGCAAGATGTGAAATTACCTGACCCTCTTGAGGAAGAGGGTATTTATAGAGAGACCCCAGCGTTGGGCCAACGGTCACTTGTGTTGGGCTGGATTTCCAGACCCAACCCAGGTGACTGCTAGGGCTTACGTGGCGTAGTGAAGGTCAGGACGTGGTCTTCGCCCTAGTCCAACTGCTCCTTGATCTCTGGAAAGTGGGTTTATCCTGCTCTTTCGGAGGTGGGCAGTTGGTTGCTGACGTGTCCCCGCGGAGGGGAGCACGTGGAGAACGTGCGTCGGGCACGTTGTCCTCCCCGTGGAGGGGAGCTCGCGAGGTTCCCCGGAGGATGTTGTTCTCCCCGCGGAGGGGAGCACGCAAGGACGCGGAAGAGCCATATGGTCTTGCTCGATGGACCCGGGATGCTCTGTTCGGCCGAAAAAAGGGGGCGTTGAGGACGCTACGGGACGTGTCGTCCCGCTCGGCGGGGAGCGTGCCCTGCTCGTCCTACAGGGGTGTTCCAGGTCAGGCTAGTCCACTTAACGAGCCTTGTGCGTTATTGGGCTGGACCGCGAGGTTGGGCTCAGACCAGAACAGGACCCCCCCAAGTTGAAGCTCTGTGGCGAAAGAGCGAGGACTTAAGGTCGTTGCTTCGGGGAGAGAGGTAGCAAGGCGGGAGGCTCGTCGGTTTTGTGTCCGGCGGAACGCGTGCATGCGCGAGGGTCTCCTTGTCTTCGGGAGAGCGGGGCAAAGGTATATGAAAGGACGCGACTGTCAGGTTACCTCCACGTGTCACACGTTGAGTGGTAGTAGGGCCGGATACCCTAGGTCATTTAAGAGCCTAGTGTCGCTTCGACTTCCGCGTCGGGTTATAAATATGGGGGTCCCCGCTCATTTTTCTACTTTCCACCTTGCTGTCTTACCTGTGAAACTCTGAGATTCCTGCTCGTCCGCCGTTGCTGTAGATCGCCGCCGCACCGTTTAGTTCTTCCTCCCGTTCGCCGCCGTCACAAGTGAATTTCTCTCTTTTCTCCTTTTATTTCTGCCGTTTAATTAGGGTCTGTGGTCGGGGCGTGATGAATGCCCCGAGGAGAGACGCGAGTTCCGCCGTATCTGGCGGTTTTCTGGGTCAGTTTCGATGAATGCCCCAGGGAGGATTGGTTGTTCCGGTGAATGTCCTGAGGACGAGGGCTTTCTCCGATGAATGCCCCGAGGACGCGCGCCTTTTCCGATAAATACCCCGGGGAGGGGTGGTAGGTTGGCCTTTGAACGCCCCGTGGAGGAGCGGCGGGGAGCGCCTGCTCGCTCGTCGTTCTCCTGCCATTGTCGCCCTTTCACTTGACCTGCGGTGGAAGGGTGGATTTGATCTTGGCTATCGAATTCACCATTGTCCTCTGCTTTTCAGGTGTAGATGTCGGCCTTGGTACCGAGGACGATGGTCGAAGATAATGAACCCGAGGTCCCGGATTTCGACGAGCGCGTCCTCCCCGTCGAAGAGTGGGTGGCCGAAGAGCCGTTGTCCACCCCATCTTGCTTTGTGGTCGACGCGTCCGATGTCTATGCTACCGTGGAGGATACGCCTGAAGGGGAGCCGCAACACTGGCAGGTGTATCGCCCGAAGGAGCATCATGGCATCTGCTCGCGATATGGGCGGCGGATGTTTCCCATGCACGAGTTCTACTTCAAAGAGGCTCGGCTCAGATTGCCATTCTCCGCTTTCCATTTGGGCCTCTTTGATTGGTTACGTTTGGCCCCGTCCCAGCTGCACCCTAACGCTCTGGCCTTTATCCGCGCGTTCGAGGTGGTGTGCTTTTATCTCGAGGTGGAGGCCACGGTGCCCTTGTTTTTTGCATCTTCCACCTGCAACGCCAGTCGGTGAACGACCGTCAGGGATGGGTCTCGTTTAAGCAGCCGACCAAGCTCTTCAAGACGTACAGCGATTCTGTTCGAGATTTCAAGGGTCGGTTCTTCCTCGTGAAACCGATCACCCAGGAAGGCTCAGATACTCTTTTTACCGAGGGGGAGTGAATGGTAGACGACCAGAGGTTCCTTGCGTGGCTCCCCAAGGTACATTTATTGTGGACCTCGGAGCACTTCAACCGCGGTACTGACCGGTACATCGTGCGGGCTAGGACTCTCGACGAGAAGGATATGGCCGCATATATGAAAATAGTTGCCTTTGTGCGGGATCTTCCCCCGTCGAAACTGGTAACGTCCGATGGTCGGTACATCCTCGACGCGCAGGGGAACATGCGGACGAAGAAAAGGCTTATTAACACTAAGACCCTGCTCGGTTGCGCCACGGGGGCGGATGCTCTGGAATATCTAGGTAGGGACGTTTCTTCTTTCTTGTGATCGTATGTTTTGACCGTTGCTAACTCTCTGTTTGTTTTCGCAGCGAACATGTCTTCCGTCGAGGAGCGAGTGAAGAAGCTGCGCGCCTCAAGGAACGCTGCGGTCCCGAAGATGCGGGTGAGTCAACTGGTTGGGCAGGAGGCCGTGACGCCGGGAGGCCAGAGTTCGTCTTCTTCTCCCCAGGAGAGTCAGTCTCCTACGTTCCAGGGAGCTGCAAAGAGGCCGAGATTCGAGGAGCCCTGCAGCTTGATTGATCTGACGACCGGCTCGGCCGAGGAGGGTTATGTCGTTCCGCCTTGCCATCAACATCCGGGCTATTTTCACGGTGCCCGGTCTCCTACCGTCTCTGCTGGGTAAGTGAAGGTTGTCCGTGAAGTCGATCGAGAGTCTCGTCGACGTATCCTGGCGGAGGATTTGGCCGCGATGATGCGGACGTTCATGACGGCCCTTGTCCTGAACGAGGAGGGTTGCTCTGCCGCTGAGCTGTCCAAATTGCAGGGGGACCTTACCTTCAGGCAGTCGCGCCTGGCCAAGCTTACCGAGGAGCTGGAGAAGAGTCGGAAAGATGCTGCTGACCAGCGCAAGCGAGCGGAGGGCGCTGAGGAGAAGGTGACCTCGATGGAGGAGAAGCTGGGGGCGGCGGCGGCCGAGGTGCAGGCGCTGAAAGTTCGCATGGAAGTCCTGGACAGTGCACTTCGTCCGGCCGAGGACGAGACTGAGGAGGACCAGCGGTTGATCACGCGTGCTGATTTGGTCGCCCGGATTCGGGTGTTGGAAGGCGATTGTCTGGATGCTGTCGAGGTCGGGTTCAAGAGCGTCGTTGCGCAGATCCAAGTTGTCAACCCCGGGGTCGCGTTGATCATGGAAGGGATTGGGCCGTATCATGAGATCGTCGACGAAAAGGTGGTTGACCCCGAGCTTGTCGTTCCCGACGATGTCCCCGTGGTTGCTGAGCAGGAGGGCGAGGTTGTATAGGTTTCCCGGGCCTGCGTGCTCGTAGTTTCCTGGCCTGCGTGCCGACATTTTGTAACTTGTTTTTCTTTGTTGGGCCTGCGTGCCCCTGTTCGTGTAATATTGACTACTGGGTTGGTGCCCGCTTTTATTTAATATATCTTTTGAGAATTTTCTAAGTGTGCGCTCGGTATTTGCATGATGTTTATGCTCGTCTTACTTTCGCATTTATTTGTTCGCTTGAATTATGTTCGATGTGCATGTGTTGGTATGCTTTTCGGGCCTGTCCGGGTGTTAGCTCGACAAACTTGTTACCGGCGGTGAAGGGAACTGGCCGGTTTGGCCGGCGGTGTGGCCGGACCGTTTCGGGGGTAGTTCTCCCCGTGGCGTGGACGTCCCATCGCGAGTTGGGCGTCTTGCCGATTTTGGTACAGCGGTGGGAAGTCTCGGTCGAGGTGTTCCCCACCGAGCGAGGCTGCCTGCCCGCGCACACAAGAGGCAGGGCTTGCTTTTCTCTGGTCGCTAATGGACGCGTGGGAGTGCGGTGGTACCATGTCGCCCCCCAGTGGTCGGGACGAGGGGTCGTCGCGGGCAGTGTTTTAACTGTAGTACCGCTTAAGTTTCACGGCGTTCCATGGTCGAGCTAGTTGTTCCCCGTGCAAGTTTTCGAGGTAATAGGCCCCGTGCCCCGTCTTGTCGCGGACACGGTAGGGGCCTTCTCAATTCGCAGCCAATTTGCCCTCGTGTGAGTCTTTCTGGTTTCTGCGCAGAACTAAGTCGCCATTTTGAAAATCGCGTTTTAGGACTTTATTGTTGTGGCGAAGTGCTACTTGTTGTTTCAACAGGGCTTCTCGGAGGGCTGCTCCTGAGCGAATTTCCTCGACGAGATCGAGCTCTTCTCATAGGGCGCCGTCGTTGTCGTCGGTGTCCAAGAGAGCTTCCGTTTGTCAGGATGGTTCGCGTATTTCGACAGGTATCACGGCTTCGGTTCCATACGTGAGGCGAAATGGGGTTTCCCCCGTGGTTGAGTGGGGGGTGGTGCGGTACGCCCAGAGGACGCTGTGGAGCTATTCGACCCATGCTCGTTTTGCGTCACCGAGTCGTCGTTTGAGTCCCCTGAGGATGACCCTGTTCGCGGATTCTGCCTGGCCGTTTGTCTGAGGGTGCTCGACCGAGGTGAAGTGGTGTTTGGTTCCGAGCTTGGTGACGAAGTCGCAGAAGTTTTTGTCCGTGAATTGTGTGTCGTTGTCGGTGACGATGGCGAGTGGGACCCCGAATCTGGCGAGGATGTTTCGTTTATAGAATCGGAGTATGTTGTGGGCCGTGATTTTGGCCAGAGCTTCGGCTTCGATCCATTTGGTGAAGTAGTCGACGCCCACGATGAGGTACTTGTTCTGATAGGACCCTATGTTGCACCCTAAAATTTGACCAACCGGTTCTCCTATCGGGTTCGTGGTTTAAATTCGAATTCGCATATCAGATGCATGACATTTGTACACAGGCAGAGGATATCAGAGTTACAGCTTGGTTTTCATCTACCGGATATTTCAGATCCAGTCTAGATCATCAGGGTTCTATTTTCGGGAAATTGTGTGCTTCTCGGTGTTTTCAGCTTACATGGTGGTTTTTGGGATATTCTGATGCCCGGGGTTTATTGTTTGCGTCGATCTGGTCTCGCGCTCTCTTTTATGTCGTTTATTTGCCTCTGTTTGCATTTTTTAGGGTTTAATAGCCTTTCGTGGCTTTTTAGTAGGCTTTATAGATTTTCTAGGATTTAATTAGATTTTTTCAGCATTTTAAATAGATTTAAACCTTTTTCAGAATTTTTAAATTGTTTTAATAGATTTTAGAATAAATTTCTTTTTAGGTGTTAAGTTTTAGATAAATAGAATATCCTCTTATTAGGTTTTTTAGTAGAAATTAAATAGTATAGATTTTTCAGAATTTAAATAGATTTTTTATTGTGTTTAATAGTTTTAAATCCTTTTTTAGAATTTTATAAAATTGTTTTAATAGATTTTAGAATATTAGGGTTTAATATAGGTATTAATGTCTTTTTAGGTTTAATATAGTTTTAATGGTTTTAATAGAGTATAATAGAGTTTTCTTTTATTAGTTTTACATAGGATTTTAATAGATTGTTAAATAAAAATCATTAGAGTTTTATTTTTATTAGTTAATAGTTTTTTTAGAAGTTAATTAGATGTTAATTCTCCTTAATAGAGGTTAATTAGAATTTAATCTTTTGTTTAGATTTTAATTGAATTTGTTAGAATTAATTAGGATAGTTTAATTGTCATTTAGATTTAATTACAGTTTAATTTTAGTTAGAGTTTAATCATTAGTTAATTAGGTTTAAGGCCTTAATCAGTTTTTTAATCCATTTTCATACTAATCATTTTAAATCAGATTTTTCAGGGTTTATTGGTCAATTTCGTGGGCCCATAGAGGTTTTTGGAGGCCCAATCAGTATCAGTCCGTTTTTGGTCTTTAGTCCAAAAATTGCCACTTGTCAGTATAAAACCCCAGCCACGCGTTTCAACCAGGAGGACCCACCTCACAACTCCCAATTCTCCACGTTCAGACACCTCACCACTTCACACTCTCTCTCTCTCTCTCTCTGCGTCAGCACACAGGCCACGCGTCCCTCTTTCCCCTCTCTCCCAGGCCACGCGTCCAGCCACCAACCTCCCCCCACTGCATGCGCGTGACACCTGGATCCCACTCAAGTCCCCCCATCGCCGGCCATGCAGCCGCCGGCCCGGACGCCTCCCTCCACCGCACCGGTCACCGGAAGCTGGTGATCTTGCCGGAAACTGCAAATTTGCAGGTTTTCTCCAGAAATCCCTCCGATCTACTCCGCTCTTCATCTTCTACCTCCATCCACTACTCACCGGAACCCCACCGTAACTTCACCGGAAACATCAAACCCTCACCGGAATATTCATAGTGTCTCCAGAAATCTTCATGAATTTCATCATGCGTTCATCATGGTTCCAAATTCTCCATGAACATCCGTCTTCTTCGTCCTGTTTTCTGGAAAATCTTTAAGTGGATTTCACAACCGTTTCAAGATTTCATCACACCTTCCTCCAAGATCGCTCCGAGTTCGTGACTATTTTCCAGAGATCGTTGAAGATCTTCATCATGTGTTTCCAGACCTTCATGGATCTTCATCCCGCTCAAGATCTTCACCAAGCATCGTAACTGTTTTTTAACCTTCATTATCCGTGTTTACAGTTCTTCAACGACCTCCATAGAATCTCCAGAAAGGACTCCAAATCGGCCAATTCTTCTTGCTCCATCTCCAGGTACCCATTCACGAGACTCATTGCTTGATTCTGAGTGAACGACATTGATTTAGCTTGTATTTTGTTTCGCTGAGATTTGTGTTTGGTAAGGGTTTTAGGCGTAGATCAAGAGCGTATGGTTGAGTTTGATTGTTTGTTCGTTGATGTGTTTGAGAGTTTGAGTGGTGTGAGAGAATCTCAGAGAGCGCAGCTAGGGTTTTGGTAGTGAACAGTGAACGAGAGGTTAGGGAAGAAGTCTGGTTTTGTTAGTCAGTAATTGGGCTAGGGTTTGGGTTGGGTCAAAGCCCAAATATGGATTGCTGAGGCGCACACCCCTGGTGCTCGCTGTCCCCTCCTCGTGTGAGAAGGCTGAATATGATTGTGGATTGGGCTTAGGCCCTATTTGCTACGCGCACCCCCCCTCAGTTTGAGGCCCAGTCTGAGTAACTGATGCGTGTTGCTAATGCACCCCCCCTGTTTTACTTTTCTTTTTATTTTCTTTGTTTGGTATCATGTTAGAAAATAATGCATAAAAAATAGTAGGAGTACTCAATTAATTCCCTTATTTTTTCTGTAGGTTCATATTTCAATGTAGAATTTTCTAATGCAAAAATAGTTAATTTGATCATGCATTTTCATTTTTGTTTGCATTTTTGTATTTTAATTGGTCGTGAATAATTGGTTTGTGATGTGTCTGCCTTGTTGATTTTAGTTCTCTCACTTGGTATTGAATTTTGCTTTAGTTTTTAGTATGTTATACTAGACTAATGCATGCTCCCCATAGGATTTTTGTGGATTTTTTAGAGATTGATTGATGGTGTTTTAGGGTTAGAAAATAGGGACCTCCTAACTTGCTGGTTAACCCTTGACCATTCATATGTTAGGGATTGTTTAGTAGCCTTAGAAGTTGACTTAGGCTTTGAGATTTAATCTTGGGATCATAGAGCCATGTAGGTTTCCCCTAGATTTTTGGTAGATTTTTATAGAGTGTTTTGCTATTTTTGTTTGAGCTTGAGAATAGGAGAAGTCTTGATGGCTTCTGACTTTGAAGTTCAACTATGGTTGAACTTTAGAGATAGTTTCTTTTGGTTTGAGGGCATGTGGTTTCTTCTGGAAGGTGGAGGCTGGATGAAGTCTTGATGGAGCTTGCAAGGATGCATGGATTGAAGACCTAGTCTAGGAGCTTGCTCTCTGTTTGTGAGGTTTGAGATCCTGAAGTTTGAGGGAAATTTATGGTACTTTCCTGAGGAAGGCACTGTAGATGGCTTTCATTCTTTCTTCTCACCTCTTTCTCAAGTATCCAATGATGTTGGAGCCTTCATGTGAGTTTAGTTTCTCCTGAGGAGGAATGTAAACCGTTCACAGTTGTTGAGCCACATGGGATATGATTCCTAAGTGGAAGCCCCCTAGTATTTTCCTGAGGAAGGCGCTATGGGTCTGTTCACTTAGTTCCCTTAGTTCATATAGAATTTCTCAAGTATCCAATGATGTTGGAGCCTTCATGTGAGTTTAGTTTCTCCTGAGGAGGAATGTAAACCGTTCACAGTTTTTGAGCCACATGGGATATGATTCCTAAGTGGAAGCCCCCTAGTATTTTCCTGAGGAAGGCACTATGGGTCTGTTCACTTAGTTTCCTTAGTTCTTGTAGGATTTCCTAAGTATCCAATGATGTTGGAGCCTTCATGTGAGTTTAGTTTCTCCTGAGGAGGAACGTAAACCGATCACAGTTGTTGAGCCACATGGGATATGATTCCTAAGAAGGAACCTCCTGGTACTTTCCTGAGGAAGGCACTATGAGTCTGCCTACTTAGCTCCCTTTCTTTGGTAAGCTTGTCTTGAAGCTTGAAGACTGGGATTGATTTCTTTTGATTAGGGTTTTGCTTTAGGGCCTCGCTTAGAGATTTGATTAGGGTTTTGCATAGGGCTTTGTTCAGAGGTAGATCAGGGGTTTGTTTTAGGGTTGTTTAGGGCCCTGCTCAGGGGTAGTTTCTTGCTTTTGGATAGGAGTTTGCCAGGCTGGTTAGCCTTCCCTTTGTGTTGTTTGACTTGTGTGGTGTTATGCTGCATTAGACTTAGGGGTTTCATCTAGATATTTTTGAGATAGGTGCATCTTAGAAGTAGACTTTGCGTGCATGAGAAGTTGAGGCGATCCTCCTTTTGCTTGTTTGTTATTGAGTGGCTTTGCTTGCTGGTATTTGGTAGAGCTGAGCTCCCTTGCCTTTGTGGTTTGTGGCCTTTGTGCCTTGATTGTTTGGTTGTTGCATTCATGCATATTTCCAGTATATCTTTACTTTGCAGTGATTCCTGTTTGCTGTTTAATCCTGTTGCCATGATCCCTTAGGAGCTCTAACTTCTCTGCTGTGGAGGAGTTATGATAGACATTAGGATGGTTAACCAGGCATGATAATAGTAGGTAGATTCCCCTTTTCAACCATAGTTTTAGGGTGTCTCTTTCCTTCTCAAAACAACAGAAAAACACTTAATAAAGGATAAAACAAAAGTGAATTCATTTCTTCCGTTAAAAGATTTGAACAAACATCAAACCATTTTGTCCTCCTGGACTGTGAAAACCCTTGGTTAAGGTGTATTTTCCTATAAAAAACACTTGAACAGCTTGTGTTGTGCGTGGTCAAACTACGTTTGCTCTGATCTTCCATGCCGTGTGGAAGTACGTAGGCACAGGACGCGATGTCCTGGCGAGCAACCTTCCCCCCGTCTAGACATAGGTAGTCGAACTACATTGACTCTGACTTTCCCATTGCACGAGGGAGTACGTAGGCCCAGAACACCGTATGTTCTGTCGAGTCCTGTCCTTTTCTTTTCTTTTCAGACTGACCATTAGCGTAGATAGATAAACACACCCTTTTCCTTATAAACACCAAGCGTGGATCCCGTCGAGTACGACGGACGTGAGGGGTGCTAATACCTTCCCCTTGCGTAACCGACTCCCGAATCCAGGTTTTGGTTGCGATGACCATACCTTTCCCGTTTTTTGCGAGGTTTACTTCGAGCGTTTCCTTTCCCTCCGTTGGGATAAATAACGCACGGTGGCGACTCTTCTGTCAGCCGGCGCCGATTTTCGCAATAGCGACAGCTGGCGACTCTGCTGGGGAAATTATAGCATCTAGGGACTTTTCCCATCCCTTATGCTGGGACCGTTTCCCATCCCCTACGCGAGTCAATCCTAGCGCTTGGGTGTTTATCTGTTGGGTGTTGTGCATATGTGTTTTATCTTTCCGCACTTTACTTTCCCACACCTTTACCTTTCCGCATTTACTTTCAGCACTATATTATTATGATTATTGTTGTGGGAAAGGGAGGTTACTATGAGTGAGAAGCCGGACCTGGGCTTGAGTATGCACCTAGACATAGTTGCGGAGAGTAGTAGACGAACCTGTCTGCTGAGCAGGCACAGTTCCCTACGAAATCTGCGCTCAGACGAGGTTCTCTCCGAGGTGCTCCTTTCCGGTCCTGAGGATCTGAGGGGAGTCCAGACGTGAGGATTGTCGACTCTGGGGACCGATCATTTGGAAGTCAGCTAAGTGAGGCCTCTTCATGACTTGATGATGCCACTCCTTCTGGGAATCGTATCGTCACTCATGAAAGTCTGTGACGCTGATGACCGCATAGGATGCCGTACCTTTGTCCGTGGATTAGATCCATACCTGTGAGGAGGATTGGGTTATTGCAGGAAAACTGGCCGTCAGAAACCATGATTCAGTATTTATCAGATAATTTTCTTGGCTCGTTAACAGGTGTGTTGTTTGGATCAGATGGGATTTCTTGTTTGAGGTTGATACTATTATCAGATGGTTTTCTCGTCAGTTACAGAGGTTCAGATGGATTTCTTACCAGGGTATTGGTATTTTGGGTGTCAGATAATAGTCAGTGTCATGAGGTTCTGGTGACTGTGGCGGTTTTCTGTTCTTGACATCACAGAGATGTTCCTCTTCAGGCTGCAGTGTGGCCCCTGTGTTCACTGATTGCATCATTTATCATATTGCATTATTGCATTACCATTTGCATCCAACTAACGTGCGTGTATTGCAGGTACATATTTTCCCTCCCAGTTCCGGTGTTTGTTTCCTAGCAAGACATGGAAGCCATGAAGAGAGTGTTACCCTACAAATTCCCGTCTCCAGATATCAGTATGTTGTCAGAGTTAATTACTATGTCTAGGAAGAAGCTGATGGGAGATTTCAGGAAGACATATGGGAGGATCCTGACTTATGTTTACCAGCCCTCGGCTTATGAGATCAGCGACATTTACACCCTGTTGCAGTTTTATGATGCTGAGCTCAGGTGTTTCGTATTTCCTGATTTTGTCTTGGCTCCTACCCTGGAGGAGTATTCTGCACTCTTGGATATACCGATTCGCGAGCAGATGCCTTTCTATCACACGGACGCTAAGCCTAATCTGGCTGAGCTTTCTGCTATGCTGCACTTAGGAGAGTTTGAGCTGACAGGGAAGATGATCAGAAAAGGAGATGTGTGGGGATTTCCGTTGGATGTTTTGGTAGGGAAGGCTCGGGAGTATGCCAAGAAGGGTGGCTGGGTTGTTTTTGACGCCATCCTTGCTGTGTGTGTTTATGGCATTGTATTGTTCCCAAACATTCCTGATTTTGTTGATGCAGATGCTTTCTATATTCTGGCTGCAAAGAACCCAGTTCCTACTTTGCTGGGAGACATCCACCATTACACTCACTACCAAAATGAAAAGCGGCGAGGAAGGAATGTCTCTTGCTGTGTACCTCTACTGTGCAGATGGTTTACTAGTCATATGCTGAAGTTAGGGCCTTTCGTCACTTCTATTGATTCTTTAGGATGGCTTGAGCGCTTGATGGGGTTGACTTCTGAGAATGTGGTGTGCGTTAATGAGGAGGTGTTCGGAGTTGAGGTCATATACAGATGCGAAGGATTCCCTAATGTTCCTTTGATAGGAAGGAAAGGGTGTGTTAATTACAACCCTTCCTTATTGTCGCTACTGCGAAAATCCGCGCCGGCTGACAGAAGAGTCGCCACCGTGCGTTATTTATCCCTCAGAGCGGGAAAGGAAACGCTCGAAGTAAACCTCGCAAAACGGGGAAAAGGTATGGTCATCGCAACCAAAACCTGGGTTCGGGAGTCGGTTACGCAAGGGGAAGGTATTAGCACCCCTCACGTCCGTCGTACTCGACGGGATCCACGCTTGCTTGGGTTGTCTACTGGATGCAAAACAATCTATCTACGGCTGCTAAATCTAAACGGAAGGGAATTGACTCGATAGAGCGTCGCACTCTATGCCTACGTATTCTCGAGAGAGAAAGTCAGAGTCAACGTAGTTCGGGACTACGGGGAAAATTGGCTCGCCAAGACCTCGCGTCTTGTGCCTACGTACTTCCACTGGATGGAAGATCAGAGCTTTACGTAGTTCAGACTAACTACGGCTAAACAAAACATTCTCACACAGCAGTGAGAAAAACAACTGGTTTCACAGGGTCGGTAACCTATGGTCAAAACTATGGCTTGGTCTCAAATGCACTTGGGCAAGAGAGAAAAAAGGGTACTCAATTAGTCGTTAGCGGGAAAGTCTCGATCGCACAGCCGCGAGAGAACAAAAGTTAGTCGTTATTGTGCTCGCTAGGATATCGCATCCTATGCCTACATATCTTCGTCTGGTACGAAGAATCAGAGCAGCTGTAGTTCGGCTACTTCGGGACCACAGCTCAAATCTCGTTTTATTAATCTTCTGAAAAATGGTTACAATGGGTGGATACTGAAAATAAACCTCCTAGGAAATACTATCCTATTCTATCCTATCCTGAAAAATCGAATGAAAATAGCCCCCTAACAAATGGGCTTCTAAACTATCCTAAAAAGATGTAAAATAAACTCGGTGAAAATATACCCTAAAAGAAAATGTACTTAGAAATATTAAATCGACACTTTAATATTTTTTCCTTTTTTCTTCTTTTCCTTTCAACATCTTTTTCCATATTTTTCTGTATTTTTTTCATATTTCTTCAATATATTTTTCCACATATTTTTTCTTTATTTCTTCATATTTTTCTATGAATATTTCTCTTTCTTTTATTTCTTTTTCTTTTAATATTTTTTCAAATGTATTTCTTTTCAATTCTTTTTCTATTTTCTTTTTCTCTTCAAATTCTTTTTTTTTCTTTCTTTTAATATTTCTTTTATTTCTTTTTCTCTTCAAATTCTTTTTCTCTTTCTTTTAATATTTTTTTCATTCTAAACAAAATAAAAAAACAAGAGAAAACAGGGGGGGCATACTGGTTACATTTATGGGGTATACACAGCAAAAAATAAAAAAACATGAGTAAACTGGGCCCAGCCCAACGTGGCTGCAAAAAAACGGAGGGAGGACACCAAAAACGGGGGTGTTGCTGGGAAATGCGTTGGGCTTAAGCCCACTATGCAAAAAAACGTGAGGGGCGCCTCCAGAAAAACGTTGGGCCTGGCCCAATCCACCCTTCACCTTCCTCGCTTCCCTTCACTCTGTCTCCATTCTGAAAACCCTAGAGACTTTTCCTCTCAGCCTGTTCATGGCCGCCGCCGCCGTCATAGTCTTCTTCCTCTCCTTCTCAAACATTGTTCTTCATCTTACAATCAATCATCTTCTTCTCACCGAATCGCTCACCATCGAATCAAACGCTCTGTACCTTGTAATCCCCAACGATCTCACTCAATACAAACTGGCCTGATGATTCTCAGAGTTCTTGATGATAAACGATTGGTTGCCTGTTGGATGAACGTTGACGATTCTTGGTGCTCGTTGATGAATCTGAAGGCTTGTTCGAAGATCTTCGAAGGATCTGGAAAACACATTGAAGATCCGAGGATGTGTTTGAAGGTTGCGGTCCTCTTGCATGAAGATCTGGGGAGATCTGAAGGGATGAAGATCTTCTGCTGAGATTTATTCTGGAGATGATGATCTGAAGGTATCCTCGGTGACGGATTTGAAAAGAGCATCGAAGTTTGATGAGGGTTGCGATGGGAGATCTTGGAGGTCTGTTGTTGTATGAACGCAGTTGGGCGTTCTTTGGAAGAACACTGATGCACTTCTGGAAAAAAACCTGGATGAACACACGAGGATGATGATGATCTTGATCGGTTTGTTGAACTGAAGTTCGTTGGAGCTTGCTTCTAAAAATGATGATTGATGAAGTTTCTGGAACTAATATGAAGAACGCGTTGAAGATTGATGACCATGCGAGGTGAGAATCAGAGGCGTGTTCTTGATCTGGAAAATGGTGAAACGGATGGATCTGGGTTTTCTGGGTTTGAACGAAGTTGAGGATGATGAAGATGAGGGGAAGAAGATGAAGATTGTCATCGGAATCTGGGTTGTTTGATGATTCCGGCGATGGCGCGGTGACTGGAAATTGTCTGGTAGGGTGGTTGTGACCGGAGAGGATGAGATTGAAGGAGAAGGGAGATGAAGATGACCGGATCCTGGAGATTTAGGGGCTTCCGGCGTTGGCGCGGTGGCCGCCGGCCATGCAGGCCGGCCGGTGGCTCTTTTCAAGCGAGGGTTGTAGGGGTGACGCGTGGTGGAGTAGTGGTGAGGAGGGATGCATGTGGGACGCGTGTCCCCATGCGTGGCAGGGTGAGAAGGAGGCTGAGGGTGAGGTGGCGTGGCGTGAGATGTTCAGCGTGGGGCCATCCCCTTCATTACACGTGGCGAGCTGCTATTTAAAGACTGAGATCTTCTGGGAGCTTCTAGAAGGATCTGGAAGGTGCTGGAGTTAACCGGAAACAATTGGACAAAAACCACTACTTGGGCCTGCTAATTGGGCCTGCACGAAAATGAATTAAAAAAACTCTAAAAACTGAATTAAGACCAAAAAACCTAATTAACTAAACTCAATTAATTAAATCTGAAATTAATCTAATTAATTCCTAATTAAAACTCTAATAAACCCACTAATAAAATTCTAATAAAACTATATTATTCTATTAAAAAAAGATAAAATCTATTTAACTCTATATTATCTAAAAAAGTGAATTAGAACATATTAAAACTATTTAAAATCTATTAAATTCTATACTATTTAAAAGAAACTATTCAAAAAATCAATTAATATTCTAAAAAATCTATATTATTTATCTAAAATCTATTAAACCCTAAAATGATTAAAATCTATTTAAAAAAAGAATTAAAACTATTAAAAAATTCTATTAAATCCTACAAATGATTTATAAACCTATTAAAAATCTAAAAAATGCCAACAAAATCCAGAAAAATCACCATAATTCCCGAACGACACCTAACACCGCGAGAGCGCACAAAAATAATCGGTAAAAATAAACGGGCACCGAAATATCCCAAAAATGCGATTCTACCTAGTTAAACTGATAAAAAACACCTGAAACACGAGACGAGAGCTGTGATCCCTGATAAAATCAAAACAAGTGAAAAATGCAATGTATGCAATATGCAGATGCGAATGCGGTTATGCGTCGAAACATCGAGCCAGATACGAGACCCGGTTGGTCAAATTTTGGGGTGCAACAGCTGCCCCTATTCAAGCGACTTCGACCTGAATGGGTGAAGAGCGCTCAGCCTTCAAACATTCAAGGTAGGTGACGGTTGAATACAAATGGAACCCTGAAATTTGCCAACCGCAAGAATATACTGCAAAGCTGCTTGAGGAATAGCTTCCAATAAACTGAAGTTTGGTTATCACGGCAACAACTGGTCAATTTTCTGATAAATTTTCTTCTCCTTTTCAACACCTGTGTGACGCCACAAGTATTGAAATAATGCTTCGCAAAGCAAACACCTTGATTCCCATCTCTCTCATGGGATCAAATCTGGTCAACTCACAGTTCACTGCGAACTTGAGGACAACTCTCCTGGGGGAATTCTGAATGGAACTGCCTGGCACCTATTTCGACGAAGGGGGCAGCTTCAGAAGTTCGATATGTCAACCTTCGTTGTTGTTGTTGTTGTTTTTTCGATGCTGACTTAACAACCAAATATGAAGAATCACTCCGCTGGGGAAGACGAGAAGCTGAACCACACCACTCTGCAGGTGAACAAGTTCGAAATCCAATAGGTAACCATCTTGGTCTATGTTTCGACATGCGTATGCTTGATAATGATGCAATGTCCTATATGACATGTAAATGCTATGCGTTCTGTTTGAAAATGTGATGCCCAGACGGCATGGATATGCTATATGTTTGATAGATGCTATGACTATATATGCAAATGTTAATGCAAGCTCTAGCTGCCAGAGAACACCAGGTCTGAAAACCACTTGGCAAAATAAATGCCGAAGGTAACGTCAACTCTACTGAGGATGAACTGAAGCCACAGAATCGCCTCAGCAAAATAAATGCTGGAAACGAGAAATCAAATCCACTGGGGATAACCGCCCTGCTGGAGAAATGAAAAGGCAACCCTGCTTGGCGACTTCACTGGGGAAGGAAAGAACAACTCTGCTTGGGGATGCTTCCTTCAAACCATTGGCAACTGATTGTACTCTGCGGGGATTGACCCAAACTGAGGTTGATTGCGCGCAGCACGCTGCTGGAAATGCCCCTACTATCAAGGATATCAATCTTAATCTGCTGAGGATACTCCTGATCCTACTCCGATACGGGGTAAAAGACAATCTTGACTCCTCCGGGGATAATAAGCAACTTTCATCTGCTGAAGAGTAGCCATTCTGATTTAACAACATCCACAAGGAATTCAACCATTAATCAGGGTACTGGCACCCGTCGAGCTTCGTATCGGGGAACATGACAACATGCGGGTCGTTGGGAAATACTGTGTCAGATACCTTTAGGTTTTTCTGTTTAGAATAAACATGGACTATGTACACAGTGGAAGTATGGGAAATACTAGACGAGAACTAGCATTCAAAGGTAGACTACCAGGCGAGAACTGATAGGAAAATAGGTTAGGGACAAGAATTGATTTTTTGTGTTTTTGAACATTAGACGGGGCTGACTGGATGACAGACTGAGAAAAAGACAACCAGGCGAGAACTGGCTGAAAGCTGACGTACACCAGACGAGAACTAGTATAACACATAGGGTAAAACACACGATGACCAGGCGAGAACTGGTTACGCAATGACGTGTACCAGGCGAGAACTGATACAACACTTGAAGAAACGGTGACCAGACGAGAATTGGTTACCAATAAACTGCACCAGACGAGAACTGATACTTACAATAAACTGCACCAGGACGGGAACTGATGCTTACAATAAACTGCACCAGGCGGGAACTGATGCTTACGGAAGGTGGGCCAGACGAGAACTGGTTACCGATTTGCCAGGCGAGAACTGGACTTTAGAAACGAATGGTTACTGACACGCAACAGGTTTAAACTGCAGGATAATGATCCAATGACAACACGACCTTTTATTTTGAAAGGTTCAGGTTTTTGATAAGGGTATTGACATGATTCCCCGATACTCAACTCCGGCTGGGGATAAACAGACTTGTTTGAACAACTTGCTTCAGTGCACTCAGCTGGGGATAACAAGACTAGCTTGACCAACCTGCCCCAGTACAATTCAACTTGCCCCAATCTAACTCCTGGGAATACTTGCTCTGAACAGCTTGCTACGAGAATACTTGCAGAATATTTGCCCCGGTATCTGTACGACAACAGAATTCAATCTCCATTAACCCAGTTAGTTTCAACACTCTCTGCGATGACTTGCCCCTGAATGAGCGTTCTAGCGACTTAACCCGATCTGATTATCCACTGGAAGTATCTGCTTTCAAATCTTCGCATTCTGTATAATTGCCCCTGATTGGTTCTCGAGAAGACTCACTTCTGATCAACTGATTCTCAAACAAACTGCCCCTGATCAACTGAAGCTTCGGGACTGGTCCTCAGACTAACTGATTCTGAACTTACTGGAAGGCAATACCCCTGATTCATTGGTCTTCACAACATACACCATTCTGGTTCAGACTGCTGAATTTACTCAGTCCTGCTCGATTATTCTCTGGAATTTCTTTCATGTCAACTACTAACCTGCAATTAGAATCGTCTGTTTACGAATGGTAATCTTAATGCAATGGTTATGCAGATTTTGAAAAAATTTGAGCTGTCAATCATTTACATGCATATGATTGTGAGTGACGGATGAACCAAAGTTCAAACGTAGTGCTTACGTGGTCAGTGAAAAACACAACAAGGATGTGACTAGCAAGTCAAGAAGGAGTCAGGTTACTCGACCTTATCGTAATGCGCTTCAGACTAACCCTACCTCAATTAGGTCTTTTAAGGGTTGTATCGTGGTCGGGTTCACGGTTCGTGAAACAAAGGATATTTGGCTCAAATTTTGATTTGTACCCACCCCGTCTACGTGACGTTCTCCGATCCTAAGGTTCAGTTAACCTGGCACGAGCGCTCGCCTCTTCGAGAGGTGTGTTGAATGGTAAGACCTGCAGTTAAGGAATTCACAAGCTTTTCTTCTAGAGTGATAGCTACTCCTTCTTCGCTATGGTGTCTGTGTACACGACTTTGTGATTTGCTGGGGAAAATTTTCTTTTTAATCCCTTTTTTCCATTCTTTTGGTTCCCTAATTTTTTCCTGGACTGACTCATTTTGAGTTCTTTTCGTTTTTTCGATTTCTTTTGAAGTCCAGCGGGATGCCCTAATTTTTGCCTAAGTATTAGCTTTCTCAGTTTTTCTTTCTTTTTACTTAGCGGGCGTTCTTTCTTCTTTCTTTTGGAACAAAGTCGTGTGACACTGGTTGTCTTGATTGCTCCGAAAGGATAGTAACTGTCTCACTCCTGATTGGTGAGGTTTGACCTCTTGAAAGGTATAAACTGATTGGTCCTCGAAAGACAACACTCCTCTGTAAGACTTGAATGCTCGGTCAAGCTAACTGACAACTACCCTGCCCCGGGTTAAGATGTGAGGGTTCAACAGTCCGAAAAACTTCTACTTCCTGGCTCGAAGTGGTTAACAAGGGACTAACTCCTTATATCTCCAGTGTTTGGGGAATGGAAACAATGCCTTGTACGTCATCGATACGGTCTTATCTGAAAGCATACGATCATCGGTTATGAGTTTCAGTTTCATCATCCTCCTATCTTTGCTAGTCACAGGGATAAAGTGGAGTGAAAAAAATGCAAGTGTCAGTGCAATGCAATAAATGAGCGACAGCGACATGACTAATTCAGAAAAATGCATAGTCACTTTATTATTATCACCATTCGAAACATACAATGCTTAAAAGCAGGTAGTAACTAACAGAAAAAGAAACTACAAATGCAAATGATGTAAGGGTCTGAAGACTGCCAATGCTGAGGCACCCGCCTGTCTGAATCACTGGCTTTTGCTGGAGAATACTTCCCGAATCAACGAGCTTAGACAGCTGAGCGGTTGGGATGAACAAACAGAAAACCTTCTCGAAAGGAAATGCGATCCTGGTCAATCAACTGTTGTACCTTCGCCTGAAATGCTTTACAATCTTCTGTCGAATTCCCCGGAGAGCCACCATGATAACCACACTGAACGTGGGGGTTATACCCAGGAGGGTAAGGTTCTGGAACTGGCTTAAGAGTTTTCGGCTCCACCAAAGACTTCTGAATCAAAGATGGTAGCAACTGGCTATACGGCATCGGCACTGGGTGAAAAGGAGCTTTCCTTCGTTCCAAATTGTTGCGAGGTCGATTCTGATTCTGACGCTGATTCTGATAGCCTCGGCCACGAGTTTGCTGCTTTGCAATGGAAGCGACATAAGATTCCTGATAGGGTGCCCCAGGCACGGCTGTCTGTCCAGTATAACAAGCCACGGGAGGTACTGATCTCGGATAAGATGATGAACCAACAAAATTCACTGATTCGCTTCGAGGATATTCAACCTTTGGCATGACTGAGTTGATCACAACTTCTTCTTCACTCTGATAGTCACAAGGGTATTCAGTTTCACTAGCTTGCTCATATGAAGTAATCTGAATTTTCCCCATTCTTATGGAATACTCAAGGCGTTCTCCTAATGCTACCACGTCAGAGAAACTTGCCGGAATTCCGAGCAATCTTTTGAAGTACGGATATTGTAGGGAATCCACAAACATGCTTGCCAGCTCTTGGTCTAACAGCGGGGGACGCACTCTAGCAGCAAATTCTCTCCATCTCTGAGCATATCTCCTGATAGGTTCATTGATCTCTTGAGACAGCTCTTGCAAATGCATGCGATAGGGAGCAATGTCTAGATTGTAATCGTACTGCTTCAGAAAAGCTCTGGCTAAATCCATCCATGACTGAATCTGAGTTCTTTCTAACTGCATATACCACCTCAAAGATGCCCCAGTCAGACTATCTTGAAAGCAATGGATCATCAGTTTATCATCTCGCGCGAACGCAGTCATTCTTCGACAGAACATCATCAAATGCAGCTTCGGACAGCTATCTCCCGTGTACTTCTCAAACTTCGGCACTTTGAACTTGTAAGGCAACACCAGGTCAGGAACCAAGCACATGCCTACAGCATCCAGGATAACAGCATCTTTGGCTTTCAAAGCTTTCATTTGCTCTTCCAACACTCGGAGTCTTCTACCATCGTCAAGGGCTCTTGGATCTACCATCCCAGCCGCTGGAATATCTCTTCGGTAATTCATTACAGGGAAAGCAACACCTTGATTGTTAACAAGAGGAGGAAAACGCTCATTCTGGGCAGCAAACTGCTCATGTCGATCTCGATTCTCAACAGAAGGCTGTACAACTTGGTCTGCAGTAACGTTGTTCACTTGCGGGAAGTCTTCCATAGAATCATACAGAGGGTTGGACGCCATAGTGAACCCTGTCAGGGTGTTAGGAGACTGGAAATTGCCTTTAGACATAGCTACCAATAATCTTCAGCTGACTTCGATGCTTGATTCTGCTCAAATCTACTCAACCCTTAGGCAGGTCTTCTGACAATCAACAGCTGCTCAATCCAAATTCCGGGTAATCACCTTCAAGAAACAAAGGCTGGATCAGAACTCTGGCTAGCTGGAGGAGGATATGCAATGCAACACTGATATGCACATGATATGCAAGATGCAACAAACAACGGGACCACAGCCCCCACACAAAATCTGAATACTGCTGCGCTGCTGACGGAGACGTTCTCTGAAGAGAAGACCAGAATAACGGGTAGGTTGGAAGTCAAGTTTCCTGCACAAAAAACCCCCCACTCACAGGTGTAGACCTATATCTGACAAGGTACGGCATCCTATGCGGTCGTCAGCGTCACAGACTTTCATGAGGAATGATACGATTCCCAGAAGGAGTGGCATCGTCATCTCATGAAGAGGCCTCACTTAGCTAACTTCCAAATGATCGGTTCCCAGAGTCGACAATCCTCACGTCTGGACTCCCCTCAGATCCTCAGGACCGGAAAGGAGCACCTCTGCGAGAACCTCGTCTGAGCGCAGATTTTTGAAGGGAACTGTGCCTGCTCAGCAGACAGGTTCGTCTACTACTTCTCCGCAACTATATCTAGGTGCATACTCATACTCAAGCCCAGGTCCGGCTTATCTCTCAATTATAGAACACCCGTAACACCCCAACAGCAACAGATAATATCGATAAATAAACACCTAATAGACAAGCAAACAAACGCTAGGATTGACTCTCTCTTAGGGGACGTTGGATCCCACAAATTGACTCGCTTTCGGGACGTTGGATCCCTAGGAACTTATCAAGTCCCCAGCAGAGTCGCCAGCTGTCGCTACTGCGAAAATCCGCGCCGGCTGACAGAAGAGTCGCCACCGTGCGTTATTTATCCCTCAGAGCGGGAAAGGAAACGCTCGAAGTAAACCTCGCAAAACGGGGAAAAGGTATGGTCATCGCAACCAAAACCTGGGTTCGGGAGTCGGTTACGCAAGGGGAAGGTATTAGCACCCCTCACGTCCGTCGTACTCGACGGGATCCACGCTTGCTTGGGTTGTCTACTGGATGCAAAACAATCTATCTACGGCTGCTAAATCTAAACGGAAGGGAATTGACTCGATAGAGCGTCGCACTCTATGCCTACGTATTCTCGAGAGAGAAAGTCAGAGTCAACGTAGTTCGGGACTACGGGGAAAATTGGCTCGCCAAGACCTCGCGTCTTGTGCCTACGTACTTCCACTGGATGGAAGATCAGAGCTTTACGTAGTTCAGACTAACTACGGCTAAACAAAACATTCTCACACAGCAGTGAGAAAAACAACTGGTTTCACAGGGTCGGGAACCTATGGTCAAAACTATGGCTTGGTCTCAAATGCACTTGGGCAAGAGAGAAAAAAGGGTACTCAATTAGTCGTTAGCGGGAAAGTCTCGATCGCACAGCCGCGAGAGAACAAAAGTTAGTCGTTAGTGTGCTCGCTAGGATATCGCATCCTATGCCTACATATCTTCGTCTGGTACGAAGAATCAGAGCAGCTGTAGTTCGGCTACTTCGGGACCACAGCTCAAATCTCGTTTTATTAATCTTCTGAAAAATGGTTACAATGGGTGGATACTGAAAATAAACCTCCTAGGAAATACTATCCTATTCTATCCTATCCTGAAAAATCGAATGAAAATAGCCCCCTAACAAATGGGCTTCTAACTATCCTAAAAAGATGTAAAATAAACTCGGTGAAAATATACCCTAAAAGAAAATGTACTTAGAAATATTAAATCGACACTTTAATATTTTTTCCTTTTTTCTTCTTTTCCTTTCAACATCTTTTTCCATATTTTTCTGTATTTTTTTTCATATTTCTTCAATATATTTTTCCACATATTTTTTCTTTATTTCTTCATATTTTTCTATGAATATTTCTCTTTCTTTTATTTCTTTTTCTTTTAATATTTTTTCAAATGTATTTCTTTTCAATTCTTTTTCTATTTTCTTTTTCTCTTCAAATTCTTTTTTTTCTTTCTTTTAATATTTCTTTTATTTCTTTTTCTCTTCAAATTCTTTTTCTCTTTCTTTTAATATTTTTTTCATTCTAAACAAAATAAAAAAACAAGAGAAAACAGGGGGGGCATACTGGTTACAGTTATGGGGTATACATAGCAAAAAATTAAAAAACATGAGTAAACTGGGCCCAGCCCAACGTGGCTGCAAAAAAACGGAGGGAGGACACCAAAAACGGGGGTGTTGCTGGGAAATGCGTTGGGCTTAAGCCCACTATGCAAAAAAACGTGAGGGGCGCCTCCAGAAAAACGTTGGGCCTGGCCCAATCCACCCTTCGCCTTCCTCGCTTCCCTTCACTCTGTCTCCATTCTGAAAACCCTGGAGACTTTTCCTCTCAGCCTGTTCATGGCCGCCGCCGCCGTCATAGTCTTCTTCCTCTCCTTCTCAAACATTGTTCTTCATCTTACAATCAATCATCTTCTTCTCACCGAATCGCTCACCATCGAATCAAACGCTCTGTACCTTGTAATCCCCAACGATCTCACTCAATACAAACTGGCCTGATGATTCTCAGAGTTCTTGATGATAAACAATTGGTTGCCTGTTGGATGAACGTTGACGATTCTTGGTGCTCGTTGATGAATCTGAAGGCTTGTTCGAAGATCTTCGAAGGATCTGGAAAACACATTGAAGATCCGAGGATGTGTTTGAAGGTTGCGGTCCTCTTGCATGAAGATCTGGGGAGATCTGAAGGGATGAAGATCTTCTGCTGAGATTTATTCTGGAGATGATGATCTGAAGGTATCCTCGGTGACGGATTTGAAAAGAGCATCGAAGTTTGATGAGGGTTGCGATGGGAGATCTTGGAGATCTGTTGTTGTATGAACGCAGTTGGGCGTTCTTTGGAAGAACACTGATGCACTTCTGGAAAAAAACCTGGATGAACACACGAGGATGATGATGATCTTGATCGGTTTGTTGAACTGAAGTTCGTTGGAGCTTGCTTCTGAAAATGATGATTGATGAAGTTTCTGGAACTGATATGAAGAACGCGTTGAAGATTGATGACCATGCGAGGTGAGAATCAGAGGCGTGTTCTTGATCTGGAAAATGGTGAAACGGATGGATCTGGGTTTTCTGGGTTTGAACGAAGTTGAGGATGATGAAGATGAGGGGAAGAAGATGAAGATTGTCATCGGAATCTGGGTTGTTTGATGATTCCGGCGATGGCGCGGTGACTAGAAATTGTCTGGTAGGGTGGTTGTGACCGGAGAGGATGAGATTGAAGGAGAAGGGAGATGAAGATGACCGGATCCTGGAGATTTAGGGGCTTCCGGCGTTGGCGCGGTGGCCGCCGGCCATGCAGGCCGGCCGGTGGCTCTTTTCAAGCGAGGGTTGTAGGGGTGACGCGTGGTGGAGTAGTGGTGAGGAGGGATGCATGTGGGACGCGTGTCCCCATGCGTGGCAGGGTGAGAAGGAGGCTGAGGGTGAGGTGGCGTGGCGTGAGATGTTCAGCGTGGGGCCATCCCCTTCATTACACGTGGCGAGCTGCTATTTAAAGACTGAGATCTTCTGGGAGCTTCTAGAAGGATCTGGAAGGTGCTGGAGTTAACCGGAAACAATTGGACAAAAACCACTACTTGGGCCTGCTAATTGGGCCTGCACGAAAATGAATTAAAAAAACTCTAAAAACTGAATTAAGACCAAAAAACCTAATTAACTAAACTCAATTAATTAAATCTGAAACTAATCTAATTAATTCCTAATTAAAACTCTAATAAACCCACTAATAAAATTCTAATAAAACTATATTATTCTATTAAAAAAAGATAAAATCTATTTAACTCTATATTATCTAAAAAAGTGAATTAGAACATATTAAAACTATTTAAAATCTATTAAATTCTATACTATTTAAAAGAAACTATTCAAAAAATCAATTAATATTCTAAAAAATCTATATTATTTATCTAAAATCTATTAAACCCTAAAATGATTAAAATCTATTTAAAAAAAGAATTAAAACTATTAAAAAATTCTATTAAATCCTACAAATGATTTATAAACCTATTAAAAATCTAAAAAATGCCAACAAAATCCAGAAAAATCACCATAATTCCCGAACGACACCTAACACCGCGAGAGCGCACAAAAATAATCGGTAAAAATAAACGGGCACCGAAATATCCCAAAAATGCGATTCTACCTAGTTAAACTGATAAAAAACACCTGAAACACGAGACGAGAGCTGTGATCCCTGATAAAATCAAAACAAGTGAAAAATGCAATGTATGCAATATGCAGATGCGAATGCGGTTATGCGTCGAAACATCGAGCCAGATACGAGACCCGGTTGGTCAAATTTTGGGGTGCAACACTTATTAATCAGGCAGTTTGGGTATGCACCTCAGGAAGCGCCGAAGCCCGAGGAGATACAGGAATCTCTGTATCTCACTGGGGCAATAGAGGAAGAGATGTTGATCAAGCTTGAGAAAGCATGGAAGAACCTGCATAATAGAGGGAAGCTTTCAGGTAGCAAAGGGGGTACTCGAGTTCTTGGTCCATATATGGAATGGATTCGTGAACGAGCTACGAAATTCCTTATGCCTTATCCTGCAGTTCAGCCACTGTATCCTTCTCCGGTGGAGGAGCCCACCACTATAGACATGCAGGTATACAAGCAGCTGATGGCGGAGAAAGAAGAGTTAGCAAAGGCTAAAGAAGCTTTAGAGAAAGAGAATGCCCGACTTCGTCATGAAAAGATTGAAACAGGATATTTTTCTAAGCAACAGGCCGAAACTTTGAAACATCTGAAGACCACTTTATTGGAGTTGAATGAGACCAAGAAGCGTCTGGAGTTAGATGTAGACTCAGTTAGCAGTGTATTGGCTACTAAGAAACAAGAGCTGGAAAGGGCCTACACGAAGTTAGCTAAGTTCAGAGAGCATTGGGACTTCACTATGGCCAAACGCCAAGAACGGGAAGAAGAGCTAAAGATACAGGTCACTCAGTTGGGAGAACAGGTTAGAGTGAAGACTGAAGAGCTTGAAGAAGAAGCATGTCGTCGATACGAGGCCGAACGCAAACTGATTGATGCCATGAAGAATCTGGAAGATTGTCAGCGCAAAGCAGACATCAAGAGGCCCAAACCTGAGGATGGTGCCCAGGATAAGGCTTGGGAAGATTTTGTCAGAGATATCCATGGAACGGTCAGGAAAAGGGATCAGTTGATAGAAGGCTTGATTTATCGACCGGATCACCCAGAGACGAAGAAGTTGTTCGAGGATTTCTGCGACCGTACCCGCACTTGATTTCCCTCTTGTATTCTATGTGTTGAGATCACCACCAGGCATGTTGGTTGGGATCCTCCTTTATCATATCAGTTGTATGGAACATATTTGTGTAATTCCTTGACGAGACTGTTTTTCCAATATATAAGGGTTTTTCTAAATATTGTCTTTATGGTTTCTCTTGTCTTGCCACCTTGACACTGGAATTGGAGGGGAAATACCCCCAACTGTTGCACCCCAAAATTTGCCCTCACAATACAAGACTTTGTGTTCTAAGAAGGTTCACAAGGTTCACAAGTTTACAATTGGTCAGAAGAGTTGACAATTCCCTCAGACAATGCACCTCCTAAGCAGTGCATCCAAAACTAGGGTTTTGACTTTAATCAGGCTAAATGGACTTCCAAGACTTCAAGTGAGCTTCATAACATCTTATATGTGTATAAGAACCCCCATGTCAAGTTTCAAGACTTTTCTCAAAAGTTTGCTCAGTCAGATGATCAGATAAGTCAAAAGCAGTCAATGCAGTTAAAAAGTCAAACTGAGGTCAACTGTGGTCAAACCAAAGTCAAACTTCATGATTTTTTGCCAACATCAAGTATATGAAGTAAAATTCATCATTTCATCAAGGGTTGATCATGATTCATCAAGGAGATTCCAGATCATCAATAATCAGGAGTTTCTAAATTAGGGTTTCCTCAGTAAAAGTCAACTGAACTTTGACCAGGCATAACTTTCACATACTTCATCACCAAGTCTCCATCCAAAGCTCATTTTGAAGGAAATTGAATTCTCTACAACTTTGATGTTGAAGGTTAAGCCCAAAAATGCTTTATTTGAAAGATATGATCTAAGACATTATAGGTCATTTCAAAAGTCAACAAAAAGTCAACAACTTCAAAAGGGCATAACTTGAGATTGGTAAATGATATGGACCTGAAACCAATGGGGTTGTTTAGAGGACTCTTCAAGCTTTCCAAAAAGTCCAAGAACACCATCATACCTTTAAAATTGAGAGAAATGTGCCCTTGCAAAGTTGGGCAATTTTGTGATGGTTTATGTTGAAAATGGAGGCTTAGAAGTATTTCTTTCCAAATGGGCTGCCTAATTTATGACCCAATCCATCTCATAACATGGTGCACGACCCAATTGACCAAAATTCATCATTTTTATTATTTTTTATTTATTTATTATTGATTTAATTCATAAAAATCATTTTAAATAAATAAAAAATATAAAAATCTATTTTTGGGTGAAGATTTTGTTTCTAGAAATTCATAATCATTGATTGAATTAGAATGAGAAGGAAATCATGTGATCTCTCCCAAATTATTATTTTTTATTTATTTATTATTGATTTAATTCATAAAAATCATTTTAAATAAATAAAAAATATAAAAATCTATTTTTGGGTGAAGATTTTGTTTCTAGAAATTCATTGAATTAGAATGAGAAGGAAATCATGTGATCTCTCCCAAATAATTATTATTTATTTATTTATTATTGATTTAATTCATAAAAATCATTTTAAATAAATAAAAAATATAAAAATCTATTTTTGGGTGAAGATTTTGTTTCTAGAAATTCATAATCATTGATTGAATTAGAATGAGAAGGAAATCATGTGATCTCTCCCAAATAATTATTTTTTATTTATTTATTATTGATTTAATTCATAAAAATCATTTTAAATAAATAAAAAATATAAAAATCTATTTTTGGGTGAAGATTTTGTTTCTAGAAATTCATAATCATTGATTGAATTAGAATGAGAAGGAAATCATGTGATCTCTCCCAAATTATTATTTTTTATTTATTTATTATTGATTTAATTCATAAAAATCATTTTAAATAAATAAAAAATATAAAAATATATTTTTGGGTGAAGATTTTGTTTCTAGAAATTCATAATCATTGATTGAATTAGAATGAGAAGGAAATCATGTGATCTCTCCCAAATTATTATTTTTTATTTATTTATTATTGATTTAATTCATAAAAATCATTTTAAATAAATAAAAAATATAAAAATCTATTTTTGGGTGAAGATTTTGTTTCTAGAAATTCATAATCATTGATTGAATTAGAATGAGAAGGAAATCATGTGATCTCTCCCAAATTATTATTTTTTATTTATTTATTATTGATTTAATTCATAAAAATCATTTTAAATAAATAAAAAATATAAAAATCTATTTTTGGGTGAAGATTTTGTTTCTAGAAATTCATAATCATTGATTGAATTAGAATGAGAAGGAAATCATGTGATCTCTCCCAAAATAGCAAGCACTCATGATCAAATATTTGAAATTTATACAATGATCTTTTTGAATATTTTTTGGATCAAATATCCACACAACACATCAATGATTCTGACCTAAATCCATCACACATATATACTAAGCACAAACATAACCCTAGAGACGAATTGGCAGCAGCCTAAAGGTAAGATCAAAAGCACAAAAATCTTTCAAAAAGTCATATTCGGGTTCTCAAATTCAGAGCATTGCAAGGTATTTGGAAGACATAGCAAGCTTCCTTGGACTCTTCTGATCATAAATCATCATCCATATGCATCATATACACACCCAATTGCTCAACCCGAGTTCATCTTGACCTTGAATATTTTGTTTTCGAATCCATTGATTTATCATGTTTAAACTGTTTTTGATTGTTGTAGGATGTTTAGAATGAACTCTAGAACGATTCTGGGTGGTTCAATTGGATTTTCATTGCAGGAACAAGAATTCACCATGATTAGGGTTTTCGGCCCTCTTTAGGGTTTCACGATTTTCAAATGATAAATGGATTTGAAAAAACATAGGACGATTGAAAAACTCAGTAGCAATACAATGGTGCAATCAATTTTGTGAAATTTTGCCGTTTGGATGAAGTTTGTGTTTCGCAGGGTGGAAGAACTCGTAACAATATTCGTAGGAGAAAACGTTGCAAAATCCGCAGCCTGATGGTTGTTGTGCTTCCTGGAAATCAAGCTGGCCTGGGTTCAAACCTCAGCCAGGTAAGTTTCCGCTTTTTTTTTTCTTTCCTTTTATTTGATTTAAATATTATAATATTAAAAATTAAACATATTATGTATATTTCTCAATAATAAATAAATAATAATAAAATATGTCTGTTTTCTTTAATTTTAAAAAATATGTTTTTTTTCACAAATTTTGTTTCTATATTTTATGTCTAAATTGTAATATGTATAAATTAGAAAATTTTTGTATATAACTAAATCCTATTTTTTTTATATAAACCCTAAAAATTTATTTCTCATATAAACCCTAATTTCATAAAACTCTAAAAATATTTTTTTTAATACAAATCTAATCCTATTTTTTTTTTTAATGTTATTTTCTAATATAATTATTATGTATGTATGTTTACTATAATTCTTACAAATTTTTGTAAATATACTTATAAATATTTTTTTTTTATAACTTTAGTTTATAAATAATTGTGCTTATAATAATTAGATTTTTTGTAGTAACTTCATGATTAAAATATAATTTAATAATTTGTAAATTAAAACAATTGTTTATTCATATTTGTTTTTTTTAGTTGATTATATTAAAAAATTGTTAATTTCTTATTATTATAATATTTGGATTAATTCTGTTTATTCTTATTTACTAACCCATTTATATTCTAATCATGCTTATTATTTTGTTAAATATTGCTTACTAACCCCCTTTATTATTTATTATTGCTTATTTATATTTTATTTATCTTTGCTATTTAATTATTTTGCTTATTATTTTGTAATTGTTTCTTGGATGTAAAGTTGTTTAATTATTTAATTATTATTATGGTTAGTAATTAGGGAGTGTAACAACATGTATGTAATATTAAAATAAATTTAGATCACTTTTAAATAAAGATAATTAAAATAAACACGTCACACACGTAAGTCGATTTTAATCGCCGTCTCACTTCCTAAGGATATCCCTCAAGTTGCCTACGAATACTGGTTAAGTGGGGTGTATAAGGCAAGTCCCTCAAATAGAAAAATCATCAAAGTCCCTTATGGTTGCCTTTACGAATCGAGTCCCTTTCGAAAAATGATGATGGTCCCTCCAGTTTGCTTATTACACCCCACAATGGCCTTCAAAAATCCAATTGTCCCTCACATGTCCCTTAACATCCAAAGTAAGGACTACCTACTCCATTATAGTAGGGATAGTCTTACTAAGGAAAGGATAAAGAATAAGAAAGACCTTAAAACATTAGGGTAGGCTACTCCTAGATACTTGCTCACTTCAAAACTGTTTCGCACTTAAACAAATTTTCAACAAGTTTTCAAACAAGTTCTTAACACATCCTTACATGGATTATTTATTAACTATTCTGAAAATTTTCTATTCACACACTACAATTTCAAAACAATTCAAAAGTGAGCTTAAGTACCTAAGAGCCCATGGATAACCATGGATGAAAAGGATGCTAACACCTTCCCTTTTCATAACCTACCCCCCGGACCCAAAATATTCTCTAAGGTCTTTCCTGTTCTTTTATAACCTTTCCTTATGGATAAAATAAAAGTCGGTGGCGACTCTTGCTATCCGCAACATTGTTTAAAGTCAGTTCTCCCACCGTGTTACAGAACTGGCGACTCTGCTGGGGATTTATTTAAGAGGGGTACCCTTAGGAATTAAGATCACTTTAAATTGTTTGCCTTGTTTGCTTTATTATTATATTGTTGGGGTGCTCTTATGTGTGAAAGGTCCTAACCCGGATCTAGTGTACCTTAGGTAAATGGCAATAGACCAAGGAAACTGTACGACGTATATCGATACGGTTGATCTGGTGGCCATAGTTAGTGCGACTTCTTGGTTGGTGCTTATATTCCTTAAGTCAAGTTGAGGATAATATTGAGGCTGCCATGTGTTGTCAATGCACTAACTGACTTTTAGAACCCTAGTTAACTCATCCTGGCCTTTAGAAAGTAGTGAGGTAACCGGCTTTGGTGCAGACTGAAGTTGGTTGACACTCGATACTACGCTCATTGAGATCTTAAACTTGGAGGGTTTTGGTTGGTAAGTAAGTTGCCTTCTGAACAACCACCCTTGTGAAGGATCAATGATATTGAGATCCCTTAGAACCTGGTTACTTTTGTAGGACAGGATGAACCATCTAACTTCAGGGGAGGGTACTTGCCTTTGAACCTCATGCAAGCCTTTAAACCTAGGGCTATGGTGTGACTTGTTTGTGTGTGCCACATGTTTGTGATTGAGCATGACATCATGACATCATCATGCATCATAAGCATATCATTTTCCCTAACCATTTCAAGGACCAAAGGATTTATCTTTGTTCTTTGTTGCAGGTCATGGCTTCTGCTCGTAGAAACACCATCAGGATCAACTTTGTAGGGATACCTGCTAAGCTCAAGGAGTTGGTTTCCCTAGTGCCTGATCATTCCCAGTTCAACAAGAGACATGGTCACTTATTGGATCTAGTTACTTCAGGGTTCAGTGAAGACATGATGAGTTTGCTGTTTCAGTTCTTTGACCCTAAGCACCATTGCTTTACATTTCCCGATTATCAGCTGGTTCCAACCATGGAGGAGTTCTCTAAACTTCTGGGTATACCTGTTCTTGATCAGAAGCCATTCACAGGCTTAGAGAAGGAGCTTAAAACAGAAGTTATTGCTGCAGCTCTACATCTGAAGAAGTCTGACATTGTTCTAGAGACGAGAAGTGGAGTTAAAGGTATTCTTGCCAAGGTATTAGTAGATAAAGCTCAAATGTTCTTGAAGGCTATGAGCTACGATGCTTTTGAGGAAATCTTAGCCTTATTGATTTATGGCTTAGTGTTGTTCCCCAATCCTGATCAGTTCATAGACGTTCATGCCATCAACATATTCCTGAGTCACAATCCAGTGCCTACCTTACTTGGAGACATCCTACATTCTCTTCACACCCGTACTACAAGGGCAAGAGGAACTTTGATGTGCTGCATACCTTTACTTTCTAGGTGGTTTATTTCTCACCTTCCTCGCTCAGTAATGAAGAATGAGCAAGGGTTCAGATGGTCCAAGAGGATCATGTCACTTTCTCACTCAGACATCCATTGGTGCTCCAGATCTATGGAGAATGTCACCATCATTGACCGTTGTGGGGAGTTTCCTAATGTGCCACTTCTAGGCATAAGAGGAGGCATCACCTACAACCCATCTCTAGCTTTACGACAGTTTGGTTACGCCCGGAGCAATGGTCCACATGACATGTTGATTCAGGGCATTGTGTTTGATTACGACAACGATCTTCAGGGTTACCGTCAGAGATTCATCCGAGCTTGGGGAAAGGTAAACAGGATTGACAGCAAGACACTGGAGCCTAAGTACACCATTCCTATGGAGGCTTATCTCAGATGGGTACGATTTCGTGCTCAGACACTCATGATGCCATATCCTGCCATCCTACCAGTTACCATGGAACCTGTTGCTGAAGGAGACACAGCTTATACCATCCTTCACCCAGACATGCCTATTGATATGGAAGACTTGCAGAGATCATGGATCCAACTGAAAGAGCAAAGGGATACTTTCGAGGCTCATTACAAAGCAAGCCAAGCAAGGATCCTAGAGCTAACAAAGCTACTTCATGAGGAACGAAACCTCAACTCATACCTCAACACCAAGAGGAAACGTCCATGGGAGACTTAAAACCCCATCTTTTGTACTTATTTCGTTTTCATTTTTTGTAAGCCTAAAAGGCAAAACAAGTTATTACTAATAAAAAGTTACTTTCTTGTTTGTTTAAGCAAATTTAAATCCTGCGGTCCTTGAAAACATTGCATATGCATTCCCATATCATTGCATCACAGGTTTATAATTGTGCACAGGTTTCTCATCTTCTCGCTGTTTATTTCAGCAATGGCACTTGAACAATCAGTTAAGGATCTTCAGGCACAGAATGCACAGTTCCAAGAGCTGATCTTGAACCTATCCAAGGGGCAAGATGATTTGAAGGCACTGCTGGCCAAGAAGACAAAGAAGACTAGAAGGTCTGCTGGGTTGCTCAACATGGGAAGAAGGTTCAAAGGTCCTGCCAAGACCAAGGAAGAGGTTGAAGACTATGAATCTGAGGAATCTGAGAAAGAGAGAGGCAGTCTCCACAACACTATGGGGGACTCTGATTCTGAGGCTAATTATTACCATGAGCCTAATGAAGACAAATTCAAGATGCTGGTGGATAGAATGGATGCTATGGAATTACAGAAATCATCTGGGCTGGATTTTGAGGATTTGAGCTTGATATCGGGGGTGGTCATACCCATTGGGTTCAAAGTTCCTACATTTGTTGTCTATGATGGGGTCTCTTGTCCCAAATTGCATCTGAGGTCTTATGTCAGAAGAATTCAACCCCACACTGCTGATAAAAAGTTGTGGATCCATTTCTTTCAAGAGAGTTTATCTGGAGCTCAGCTAGAGTGGTATTATCAGTTGGAGAGTGTCAACATCAGAGATTGGAATGACCTTGCTGAAGCTTTCTACAAGCAGTATCAATACAATGCTGACTTAGCCCCCACTCGCATGCAGCTTCAAAGCATGTCTATGGGTGCCAAAGAAAGCTTTAAGGAGTATGCTCAGAAGTGGAGAGACTTAGCTGGAAGAGTTCAACCCCCTTTGACTGATAGGGAGTTGGTTGATATGTTCATGTGTACGCTGAATGGTCCGTTTTACAGTCATCTCATTGGAAGCTCATCATCTGGCTTCACTGAGTTGATCATGACAGGAGAGCGAGTAGAGAATGGTATCAAGAGTGGTAAGATCCAAGTGGGCACTTCTTCATCAGGTGCTGCAAAGAAGCCTCCCACTGGGAAGAAAGAATCTAATGCTGTGTATGGTCAGCCTGATCGTAACAGAAGGCATCAGTCTGTTAGTGCAGTTCATATTTCAAATCCAACTCCTGTAACAACAGAGCAGCCTCAAGGCAACCAACAGAGGGCTAGAAGACAGTTCACGAAGATCAACATGTCAATGGCTCAGGCATTGCAACACTTGTTGAAGGCTGAACTTATTACCCTGAGGGAGGCTCCTCAGAATCCCAATGTTACATCTCCCAAGTACAATCCCAATGCACGATGTGAATATCATTCAAACTGTCCAGGACATGATACTAATAACTGCTGGGTCTTGAAGAACAAAATTCAAGATATGATTGATGCTGGAGAAATTGAGTTTGATCCACCAGGTACTCCAAATGTGATTACAGCTCCAATGCCAAATCACGAGAAGACTGTCAACGCCATTGATGAAGATATTGATGAAGATCTGCATGTCTATTCAGTTATGGAGTTGAGCACACCATTGTCTGTTATCAAAAAGAGGTTAGTACAAGCTGGGATCTTTCCAGGTTGTCATGAAGATTGTCTATATTGTACCTATAAGCCGGATAGTTGCTTCATTTTGAGAGATGGGATTCAACGTCTCATGGATAAATATACTATAGTGTTTGAAAGAAGACCAGCATCTGTAGAAAGTATGGTGGATCATCTGACTCAGGGTAAGAAGATTGAAGAGGTTGACATGGTTGACAAAGTACCACTAAGAATCACTTCAAAGGGTCCCATTAAAATCACTCGTCAGGGCCCAATCAAGATTACTGCTGAAGGTCCTGTGAAAGTTGTTGCTGAAGCCAGAGTAGCTCCTCTGATCATTACCACTCCTGGTCCTATTCCTTATACATCTGACAAAGCTGTGCCTTGGCACTATGGGTCTGATGTTTACATCCATGGTGTCAAGCAGGAGCCTTTACCTGATATGCCTGTTGACATTGATAATATTGTTGGATCTAGCAAGATCACTCGTAGTGGAAGAGTCTTCTCTCCTCCAGTTGCTTCTAAGAGTGCAGTTACTCCTGTCGTTACTTCCACCACTGATGCTCGGGGCAAGGGTCCTGTTATTGAGCCTGTATCTACTGATGTGCCAGCTGCTGATGACCTCTCTAAGCAGATGGAAGAAGTATTGAAAATCATTCGCAAGAGTGATTATGATATTGTTGATCAGCTGGGGCATACTCCCTCAAAGATTTCTATGCTCTCCTTGTTATTATGTTCTGAGGCTCATGCCAAGTCATTGATCAAGTTTCTAAAGATGGCTCATGTACCCAGTGCAATTTCTGTGGACCAGTTTGAGAATTGTGTTGCTCACCTGACCTATGACAACGGGTTAGGATTTTCTGATGCTGACTTGACCCCTGCCAAGAGGGATCATAACAGGGCCTTGCATATTTCAATTGAATGCAGGGGCACTACCCTGTCTCATGTGTTGATAGACAATGGTTCCTCTCTGAATGTGTTGCCTAAGGAAGTCCTGAACAAGCTGAGTCCTGAAGATACGGTATTGAAGCCCAGTAATATTGTGGTAAAGGCTTTTGATGGTTCTAGAAGAGTAGTGCATGGGGAAATTGATCTTCCAATCAAGGTTGGCTCTCAGGTGTTTACTGCTACATTCTATGTGATGGATATTCGTCCTTCGTACTCATGTCTGCTTGGTCGTCCCTGGATCCATGGGGCAGGTGCGGTGACCTCCACATTACATCAAAAGTTGAGATATCCGGTGAATGGAAAAGTTGTTACTGTCTTTGGAGAGGAAGAATACTTTGTCAGCCATGTAAACACTTTCAAGTATCTGGAAGTAGAAGGTGAATACATTGAAACTCCATGTCAGTCATTTGAAGTGGTTCCCTGGGCTGTTAAGGATTGTGTGACTCCTCCTGCTGTGAAGAAGGTTCCTGTGGTCATCAGAAACCCTCCAACAATGGCAATGGCCTCCCTCAATGATGCAAAAGCTGTGGTGGAAGAAGAGTCCCAGAAGGCTGTCCGTCGTGCCCGTGCTGTTCGTATCACCAATCAAGGGGTTATCAATGCTGTGGGAGATCAAGATGAAGACTACAACTTGGAGGCATGGATTTTTCCTACTGTGGGTGCTGGACTCAATAATTGGACAGCTGAAGATGTTATCCCTATCTCCTTTAGTCAGGAGTAAATGCTATTACTGTGTTATGTTTTTAAATTTATAATTTCTGGAACAATTAAAACTTTCAAGCCATGTGCCTTACCCGGGGCACAATGGTGTGCTTGTTACGGGTTGTCATTTCATTTGCATACTTCATTCCATAAAATCAATGGACGTTTCGTTTTCGTAAATATTGTGTTCCTTGTCTTTCTTTTTCTTTTATTTTTGCTTTATCAGCTATGTGTTCTTACACACACCCACGTCACTAAAATGCCGATCCTCATCCACTCTGGATCCAGTTGATAACAGTTCTACTATTGCCAATTACAATTTCGAGAATCCGATCTATCAAACTGAAGACGGAGACGAGGACGATTGTGAAATACCTGTAGAGCTTGCTAGGTTGTTACAACAAGAAGAGAAAGCTATACAGCCACATGAAGAGCCAGTCGAAGTTGTGAATCTGGGAACTGAAGAAAACAGAAAAGAGGTCAAGATAGGGGCTGATTTAGAGGACAGTGTCAAGAGCAGGTTGGTTCAGATGCTACGTGGCTATGTGGAGATCTTTGCTTGGTCTTATGAAGATATGCCAGGGTTGGATACGGACATTGTGGTTCACCGTTTGCCAATGAAAGAAGATTGTCGTCCAAAGAAGCAGAAGGTTCTTCGTATGCGTCCTGAAATGTCAGAAAAGATCAAAGCAGAGGTAATGAAACAGTTCAATGCAGGGTTCTTGGCCGTAACTTCTTATCCTCAGTGGGTTGCAAATGTGGTACCAGTTCCTAAGAAAGATGGTAAGGTACGTATGTGTGTAGACTACGGAGATCTGAACAAGGCTAGCCCTAAAGACGACTTTCCACTTTCTCATATCGATATTCTGGTAGACAACACTGCTCAGCATAAGGTATTCTCTTTTATGGATGGTTTCTCTGGTTACAATCAAATCAAGATGGCACCTGAAGATATGGAGAAGACTACATTTGTGACACAGTGGGGCACCTTTTGCTATAAGGTAATGCCATTTGGTTTGAAGAATGCAGGGGCAACATATCAGCGTGCTATGGTGGCTTTGTTTCATGATATGATTCATCATGAGATAGAGGTATATGTGGATGATATGATAGCCAGGTCTCAGAATGAAGAACAACATCTTGATCATCTGCACAAGTTGTTTGAGAGGTTGAAGAAATACAGGTTGAGATTAAATCCAAACAAGTGTACTTTTGGAGTTAGATCTGGAAAGCTCCTGGGTTTCATTGTCAGTGGAAAAGGTATTGAAGTGGATCCTGCAAAAGTGAAAGCTATACGAGAGATGCCAGCTCCCCGTACTGAGAAGGAGGTTAGAGGTTTCTTGGGACGATTGAACTACATTGCAAGATTTATTTCCCAATTAACTACCATCTGTGAGCCAATCTTCAAGTTGTTGAAGAAAGATCAGGTGATGGAATGGAATGATGAGTGCCAGACTGCCTTTGATGAAATCAAGAGATATTTGCTAGAACCTCCAATTTTAATGCCACCAGTTGATGGAAGACCCTTGATTATGTATTTAACAGTATTAGACAACTCAATGGGGTGTGTATTGGGGCAACATGACGAGTCTGGTCGAAAAGAGCAGGCAATATACTACCTTAGCAAAAAGTTTACCGACTGTGAAACAAGATACTCACTGCTCGAGAAAACTTGCTGCGCTTTGGCATGGGCTGCTCGCCGACTAAGACAGTATATGTTGACCCATACTACCTTGTTGATTTCGAAGATGGATCCAATCAAGTACATATTTGAGAAACCTGCTCTCTCCGGAAGAATTGCAAGATGGCAAATGATCTTGACGGAATATGATATACAGTATACTACTCAGAAGGCCATTAAGGGGAGTGTTGTTGCTGATCATTTGGCTCATCAAGCAGTAGATGATTACCAGTCAATGAATTTTGAGTTCCCTGATGAAGACATTATGTCTGTTACCAAAGAACCTGGACAATATGACGGACCTGAACAAGGATCCCGATGGACTAGGGTTTTTGATGGTGCCTCCAATGCACATGGTAATGGTGTTGGTGTTGTGATTAGTTCCCCTGAAGGTTGTCATACCCCGATTACTGCCAGACTTTGTTTCTATTGTACCAATAACATGGCTGAGTATGAGGCATGTATCATGGGTATGCAAGTTGCTATTGATATGAAGATTCAGTTCCTTGAGGTGTATGGAGATTCAGCTCTGGTAGTAAGTCAGATTAAAGGAGATTGGGATACAAAGCATGATAATCTCATTCCTTACAGAGAACATGTGTTGTCTTTGATCCCACATTTCAAAGAGATTACTTTTGGACATATTCCACGAAGAGAGAATCAGTTGGCAGACGCATTGGCCACCATGGCATCTATGTTTGAGATAAGCTGGGATGATGAAGCTCCCAAGATTACCATTGATAGATTTGAGAAGCCTGCATACTGCAATGAGATTGACACTGAAGGGGCAAGTGGACTCCAACATATGAGGGACCATTTGTAGTCAAGACAGTGTTCTCAGGAGGTGCCATGGTACTGACTACAATGGATGGTGAAGACTTCCCACAACCTGTAAACGCAGACATAGTTAAAAAATACTACGCATAAAAAGAGACCCGCTAGGTTGACAGGCCTAGGCAAAAATAAGGGCATCCCGGCAAACCAAAAGGGTTTGGGCAAAAATTAGGGATATATATAAAAAGATGTACACCCGGCAAGTCGAAAACCTGAAAAGGCGGCTTGGGCAAAAAAGGGTATCCCGGTGGATTGAAAACCTGAAAGGGCAATCCAAGCAAAAGTTAGGGATTAAAGCGTATGACTATGTCTCTTTTGGATCACTCATGAAACTGCAACCAGTTGTACTACTTACTCAAGCTCAAACAGATAAAGCTCAATCCAATCGTTTCCGTCTCAACAGCAAGAAGATGAGATACTTGAGTGGCAATAGTAGAATTGAAACTCAATAGGATTATTTCCCACATAGCTGATTCTTTTTGTAAAACTTCATGACAAAATTCTCTTACTAGGGTTTATGTCTCCTTGTACAAACTTACCCGTGTATGGGTCACTTTTGATATAAATAAATTCCATCTTTTGAATCCAGATTTACTTTTACCCTATTTACATAAGCGAAACGTCCATTGGTTGTGTTTGAATGTATGTAGGCCTTTGAATATGATTGATGTTTACCAGAAATGCATGTATGCTTTTAATATGATTGATGTTTACCAGAAATGCATGAAAATGCAGTAATAGTATTTACTAAGGACGAACGAGGGAAGGATTTCAACGAAGCTTCGCCGGTTCATCTTTACAAGACAGTAGGACTAATCCATTTTCACAAAGTCTAATCTCCCCTGGAATTTATATCCATCTCTTTTATCCTCATACGGATATACGGGAAATTACTTTCCAATAAGGGCATGATGAACGAAGACGGGATGTTATCCTACTATCAAACGAAAACGAAGGTTATCTATACCCTACTATCCCCAACAACGGGAGGTTATCTATACCTTGTTATCCCCAGCAGACGGAGGGTTATATATTCTTCAACAACGAATCGGGATTTATTTTCCTTGGCCAGCAGTTGTTATACAAGGATATCCAGACACTTCCAGCAGTGTCATATCATACATACATCATTTACATCATACCATAACATATATGTCCATAGTACATTACCTAAGTGCATCATGTCATACATGCATACATAAAGCATAAACTAATGTTGTTATACAGAATGCTACCTTGTTTTCAGGTTAATTATCCAACAAACAAGCTTATGATCTTTGGGACTGCTTTATTGTAACCTCAGGGTTACTTTATCCTCCTGATGAGCTTCTTATTACTTTGGGACTGCTTTATTGTAACCTCAGGGTTATTTTATCCTCCTGATAGCCTCTCATGACTTCAAGACTGCTTTAGAGCTACTGATTGCTCTATCCTCCTGAAATCATCCTATTACTTCAAGACTGCTTTAGAGCTATTCATTGCTCTATCCTCATGAGGTCATATTACTACTTCAAGACTGCTTTAGAGCTATTCATTGCTCTATCCTCCTGAAGCCATCTAATTATTTCAAGACTGCTTTAGAGTTATCCATTGCTCTATCCTCCTGAAATTACATTATTATTTCAAGACTTCTTTAGAGCTATCCATTGCTCTATCCTCCTGAAATCATTACTTCAAGACTGCTTTAGAGCTATTGATTGCCCTATCCTCCTGAAGACATATCACATTATTATTTCAAGACTGCTTTAGAGCCATTCATTGTTCTATCCTCCTGAAATCATATCATTGCTTCAAGACTGCTTTAGGGTTATCACTATTGATTGCTCTATCCTCATGAAGACATGCTGCTACATCATTATTATTCCAGACTCCTGACAGCTTTCATCATACACCCATATTTTGAACTGCTCCCCCCCTAGTGGCATCTTTAAGCCCACTCAATCATATTCAACTAGCCATCTGTACCACTCTAGTGCACTGGTGAGTGCAAATTTTTGGGCTTTTGTGTTCAATCCCCTTCAACCTTCCAGGTTACGACTGGCAAATATACCAATCTAACCCCTCAGGTTTCAGAAAATTGAACAGGGGCAGCTGTTGCACCCCAAAATTTGCCCTCACAATACAAGACTTTGTGTTCTAAGAAGGTTCACAAGGTTCACAAGTTTACAATTGGTCAGAAGAGTTGACAATTCCCTCAGACAATGCACCTCCTAAGCAGTGCATCCAAAACTAGGGTTTTGACTTTAATCAGGCTAAATGGACTTCCAAGACTTCAAGTGAGCTTCATAACATCTTATATGTGTATAAGAACCCCCATGTCAAGTTTCAAGACTTTTCTCAAAAGTTTGCTCAGTCAGATGATCAGATAAGTCAAAAGCAGTCAATGCAGTTAAAAAGTCAAACTGAGGTCAACTGTGGTCAAACCAAAGTCAAACTTCATGATTTTTTGCCAACATCAAGTATATGAAGTAAAATTCATCATTTCATCAAGGGTTGATCATGATTCATCAAGGAGATTCCAGATCATCAATAATCAGGAGTTTCTAAATTAGGGTTTCCTCAGTAAAAGTCAACTGAACTTTGACCAGGCATAACTTTCACATACTTCATCACCAAGTCTCCATCCAAAGCTCATTTTGAAGGAAATTGAATTCTCTACAACTTTGATGTTGAAGGTTAAGCCCAAAAATGCTTTATTTGAAAGATATGATCTAAGACATTATAGGTCATTTCAAAAGTCAACAAAAAGTCAACAACTTCAAAAGGGCATAACTTGAGATTGGTAAATGATATGGACCTGAAACCAATGGGGTTGTTTAGAGGACTCTTCAAGCTTTCCAAAAAGTCCAAGAACACCATCATACCTTTAAAATTGAGAGAAATGTGCCCTTGCAAAGTTGGGCAATTTTGTGATGGTTTATGTTGAAAATGGAGGCTTAGAAGTATTTCTTTCCAAATGGGCTGCCTAATTTATGACCCAATCCATCTCATAACATGGTGCACGACCCAATTGACCAAAATTCATCATTTTTATTATTTTTTATTTATTTATTATTGATTTAATTCATAAAAATCATTTTAAATAAATAAAAAATATAAAAATCTATTTTTGGGTGAAGATTTTGTTTCTAGAAATTCATAATCATTGATTGAATTAGAATGAGAAGGAAATCATGTGATCTCTCCCAAATTATTATTTTTTATTTATTTATTATTGATTTAATTCATAAAAATCATTTTAAATAAATAAAAAATATAAAAATCTATTTTTGGGTGAAGATTTTGTTTCTAGAAATTCATTGAATTAGAATGAGAAGGAAATCATGTGATCTCTCCCAAATAATTATTTTTTATTTATTTATTATTGATTTAATTCATAAAAATCATTTTAAATAAATAAAAAATATAAAAATCTATTTTTGGGTGAAGATTTTGTTTCTAGAAATTCATAATCATTGATTGAATTAGAATGAGAAGGAAATCATGTGATCTCTCCCAAATAATTATTTTTTATTTATTTATTATTGATTTAATTCATAAAAATCATTTTAAATAAATAAAAAATATAAAAATCTATTTTTGGGTGAAGATTTTGTTTCTAGAAATTCATAATCATTGATTGAATTAGAATGAGAAGGAAATCATGTGATCTCTCCCAAATTATTATTTTTTATTTATTTATTATTGATTTAATTCATAAAAATCATTTTAAATAAATAAAAAATATAAAAATCTATTTTTGGGTGAAGATTTTGTTTCTAGAAATTCATAATCATTGATTGAATTAGAATGAGAAGGAAATCATGTGATCTCTCCCAAATTATTATTTTTTATTTATTTATTATTGATTTAATTCATAAAAATCATTTTAAATAAATAAAAAATATAAAAATCTATTTTTGGGTGAAGATTTTGTTTCTAGAAATTCATAATCATTGATTGAATTAGAATGAGAAGGAAATCATGTGATCTCTCCCAAATTATTATTTTTTATTTATTTATTATTGATTTAATTCATAAAAATCATTTTAAATAAATAAAAAATATAAAAATCTATTTTTGGGTGAAGATTTTGTTTCTAGAAATTCATAATCATTGATTGAATTAGAATGAGAAGGAAATCATGTGATCTCTCCCAAAATAGCAAGCACTCATGATCAAATATTTGAAATTTATACAATGATCTTTTTGAATATTTTTTGGATCAAATATCCACACAACACATCAATGATTCTGACCTAAATCCATCACACATATATACTAAGCACAAACATAACCCTAGAGACGAATTGGCAGCAGCCTAAAGGTAAGATCAAAAGCACAAAAATCTTTCAAAAAGTCATATTCGGGTTCTCAAATTCAGAGCATTGCAAGGTATTTGGAAGACATAGCAAGCTTCCTTGGACTCTTCTGATCATAAATCATCATCCATATGCATCATATACACACCCAATTGCTCAACCCGAGTTCATCTTGACCTTGAATATTTTGTTTTCGAATCCATTGATTTATCATGTTTAAACTGTTTTTGATTGTTGTAGGATGTTTAGAATGAACTCTAGAACGATTCTGGGTGGTTCAATTGGATTTTCATTGCAGGAACAAGAATTCACCATGATTAGGGTTTTCGGCCCTCTTTAGGGTTTCACGATTTTCAAATGATAAATGGATTTGAAAAAACATAGGACGATTGAAAAACTCAGTAGCAATACAATGGTGCAATCAATTTTGTGAAATTTTGCCGTTTGGATGAAGTTTGTGTTTCGCAGGGTGGAAGAACTCGTAACAATATTCGTAGGAGAAAACGTTGCAAAATCCGCAGCCTGATGGTTGTTGTGCTTCCTGGAAATCAAGCTGGCCTGGGTTCAAACCTCAGCCAGGTAAGTTTCCGCTTTTTTTTTTCTTTCCTTTTATTTGATTTAAATATTATGATATTAAAAATTAAACATATTATGTATATTTCTCAATAATAAATAAATAATAATAAAATATGTCTGTTTTCTTTAATTTTAAAAAATATGTTTTTTTTCACAAATTTTGTTTCTATATTTTATGTCTAAATTGTAATATGTATAAATTAGAAAATTTTTGTATATAACTAAATCCTATTTTTTTTATATAAACCCTAAAAATTTATTTCTCATATAAACCCTAATTTCATAAAACTCTAAAAATATTTTTTTTAATACAAATCTAATCCTATTTTTTTTTTAATGTTATTTTCTAATATAATTATTATGTATGTATGTTTACTATAATTCTTACAAATTTTTGTAAATATACTTATAAATATTTTTTTTTATAACTTTAGTTTATAAATAATTGTGCTTATAATAATTAGATTTTTTGTAGTAACTTCATGATTAAAATATAATTTAATAATTTGTAAATTAAAACAATTGTTTATTCATATTTGTTTTTTTAGTTGATTATATTAAAAAATTGTTAATTTCTTATTATTATAATATTTGGATTAATTCTGTTTATTCTTATTTACTAACCCATTTATATTCTAATCATGCTTATTATTTTGTTAAATATTGCTTACTAACCCCCTTTATTATTTATTATTGCTTATTTATATTTTATTTATCTTTGCTATTTAATTATTTTGCTTATTATTTTGTAATTGTTTCTTGGATGTAAAGTTGTTTAATTATTTAATTATTATTATGGTTAGTAATTAGGGAGTGTAACAACATGTATGTAATATTAAAATAAATTTAGATCACTTTTAAATAAAGATAATTAAAATAAACACGTCACACACGTAAGTCGATTTTAATCGCCGTCTCACTTCCTAAGGATATCCCTCAAGTTGCCTACGAATACTGGTTAAGTGGGGTGTATAAGGCAAGTCCCTCAAATAGAAAAATCATCAAAGTCCCTTATGGTTGCCTTTACGAATCGAGTCCCTTTCGAAAAATGATGATGGTCCCTCCAGTTTGCTTATTACACCCCACAATGGCCTTCAAAAATCCAATTGTCCCTCACATGTCCCTTAACATCCAAAGTAAGGACTACCTACTCCATTATAGTAGGGATAGTCTTACTAAGGAAAGGATAAAGAATAAGAAAGACCTTAAAACATTAGGGTAGGCTACTCCTAGATACTTGCTCACTTCAAAACTGTTTCGCACTTAAACAAATTTTCAACAAGTTTTCAAACAAGTTCTTAACACATCCTTACATGGATTATTTATTAACTATTCTGAAAATTTTCTATTCACACACTACAATTTCAAAACAATTCAAAAGTGAGCTTAAGTACCTAAGAGCCCATGGATAACCATGGATGAAAAGGATGCTAACACCTTCCCTTTTCATAACCTACCCCCCGGACCCAAAATATTCTCTAAGGTCTTTCCTGTTCTTTTATAACCTTTCCTTATGGATAAAATAAAAGTCGGTGGCGACTCTTGCTATCCGCAACATTGTTTAAAGTCAGTTCTCCCACCGTGTTACACCAACGCACACATACACGTTAGCATTTTTGCATTGTTGTTTGCATAAATCGCATTGCATTACAGGTTTGTGATCCATGTTCCTTATCATTCTTCATCCATATCTCCAGATATTTTCAGGATTGCAGAAAAGCGGGTCCACCATTACTCTACCAGAACTAATCACAAGAAGATCATGGATAACGTGCAGAGTGAAATACAAGAGATGCGTGACAGGATGGCCCTGCTCATGCAAACCATGGAGACCATTGCCAAAGGACAAGAACAGCTACAGAATTTGGTTCAACCGATAGTCGCACGGGCTGAAAACAACGGGACACCGCATGGTGAAAATATTGCTGCTTCTCCCCGAATTGAGAATCGTCAAAGTGCTGATGCTATTCCCGTAACCGGTTTGAATGCTGGAGAAACCGGTCCTGTAGGTGGAGGTGGGAACACCGGTAATGTGAATGCCAATGCAGATACTGTTGGGGTATTTGTGGGTAATGTCAACCAGGGTTTCAATGGGGGCGTTGAGAATGTCGGAATGAATGGTAATAATGGTAACCAGGGCTTCAATGGTGTGAACATGGGGTATGGCAACATTGCAGGCACCAAGGCTGGGTTTGGTGACTACGGTTATGGTAATCTTGGATATGGAACTGGTGCATACAACGCTCAAGAGATGGGCAATCTGAGGTACGACCCCAGGTACTTCCAAACGGGTCCGGGCCGTGATGCAGATTATGTTGGATACGATGCAGTACCTCGCTGGGAGGATCGTCAGGAGGATGTGTTCTCTGGTCAGAATGAGGGTTATGAAAGAGCTAGGGATGACAACCATCAGATGAGATTGCTAGAAGAGAAAGTGAACGGATTAGCCAGCCAGAATGCTCTTGGGTTGGATATGTTAAATATGGGGCTGGTCCCAGGGTTGAGGGTCCCGCTGAAATTCAAAGCGCCGTCATTTGATAAGTACAAAGGGGATACGTGCCCTAGGGTGCATGTGCGTGCGTTTTACAGGCGTATGTCTGCGTATTCTGAGGATGAAAAGATGCTAATGCACTTCTTCCAGGATAGCCTGTCAGGGCCATCGCTGGAGTGGTACATGAGCTTGGAGCCTACTCAGATCAGGAGTTGGAAAGAGCTGGCAGAAGCTTTTGTTCGACATTATCAATATAATAGTGATCTCGCCCCTAACCAAGTCTAGTTGCAGAGCATGTCTCAAAAGTCTAGCGAGAGCTTTAAGGAATACGCCCAGAGATGGCGAGATTTGGCTGCTAGGGTACACCCTCCGAGGGTGGAGCGCGAAATGATGGATATGTTCATAGGAACTTTTTCTGGAATGTACTATGACCGGTTGCTCAATTTTTCGATGAGTACCTTCTCTGAGTTGATCTTGATGGAGGAACGCATTGAAAACGGAGTGAAGATTGGTAAGATTCAAGCGGGCGAGTCCAGTTCCGCAGGAAGTAATAAGAAGACGTTTGGTGGTAAAAGGCAGGGCGATACCAACGATGTATACAATGCTCGACGGAGAAATAGAAGTCAGAACTGGCATCAGCAGTCACAAGTTGCAAGTGTAACCATTCCAGGGCCGTCTCAGCAGCAGAGACAACAACCACAGCAGCAGGCTCCGCAGCAGCCAAACAATAATCAGCGCAGGCTTCAGAACCCACGACCGAGGAGAGTATTCGAGGTACCGCCGGTATCATATGCAGAACTCCTTCAAACTTTGTTGAAATTGCAGCTAGTCGAGAAGAGGACCTTAGCACCACCAACTGGCCAGCCACCAGTCGGGTATGATGTTAATGAGCACTGTGACTTCCATTCGGGTGCACCAGGGCACAATATTGAAAATTGCCTAGCTTTCAAGCATAAAGTACAGGATTTGCTTGATAGTACGACTATTAACTTCGGGAAGGACGGTCCCAATATCACGCAGCAGCCAATGCCCAAGCATGATGGGGCTGGGGCCAATGCAATCCTGATAGATGATGAGTTGGACTTGGTTTCGGAAGCGAGCGAGCTGAAAACCCCTTTGATTTACGTAAAGCAGCGTTTATTGAAAGGAGGTGTTTATCCCGGTTGCAATGAAGAGTGTGCTGACTGTTTGGTTCAACCCGGGGGCTGTGAGAAGTTGAAGAGGGGAGTTCAAGGTTTGATTGATGAAGGAACCTTGCAGTTCGACAGGTCTGTGGGGCGAGAGAAGTCTGTTGAGACAGAATCTGAAGAAGAGCGCAGTGAGGTTGCTACGATCACCATTCCGTTCAAATCAGTGACGATTTCGGCATCCTCAAAAAGGTCGACCATTACTATTACCAAGGCTAAACCAGTCCCTTATGAAAGCACAAAGGCAGTCCCATGGAGCTACGGTGCTGAAGTGTATTGCAATGGGGAAAAGATTGACTTGAATGATCCGCCAGCGGGATCCGTAGACAACATAGTGGGAGCGGGTGGTATAACCCGGAGCGGGAGAATTTTCACTTCACCTGAGGTCGAGGCAGAGAGACTGGCCAGGGGTAAGAACAAAGTTGTTGAGGGGGAATCTTCGGGGAGTAAGGAGAAAGAACCAATAACCAAAGATGTGGAAGAATTCATGAGGTTGATTCGCAAAAGTGATTACAAGATCGTAGAGCACCTGCAGCAGACCCCGTTAAAGATCTCCATATTATCGCTGTTGATGTGTTCTGAGGCGCATAGAAATGCCCTGTTGAAGGTACTTGAGACATCCTTCGTGCCGCAAGAGATTTCAGTTAATCAGCTGGAGGGAGTTATGGCACATGTCAACGCTGGGCATGGTTTGGGGTTCACGGATTTTGACCTAACGCCTAGAGGGCGTGATCACAATAATTCCTTGCACATCTCTATCGAATGCCGGGGCACTATTTTATCCCATGTGCTGGTAGACACTGGGTCCTCGTTGAATGTGTTACCAAAGAAAGCCCTGTTGAAATTGGATACCCGTGGGTTGTTGTGAACCCCTAGTGATTTGGTGGTGAGGGCCTTTGAAGGAACAAGGAGGTCGGTATTCGGGTCGGTAACGTTACCCATCCAGGTAGGTCCGGAGGTGTTTGATACAGTGTTTTACATCATGGACATCCAGCCTGCATATAGTTGTTTGATCGGGAGACCTTGGATTCATGCCGTTGGGGCAGTAACTTCTACACTCCATCAGAAGCTAAAGTATATAGTTGAGGGGAGTATTGTGACGGTGTGTGGCGAAGAGGATATCTTAGTCAGTCATTTGTCTTCCTTCAAGTACGTGGAGGTAGATGGAGAGATTCATGAAACGTTGTGTCAGGCGTTCGAAGGGGTGAAGGTTAAAGAAGAAGCTCCGGTGAAGAGTGAAGGGCAAGAGGTGGTCGTCTCCTCATATAAAGAAGCCAAGGTGTTGGTGCAAGCAGGAGAGACTCAGAAGTGGGGGCAGGTTCTGGACATCCCAGTGAAGCAAGATAGGTATGGCTTGGGGTACCGTCCATCTCCCTCACAGAGTGCGCCTAAGTACAAGGGACCTGTGGTGTTCACGCCCGGAGGGGTTAGCTTTGAAAGGATTAATGTCGTGTCTGATACGGAGGAAGTGGATAGCGACTGCGACATGGACGCATGGATTCGACCCAGCACGCCGGGGCAAAGCCTATGCAACTGGTCCATCCAGGACGTCATCCAAGTCACCAAACAGTAATGCGTTGTTTTTTTCAATCATTGTATGATCATATTCCTTGCCCGGGGCATCGTTGATCTTGTCTTAGGGCCTAACTGTTTACCTGTATGTTTGCATGATCAATAAATGACGGCGTTTTTTACATTCAAATGTTGCGATCTTTTTCTTTCTGTTTTTTATTTTTCAATAAAAAGGCAGCGTGGTTATGCATTTTGCTTGTACATCATTTTTGAAGCACTTAACCGTTTCCCTCGCAGGATTCATGAATCTTCAGATGACATCGACCAAAGGCTTCCTATGACTCGTTTAGACTTCGAGCATCCGATCTTCCAAGCTGAGGAGGAGATTGTTGAGGATAGTGACTTACCAGAAGAGCTGAGTCGGTTGTTGAAGCAAGAGGAGAGAGTCATTCTGCCTCACCAGGAAGAGATTGATATTGTCAATTTAGGGTCTGAAGAATGCGTCAGGAATATCCGTATAGGGGCTGCGTTGCAAGTTGACATCAAGCAAGAGCTTATTGAGATGCTGCGTGAATACAATGATATATTTGCTTGGTCCTACGAGGACATGCTAGGTTTGGATACTGATATGGTTGTTCATCGTCTGCCGTTGAGGGAAGATTGCCCGCCGGTGAAGCAGAAACTCAGAAGGACTCGTCCTGACATGGCTGTAAAGATAAAAGAAGAAGTGCAGAAGCAATGGGATGCTGGATTCCTGGCTGTCACCACTTATCCCACTTGGGTCGCTAATATCGTGCCTGTGCTAAAGAAAGATGGCAAGGTTCGAATGTGTGTTGATTATAGGGATCTAAACAAAGCGAGCCCGAAAGATGATTTCCCGCTGCCGCATATTGATGTGTTAGTTGACAACACAGCTCAGTTTTCGGTATTCTCTTTCATGGATGGATTTTCGGGGTACAACCAGATCAAAGTGGCTCTGGAGGATATGGAAAAAACGACCTTTATCACCCCGTGGGGAACTTTCTGTTATAAGGTGATGCCCTTTGGTTTGAAAAATGCTGGGGCAACGTACCAGCGGGCTATGACAACGCTTTTTCACGACATGATGCACAAAGAGATTGAGGTGTATGTCGATGACATGATTGCCAAGTCTCAAACGGAGGAAGAACATCTGGTTAATCTGCTGAAGTTGTTCAAAAGGCTGAGGAAGTTCAGGCTGAGGCTGAATCCCAACAAGTGTACCTTCGGAGTGAGATCTGGGAAGCTACTGGGGTTCATTGTGAGCAAGAAAGGAATCGAGGTCGATCCTGCAAAAATAAAAGCAATACAAGAGATGCCAGCACCGAGAACAGAAAAAGAAGTCTGTGGATTCTTAGGGAGGTTGAACTACATTGCTAGGTTCATCTCTCACCTAACGACCACGTGTGAACCATTATTCAAACTGTTAAAGAAAGATCAAGCGGTGGTCTGGAACAACAATTGCCAAAGGGCATTTGAAAAGATAAAAGAATACTTGCAGGAACCTCCGGTGTTAATACCCCCAGTAGCGGGACGACCACTGATTATGTATCTGACGGTTCTTGAGAACAGCATGGGTTGTGTTCTCGGTCAACATGACGAGACAGGAAGGAAAGAGCATGCAATTTACTACTTGAGTAAAAAGTTCACGGATTGTGAATCTCGATACTCTATGCTCGAAAAGACGTGTTGTGCATTGGCGTGGGCTGCCAAACGTCTAAGACAGTATATGCTGAACCATACAACCATGCTGATATCAAAGATGGATCCGATCAAGTACGTGTTTGAAAAGCAAGCGCTCTCTGGAAGGATAGCTAGATGGCAGATGGTGTTGACAGAATACGATATCCAGTATGTTTCCCAGAAGGCCATTAAGGGAAGTGTTTTGTCCGAATATCTTGCCGAATAGCCAATTGAGGATTATCAGCCTATGAAGTTTGAGTTTCCTGATGAGGACATAATGTACTTGAAAGCTAAAGATTGTGATGAGTCGTTGCCTGGTGAAGGTCCTGAGCGGAGTTCCCAGTGGCAATTGATTTTTGATGGGGCTGTCAATTTGTACGGTAGTGGGATTGGGGCAATTATTACAACTCCCCACGGATCGCACATCCCGTTCACAGCCAGATTGACTTTTCCAGTGACGAATAATGAAGCCGAGTATGAAGCTTGTATTATGGGGCTGGAGGAGGCTATCGATCTGAGGATCAAGAATCTGGACGTATATGGGGATTCAGCATTGGTTGTGAATCAGATTAAGGGAGAGTGGGAGACACGCCAACCTAATCTGGTACCGTACATGAATTATGCGAGAAGGTTGCTACCTTTCTTTGATAAAGTAGAGTTTCATCATGTACCTCGGGCGGAGAATCAAATGGCAGACGCCCTTGCAACATTATCCTCGATGTATAAGGTCAACTACTGGAATGAGGCTCCCAGGATTGTCATATCTCGCCTTGATAGGACGGCCTTTGTGTTTGCAATTGATGAAGCATCTGACGATAAACCTTGGTATTTCGACATACAGAATTTCCTGAAGAACAAGGAATATCCGGCTGGGGCATCCAATCGTGATCAGAAGACCCTAAGGAGATTAGCAGGCAACTTCTATCTGAATCCCGACGGCGTTCTGTATAGAAGGAACCACGATTTGGTACTCCTCCGGTGTGTAGACGAGAAGGAAGCCAATTTACTCATGGAAGAGGTCCATGAAGGGACTTTTGGTACACATGCGGGTGGGCATGCTATGACCCGAAAGTTGTTGCGGGCGGGGTATTATTGGTTGACGATGGAAACGGACTGTTTTAAGTTCGCCAAGCGGTGTCACAAGTGCCAGATCTATGCTGATAAGATCCATGTGCCACCCAGTCCACTGAATGTTATGGCTTCTCCGTGGCCTTTCTCCATGTGGCGAATTGATATGATCGGCAAGATTGAGCCTACTGCTTCTAATGGGCATCGCTTCATCCTGGTCGCGATCGATTACTTCACCAAGTGGGTGGAAGCAGCATCTTACGCCAATGTGATGAAGCAGGTGGTGGCCAGATTTATCAAGAGGGATATAATTTGCAGATACGGTATTCCTGAACGGATCATTACTGATAATGGTTCGAACTTGAATAATAAGATGATGAGGGATCTTTGTCGGGAGTTTAAGATCGAGCATCATAATTCATCTCCGTACATACCCAAGATGAATGGCGTTGTTGAAGCGGCCAACAAGAACATAAAGAAGATTGTTCAGAAGATGGTGGTAACGTATAAGGATTGGCATGAGATGTTGCTGTTTGCGCTGCACGGTTATCGCACGACGGTGCGTACGTCAACCGGGGCAACTCCGTTCTCACTGGTATATGACATGGAGGCAGTCCTGCCATTGGAGGTTGAGATACCATCTTTGAGGGTTTTGCTGGATGTTCAGCTTGAGGAGGCAGAATGGGCGAGAAATAGATTGAATCAGCTGAGCTTGATAGATGAGAAGAGACTGGCATCCATTGCACATGGTAGGCTGTATCAGAGCCGGATGAAGAAAGCGTTCGATAAGAAGATTCGACCTCGAAGCTTTCAGACGGGTGATCTTGTGCTGAAGAAGATTCTCCCACCGCAATCGGATCACAGGGGCAAATGGACTCCCAATTACGAAGGTCCATACGTCGTGAGAAAGGTCTTCTCCAGAGGAGCCTTATTGTTATCCACCATAGATGGTGAAGACTTTTCGTCCCCTGTAAACTCGGACGCAGTTAAAAAATACTTTGCTTAAATATTGATCCGCTGGACAGTAAAAAGAGAGTCCAATCAAAAATAGGGCATCCTGACGAACCAAAAACAGAATAAAAAGGTTCGGGCAAAAGTTAGGGATAAAATGAAAAAAATGTACACCCGCGAAGTTGAAAACCTACACTGGGCGGCTTCGGAAAAAATGGGTATCCCGGTGAATTGAAAACCCGCAAAGGGCGATTCACGCAAAAGCTAGGGATTTGAGAAGCAAATGACTGCGGTCCGAGGTTGATACTTCATTGCTAGTGGTTTGGGAGCATCTGGGGGTCAATTATCCAAAGCAATCTCTTCCGAAGACAGAGATCGGGAAAGCGTCAGAGTCCGGAGAGTCATAGGAGGATCGGTTCATGATGTTCGTCTGTAACACGTTGCCGACATGTGTACAAATTTTATTTTGTATCTTTGTACATTTCTGCATTTTGTTTATGCGTGACTACCTCTTTTCAGGAGTTGCATCTGATGTACAAATCTTGCCTATTCTCAGGCCGTTATCAATAAAGTGTGCTATTCAGTATAGTGTGTGACTTTGGTTTTAATTTTTACAGTTTTGTTTGTAAAAAACGCCGATGTTTTTGATAAACTTACATGCGTGTAAACAGGCGGGCCTCGGCCGATGATTGTTAAAACCGGAAATTACCTGAATGGTTGTCATGGGTGATTACCAAGATGTTTATTTTTGCATAGATTGTCTTGTGTTTGCTTGTTGACTTTTGCAGGTATTCAAAAGCTCGCAAAGCTCCCCACCAGAGTCCATGGCAGGCTAGTACCCTCTCCAGAGGATGAATGTTGTGTCTTTCCTCAGTGAAGCCGCCCCAGGCAAAATTGAATGTTGTCTCCCCAGGAGAGTTGAGATTGCGTTAAAGAAAAAATCAATGCATCTTCAGTAGTTCAGAATCGGCTTATCAAGCAGCGCAGAGTCCTCCCCAACGAAGGTCGAGACGGATATGATTAACTTCCCCAAAAGTTTCTTGTGTAGTGCGAATCAGAGCACACCGGTCAATCCCCAGCTCAGTGATAGCAGGATGAAGTATCCCCACAGGGCGTAATCAGAGTGTTGATACCTTTGAAAGCAGTTTCCAGGATTGCTTTTCTCCTTCCCCAACAGGTTGATCCTTCCTCGTCAGGACGATCATCTTCAGCAGAGTTTGAAGTTTTTTGAGTTTGTGAGCTACTTTCTCAGCAGGATGGTCATCCCCAGCGGAATTAGTTCATCTTTCCAACATTTATTTTGTTGAAAGCGTATCGGTAGTATTCCGGTCATTCCCAGCGGATCCAGTTTGTCTTCAGCATTTATTTTGCTGAAGTAATTCTTTGCATAAGCATGCATCATAAGCACTTGCATTTTGCACGAATATGTAGCATTTCCATGCAGTATGGAAGCATTACGGCATCATCAAACATGTGCATTTGGAAGCATAAGCAGGATTGATTACCCGTCCAGCCTCAGGTATTTTCTCTGTCGATAAGCGAGATCGTGGTTTGCAGAGATGTGTATGTTTTGTTTGCGGCACAAGACGCGCAGTGATCGTGTTTTCTCCTGTCAAGAGAGTTGTGGCGCAGGGCACGCAGTGATCGTGGTCATCGTTATGTTATGGGGTTTTCGCGGAAGAGGTACGCAGTGATCGTATTCATCCTGTATGTTTTGTTTATGGTGTAAAGCGCGCAGTGATCGTATTTCCTCCTGTCAAGAGGATTGTGGTGTAAAGTACGTAGTGATCGTATTCGTCCTATACGTGGTTTTGTTTGCAACGCCAAGACGCGCAGTGATCGTGTTTTCTCCCGTCAAGAAGGTTGTTGCGTCGGACACGCAATGATCGTGTTCGTCATGTCATATTCCCCTAGCAGAGTTTGCTTGGTCAAGCACTTTTTCCCCAACTGAGTCTTTCTCAGGATGTTGTGGTGTCAGCATTGGAAGATAGTAATGCAGATTTTTGGGTGGTTACCCGTAGTTCCCCCAGCAGAGTTATGTTCTCCAGCAGGGTGTTACTTTAATGAGTTACTTGGTTAAGTCCCTCATAGTCCCCAGCAGGGTATTCGCCACGGAGTTGTTTGGTTAAATTCCTCTTATTTTTTGACAAGGTTATTCTCGTCAGGGTGCTTGGTTAAGTTCCCAATTTCCCCAGCGGAGTATTTTCAGGATACCTATTGCCAGAATAGGTATTGGACGGCGGTCGTTAGAATTGTCCTCTTAGAGTTACTTGGTTAAGTTTCTCATGCCCTGCAGGGATGCTCGTTCAGGTACGAATGGAAGGTTGGTAAGAGAAATCAACATTTTCCCGCAGTTTAGTGGATGCTCGTTCAGGTAGGAATGGAAGGTTGGTAAGAGAAATCAACATTTTCCCGCAGTTTAGTGGATGCTCGTTCAGGTACAAATGGAAGGTTGGTAAGAGAAATCAACATTTTCCCGCAGTTTAGTGGATGCTCGTTCAGGTACGAATGGAAGGTTGATAAGTGAAGTCAACATTGTCTCGTTTGGTTAAGCGTTTGCTCGTTTCTTCAGGATACGAAAGGATGATAAGTGAAATCAGCATTGTCTCGTTTGGTTAAGCGTTTGCTCGTTTCTTCAGGATACGAAAGGTTGATAAGTGAAATCAGCATTGTCTCGTTTGGTTAAGTGTTTGCTCGTTTCTTCGGATGCGGAAGGTTGATAAGAGAGATCAACAATTTCTCACTGTTCAGTGTATGCTCACTTCTTCGGAATGGGATGGTCTATGGACAATATCAGATTATTTCATAAGCAGGTTGATTAATAGTGTTTTAGCCGTCGCTGTGGCAACAGAAATCAGTTCCCTGGTTAATTCTCCCCAAGCAGTGGTGTGCGCAATTTATTTTTGCGGTTGGCAAATTTCAGGATTTTCATTGGTATTCAACCGTCATTTACCTTTGAACGTGTGAAGGCTGAGCGCTCTTCACCCGTTCAGGTCCAAGCCGCTTGAATAGGGGTAGCTGTTGCACCCTAAAATTTGACCAACCGGTTCTCCTATCGGGTTCGTGGTTTAAATTCGAATTCGCATATCAGATGCATGACATTTGTACACAGGAAGAGGATATCAGAGTTACAACTTGGTTTTCATCTACCGGATATTTCAGATCCAGTCTAGATCATCAGGGTTCTATTTTCGGGAAATTGTGTGCTTCTCGGTGTTTTCAGCTTACATGGTGGTTTTTGGGATATTCTGATGCCCGGGGTTTATTGTTTGCGTCGATCTGGTCTCGCGCTCTCTTTTATATCGTTTATTTGCCTCTGTTTGCATTTTTTAGGGTTTAATAGCCTTTCGTGGCTTTTTAGTAGGCTTTATAGATTTTCTAGGATTTAATTAGATTTTTTCAGCATTTTAAATAGATTTAAACCTTTTTCAGAATTTTTAAATTGTTTTAATAGATTTTAGAATAAATTTCTTTTTAGGTGTTAAGTTTTAGATAAATAGAATATCCTCTTATTAGGTTTTTTAGTAGAAATTAAATAGTATAGATTTTTCAGAATTTAAATAGATTTTTTATTGTGTTTAATAGTTTTAAATCCTTTTTTAGAATTTTATAAAATTGTTTTAATAGATTTTAGAATATTAGGGTTTAATATAGGTATTAATGTCTTTTTAGGTTTAATATAGTTTTAATGGTTTTAATAGAGTATAATAGAGTTTTCTTTTATTAGTTTTACATAGGATTTTAATAGATTTTAATAGATGGTTTTAATAGAGTATAATAGAGTTTTCTTTTATTAGTTTTCTTTTATTAGTTTTACCATACCTTTCCCGTTTTTTGCGAGGTTTACTTCGAGCGTTTCCTTTTCCTCTGTTGGGATAAATAACGCACGGTGGCGACTCTTCTGTCAGCCGGCGCCGATTTTCGCAATAGCGACACCCTAGGGTGAAGGGCCCGAGGATGTCCAGCCCCCACCAGGCGAACGGCCACGGGGAGGAGAGGGATGTGAGTTCGACTGGGGGGGCGAGGTGCATGTCCCCGTGTCTTTGGCATTTGTCACATCGTTTGACGTGTTCCTTCGCGTCCGATTGCATCGAAGGCCAGTAGTAGCCTGCTCGTAGAGCCTTTCGCGCTAGGGATCTTCCTCCGAGGTGCTGCGCGTTGATGCCCTCGTGGATTTCCTCTAGGACGGCTGCGCTCTGGGATTTATCTATGCATTTGAGGAGTGGGATCGCGAAGCCCCGATGATACATCCTTCCTTCGAGGAGAACGTACGAGAAGGCTCGTCGTTTGGTTGTGCTAGCTTCTTTAGGGTCGGCCGGAAGGTGGTCGGTGCTGAGGTAGGCGTGAAGTGGGGTCATCCAGCAGTCAGTATCCCCGATGGCGTTGATATCGAGAAGGGTAGTGGTCGCGCTGGTGCTCGGTTGCGACAAGACTTCTTGGATGACCGACTTGTGGCCTCTTCGCTTTTTGGTGCTTGCCAACTTGGAGAGGATGTCGGCGCGGGTGTTCTGCTCGCGCGGGACGTGCTGAATCTCTGCTGTGTCGAAACCTCGCAGTTTTTCGGTGATGAGTGCTAAGTACTCGGCGAGGTTGTCGTTCTTTGCTTGATATTACCCTCGTACTTGCGAAGCGACTAGCTGGGAATCTGTGTAGATTCGGATGTCTCTGGCCCCGAGGTCAGATGCCAAGCAAAGTCCGGCTAAAAATGCTTCGTATTCGGCTTGGTTATTAGTCGTTGGGAAGGCCAGCGTGAGGGAGACTTCGATGAGGGTGCCCTCGTCGTTGTCGAGGATGATGTCGGCGCCGCTTCCCGTGGAGTTGGAGGAGTCGTCCACAAAAATGGTCCAGATGTGGTTCCTGGTGGTGTGATCGGGTGACGGGGTCATCTCGGCGACGAAGTCTGCCAAGGCTTGAGCTTTGATGGCGTGCCGGCCCTCGTAGGTGATGTCGAACTCAGATAGTTCTAATGACCATTTCAGCATGCATCCGGCCATGTCGGGACGGTCGAGGAGCTGGCGGATGGGCTGATCGGTGCGGAGCACGATGGTGTGTGCGAGGAAGTAATGTCGGAGTCGTCGTGCTGCGGTGATGAGGGCTAGGGTGACCTTCTCGATCAGCTGGTATCGGACTTCGGGGCCGTGGAGGGCTTTGCTAGTAAAGTAGATGGGCTTTTGGCCCTCCCCGGCTTCGCTGACGAGGACGACGCTGACGACTTCGTTAGCCACGGCCAAATATAGGTATAGGGTTTCGCCCGTCACGGGACGTGTCAGCACTGGTGGTTCGGACAAGACGCGTTTAAGGTGGCAGAGGGCTTGCTCACATTCGTCCGTCCATTCGAACTTGGTTTCCTTCCTGAGCAGTTTGAACAAGGGGAGGGCGTGCTGGGCGGACTTGGCAATGAACCGGGAAAGGGAGGCGAGCACGCCGTTGAGGGATTGGATGGACTTCTTCGTGGTGGGCGTGGTGATAGCTGAGAAGGCGTGGCATTTGTCTGGATTGGCTTCGATCCCCCGTTTGGTCAAGTAGTAGCTGAGGAACTTACCGGCACGGACACCGAAGGTGCATTTCTCTGGGTTGAAGCGCATTCGGCATGTCCTTGCAGTCTCGAAGACCTTCCTAAGGTGGGTCGTGTGGTCGTCCTTTGTGCAAGATTTGACGATCATGTCGTCCATGTATACTTCGAGCATGTCGCCGATTTCGTCTTGGAAGACACTGTTCATCATTCGTTGGTACGTGGCCCCGACGTTCTTTAGGCCGAAGGGCATTATGTTGTAGTAGTAGTTGCCCGACGCCGTCATGAAGGCCGTGCTCTGTTTATCGTGCTCGGCCATCGGGATCTGATTGTACCCCGAGTATGCGTCCATGAAGGACAAGAGCCTGAAGCCCGCGGAGTTATCGACGAGCTTGTCGATGTTGGGGAGGGGGTAGGCGTCCTTAGGACATGCCCGATTGAGATCAGTATAGTCAACACACATGCGCCATTTCCCATTATTCTTTTTAACGAGTACAACATTGGACAGCCAGGCTGAATACCGGGCTTCCGAAATAAAATTTGCCTTTAGGAGGTCTTTTACATCTTTTTCGGCTGCTGCCGATTTTTCGGGGGATTGGCGACGCCGACGTTGCACAACGGCCTTCGCGGTCGGGCTGATGGACAGCTGGGGGCAGGCGACCTCGGGGTCGAGTCCGAGCATTTCCGCGGCGCTCCAGACGAAGAGGTCAGCGTTCTCGCGGAGGCAGACTTGGAGCTGTCTTTTCGCGAGGTCTGGGAGTCCGACGCCGATCTTCACGGTTCTGCTCGTGTCTTCCCCGAGTGTGATGATTTCGAATTCTCCGTCCGGGATGGGGGCGTGCTGGGTGGGAGGGCTGCCCGTTGACCTCGCTGGTCTTTATTTCGGGGTCGTGCTCCTCGGTGAAGCGACTGTCGAGGTCCACGGATCCGACCAGCTTCTTTGGTTTGCCCTTTGGTGCTACGATTGGAGTTGTCCTCTTGGTCGTTGGAGCGATGGAGTCTAAACCTTTCAGCGCGGCCTCAAAACACCTTCAGGCGGCCTCGGTGTCTCCGTTAAGGGTCACCACGACCCCCCGTTTTGTGTAGTATTTCATATTTAGGTGGACGGTGGAGGGTACCGCGGTGAGTTCTGCTATCGTTGTTCTGTCCAGGATGCAGTTGTAGAGGGACGGGCACTCGATGACTAAGAAGCGGATGCTGATTTCCCTGGCTGTTTCCTCTTCTCCGAAGGTGACTTTCAACTTCACGTACCCCCAAGGTCTCGTCGTCATCCCGTTGAACCCCTGAAGGTCGGAGCCTACGTAGGGGGAAAGGTTGGATTCGTCGAGTTGGAGGGTTGTGAACAGGTGCGTGTACATGATGTCAACCGAGCTTCCCCCGTCGACGAGGAGGCACCTGACGTCGAAGTTCGCCATCCGTGCTCATATGAGCAGGGGAATGTTGGAGTTGGGGGATCCCCCGGGGAGTTCCTCGAGGTAAAATGTGATCGGATTGGATCGACCTTGGAATTTTTCGAGCGTGCTCATTTTTCCGAAGCTGTTCGTGATAAGCTCGTCGAACTTTCTTTTCACTGATCCTACGGACAGGCTCCTCGTGGTTCCACCTGAGATGACCATGGCTCTGGCGAAGTATTCCCATCGGCTGGTTGGTCGGATTGGTTCGCCGATTAGGTTGGGTCCTTCGGGAAGACCGAATTCACTGTCCGCGAACCAATCCTCGGGGCGGTTGACACAAAGTGCGACCTGGAGCCAGTTGTTGTCCTCTGGAGAGGGGAGTTCCTTGACTTTCTTGGCCTCTGGGGCCTCTTGCCTCAGTGGTTCGCCTCCCCGGATGTGTCTTTTCAGGTGACCGTCTTTGATCAGAATTTCGATCGCGTCCTTGAGATGGATGCAGTCTTCGGTCACGTGCTCGTGGCTCCTGTGGAATCGGCAGTATTTTGATTTGTCCACATTGGGCTTGGGGGTGTCAGTCGCGGAAAACGGACACCTCCCTAGACGAATTCGATTTTGGCGCATTCGGCCAGTATGCGCTCGCGGGAAGCGACCAAGGACGTGTACTCTGTGAATCGGCCGGCAGGGCCGCGTGGTTCGCGTTGTTCGCGGGGCTCGCGGGGGCAATCTTCGCGACGGCGGTCCCCTCCCCGTCGATGGCTCGAGGCTCCGTCGTCTCGGTGCCCGCGAGGGGCCTCTCTGTCTCGGGTGTCTCGAGCGGAGTTGGCCGCTTGTATTTCTTCGAATCGGATATAATGCGCGGCTCTGTCGAGGAAATCCTGGAGGGAGGTTGGCCGGTGTATGCCTACGGCTTTGTAGAACTTGGAGTCGTGGCATAGACCCTGCTCCATTAAGTAGCGCTTCATCTCGTATGACGTTGTCACTTGCACTGCTTCCCGGGTGAATCTTTCGATGTAATTTCGGAGAGGTTCGTCGGGGCCTTGGATTATCGCCCCGAGGACGGCTTCCGTCTTCGGGTGGCGCCGGGACACCGTAAAGTGTTTGGAGAACAGGTCCTTCAGGACTCTCCACGACGTAACTGATTCGGGCTCCAAACTTTTGTACCAGGTCATGGCGCCTTTCCTCAGGGTCGTCGGGAATAGCTTGCACTTGATAGCTCCCCGGACGTTTCGATAGTCGAGCATGGCTTCGATGTCCTCTAGGTGATCGTCCGGGTCGGATGTGTCGTCTTACGTCAATAGCGTCGGGGGCTTCTCCATCCCGTGGGGGATGGGGGCAGCCATGATTTCTCGGGACAACGGGGTGCGATAATCGTCCTCGTCGCTGGGAGCCGGGGACTGATGGGGAGACGAGCCGTTCAAAATAGGCCCCTGGTTTCGGGTTCTCGACCTCCTGCCTGGGTTTTCACCGCGAGGATCCCCGATCGGGATCGCTGAAGTGTTCTGGCGCCTCTCGCGAACTTGTCTTGCTGGGGACCTGGTGCGTTCTCGCACCACCTGTGTGCGGTGTCTCTCCAGCCGCGGTCGGCGATTTCTTGGTCGAGGTGAGGGACTCCTCGAGCCTCCGTTCTGGTCTTCCCGCGGGGGGGACCTCGGAGGGCCGACGCGCTCCAATGCTCCAATCCTCGCGTTTTGTTGGAACAGCAGCTGGTTCGTCTGGTTGATGGCCGTAAAGAGGGCGGCCACTGTTGGGTCTACTCCCGCCGGGATGGGAACGGGTTGGAATGCTACCGGGCTCGGGGGCCGGCGATCGGCCTGAAGGAGCCGCTCTGCGGATGACGGTGAGGCAGTTTGGCTGTCTCTCTCGTCAGTTTCCGCCGGACGCGACGTTTCCATCTGCTTGTTTCCGTTGGTGGCGATGTTGAGCATAAAGTCGTGTGGAGTGTCATCGCGGTGTTGGCTAGCCATGATAGTGGAGTGTTGGTGAAACTTTGGTTTTTTGCTCGGAGTAACGGGGAAGTTTCTATTCCCACAGACGGCGCCATTGATCTGACCTGATCAGAAGGGGATCACGGACTGGCCATACGCTGTTGGACTACTATCTGTCCGCCGATGATGAGGAGGAGAAGGGGGGTGTACCTACAAAACACTCTGATGCCAAAGTAAGAAATTGGGCAGAGTGAGAGCAAAGTACAGAAAGGGCAAGATGTGAAATTACCTGACCCTCTTGAGGAAGAGGGTATTTATAGAGAGACCCCAGCGCTGGGCCAACAGTCACTTGTGTTGGGCTGGATTGCCAGGCCCAACCCAGGTGACTGCTAGGGCTTACATGGCGTAGTGAAGGCCAGGACGTGGTCTTCGCCCTAGTCCAACTGCTCCTTAATCTCCAGAAAGTGGGTTTGTCCTGCTCTTTCGGAGGTGGGCAGTTGGTTGCTGACGTGTCCCCGCGGAGGGGAGCACGTGGAGAACGTGCGTCGGGCACGTTGTCCTCCCTGCGGAGGGGAGCTCGCGAGGTTCCCCTGAAGGCGTTGTTCTCCCCGCGGAGGGGAGCACGCAAGGACGCGGAAGAGCCATGTGGTCTTGCTCGATGGACCGGGGATGCTCTGTTCGGCCGAAAAAAGGGGGCGTTGAGGACGCTACGGGACGTGCCGTCCCGCTCGGCGGGGAGCGTGCCCTGCTCGTCCTACGGAGGTGTGTGCCAGGTCAGGCTAGTCCACTTAACGGGCCTTGTGCATTATTGGGCTGGACCGCGAGGTTGGGCCCAGACCAGAACAATTTTATTCTTTTTTATGATTTTTATGTCTGATATTAAAAAAGTGTTTATAAATTAAATTAAAGGGTAAATTATTTTTAGTAAAACAAACTATCCGCAGTTGTTCTTTAGATAAGCTGAGTCAAAAGGACTATTAAAAAATTTGTTTTGTTTATTTTAAATATTTTTGAAGATAAAAGGAAAATTTAAACTAAAACATTTCCATATTCTTTTAAGTTATAAACAAAAAATCAGAATTAAAAATTAAGTTAATATTTTTGTATATTAAAAAAAAAGGTTTTTTTTCATATTATTATCACTAATTACTAAATGTCCCTTTTTGGATTAAATTAGTAGTTAGTAGTGTTAGTGTTAGTGGTTTTATTAATAATAATTACAACATAAAACTAAATCAAAACCAATAAAAAATAAAATAAAATAATAAAAAAAGCTAAAACCGGGCCGATGGTGGTCAGCCCACCGGACCCGGCTCGACCCGCCCCCTTCTCATGACAAGAATCAAAATTAGGGTTGGGGGAAAATCCGCCGAAACCTTAACTTCAAACGGCGCCCCTTTTCCTTCTTCCTCTTCTTCGGTTTCGCGTTACCTTCTTCTTTTTTTCCAATTTCTTTAACTGTTCTTCTTCCGATCTTCTTTCAAATTCTTCTTCCGAACCTCTTTCCCTGTAAATAAACAACACAAAAAACAATGGATAATAGTTAATAGAACAAGAGACCACCTAAAGTGGGAGGCGATCGAGTTCGGTCTACTAGTGACTTCGTGGCAAGGGTGAAAAGGTCTCCGGCGAGATTGAAAGGCTTCCGGCGGCGGCTCGATGGTGACGTTTGGAAATGGAGGCGGCTCACGGATGTTGAGGGTTTGAGAGTTTGGAACGTGATTTGCACGGTGGAACCTACAACAGATGAGTTCTCGTTTTTTTTTTTAATTTTTGGTTTTTTACAATTTGGGATTTTCGGTAGATGTTTGTGTTGCTGAGAATTGTTGTTCTGAATTCGCTCCCCTCTTCATCTCTTAGGCCTCCTTTTATAGGCTTCAATTTGAGATGTTCTGATTGAAATTTGATTATTGTCTTTGAATGTTGATTGGGCTTTTCCATTTTGGGGTATATCAGATTTGAAAACTTTCTTTTTTCGTGAGATTGTAATGATGTGTGTTAATGAAAATTCCAACTTGTGATATTTGTATCAATTACGTTTAATATCATGATTCAATGTTCTGGATTTGCTAGCTGTCTGAATCAAATCTCTTTCTCAAATGGATATTCTCTGATGGGCTTCTGATCCTCGGATTATTGTTGGCAGATGTAGATAGCAACGATTTTGAATGTAAACCATGTACTGAATTTGGGAGTGGTTGGCCAATATCTGGAATCACAGAAGATACCTGAGGATGATGAGTAGGGAGATCATGTACACTGATCGGTTGATGTTCATCTTCAGTTGCTAACTGAAAATTAGACAAAGCCAACATATCCAAGTTGGAAGAGAACTCTGCAGCTGCTAATTGATGAACCTGTTTCGAAGGCATCCTGATTTGATTGGCAGGTACAACATCAACTGAACTAGATGCCAGTTGAACTTGATCAGATGAATTTTGCATTTCCCCAATTGATTTGTCGGCGGCGGACTCCACAGATGGCAATTGTTTTCCGTGTTCTAGAGGCTCCTGGTTATTTGTGGTACTATTATCCATCAATATAGCATTTGCTGAGGACTCTATATCCATATGACGATTAGCCACTGTATGGAAATTTTATGGCATTATAATAGGGATATCTCCATCAGGAATACTCAAGACCCCATCTTGTATTTGTTGCTTCGAAGGTGGATTTGCGGAGCAAGAAAAGGTGCAAGGGCGAAATCAAGGTGGTGCAGACATGAATGTATTCCTCTGTTTGAGTCGCAAAGGTAGGAATTACTTCACTCAAGAGCGGGAGCCAGCACCAAATGCTTTGGGTACATATCTAACACTTGCAACTCCTCAATGCCATTTTATGTTAATTACCCTTTCTTCATGCTCCATTGCAGCTATTTACGTGAAAACTCAAAGCCGAAGTCACCTGCGGAGCCGAAGAGGTAGCTTAATTTGATGTCGTGATCATGAAGGTAGACAATAATGGCACTAAGATGAGCCTTGGACTGACTATTGGTAGCATCATACTTGTCAGCTGCCAAGCCCAATCTCACCAGGGAAGATGCGGCATCTGTATATTTCTTAAGTTTTATATAAACACTAGTTACAGCACGGTATAGATCAAAGGCCATCTGTTCCTTATCATCTTCTTCAAGAATTGTACAAGCATCTGTATATAACTGAATAGCTTCTTCATGCATGGTATCTTCTAAAACACGAGCTCCCTTTTGCAAGAGCATCTGATGCAGGTTGTGGTCTACCGCACTCCATGTATAACTGAGATGCCTTTTGATAAAAGTCTCCAACTTCTCTTCAGTTGCTCAGCTCCTTGGCCAGAGCAGCAGCAGATTCCATGTGCTTAGTTGCATCTCAAGGTGAAGAAAGCATCTCTTGTCCTTGCGAAGCTTTCTCACAAGCCAACTTGTCTTTCTCATGATTCTTGGAAGCTCTAAACCCAATAGCAGCCTATTCATAAAGACCAGTAGCAATCTTCCAATCAGCACTCCACCTAGTAAGACTGAGTTTCGTTAGTTTATCAACTTTGGTTAACAACTTGTTGGGATCAGAAGACGCCATGATTGTGCTGTTTGCGTCTTGACAGGGTTCTTCTGTGTTGTTGCAGGCTTTTGAGTTTTGGCAAGGAAGAGGTGGGAATGATCCATCCCTTTGTGCACCATAAGCAGGTGAAGGTGGCTGCTGCGATTGCACAACTTGACCATTCCAGGCATACTACTGTTGGGGGTAAAATACACCTTGAGATATGATAGTTTGGTTGTTGAAATTGAGGGGTTGTGCGTGACTGCATGCCTGCATCCATAAGGCTAAGCAAATGTGTGGCAGGTATTGTCTCATTAGAGTACAAATCCAAAGATCCCCTCAAATTTTGATGAGGCTCGATTCCATTATGTTTGCAAGGAAATGGGTATTCTCCATTTACCCTGCTGCTGAAGACTCTAGCACCTGTATTCCTACTACTATGCTTTTCTTGGCTTGTAGCATTGATATTTGTGTAGTTAAGATCAATATCCCTCCTCAAGTTCTGCGTATGTACTGCACCAGATCGGAGTGAATTCATGAACCTCACGTAAATTTCCGCTGTGTTGGATTGTTATGCTACTAACAAGGCTGTTTGTTTCTCTTATGTGCAGGGTGACGCGAAATGAGGTGTTTCGGATTTCGCGACTGCAAGTGACACGCCGATGGGAAGACAGTCGTTATTGCCAACAATCAAGCTTCGGCCTCAGCATGCTCTAATGATCTTAGAAGATACATCATGTTTTAATATCTTCTTCTGCTCTCTACCATGAACACCGTCGTATTCAGAAGTCACATAATTGTATTGTATTTTGGTTTGTAGGAAGTGAGGACGCCGGATCATGTATCAAGATGGTGTAAGGATGGACGCATTCTTCCGCGTGGTAAGCTCGTTAACTTCTCTGGATCGGCAATGTCTCCAGAGCAGCAGTAATATCCTCATAAATTATCATAGACTCAAGCCTTGGTTTACTCGAGTTCTAGTTCTTAAGTGCCAGTTGTAATGCTTAGTCAAGTTTGTTAGATTTTATGGTACCGAACTTATAACTTCTACCTGTAGCTGGATTAATATTCAAGGATTCAGTATTTGCATCCTGTTTTAAGTAAAATGTTATGCTTTGAAACCATCAATGGCGCAATACCTTGTGACTTTTGTAGCATGACAAACTCCGATTGGCTTAAATTTTGCCAATGGTAATAGTAATTTACTACTTGAAACAAGTCATGAGACGGGGTTCATTTCCTTGAACCATGTAATTTGTCATGAAGAGTGTTGGATTTTGGAACGGTATCTTGCATTTTGGATATCGGTTGGAAGTTTCATGTGGGGTCTTCTGGAGTCCCATTTTTTAACAATCTTGAAATGCGAAAATAAGGTGTTGGAACTTCATAAACCATGCTTGGCTCTTGAATTTGAACTTCTCAGCAAAATAGTAAACCAACATTGAAAAACTTTTGTAAGGAATACAATTTTGACCTTCATCTTAAAAGCATTTTGCTGAAACCAAGTTCAAAATGTATACCCAAGCTTCACTACCACTAATTTAACCTTGCTACAAAATTTAATTACACCTTAAGAACTTCTTTTAAAGTGATAATTCCATATGTAATACCATGCATCATGGAATTCCCACTGATTTTCAAATGACTATGCTCAAAACTACAGGACATGACTTACGGTCGTTCCTAATTATACCCTGAACCATCTGAGGGACCACGAGGACAAAATAACCTTATACTGATTAAAAAAACCATGGACATGAGGGCATATCTTCCTTCCATATCCACATGAATTCAAAATAACTTAATGGACACACAATATTTCTCATTACTTCCCACTTTTCTTTGACGAATCTGCAAAACGAACAAACTAGACAAAACGGTTAGTTTATGCATGGATGACGGACTTGAATGATATGCGAATGAAATTCACAAGGAGGTGGGATCTTAAGGTCAAAAATTAGGGTGTGACAGTATATCAATAGGTTTATCATCAAGCATTATAGGATTGTCCTTGAGGTTTGCTTCAACATATGTTTTATTAGTGGATTCAACGGGAGGTTCAATAAATGGTTTACTAATTTATTCAGAAGTGGGTTCAGTATGGGTTTCAACAGATGTTTTTCCAGATGGTTCAACATGTGAATCGATGGTGGTTTAAAGAGGTTCAATAATAACATTCTTAGTAGGAGTGTTATTAAATTTATTTGCCTCAATGGTATTATCCATAAAGACAATCGACTTATCAAAATGGTCATGCATACATGTGTCTTTATCAGAAGGACTTACCTTTGCTTTTTCCTTCTCAAAGTTAACATTCTTAGTTCTTTAATCTGAAATGTCAATAGGAACAATCATCTGAAGAGGTACAACATAGTGTACCACATCTTGCTCATCAAGCTTGCTGCTTGACTCAAGAAACCTAGTTTTCTTTGATGTTTCTTTATCCCCCATCTTTACTCCTAACATTTTGACCCCATATGAATTGGTAATAGGTTTGGGATCAGAAGATTTAGCTTCATTAGCTTTTTGACTCATTTTTTAATTGGTTTGAGGAACTTGAGAGAGATAAAGATGAACAAACCAGACAGTGATGGGTTATTTTTCCGTGTGAGGACGTAGTTATGAGAAACTTTTGAATTAGAAGAGAAATCCCTTATTTCATATGCTGCAATAATCATGAGAGAGAGAGAGAGAGATAAACTTTACTTTAATTCTTGCACGCCTCCCTTGCATTAATTACTATAAGATTTCACACATGCGAATACCAAGAGCACCCCTTAGGTTTTCAAACTGAACAACATCTAAGGCTTTAGTGAACATGTCTTTTAGTTGATTTATTTGTAGACCAAAATAGTATGTGAGACTTCCTACAAAACTCATCTCAATTTCAAATTGCATTGGATGAACAAAATGTTCCACCATCTTGAGAACATCAAAATTGTCACATTTTTCTTTGATAAAGTTGATCCAAGTGTATCTTGAAAAATCATCCACACACAGAAAGACATATATTTTTCCACCTAAACTTTCCATACGCATAGGCCTCATGAGGTCCATACGCAGTAACTCAAGAACTTTAGAGGGGTTAAGATGTTGGAGCTTATTGTGAGACCTCTTAGTTTTCTTACCTATTTGACAGTATCCACAGATTTTGCCTTCTTCAATCTTGAGTTTTGGTAATCCATTGATAGCTTCTTCAGATATGATCTTCTTCGTGCTCTTAAGGTTGAGATGACCGAGATTTTGGTGCCATATATTTGTCTCATCTACCTTGGATGCCAAGCATGTTGAGATCTAATTCTTATTTTGAGATATCCACATATAACAATTGTCTTTGGACCTTAAACCTTTCATTAACACTTCCTAATTTATGTTGGTAACAGTGCATTCTGATTTGTTGAAGATCACATTCAGAATTTGATCACATAGTTGACTAATATTTATCAAGTTAGAAATTAGTCTTTCTACCAGCAACACGCCATCAAGGCAATGGAAACTTGGACAAACCAATTTACCTATTCCCTTGATTTTTCAACTCTTCAAGATTTTTTTTATCCAATCATGTGTGTGGAACATCCATTATCAAAGTACCAATCTTCTCTTGAGGAAACTCTAAAATACTTATGGGCTATGAGACTTGTGGCTATTTCTTTAGGTTTCACTCTTTCATAGCTTGAATGTTCATGCCTTTTTTCTGTTGAGCTTTGGTTGACTATATGGTTGAGGATATCCATACAGTCTATAGCAATAGGGAAATATATGACCATATCTTCCGTGTTGATGAAATTTCCAAGAAGAGTTATTGTTTTCTATGTACTTAAGGTACATATGTCGAGCAGTATGTTGAGACATATGGTTCATCTCTAGAAAATCAATTTTCTTCTTAGAGGGAACACACTTTTTAGCGGGAACTTTTGTTTCTTTGCTCATGGAGTTGTAGTAAAATTTTATTCCCTTCACATTCCTAAACATCTTCCCAGCATCCAGGATTTCATCCAGCATATTTGAACCATTTTTTAACATACATACATACATATTTTGTCATATTTTCTAGTTTGTAATTTAACAGGGTGACCTCTTCTTCTACACCATTGATGGTTAAAACAAGTTTCTCTTTTTCCTGAAGGAAAGCACTTATAGTTTTCTTCTGTTTCTATCCTACCATGCCATTCATTGTATAAAAGTTTATATGTTTCACTAGACTCGCTACTAGATTCATATTTTCCAGTAAAGTCCATCACCCAATTAATTGTTTCTTCTTCACTCTCATATTTAGATTTAGACCAAGTGATTGACATCCCCCTTTTCCGCTTCTCTAAAAACATGGTACATTCACCTTTAACATGACCAAAACCTTCACATTCATGACATTGTATCCCTTTGTATTTGTTTGGTTTTCTTCATTTTTGCTCTTGCACTGGAGACCAATGTTCTTGAAGTTCTCTAGAACTTGGTCTTCAAAATTTCCCCAATCCTATGTTCAGTCTCATAAAGGCTTTGTTAAACTTTCTACAAAGGAAAGCTATAACATCTGAGATACTTTCTCTAGTGTCATTTTCATATTAATCTTCTTTTTCTTCAGTGTTGGATAAAAAGTATGTTAGACGAAGGAAACTTATTTAGAAGGGTTGAATAGATCCCCAACAAAAATTGATAGATGAAAATGGTTTTCAAAATGTTGGCTAGCGGAAGTAATTTGGATCAATTCGTCTAAACTGAACCGATATCAAAAAGCTCATATATGCGTATGTCAAAACAAAGTGGAAATGTGAAAACAAAGTGGCTTTTTCTTACCATCTTTTCTTCAGACGTCTTTTCTTCTAAAGCAAAGGAAGCTTTGGCTATGTTACGAAGGAAAATGTTGATTTTAGAGATGGTTTCATCTTCTTTCATTCTAAGATTCTCAAATTTGGTTGTGAGAAGATGCAACCTTAACATACAAATTTGGATGTGCCTTCATGAGCATTTTTTAGGATCCCCCAAGCCTCTTTAGATTTAGTACATGTGTTTATTAATCTAAACATTTTTTGTCTAAACCATTGAAAATAAAATTCAATTCTTTGAAGTTTCTAATAACTTCTTCATCTTCAACATTAGACCACTCAACTTCTGGCTTTAAAATTTATATTCCATTTTGGGAGTTAGACATAGGGTGTTTCCAACCTCTTACTATAGCCTTCCATGTTTTGTTGTCAATGGATTTAAAAAATATATAATAATTTTAGCTTTCTAATAATCATAATTGGTTCCATCCAAGGCAGATGGCTTATTGACCAATCCTTCTTAGTATTGTCCATTTGAAAAAAATATACTTTCCCTGAAGCTCAGTTAAACAAAACATGGTGTATGCTCTGATACCATTTGAAATTTGGTTCTTTACATGATAGATGTTGGACACAATATCTGAGACAATGTGTACAACATGCTTATATCAAATTAACAGGATGCAAAATATGAATCATCAAGCAATAAAAATGATTATTAACACAGTTCAATGCAACGTCACCTATGTTTGGAGGACTTCTAACCCAAGAAAGAAAATTCATTATAAATAGTATTAGTACAATAGTCTTAGATGAACAACCCTTGTTCAATGCCTCTCTTCCTAATAGATGGAGGAATAACAAGATCAACAATAAGCAACACAATCGAGTATGCAGTTTTTCTATTATATGTTGTAAATTATATAACGCCTTAAGATTTCTTAAACATTAAATATCTTAGAAATATTAAGTGCTTAAGGTATTTGTTAAGGTGATTACCCTGTACCTCTGATAATTGTATCAAGTACGCCTTGTTCTCTATTCTGCTGAACATGTTGTTTAGCAGTTTAGGTAAAGTCTCTTGTTATGTGCTTGAGCATCAAAGTCTCTTGCTGAGAAGCTTGAGCCTAGTAAGCCTCCTGCTATGTGCTAGAGCATTGAAATTCTTGATCAAGTTTGATTAAGCATGAAAGTTGTAAGTGCTCTTGATTGGCAGCGTTTTGTGGCATAGCATTGGTGCATGTATGTATGTCAGGTCTGTTATTAGTGCATACATAATATGGATTGTGTAGGGTAAGTTAACTTAGCTAAAAGCAAGTTATGATGGATGTCATACCCAATGTTATGACATGAGTCGTATGACATCAAGCGCAGGTTTGTTATTCTGGTAGCTAGAACTCAGGAAACAAATCAGAAGCTCAAGCTGGAATGCAGGAGACATTTTAGACGCCCTAGGGGAACTAATATGTACCTGATTAAAGTGGCAAGCAGGCAGAATACTGAAGAGAGGTTTTATGATGGATAAAACCTAACTTATGCGCCCAGGCCCAAAGACTGATCTGCTGCTATAAATAACAGGAGAAGCAATCCTAGAAGGCGGTTGTTAAAGATAGAGAAACAGAGAAATCACCATAGTGGTTTAGAAGTGAAGAGGTTGTCCTTCACGATTGTGTCTTAGGAACACCTGTAATCCAAACAGCTGTTGATTGCATTGGTTAGGTAGTTTCTAGGCTGTGTATCACTCAAAGTTGTTAAGCAAGAGTGTGTGTCACTTGATCAAAGCTTTGAAGCAAGATCAAGGTGTGTGTGTAGTTGAAGTGTCTCTTCATTCTGCTGTTTACTTTGTAATTGTTTGATATCACTATTGTGTGATTGTAGGGAGTGAGTGGGTATACTTAGGTCTAGAGTGTCTCTAGGTTAAATTGTCATTGGGTAGGTCTTAAGTGAGGAGTGCAAACTGGAGGTTTGACTCTGATTTAATTCTACTGATAGTGAAATTTCTCTCTGGCTTGGTAGCCCCCAGATGTAAGTGTGTTGCACTGAATTGGGTCAACAACCAACTGTGTTATTTACTGCTATATAATTATTGCATAATAGTAGGTCTATAGTGAATGTCACAGTGGATGTTATAACTTCTGTAATAACATCCATCATGGGCTAGCTAGAATTTTCAATTGGCATTAGAGCAGGCACTCTACCTGTTTGAATCTGGGTGAGATCTAGGGAAGATAAATTCTGGTACTATGGATAGAAATATAGGATTCATAAATAGACTACCAATTCTGGATGGCTCTAATTATGACTATTGGAAGCCTAGGATGATTGCATTCCTAAGGTCCTTAGACAACAAAGCTTGGAGAGCTGCAAGCTCTGGCTGGGAACATCCTGTGAAGACTGACAAGGATGGAGTATCTGTGCAAATTCCTGAAGAGGAATGGACCAAAGAGAAAGAGGCATTGGCTCTTGGAAACTCTAAAGCATTAAATGCACTCTTCAATGGTATAGACAAAAACATCTTCAGACTGGTCCACCACTGTGAGCTAGCAAAGGATGTTTAGGACACTCTCAAAACCACTCATGAGGGAACTTCCAAGGTAAAAATGTCTAGACTTCAAATGCTGACCATAAAATTTGAAAGTCTAAGAATGAAGAAAGATGAGTCCATTCATGACTTTTACATGAATGTTCTTGAACTAGCTAACACCTCAGGAGCTTTGGGAGAACAGATGGCTGAAGAAAAGCTTGTAAGGAAGATTCTAAGGTCTTTACCTAAAAGGTTTGCCATGAAAGTGATAGCCATTGAAGAAGCTCAAGACATATGCCACATGAAGGTGGATGAACTCATTGGTTCTATCCAAACCTTTGAGATGGGAATGTGTGATCAGGCTGCAGAGAAAAAGAGAAAAAGTATAGCGCTTGTCTCAAATACTGCCGAGGATTCAGATGACGGAAAAGAGGAAAATCTGTCAGAAGCAATAGCCTTGCTTGGAAGACAGTTCAACAAACTGGTCAAAAGGATAGATGCTAAGTCTAAACCTTATTCCAAAAGCATGACTGCTGACAAAGAGAAATCTGAAGATAAAGTAATCCAAAGCAGAGGTGTTCAGTGTCATGAGTGTGAGGGATATGGCCACATTAAAAATGAATGCCCCACATACCTCAAAAAGAAGGGTAAAGGACTGATTGTCACATGGACTGATTCTGACGGTGAATCAGAAGAAGAGTCAGCCAAGCATGGCACTGCTTATAACAGTGTCTGTATATCTGATGATGATTCAAGTGAAGAAGAATGAACCTTTGAGGAGCTTACAACCTCATATCAAAAACTCCACATCAGAAGTACAAAACTGTACCAACAAGGAGAGCATCAGAAGAAGCTCATCAACGAGCTAGAAGTTGAAAAGAGAGAGAATCTAGCTACTATAAACTCACTCCAAGGAGAGGTAAAGGAGTTGAAAGAAGAAAAGGAGCAAATGACAAAATCCACAAGGATGCTCAACTCTGGAACTGACACCCTAGAGGAGATCCTTCAGAGTAGTCAGACTGCAGGAAATAGGTCTGGTCAAGGATTTGTTGAGAAACAAAATATTGTCTTAAAACTCAAGAGGTTGCAGCCTGAGATTCAAAAGTTACAAAGGATGTCACAGTCAAAGTTACAACATCCTTCACAAAGAAATTGGAATCAAGTCAAGAGAAAATTCCAAGGGCATAGATGCTACCACTATGGAAAACTTGAGCATATTCGAGCTGTGTGCTTCTGGTTGCATGGGTTTCCTAGCCAAAGAAAAATCAAACAGGGTACGCATGGAAAAAGGAAGCATCATGTTACACATGGAAAAAGGCAGCATCATGCCAAGCCTGGAAAGAGGCAGCATCAGGCTAAACTTAGGAAGGAAGTGCCTAACAAGCAAAGACAATGGGTTGCCAATACTGTTGCACTAGCAGCTCACACTTCCCTAAGGATGCCAACCAAAGGGGATTGGTACTTTGACAGTGGTTGTTCCAGACATATAACTGGAATTGAGGACCACTTGGTTAACATCAGACCTCATGCAACTAGGCATGTAACCTTTGGGGATGGAGCTAGAGGAGAAATCACAGGGCTTGGACAACTTGATAGTCCTAATGTTCCAAAATTGAAGAATGTCTTGCTAGTTAAAGGACTAACTGTCAACCTAATAAGCATAAGTCAGCTATGTGATTAAGGCTTCAAAGTCCAATTTTCCAGAGACAAGTGTGTGGTTCTCAATGAAGAGGGTAAGGAGGAAATAAGGGGTTCTAGATCCATGAATAAATGTTACATGTGGGAGTCCAGAAGTAACCTACCAGGACTGATCAATAAAGAGAAGAGAGATCATATGAACTTGGACAAAGGCAAACATCCTCAAAGAATAAGGAAGGTCATAACCAAAGAATCAGTAAGTGGAACTTATAAGGTTCCTCTGGACAGAACAACAGGTTATGATAGGCAAGTCATGAAAAGACACTCTAAGGATGATCATCATAGAAACCTGGACCTGGTGTACTGGAAGATTATGAAGTCCATGGCAAATGGTCAGCATAAGAAGGGAAATGTCACTCAGAATGTTATGACCTTATATTGTGACATTCAGAGTAACATAAATATGGACTCGGGTCAGCTTGAAAGGAATACAGTATGGGAATTTGAAAATATTAGAGATAAGTTGGGTATTTGCATGTATGAGGATGCATAGCAATTAATGGCACGTGAGGGTTTTAAAATTTCAATGCAGTCCAAGTTCTTGACCAATAAAACTCTCCATTCCACACAAACGTGCGCCACCACCCCCAATGTTTCTCTCAGAACTCCAACAACAACATGTCTTCTCGTAAAGGAGCTTCATCCAAGAGCAACCATAAATTCTCCAAAGATGCTCCTCTGTCTCATGAAGAACGAAGGCGCAAGTATCCTCCTCCCACTGATGAAGAACTTAAGAAGAAATCAGCCTTCATGGGTATGTCAAAAGAGGAAATTATTGATGACCTGTTCAAAGCAGGGGTGGTCGTCAGAGGCATTACTGTTCCATTAGCTCGCAGGGATCCACCTCATTATTTTGACAAGCCAGAAGAAGATTGAGAATAGGGTATGTACCTCAGACTGCTGCTGAGGTGTTGAAGTGTGTTGCTGATAAGTTGTGTTGAACTTTTTCTGTGTATTGTGACAATATGAATTCTGCTTGTGTTACTCTCTATGAGCATTTTTGTCATGTAACCCCAAACATATGTATTGTTACACTTTATGATCTATGTTAGTCATTAGTTGGATCTTAATTTGTGGCTAAAAAGGGGGAGAGATGTGATAGAAAACAGCAGGTACAACAGGTGGGAGAACAGGTTAAAGACTAGCTAGAGCATATGTACCAGAGTGCATATGATAGTATTCTTGCATGCTTGCGGGAGCTGCTGAGTTTGTGCATGTGAAATAGACATGTTGATCATGTGTGACAACAGCTGGTGATGTTGCTAATGTGTGCATTCCAAGAGTATGCAGGAATGGATGTTAGGTGAGTGTTAGCTACTGATGTGTATATACTAGCAGAATGTGTTAGGTAGAAGCTAGTAGTGGATGTAATTGCAGGGTTGTACAGATTAAGTACTACTAGTTGCACTGAGGCTGGTGTGTGGAACCTAGTAACAGGATTACTGTTATTAGTGAGAAGGTCTTGCAGGATGTGAGGCTTGCATCAGCTGAGGGGGAGTAACCCAAGAGGTTACTTACCAATGTGTGACTGTAGGATGTGCATGTGAAGTGTTCAAATGATAAGTTGAGGGGGAGTAACTCTATGTGTTAATCACTCAACAAAGAATGACATCTGTAGTGATAACTAACGGATGAGAGAGTACCTGAGAGCATATTGCATCCCTTCAGGGGGAGTAGCACAAGGGTGCTAGTGTGTGACTTTAGAAGGTTACTCTGAATGTCATAACATCCAGATCAGACTGGATGTCTGTAAAACTACAAGATATGCAGGCACAATGTTCAGCTGATGAGATGCATCAGTTGAGGGGGAGTGACATCTGCAGTGAGAACTGTCAGATGGTTAACAGATTGAGCTTAACAGGACTGAAAGCCAACTGTGAGGACCCTGAGAGCTTGAGCAGCTAGTGACTTTCCTGCATGACAGGATCTATGTTAAGTCTTCTGCTGTGTGAAAATCTCTGGTGTAAGTACAAAGTGTTTTAGCCAAAAATTTGCCAAAGGGGGAGTTTGTAAGTGCTCTTGATTGGCAGTATTTTGTGGCATAACATTGGTGCATGTATGTATGTCATGTCTGTTATTAGTGCATACATAATATGGACTATGCAGGGTAAGTTAACTTAGCTAAAAGCAAGTTATGATGGATGTCATACCCAATGTTATGATATGGGTCGTATGACATCAAGCGCATATTTGTTATTCTGGTAGCTAGAACTCAGGAAACAAATCAGAAGCTCAAGCTGGAATGCAGGAGACATTTTAGACGCCCTAGGGGAACTAATATGTACCTGATTAAAGTGGCAAACAGGCAGAATACTGAAGAGAGGTTTTATGATGGATAAAACCTAACTTATGCACCCAGGCCTGTCGCGGTGAAATTTGGATACCAAACTATTAATTAGTTTGAACCTTTAATTCAATTTGCAACCGAACTTTGATTTGTCCAAAGGAAGGGATAAAGATCGAAATTCCCACAATGCAGTGTAAATGCAAGGTTAGAGAGTTTAGGTTCGGGGGTTGGTTAAACTTAGGGAAGGTGCTAGCATCCTAAGTTTCTGTAGTACTCTACAGGAACCTCTTGTTTTATGTTTGTTTATTGCTATGTGTTTATTTGTTTAAGGGTTGAAAGACCTAGGGGTTTATTTCTAAGTATACTCGATAAGATATCGCATCTTATGCCTACATATCCTTACGGGAGTGGAATCAGAGTGTCTGTAGTTCCCCTAAAGGGTTTGAGGAGTTCTTCGACCGTGGTCAAAGTTCCTACGGGTTTAGGGTAGTTGTTTGATTGGTTTTAGGAGAAGAGATGTGTTGTCATTTTAAGAGAGATTTAACCGCCACAAATTGTAGGAAAATAGTCTTTGCATCGTCTTAAGAGAAGGGCTCAAGTACTCGGATAGGGATCGACGAGGTACGCCTTTATCTCTCTTAAGGCAAAGTTCCTACGAATTGATTGTATTAATGTGGGGTGGAGATTCTATCTCGCTTAAGATGATTAACATCTATTTCTCTATTGTGTTTGAATGTTTGTTGTTTTGAGTTGATTGTTTGTATCTAGGTTGTAAAGAGAAGGTTCTTCCTATGGGGTAGGATCTATCTTAAAGATCGACTTGAATGGGATCAAGGATCAAGGGGATTATGATGCAAATGATATGCGCTACACACAATTGTTGAATCATGTGTAGGTTTTTCCTTTGGACGGAATGCAATGCGAGAAAATGTAAATGACGATAATGTAAATTGCCATAGAATAAATTGCATAGATAAAGGGAAAGTAAGTAGAGCATATATGTACGCATGAAAGCGCTGAAGTGTGTGGGAGTGAATGTGTCGTGAATATGAGTGTGCACGATTGAATTGGATTTACGATGTTGATTTATTTTTTAGGCGAGGTTGAATTGATTTTAGAAAAGTGTTAATTTAATTTTTTAAGAGAAAAGTTCTGTTGGATTAAAAGTTATCTTAGATTTGTTTTAGCAAAGCTTCAATTTATTATTGATTTTAAAAAAATAGTTAGAAATGGAGAAGATTAATACAAACATAGATTTTTGAGGAAAAAGTTTATTAAAGGGGATGAATTCAGTCATTATAGGAAAAGTTGCTATTATTATTTATTTTAAAAGTTATTATTTTTTTTTTATTTTTAAGTATGGATATAATTTATTTATTAAAAGGTAAGGGTTATATAGAAAAATGTGTTTATTATTATTTATTTGAGAAGAATTTATTTAGTTAAAAGGATGACTAGGGAGAATCTAATTAAATAGTTGATTAGTTAAAATGATAAAAATATTTATTAAACAAATTGGTTTTGGTTAAAAGTTTTGTTATTATGATGATTTTACTAAAGGATTATGTAGGCTTATTATAATAAAAGGTTTTGTTAAATAAATATTAAAAAAAGAATCATAAAAGGGGGATTAATTAAAAGGTTGTTTAGAAAAAAGATTAATTAGTTATTATTATTTTTTAAAATAATTATGGTTAGTTAGATTAATTAGGTTGATATTAGGTGCTGATTAACAGATTAATTAGGAGGTTAGTGGGTTAATGAAGGATTAATGGTGTGTGGTATATGTGTGTAGTGTGTGTGTGTGGATATTCACTAGATTATTATTACAACAAAAACAAAAATTAAAAAAAAGACAATAAACCCTAATCCCAGCTTTCCCCTCCCCGCGCCGTCGATTCTCCTCTCGTTCTTCTTCCTCTTCTTCGCATCTCCTCTTTCCATCGACTTCTTCTCCTTCTCTTTACGATTTGCGATTCTTTTCCTCTTTTGCTTTCTTCCCTCATTTATACATCAACCTGAAACAAATAACAATGTTAGCAAATAATACTATTACCGGTTTAACAAGAATGGTTTTTTTTTCAGGGGCTTTCGTGAGGGGTAGAAGATGGTGGTTCGCGGACGGAGGCGATGACTTGTGGTGGAGCGGTTTTGAGGGTGCTTCTGGGGATTGTTTGAGGATGGAAGCGCAAGGGTCTAAAGAGATAAGTTTATTTTCGTAATTGTTTTGTGATTTCGGTTTCTAGGGTTTTACTGATTGGAATCTTTGAGTGTTTTATTTGTTGAGTGTTTCTCATATGTCCCCCCCCCTTTTTCGATCCGGGTTGACTCTCTTTTATAGCCTAAATTTCCAAACGAAATGAAGAGGAGTTGAAAACCTTCCATCTTCGGCTGATCCTGTCTCACCCCTGTTTTTAGAAATATTTGAATGCCCTAATGTCTTGTTGTTTGGGCTTGGCGATAATTAACTCGGATTTCCTTTTGATTTGGCAGGTTGAAATTGTTTCTGTTTATGTCTGGAACATGTTTTAAGGAATGCATTGATTGGTAATCATTTTTGTTATAAATCCTTGATTTTCTCCTTTTTTATTACAGCACGACCCAACGTATCTCTCCGTCCAATTAATTTCTCTTTGAACTTCCAATTTATTGTTGTTGGTTTTGCTTTTACAGGGTTGGAGAAAAAGCGGTGGTGCTTTGTTAACTCCGATTTCTTATCGACGCAATGGAGAGTTGATGGTATATGAGACTCCTTCAATCTCATTCTTGGTGAGGACGAATAGGGTTGAGTCTTCCCTTTTCAATGGAATTTGTACAACACCATTGTAACAAGACACTTGATGTAAATGAGTTGTTCCCAACATGTATAGGCTACCAGGGGTATCAGTGAGGCTTGGAAGATATTCTAATTTTGACATGCTTAAGTTTCCAGGCCGTTTTCCTTAGCACTTATCAATATTGTGTCCTGATTATTGACTGGAGCTTTTGCGAGATTCGAGAATAATCCCTCAATTTTAGTCTCTTCAGGTGGCTTGCAGAAACAAGTAAATTTCGATGTGCCAGGAAATCCTCTATATGAAACTTAAATTGGCGCAGGTTTTATGGTGAATATCTCCTTAGCACTCTTTACATAACCATTGAGGTTGATAAGAATCTGAATCTCATTCTCGTTGTTGTAGGTGGTTATCATAATTGGCGTCATGGTAGCTACATCCACAAGATGCTCTGCTCCAGATTGAATATGCTGCCTCCATTCAGTATCGTCGTTTGGACTCAAAGTATAGCAGGGTTCCTTCACATCCTTACTGTTGTGCATATCGAAAACAGACCCCGTTAGATGTGACAAGTGGTGATACTATTGGGTTTCTCTGAGTGCCTTTCAAGGTTCTTCGATACTAGCCACACTTGTGAATTTGCTCTGGGTTTTTTGAATTAGCTTTAATTTCGTGTTTTGAATGGGATGATGTTGTTGACGTTGTTTTGGATAGTGTTCAAGCCACTATGTATACAGGTTTAACATTGGTTGGCTACTTCGAAACCGCGCCTTCATCTTTCGAGTCAGCCAGTTCAGAAAGAGTTACCGGGTGCCTGCCAGTTCCCACGGAGGTGTCGATATTTGTCTCAAAGCAGCAAGACTGCTCCCCAACATCTTCGGGGTAATAGGCGTTGTTTCTGTTTATTGGTTGCTTTATGTTTCTTAAAAGATGGCGATGACTCGATCTTCTTTGGTTTGCAGGTGACAATATCAGAGGTCTTGTGGTGGCAACATTATCTACTTCTTGATTTCAGCGTGAGATGCTTTTTCCGTTATGAATGTTAAGTGACGATTCATCCTTTTGTCTATGAATTACCTTGTCCAATTTCAAATGTCTTGCAGCGTATATTGTTATTTATCTGACAACTGATGAATGCGTGCAGGAAACGATTTGACAAACGGTTGTAATCACTCCAAGTGTATGATGTTAACTCACGGGAGCAGCTGGTAGGGGCATGCGAGATGGATTATTCTGGCTGTTTCGGTTAGTTCAACATTCGATAGCGTCACAATGTGAAGTTTACGGCAACCATGAGTAGTGGGGGAGCTCATCTACGTCGAATGTAGCATTATCAGCAGCGCAGCTCATACTCGGCTTCATCCTTCCTTTTGAGAATCTTGCAAAAGTCTTAGAATATGCTAGCGAACGAACCCGGTCAATGATGCGGTATCTGATAATTGTTCTAGAATTAGTGACACAGTGTCTTGATATCCCTGTAGTTAATTTAGCAAGGTTGTAACAGGATGTTGTAATTGTTTATGGTTAAATGACTTTGAAAGCTACCGCGATTTGTATGAATTTACAGGAAATAGTGCATTGTTGTACCATACTTGGTGACCATAACGTTTTATGTGGTATGTAAGTAGCAGGGACTAGATAATTTGTAGTCTTGAATTTTCAACCCTGGGCCACGTGCACCGTAAATAAAGAAAGTGGCTTGCCTTGCATGGGATTTACATTCTTAAACAGATCCTCGAATTGATTTCAAATTGCATGTCCATGAAGTTGCGTAACCTTGTTCGCATAAAGTAAAAAAAAAACTATAACTTGGATTCACATTAATTTAGCAGCTCCAAATTGTGGCTTCAAAGCCAGAATCTTAGATTGGCATCCAATCCATGAAAATCTTCTAAATTCTCTTTCGAAATATGGATATAAAGACGTACTTAGCATGCTGTTGCGACAACATTTTTCGTATTGTAAATGTTGAATTTCAAAGATGAATCTCAAATGTTCCATAATGACTTTGCCCCAAACAAATGTCCTTAGACCTTCAAACTCATTTGACATTGAATGCACCTTTGGATATGTCGTACTAGGCAATTTTAAAGAAAAACATGCTTGTTCTTCAAAATAAACTGAGTTGTGAACATAACCCTGAGAGGTATTCCAGCATCATGGTCTTGAAATAAGTCCTTGTCCAGAGACTGATTTTAATGCGTCCTTCGGCCAAATTCAGCATTCTTGAACCCACTGGCGTAAAGTCAGTCTTTAAACCCGTTAAGTGGGATCTTGAATCAGAAGCCGCAGGTCAGGCCTCAGAACTTTGATTATGAAAACGAACGTCTTTCATTAGAATTCAAGACAGCTGCACAAAGCTATTAGTTGTCATGAACATAAATGTGAAATAGAGAGTTAAAGAACGCAAAAAAAAATGTACGAAGGAGGTGGGATCTTGAGGTAAAAAATTAGGGTGCGATAAGGCCCAAGGACTGATCTGCTGCTATAAATAACAAGAGAAGCAATCCTAGAAGGCGGCTGTTGAAGATAGAGAAACAGAGAAATCACCATAGTGGTTTAGAAGTGAAGAGGTTGTCCTTCACGATTGTGTCTTAGGAATACTTGTAATCCAAGAAATTGTTGATTACATTGGTTAGGTAGTTTCTAGGTTGTGTATCACTCGAAGCTGTTAAGCAAGAGTGTGTGTCACTTGATCAAAGCTTTGAAGCAAGATCAAGGTGTGTGTGTGTGTGTGTGTGTGTGTAGTTGAAGTGTCTCTTCGTTCTACTGTTTACTTTGTAATTGTTTGATATCAATGTTGTGTGATTGTAGGGAGTGAGTGGGTATACTCAGGTCTAGAGTGTCTCTAGGTTAAATTGTCATTGGGTAGGTCTTAAGTGAAGAGTGCAAACTGGAGGTTTGACTATGAGTTAATTCTACTGATAGTGAAATTTCTCCCTGGCTTGGTAGCCCCCAGATGTAAGTGTGTTGCACTGAACTGGGTCAACAACCAACTGTGTTATTTACTGTTGTATAATTACTGCATAATAGTATATCTGTAGTGAATGTCACAGTGGATGTTATAACTTCTGTAATAACATCCATCGTGGGCTATCCAGAATTTTCAAAAGTGTTGGACCTAAGGTCTGAGAAAATAAGTTTAATACTTGTTCAAGACTATCTCAATGATGGACTTTAGTATGTTGAGTCTGAACCAAAATCAGAAAACAATATCCAAGACCAACCCTTACCATCCACCCATAAAGAAACCATCCATCATACATATTTATCAAATCACGATTTAAGCAAAGAAATCTCAGCTGAATTTGTTCATGAAACCCTGCAAAAAGATGAAACATACACATCCAAACCATCTCAACATATAACCAATCCTCAGCCTCTATCCAACCATGTACTTACTCAGATATAAGTTTTTAAGACTGGGTTAATTAACGAGGAAAGTGCATTAATGGAATAAAGATTCATGTCTACTGATTTTGTGGCTTATGATGCAAAATGAGAAAGCTTAAGAAGCACAGTTAACTCCGTCATTCAAGGTCGGAAGAACTTTTCAACAAAGGAAGTTGTTGCAACTAGCCAGAATCAACTGCTCAATCTTGAAGCTATAGTAGCCGCAATTGCTGAATGTCAAGAGTCTATGAAAATTCAAATTGCGAGCAACCAACTTTCAGTGGATGCTCAATTCAAGTCTGTTGTTGCGAGGCAAGAAGAAATTGGTTATGATCTTAAGACAGTCATGGAATTATTGAAGAAACCTTAGGTCTAGGATGTAGAACCTGTTTATGTGCTTTGTTGACTTGTGTATGGATCTTTGTATGTTTTATAATATGCTTGTGAACTTATCATATTTATGTGTGTTTAAATGCTCTTATTTTATATATGTTATACTTTATATTGCCAATTTAAAGTAAATGAAACTTGCTTTTGCTGGCTAAAATGATTATATAAACAACCAACTGTGTTATTTACTGCTTTATAATTACTGCATAATAGTAGGTCTGTAGTGAATGTCACAATGGATGTTATAACTTCTGTAATAACATCCATCATGGGCTAGCCAGAATTTTCAAAAGTGTTAGACCTAAGGTCTGAGAAAATAAGTTTAAGATTTGTTCAGGACTATCTCAATGATGGACTTTAGTATGCTGAGTCTGAACCAAAATCAGAAAACAATATCCAAGACCAACCCTTACCATCCACCCATAAAGAAACCATCCATCATACATATTTATCAAATCACGATTTAAGCAAAGAAATCTCAGCTGAATCTGTTCATGAAACCCTGCAAAAAGATGAAACATACACATCCAAACCATCTCAACATATAACCAATCCTCAACCTCTACCCAACCATGTACTTACTCAGATATAAGTTTTTAAGACTGTGTTAATTAACGAGGAAAGTGCATTAATGGAATAAAGATTCATGTCTACTGATTTTGTGGCTTATGATGCAAAATGAGAAAGCTTAAGAAGGCCAGTTAACTCCGTCATTCAAGGCCCGAAGAACTTTTCAACAAAGGAAGTTGTTGCAACTAGCCAGAAGCAACTGCTCAATCTTGAAGCTATAGTAGCCGCTGTTGCTGAATGTCAAGAGTCTATGAAAATTCAAATGGCGAGCAACCAACTTTTAGTGGATGCTCAACTCAAGTTTGTTGTTGCGAGGCAAGAAGAAATTGGTTATGATCTTAAGACAGTCATGGAATTATTGAAGAAACCCTAGGTCTAGGATGCAGAATCTGTTTATGTGCTTTGTTGACTTGTGTATGGATCTTTGTATGTTTTATAATATGCTTGTGAACTTATCATATTTATGTGTGTTTAAATGCTCTTATTTTATATATGTTATACTTTATATTTCCAATTTAAAGTAAATGAAACTTTCTTTTGTTGGCTAAAATGATTATATGAAATGAAAAAGGGAAACTTTATTGGAATTTAAAAATTACATGAGAAAAGATAAGAAAGTACAATAAATTAGCTTATTCCTAGTCTTCTTTGTTGCTTCAGTCATCCTTCTCACTGTTACAAACAAATTCCTTCCAAGATTGATCTGCTTCCTCATCGTTAGAAGAAGGATATTCAGGAGCATTTTTGTGCTCTTTTAATCCTAAAGTTTATGCTCTATAGGCAGCCAATCTGGTTTGAACGCCATTCACTTCCTTCAGTTTCTAGCTCTCGCTTGCCGCATTTGTATGAAGTTGCGCATAACGCTCCTTGATTTCCAAACATATATCTCTTGTTGATTCATCCTTCTTCAGTAATTTAAACTCTCTTGAAAAATCACGTTTCTCAGTCTTATCAGGAATGCGGTTATGAGATTTTCTCTTCATAACTAGTTTTTGCTTGGAGTATTACTGAGAACTGGATGTTTTCTTGAGGATATTATGTTGATCTGCTTTAATAGAGAGCATTAAGTATTCATTCAAGTACATTTGTGAACCAATAAAAATTGATTTTTGACCATCTTGGGACACTGCATTTGCTTGATTTCTGACTACTATAAACCCTGTCAAGTATTTTTGACCATCTCGGGACACTGTATTTCTGTTTACCATTTGCTTTAATTGCCACCTTTCATATCTTTTATTTTGTTTTAAAAATATTTTTGATGTGACAAAAGGGGGAGAAAGATATATAATTATTTAATTAAGAATTTAAACCCTTCAAATTTAGTGTTGTTTATTTATAATTTTCCATTTTTTTAATATTTTTATTATTATGGTTATTTTGCCCGGTTAACATATTTTAGCTTTCTTATATATAGTTCTAAGGAAGATCTTACAAACCTCAACCTTAGACTATTAGACTCAGAAGGAGCTTACAAACCTCAGATTCTGATGTTGTCAAAGAAAGTTAAAATAATATTTTAGTTTTCTTGAATAGAGAACTAAGGGGGAGCTTTCAAACCTCAACCTTGGACTATTAGACTCATGGAAAGCTTACAAACCTCTGACTCTGATGTCACTAAGAAAATTAAAATTCTTTTTCTTGAATATAGTATTCAGGGGGAGTTTACATAACTCAACCTTGGACTATTAGACTCAGGGTGAGCTTACAAACCTCATACCCTGATGTTGCAAAGAAAATTATAACTGCCAAACATTGTTTTTTAAATACTTAAATTTGTCATCATCACAAGGGGGAAATTGTTAGAACAAGATTTGTTTATGACATATATTCCTTGGGTTTTGATGATAAAAAAGTATTAAAAGAACAATGGTGTTATCTAATGTGTGTTTCAAGTATGCAGGTTCTAGTGCTTAAAGATATATATCCATAATCTGATATATAAGGACGCACTTGAGAGAAGTTGAATTACTAGCTTCTGGTGGTGCAGAATCTAAATAACACTATCTAAGTGATGTCTAGCGTAAACTATGAAGTTGAAGGTCTCAGCACCAGAAGAAGAAATATATTGTCTTTACACTTGGTGAATGTAATTAGCTTCTAGTGGTCATTCATAATTAGTGATAAAGCTAAAGTTATCCATAATGCGGAAAGCAAGGTGCATTGTTAAATCAGTTTGTCAGCTAGAGTCTAAGTTCACTATGCTTAATAAGAGTTGACATTCTCTAAGGATATCTACTCTCAATGGTTCTATAGTACAAGATCTCATGGAAGACGCAATGGTTAAACATGTTGCACAATGGATCAAGATCTTTTGGTGTATCTATCTTCAACGTCTCTTGTACTATGGATAACACAAAGGCACTTGATCAAGTTATCTCTTCCAATAGTTATTCTTCTGTAACTGCTATATAAGTAGCTGAAGATTCAATTTGAGTCTTTAACAAGGATCAACTAGATGAAGTAATGACAAGATCAACAATAAGCAACATAATTGTGTACGCAAAATTTCTGTTATATGTTGTAAATTGTATAAATCCTTAAGATTTCTTAAACATTGAATATCTTAAAATCTTAAGTGCTTAAGGTCTTTGTTAAGGTGATTACCATGTACCTCTGATAATTGTATCAAGTACACCTTGTTATCTAATCTGATGAACATGTTCTTTAGCAGTTTAGATAAAGTCTCTTGCTATGTGCTTGAGCATCAAAGTCTCTTGCTGAGAAGCTTGAGCCAAGTAAGTCTTCTGCTACGTGCTAGTGCATTGAAAGTCTTTATCAATTTTGATTAAGCATGAAAGTCTTGGACCTAGGGTCTAAGCAAATAAGTCTTGGACTGTGCGTCTAATAAAAAATCTTGGATTCGAGGAATCTGAGCAGGGAAGTCTTAAACCAAGGGTTCGAGCAGAAGTCATAGGCATAAGGTCTAAGAAAGAAAGTCTTAAACCAGTAAGGTTTAAGCAAGGAAAGTCTTAGGATTTGAGGATCTAAGTAAAGAAGTCTTAATCAGGTGCTGATTGAGGAAGAAGTCTTAGACGGTAGGTTTAAGCAAGAAAAAATCATGTGCTTAAGTGAATAAGTATTTATAATCACGAGTTGATTATAGTGGAAAAATATCTTGCGCTGCAAGGGGACTGAACTACTCTCAGTTTGGGAGGAATCGTGATTAATCTGTTGTGTTTATTATTCTATTTGCATCACTTCTGATATATTTTCTGTTGCGCTTGTTATTAGGTTCTAAACTTATGTTTATAAACTGAACTCGATTCAGAAGCACAAATGTTTTTAGTGAACACAATTTAACCCCCCCCCCCCTTTCTTGTGTATTTTCATCACCATCTCCCTTTTCTTTCTCTCCATATAAGGAGTAGAAAGACCAGAAGATGAAAACAAATACACTACGATACAAGACTTTGAACCTTGACATTTTAAAGAGAAGTCACTCTGTCAAATAAGCTAGACTTATAACCTCTTAACACTTTGTATATTTTAAAAGTTCTCAGGTCTTAGTGTCTTTCTAAGTTGTATTTTGTATACTACTTTGAATTTTTAACAAACTGTCCATAAGTAAGCAACTTGGCCTTGTCATACCCTAATTTTTATCACTAGGATTCCGCATATCATATCACTTGTATCTCATGACACGTACAAGCATGGTTTTCCTGGCTTTCATCTGTGTGGTTTTGCTCTTGTGTAGGAGATGACCAAGCACTCATCCTGTCTTTTTTTGCCCTTATGTTTATTTATGCTTACTAACCCTTATTTAAAAATCCAAAAATATGTGTTGTTGCTTTCATTCTCTTGTTGTTTAAACTCAGGTCTTGCAAGGTTGAATCAAGGTTCATTCAAGGCTATCAGGTCAAGTGTATATGCATTAAATTCAAGTTGATTTTGACCTAATCTTGTTCAGACAAGAAATGTACTTCATTCTCAAGTTATCAAGGCTGTGTCAAATTCATTTAGCTTTGTGGTTGATAATTTTCAGGATCCAGTTCATTTCAATTAGGGTTTGGTGCAGTTGCATTAAGGATTTGAGTGGCGAAGCTTAATAGTGATCCATTTCTTATTCAGGATTTTAATCTGTTTGAAGCACAAAAATGATTCATTTTGATTAAAAGGTTTTAGTCCATTCAAGGCCAAGGTTAAGTTATACTTGGTTTTATTTCTCAATATTAATTCAAGACTTCATTCATTTCACGTGAGAATCAAAGAAGGGTGGATTTTGGTTTATGATATTTTTGGATCTAATTGGAAATTCAAGTTTTAAGTGGCATGGTTTTAGTCAAGAATAAAGAATTACAAGGAATCCTTATGGCCAATTTCTCAAGCATGGTTCAAGAGTTCAAGTAAGAAGCATTGTTGGTGCAATCAGTAAGACATTACAAGTCATTATTCAAAGTCCATTCCATTTACAAATTCAAAAGCCCATTCATTACCAAAAACTCTACAAAGTAAATGGCTTATGAAATTGCAACAAAAACATGGGTAAAGCCCATTACATTTCAAGTACATTACAAATAAGGCCCATTACCAACATTGCAAAATAATTATAAAAAAAAAAGAGTAGAAGTAACAAGCCTGTGTATGGAAGGAAGCACACGGCCAAGCTGCTACACAAAATACACACAAGTTGCTACACAAGAAAGCAAAAACATGAGGCTCGCAACCAAACGACAACAAGCACATGAGCTACGCAATCAAGCCAACACAAAACGCATCGTACATGGAAAGGAGCCAAAACGAAGCATTCACAAGGTGCAAAATGACAAGAAACAAGTAACAGTAAAAATGCAAGCCAAAAGACGCATACATTACCAAACGCCAACAAGCATAAATTTCCAAAAAAACATCAATTTCAATTAAATTTCATTCTTCAGCCACCAATAAATTAAGCTTCATATTTCACATTTCTTAAAGCTTTTATAAGCCAAAGATACCCTGTTAAACTCATTTCCAATCTTCAAAGCTTCAATCACCTTCATCAAGTTCCTTCAACTTCTTCATTCGATCCAAACACAACCTCCAAACTTCAATCAATTCAAATTCAACCTGCAAGTTCAACAACATACAACAAATCTTCAATTTAATAACAACAACCAAAGCTTTAACTAAATTCACGAACCGCGACAAATTTTTGTATCTCGCAATTCTTCGAACTCATCATCAACATCAATACCACAACAACACTGCAACAATTCAACATCACTACACAACACACATACCTAAAGGTAATTTCATGGTAGATAGAGGTTGAAACTTGTTTGGCCTTTGCGTGTAATTGGGACGACTAAGAAATAAATAGAAGGAGTCACTAAGAAATTTGAATTGAGGTAGACGAATCGAGCAAGAAACATGTGAGATATGTAGCTAATTAACCATCGCAGTCGTCGCTGGAGAGCATGCTGATGCGACAATGTGTGTGTGTGTGTGTGTGTGTGTGTGTGTGTGTGTGCATGCGTGTGTGTGTTTGTGAATGACATCGTGTGAAGAAGAAGAGAATAGGATTTTCCTCTTATTATTGGTTGTTGTTTTTTAAACTCATTTCTCTTGTTGTGCCATTAGGCTTGGAGCCCACGATGCTTTCATATTCCCACCTCCAAGTCAACCCGTGTACTATCCCTCCTTCATATTCTTTCTTTTTTTATTTCTTATTTGTTTTTTTTACTTTATTTTCTTTGTTTACTTTTTCTAATATTTTTATTTTTTGAATTTGATCTTGCTTTTTATTGTATGTTTTGCTTGATTCATTATTTCCTTTTATATTTTGCTCTTTGTTTTTTCATTTCATCTCAATTCTTTTTTTTTTTTGGGTTGATGAAGATCTTAATATCATGGAATGTTGATTTTTAAAAATGTTGAATCTTTATTATTTTAAACATGTTGATGAATTATCATTTGGATCATTATCTACACTTTGAGACGGTGATAGGTTGCCTTTGATTAATCATAGAAGTTCTTGATTAAAAATGATACAATTTCTTCTTCTTTTTTTGTGTGGCATAACTTTAGGTAAACGATTTACATAACATTTCTCTAGCATGTTTTACTACAAACATTATTATTGAATGACAACAACTAACTCCTAACATCTACCTTCTTGCCTTTACATTTCCGTAACTTATTTCTCATCATTTACTTTCCGTCATTTACTTTCCACTCATTTATCATTCATGCATATATTTTGTGCTATCTTATTTCTTCTTCTTTATTCTTCATCTTAAAAAAAAAACATGATAAAATGATTAAAACCCTAAAAGACATTAAGTTTGGACTATGACTACTATCCCTAACATCATGGATTTTTGGACCTTGTACTTAAAACCTAGCAAAGGAGACTTGGATTGGACTTCTCTATTTCATTGTCTTAGCTTAGGATACCTTGCACACACATGACTTTCTCTTAGGCTACCTGACGATGAAACCCTTTATTTCTCCATCAATAATTCCCCTGTATTTTTCATGTCTCCCTCTCCCAATTTTGGTGTAATTTCCCGCTTTCCTTTGGTTGTGGTTTTTGCTTGTTAGTTACCCTTAGGAACTAGGATCAACCTCACCTCCCCTTTAACCCTTATAAGTCCATCGCCTTGTGTACCGCCACCAACCTTTCCCTTACACCACTTTTTTAAAGCTCTTGATCTAACGTCAAGCTGCATTCCTGTTAATAAAACCCATGATCCAACGTCAAACTAAATTTTCTCAATAAATTCAAAAACACAATAAGATATGATTAATATTGCGCGCCACGAGCCTTAAGTGGTGTAGAAGCAATGAGAATGGAGCTTTCCTGCACTCACTCTGAGTATTTTGGACACAAAAGCTTGGTTTGGTAGTTCAAAATATTCACCTCTACCCATAGTCTTTAGTGCAATTCTAATAAAAAACAATCCTTTCAAAAATCCTAAAAACAACATCAACCCATCAAACTCTTTTTGCGCCTTAGAGCATCGTCCAAAACTCTTTTCTCAAAGTAAAATCAACCAACAAACACTTGTTTTTTACTCTGAAATACAAAGCTCTGATTCTTCATTCAACAATGGAGATATGTAGGCATAAGAACCCAATCCTTGGTGAGCACCCTAATAAAAAAAACTCTTCGTTTTTCCCTTTAGCAAGCAAACCTTTAGATAAACAACACCCATTCGCGATTAGACGACTTAGATAGTTCCTGTTGAGTACAATGGATGTGAAGGGTGTTAATACATTCTCATTGCATAACCGACTTCCGAAACTAAATTTGGTTGGGAGACCATTCTCTTCACCTTTAGGGGGTTTTATCGTTATTTTCCCTTTCTTTGGTATAAATAAAATTCGGTGGTGACTCTGTGCAGTTTTCGCATATCGATAGTTGGCGAATATGCTGGAGAAAATTCCCTGAGCAAGTCAAGCCTAGTCTAGGTTATCTTCTTTGCATGTTTGGGTGTTTATCTTTATGCTTTAATTGCTTTATTTATTGCCTTTTGCAGTAAATATTTGTATCTTATCTGTTGTGATATGTATTGGATACTCTGATTGCAAAACTTGAGGGAAAAACTCTCCACCTGAGTCTAGAATGTAAATTTGATATATGAGAGGTTCAGTAGTATGGGCCACTGAGGAGCTTCCCCCGTAAGGGTCGATACGAGAACCTCGCTTGGAGAATATTCAATTGAGGATATTGACAACCATCAAGCTTCTGGCATGGACGATCAATATTTTCATTGGGATCCATGACTCAAACGACCTTTGTAGAACCTTGAACCTTTGGCCTACTAGAATTGATGGTCGTGTAGTGCGAGCCCCCGAGGAGCTTTCCTCGTATGGGTCGGTACGAAGATCTCACTCAGAATATACTTTATTGATGGAGTTGTTGGCTGGCAATAACCAACATATGCAACAAATAGTCAAGGAAGTCTGTGACTTTGAGACCATTGTCTAGAAGCCAATGTCAATGGTCACGTAGTTAGGTCCCCGAGAAGCTTTCCTCGGGTGGTTCGATATAAAGATCTCACCCATAATAGATTTATATAAGGGAGTCGTCGACCGACATGCTTCCGTTGTGCGTGATGAACATCCATATGAGTCCATGAATTTGGGGTTCCTCTTAAACTCTATACCACACCTGGTGAGATCCCTAATTGGAAAGAAATCAACCTTATCCTCCATTCGTATCTCGAACTTAAGAAACATTGAATCTCAGCCATTCATGCATCATAATCTTATAAGAATTTCGCCTGCATTCATGCAACATACTGCATTTCATGAACCTAAACCAAGAAGGTTAAAAAACTTGGCCTTTTTCTTTAGACAAGTTGGCTTCCCGACATCTTTACAACACTCGTAGCAGTCAAAGGACACTCATGGATCAATTGGAACAAGATCAAGCTGCAATGAGGGAGGATATGCTCAATATGCGAACCCATATGGGTCAACAGATGGAAGTATTGCAAGCCACACACTTAGGCCAAGAATAGCTCAGACAAGCCGCTTTGAGGACCGCTGCTGCAAATCCTCATGTGCCGCTACCAGTAAACCCTCCTGTGCACATCCATGTGAGCACACCTATTGGTGTTATTCCCATACCTGTTGGTGCCATTCCCACTCATAAGGGGGGCCTGATTAATCAGAATGTTATGCCTACAACCATTCCTTCTGTCTTTGGAAGAGTGTCAGTTGATGGTCATCACGATATCTTTTACGATGCCCTTGGACCACCAACTGCTGAAATGGAGAGGAAAGTATTTGCTTTGGAAGAAATGGTGCGGGCTATGCAAGGATCCAACACTTTTGGGTTAGATGCTATTGACATGTGCCTAGTACCTGGTGTCAATATCCCTTCCAAGTTCAAGGTCCCGAACTTTGAAAGATACAAAGGAGTCAGTTTTTCAAAGACCCACGTCAAATCTTATTGCAGAAAGATGGTCGCATACTCTAATGATGAAAATCTACTCATGCACTTCTTTCAAGATATCCTCAGTGGGACATCACTAGAATGGTATATGCAGTTGGACCCGACCCTCAAAATCAGCCCCAATTTACCATCCTCCATTATTTAAATCAAGGATCAGTGGACCTGACCCCAACTCCGGATAACTCAGAACATAAGGCACAATTGTGTTCATAACTCAGATCACAAGACACAAAAAGAGGCAAAATGAATCGAGACACAAATAGGATATTAGAGCATCCTATCCAACATCCTTGCAAAACAACTGCAAGAACAGGCTTAGGATACAAAAGAAGATCAGTCATGTGTTGCAAGGAACAATGCACAACTGAGATAGACATACAACCTATCTCCCCCATTTAGCCAAAAATTGACAAAGGTATCCAACACAGTTCCATACCCAAACAATACTCACCCAAACCCGAAAAAATTCCATTAAATCACGAAACAGTAAAAAAACACAACTTGAGACAAAAGAAGCAAAAAAACCCTTTAAATACCCGAGCAGTTTCCTCAGGAACTAACGAGTCATTGATATAACCGAAGGTCAATTCAATGAGAACATAAATTTAGGAAGATAACTTTAGCAAAAATAAATGTGCACTGTCCAACTCAATTTTGATTGTTTCTTCTTTAGTGAGAATCATGCAAAGAATATGCATGTATGGAACAAACATGTTTTGCACGCCCTCTTTAAGGCACGCTTTCCACCATCCACATTGAACCACTTGTAAACAAACATGAGTCCTAAACAATGTCCTGACATCCAGTCAAACCTTGTATACTTTCTCTTGTAAACATTGAAACACAGTCACAATGCCTTCCAAAGAACTCCAAGCATACTCCTTTTAGCCAGAATTAGAAAAACCTGACCATTATGTCAAGACAGTACGTGTGACATCTCCAGTTTATCAACAAAAGCTCTCATGGACCTTATCCTAATCTGCAGAGAAAAATAAGTTCTCTCAGACAATATCCAATCCTATTTCTCAAGTCTCTCATAAGAATCATGAACATAGTTGAAATAATTCAATAGCCTTAACAATTCAAACTCATAAGCAGAACTTACTAAGCTAAAGGATCAACACACCATGATGAAAAGACATCTAGTATGATATCACAACCTCACATGAATCACATGAAAATATTCATGCTTATAATTGAGAAGATATTGGGATCATAATCATTATACCATACCCAACAAACTCTTGGATTGAGACTAAATAACACAATTGAACACTCCCCCCTGGACACACCCACACACTATAAAAAGCTATCTTGAATCTTACAACCATAGATAACCTTGTTCTTAAGAATAAATCCAATCAAATCTGGAATGCTCACATCCCTGAAAAAGACATACAAATTCTCTTAACTCCTTGGTTAACCCAGATGTCATCCATGCTTGGAAGACATCACACCCCTTCTCCATATGAAGAGAGATACATCCTCACCCTGCTTTCTTCTCAAGATTTAGCCTGATACAATCTTTTCCAGAGATACTTCTAGCAGAACCTACCATCTACTCACAGATAATCAAAATCAACACAGTCTTAACCAGTAGCTCTACATTATACTCCATAATAAATAGATATAATTTTAAAGATGAAAATCAAACTCATTCATCTTCTAAGAATAATCAATAGCAGGAATGATGTCCCAACATCATTTAGGCATTAGATAAGCCATGTAATTTGAAACACCAATCACATGACTTACCATTTGTATAGTAGTTCTTACATCTCATTAATATACACACGGAGATCTTAATATGATACACACTTATATCGGCTTAATCAGAGAACCACTGAGGAAGATAAACTCTCATGCAATTCATAAAGCTTCTACCAGACACATAATGTGTAACCAATAAATCTGATGTTTTAGAGACATCAATCATCCTTAGGTACCTTGGGATTTCTTCTACACACACCATAATATGGATAAAAGAAATTTCTCCTTTAACTTTTTGCCTACTACCCTTTTGCACAGACCTTCATAAGGTGAAGAGCATCATCACTTGCAAGATCAAATTTTCCAAATATGTGATGACACACATTTCTTGGACCCTAAGCAAAAGCAAAACCTCCCTTGAGCATACAAATAATTATGGTTATTTAACACAACTCCCTACAAAGGATGATTAAACAGAGTTCCTGAAGAGTGGTCTTTTTATCCACTAGAGAAATTGGATCTTCTAATTCTAACTCCCCCTTGATCTAGACATAATTCTTGAATAGCTTATCCCATCTTGAAGGACTTCTCTACCTCAACATAACAAGAGGTCTATGCTCTCATAGACTTGAAACTTATATTCAAGTTTGAGTAAACAACCTCCATCATGTTTTGAGAAAAACAACAACCAGTCTTTTGAAAAACCATCTTGATTAATTGCTTATTTAAGTTCTTTTCTTCAACATAATCATTCATGTTAAAGACTATTTTATTTGAGAAGTGTATCCATAAGCAGGTTCACATAAATTTGGCTTCTTATGAGCAGAAAAGTCTTCAAGATATCTGAGAAAATGTCCCAGATATTTGATTTTGTCCTTCATATAGTATGGTTAAGATGCCTTTGATAGTCATCAACTAGAAATTAGAATACATACTCCTATATAAGATACTGGAACATAGCTTCTGCACCCCTATGCACTGAGATCATAAATAAAATGACCTAAGGAATGTTCATTAAGATGATCATGTGTTAATCTCCACTTCCACCAACACGCCTATCCATAACAAGTTTCTTGGATAGAGACTTCTTAGACTGCAAACCAAATGTATGAAGAAGATTCCCAACACTTTTGATCAACATAAATTTATTGAGCATCAAGAGCATGTGCTATATTACTCCTTTGTTCAAGAATTTCACTCCTTAGATCAACGAGATTCTGTACGCTCTATTCTAGAATGATGTTTCAACATCATCTTAAACATCAGTTCCTTTTCCAATGAACAAATCATTGAAATTGGTTCTGAAACCATTTATAGAATTACACCTCTTGATTACATTTAAGGACAAGATAACAACCTTTTGAAACTTCACAGATGATACCGACTATATCCATTCTTTAAGACAAATCAGATACATAAAAAATATTCTTGAGTTCTTGCAACTGTCTGAAGTTGCACCTTCTGGTGAGACATTTTGGCATCATCATTCTTAAACACCAAGCAAAAGAATAATTAATTAAATACTTGCTAAGACAACAAATAAAAATGGATTTTAGATCCCAATTATGTATTCTTCAATCACCAAATGTCATTGTACTCCCTTTTAGCTAGAGAATCCTGATGACGGTTACAATTTCGAGACATTAGTATTAACATCCATGACTCAACTTGCTTCTTGATACACATCCTCTTGACAGATCAGTGTTCTCTTTGGTGTTTAGACTGTGAAGACCATATCCTGGATAAACATAATAATTTTCCAAGAGTTGGAAACCTCATGTAGTTGCTCTTGAAATCAGTAGGAAGAATTTCTCCATAAATATCCAATGTTTTTACACTCATAAGAATGCTTTGACATTGATCAGTTTTTACTCCAGTTCCACCCTAGTTGAATGTCAGTGCTAACATTTGAACAACCACATTGTTCCTTCTTTTTTACTCCAGAATAGACTTCCTTCCAAAAACTCTGATAGGAAATCTTCAAACATAGACAATATCTTAAAGGGTTGGGAGCAAAAATAAATTGCTCCTTTATTTATTCAAATGTATGACATTCTCAAATAAGTACTCGTGGATCTTCTTCTTGACCATCTTCTCTTTTGAACTAAAACACATCCAGAAGTACCTTTTTGAGTGGACTTGAGAGAAAACTCTAGTATCTCGGGCTACTTTAGACGTGACATATAATGTTTACCAAATCCATAAATCATGAATTTGATACACAAGACGTCAACTCAACCTTTAACCTCCTATTAACCTTCAAGGTATCTGGTTGAAAATATCTCCCAGGCAACATAACAAGATCCTTTAGTGGAAGCCATATCATAATGCTCTCTCTTTTATATTACTCCCAGATAATGATGGCATGGACATCTAAAGAGGCTGGCACCATATTCAACAAGTGCCATGTAAGATCTCATAACATCTTATAAAACACCATTCATAACAATAACATCATTATCAACAACATAGGCAGAATCTTCACAAAAGTAACTATCAACCATCAGTAGTTGTCAGGCTGGATTCTAAAAGCTATCATGTTATCTTTCAATCCTCTTGAACACAACAGTAAATAATGGTCTGATCATACAATTTCATTCCTTGTCCAAAAGACCAGAAAGTATCTTCCTTAGAACTCATCCAGAAACAGAACGTGATGCTTGCTCTGATACCAATTGGAATTCTAGTATGTAGATCTCAAATGTCCCAAGAGATATCTAGACATTGATCTCTGCTTGACTAAAGAAGGACAAAACAAGAACATTTTGATATCTCAAAGTCATAACAGTGTCATGATAGATGTTTCAACATCTGTTATGCTATAAATTTATAGCATAAGAGTAGACTGAAATATACATAGCAAAATGATAAATAACACTAAAATATGATGACCCAGTTCGGTGTACAACAACACCTACATCTGGGCGCTACCAAGCCAGGAATGAATTCACAATCAGTAATATTAATTCAGAGCTAAACTCCTCCATTTACAACCCCTCACTTAATCTCTAACCAGTGCAACTTCTACCTAGAAGCCCATCTAGACAATAGAAACCCATATCAATTCCTAAATCACCTGGGTGATATCTAACAGTCAGAACCTCCGGCGACTGTATCAAAGTGTTCAATTGAAAGACAACATTTTCAACATAATATTCAATCAATACTCATGACTAACATTAATACTTGAATTTGCTTAAAAGCTTCATCCAATAACAATATCCAATTCATTACCTACAGGTTTCTAAATATGAAAAACTACATATACCACATTGTACCAATCTGATACAAAGGGTGACTTACATTACAAGAAATCCACACGACTCTCAAAATCCTAAACCCTTATTTTTGCTTTTCAAAAGTATTAACAAGGACTCCCTCTTATGCCCTAGGTCTTGGTCTTTCTTTTATAATATTTAGTTGTCCATGGGATTCAAAATCTATGTCCAATTATTCCTTGATCCATGTTCTGATTGCGCCTTAAATCTTGAAACAGGTCTGCAACCAACCTGCTGTATCAGACCAAGATGTCGAGTCCTCAAGATAGGACATCTTGTTCAACATGTTGTTCTTTACAAATTTCTTCATGTTAGAACATCTTGTTCAACATCATGTTTTAACAAAATTTAGTCAAAACTTAGAGCCTTCACCCAACAAATAACCTACTTCGCTATCCTATAGACCAAATTTCTATTTCCATCCATTCTTACATGGCCAAAATTTATGGGTATTCAGTATTTAATCCTCTTCCACCTCGAATATCTAAAAGTCGTTGTTGTTCATACCTTTAGGTCCAAGAAGATTAAATAGGGGCATCTGTCATACCCTAATTTTACCCATGCAGTTCTACATATCATATCATTTGCATCTCATCACACGCACAAGCATGATTTCTCCTAGCTTTCATCTCTGTGGGTTTTCCCTTGAGTAGGAGATCACCAAGCACTCATTCAGTTTCATTTTACCCTTATGTTTGTTTATGCTTACTAACCCTTATTCAAAAATCCAAAAATATGTGTGGTTGCTTTCATTCTCTTGTTGTTTAAGCTCAGGTCTTATAAGGTTCAATCAAGATTCATTAAAGGCTATCAGGTCAAGTGTGTATGTAGCAATGGTTTAAATTCAAGTTGAGTTTGACTAAATCTTGGTCAGACAAGAAGTGTGCCTCATTCTCAAGCTATCAAGGTTGTGTCAAATTCATTTGCTTCATGATTGAGAATCCTCAGGATCCAATTATTTTCAATTAAGGTTTGGTGCAGTTGCATAGAGAATTCAAGTGGCTAAGCTTAAGACTGATTCATTTTTTATTCAAGATTTTAATCCGTTTGAAGCTCAAGAATGATTCATTTTGATTCAAAGGTTTTAGTCCATTCAAATCTAATGTTGAGTTATGCTTGATTTTATTTCTCAAGATTAATTCAAGACTTCATTCATTTCAAATGAGAATCCAAGAAAGGTGGAATTTGGTTTATGATATTTTTGGATCTAATTGTAAATTCAAGTTTTAAGTGTCATGGTTTTAGTCAAGAATCAAGAATTTCAAGGAATCATCATGGCCAATTTCTCAAGCATGGTTCAAGAGTTCAAGTAAGAAGCATTGAAAGTGCAAGTAGTAAGACATTACAAGTCAGTATTCAAAGTCCATTATATTTACAAATTCAAAAGGCCATTCATTACCAAAAATTATTTTAAAAAATGGCTTATGAAATTGAAACAAAAAAAAAGGGTAAACCCCATTACATTTCAAGTACATTACAACTAAGGCCCATTACCAACATTGCAAAAACAAAAAATAAGAAGAAGTAACAAGCCCGTATGAGGAAGGAAGCAAACGACCAGACTGCTACACAAAATACATACAAGTTGCTACATAAAATACACACAAGTTGTTACATAAGAAAACAAGCCACCTACCACGCCAAACACTTACGTAAGCCAAGGCTACATGAACAGACATGAAAGCCACTTCAACAAAGTAAAAACGTGAAGCCGACAACCAAACGACATCAAACACATGAGCTACGCAATCAAGCCAACACAAACGCAACATACATGGAAAGAAGCCAAAACGAAGCATTCACAAGCTGCAAAACAACAGGAAACAAGCAACAATCAAAATGCGAGCCTAAAGACGCATACATTATAAAATGACGACAATCATAAATTTTGAAAAAACTTCAATTTCAATTCAATTTCACTATCCAGTCTCCTATAAATTAAGCTTCATCTTTCACATTTCTTCAAGCTTTTGTAAGCCAAAGATACCCTGCTAAACTCATTTCCAATCTTCAAAGCTTCAATCACCTTCATCAAGTTCCTTAAAATTCCTCATTCGATCAAAACACAACCTCCAAACTTTAATCAATTCAAATTCAACCTGCAAGTTCAACAACACACAACAAATCTTCAATTTAATAACAATAAGCAAAGCTTCAACCAAATTCACAAACCGCAACAAATTTTCGCATCTCGCAATTCTTCAAACTCGTCATCAACATCAATACCACAACAACACTGCAACAATTTCAACATCGCTACACAACACACACACCTGAAGGTAATTTCATGGTAGATGAAGGTTGAATTTGTTTGGCCTTTGTGTGTAATTGGCACAATTAAGAAAGAAATAGAAGGAGTCACTGAGAAATTTGAGTTGAGGTAAATGAACCGAGCAAGAAGCATGTGAGATATGTTGTTAATTGACCGCCGCAGCCGCCACTGGAGGGCGTGCCAACGCGAGATGTGTGTGTGTGTGGCCAGCATCGTATGAAGAACATAAGAGGATTTTCCTCTAATTGTTGGTTGTTGTTTTTTTAAACTCATTTCTCTTGTTGTGCCATTGGGCTTAGATCCCATGATGCTTTCATATATTTATTTTTTGAATTTGATCTTTGATCTGACCTGATCAAAAGGGGATCTCTGGCTGGCCACACTCTGCTGGACTGCTGCTTATGCAACGGTGTTGAGAAAAAGGTGGGGGGTGTACCTGCAATACACTTTGATGCCAAAGTAAGAGATTAGACATAGTGAGGGAAAATACAGAAAGTAGGCAAGAATTGAATTTACCTGACCCTCTTGTGAAAGAGGGCATTTATAGAGAGACCCCAGCGCTAGGCCAACGGTCACTTGCGTTGGGCTGGATTGTTAGGCCCAACCCAGGTGACTGCTAGGGCTTACGTGGCATAGTGAAGACCAGGACGTGGTCTTCGCCCTAGTCCAACTGTCCCATGATCTCTGGAAAGTGGGTTTGACCGGCTCTTTCAAAGGTGGGCGGTTGGTTGGTGACGTGTCCCTGCGAAGGGGAACACGTGGAGAACGTGTGAGGGACATGTTGTCCTGCCCGACAGAGGAGCAGGTGTTGCCCGCGGAAGGGCACCGTTCTGCCCGCGGAGAGGGCAGTGTCTGGTGGTGGGAGCCTTACGCTCGATATAGATGGGCAGGTCCTGCCCGCGGGGAGGCATTACCAGTCCGCCGGGGACCTTGTGCTCGGAGGTTGCGGCCCCAGCTGAACTGGGCTTGGTAGGATATTACTGGGCTGGGCCTGCCTGGCCAAGTCGGGGCCCAGGCCGGAATAGGAGCCCCCTAAGTCGTAGCTTCTAGGGGGAAGCGAGTACTTGATGATGTTGTGTCGGGGAGGAGATATTAGTCCATGGAGGAGGAGATTTAGCGGGGACGCGAGTCCATGGGTCGTTCCTCGTCGTCGGGTGTTCGGGCTTGAGGATACGTGTCGGCGGGGAGACCTAAGGGGACGCAGTTGTCAGCCTTCGCCACGTGTCGCACGCTGGGTGGCTGCTAGGGCGGCTACCCTAAGGTACTCGAGGGTCTAGCGACACTTCGAGTCCCGTGCTGGGGTATAAGTAAGCGAGCCACCGCTCGTTCTTCACTTTTCGCACTCTTGCTCTCAAATTTTCTGCTTTGCTGCCTCGCTGCCGTCTGATATCTCCGTCGTAGCAGCCGCCACATCCTCCGCCACATATCGAAACATAGTAAGTTTCCTTTCTCCTTCTTTTCGTTTTTCCCGTTTGTTTTAGGACTATGGTCAGGGCATGTTGAATGCCCCGAGGAGAGGTGAGGATCTCCGCCATTGTAGAGGGATTTTCTAGGATTTTACTGTGAGAGTCCCGAGGAGAGATGCCAATTTCGATGAATGCCCCAGGGATGGATGCTTGTTCCGATGAATGCCCTGGGGAAAGACGCTTATTCCGATGAACGTCCCAGGGAGCGACGTTTATTCTGATGAACACCCTGAGGAGAGTTTGTGGGTTAGGTTGCGCTGGTTCCTTGGGGAGGTGGTAGGTCTTAGGGTAGAGCCACCGGGGACGATTCTCGGTGTGTCCTCGTCGCCCTTTCACTTGACTTGCGGTGGAAGGGTGAATTTGATCTTTGTCATCGAATTCACCGTTACCTTCTGCTTTTCAGGTGTTAATGACTACGTTTGTTCCGGGCATAATGGTCGAGGATAATGAACTGGACGTTCCACACTTTGATGAGCGCGTCCTTCCCCTCGAGGATTGGGTGGCCGAGGAACCTCTGTCCATGCCCTCCTGCTTCGCTTATGACCCGACGGGGGCTTATTCCACCGTGGAGGACCGGCAAGAAGGAGATCCCCAAAATTGGCAAGTTTATCGTCCACGACCGGGCCACCGAATCTGCTCGAAGTATGGGCGGATGCGCTTCCCGATGAATGAATTCTACTTCAAAGAGGCCAGACTCAGGCTGCCGTTCTCAGATTTCCACCTGGGCCTCTTTGACTGGCTAAGGTTGGCCCCGTCGTAGTTGCATCCAAATGCCTTGGCTTTTATTCGGGCATTTGAGGTCGTGTGCCGCTATCTTCAGGTCGGCGTCACGCTGCCGCTATTCTTCCGTATCTTCCATCTACAGCGGCAGACGGTGAATGGCCGACACGGCTGGGTGTCGTTCAAGCAACCAAACAGGCTTTTCAAAACATATATGGACTCTATCCGGGATTTCAAGGGTCGTTTCTTCATCGTCAGCCCGATCATGCACGAGGGGGTTGGCTCTTTATATTCAAAAGGGGAGCGGATCGTGGATGGTCATCGAGAAGCTGTCATGTTGCCACGAATGCATGTGGAGTGTTCCCCGGAACATTTCTCTTGGGGGACCGACTATTACATAGTGCATGCAGGGTCGCTCGATGAAGAGGACATGGCCAGCTATATGAAGATAGTCTCGTTCGTGCGCAGCCTACCGTCGTCGAAGCTGGTGACCCCTGATGGCCAGTACATCCTCGACAGCCAGGGGAATGTCCGCGAGACACCGAGGTTGATTAATACAAAGGCCCTGCTCTAGTGTCCCTCGGAGGCGGATGCCCTTCTCTATCTAGGTGGTGGACGTCTCTCCCCTCTCTTAGTCTGATACTCTTTTATTGACTCACTTTCTTTGTTTTGCAGGGAACATATCTTCCGTTGAGGAGCGGGTGAAAAAGTTGCGCGCGTCAAGTGTTGCTATTCCTCCGAAGACGCGAGTTGCCCAGCTGGTCGGGCAGGCTTCCGCTGATCAGGATGGTCGGGGATCGTTGTCTTCTCCTCCCAGCAGTCAATCGCCCACCTCGCAGGAGGCCCTGAAGAGGCTCAGAGTGCAGGAGGTGGAGGCCGTTGTCGACCTATCAGCGGATTCCCCCAAGGAGGGCTACCCCATCGCGCCCTGCCACCAACATCCCGGTTACTTTCATGGGGCCAGGTCGCCCAACATTCTCGCCGGGGAGGCGAAAGCGGTCTTAAGCGCGGATCGGGGCACGCGGAGGCAGGTCCTGACGGAGGACTTGGCTGCTCTGATGCAGACCTTCACTACAACTATGGTTCTAAGTGAGGAAAGATGCTCGGTTGTCGAGCTATCAAAGCTGCAGGGAATTCTTGCTTTCTCGCAGTCTCATTTGAATAAGGCTGTCGAGGACCTGGAGCTGAACCGGGGAAAGGTGACTCAGCTAATCGAAGAGCTGGAGAAAAGCCAAGGGGAGGTCGCCCGTGAGCGCAAGAGAGGGGATAACACCGAGGAGAGGCTAAAGGATGCTGAGGAGGAGGTGCAGGCACTAAAGGCTCACGTGGAGAAGCTGGAGGGTGGTCTTCGTCCTGCTGATGATGAGACTGAAGAGGATAGGCAGATGGTTACATGGGCTGATCTACTCACTAGGATACGGGTGCTGGAAGGTGATTGTCTGGACGCCTTCGTCGCGGGTTTCAATGGCGTTGTCGCGCAACTCAAAGTGGTGAACTCTGGCGTTGCCTTGGTCGAGGATGGCATCAGGCCCTTCCACGAGATAATCAATGGTCGAGTGGTCGACCCCAACGCTGAGGAGGTCGTCCCCGTTGTTCCTCCCTTCGAGCCTGAAGCGGAGGAAGAAGAAGGATCTTAGGTTAATTCCGGGTCTGCGTGCCCGCGTATCCTGGCCTGCGTGTTAATCACTGTATTTTTCTGTTTTCTTTACTAGGCCTGCGTGTCCTTACTGGTGATGTAATGTTGACAACTGGGTTGGTGCCCGCTTTCATATGATATTTTTGAAAATTTGTTTAAGTGTGCGCTTTGTTTTTGCATGTTGTTATGCTCGTTTTGTATGTGTATGTTTACAATGTGTGTTTGTTATGCTTTTGGGTCCGTCCGGGGTGGTAGCTCGACGATACTTGTTTCCGGTAGTGTGGAGAACTGGTCGGTTGACCGGTTTTGTTACCTGGTCGTCTCGTGGGTAGTTTCTCCCCGCGGCGTGGACGTCCCATCGTGAGTTGGGTGTCCTGCCGGCTTTGGTACGACAACAGGGAGTCTCGATCGTGGGGTTCTCCGTCGAGCAGAACCTTCTGCCCGCGCATACAAAGGCAGGGCTTTCTTTTTCGTTAGTCTTTAGAAGACGCGAGGAGGTGCGGTGGTACCATGTCTCCCCCCTGTGGTCGCGACGTCTGGGCGTCGCGGGCAGTGTTTAACTGTAGTACCGTTTCAGCTTCTCGACATTCCATGGTCGAGTTAGTTATTCCCCATGTAGGTTTTCGAGGTAATAGACCCCGTGCTCCGTCTTATCTCGGGCACGATACGGGCCTTCCCAATTCGCGGCTAGTTTACCCTCGTGGGAGTCCTTCTGGTTTCTTTGCAAGACTAAGTAGCCGATCTGAAACTCGCGTTTCAGGACTCTGCTGTCGTGGCGAAGTGCTACCTGTTGTTTCAGCCGGGTTTCTCGAATAGCTGCCCCCGACCGAATTTCCTCGACTAGGTCGAGTTCCTCTCGGAGTGCATCATTGTTGTCCTCAGCCTCGAGGGGAGCCTCAGTTCGCTTGGATGGCTCTCATATCTCGACCGAGATCACCGCCTCGGTTCCGTATGTGAGGCGGAATGACGTTTCCCCCGTGGTCGAGTGAGGCATAGTTCGGTATGCCTATAGGACACTGTGGAGTTCCTCGACCCACGCTCTCTTGGCGTCGCCGAGTCTTCGCTTTAGTCCTCTGAGTATCAACCTGTTTGCGGATTCGGCTTGACCGTTCGTCTGAGGATGCTCAATCGAGGTGAAATGGTGCTTGGTCCCGAGTTTGGTGACAAAGTCCCGAAAATTTTTATCGGTGAACTGCGTGCTGTCGTCGGTGACGATGACGAGCGGGACCCTGAATCTTGCGAGGATATTTATTTTGTAGAATCGGAGTATGTTGTGGGTCGTGATTTTGGCGAGGGCTTCGGCCTCAATCCATTTGGTGAAGTAGTCGATGCCCACGATCAAGTACTTGTTCTGATAGGAACCTAAAGTGAAGGGACCGAGGATATCCATCCCCCACTAGGCGAACAACCAAAGGGAGGAGAAGGATTTGAGCTCGCTCGGTGGGGTGAGGTGCATGTCCCCGTGCCTTTGGTAGGGATCGTCCCCCGAGGTGCTGCGAGTTGATGCCCTCGTGGATTTCCTTCAGAACGACAGCAGCCTGAGAGGTGTCGATGCATTTGAGGAGTGGGACCGCGAATCCTCTGCGGTACAATTTGCCTTTGAGAAGGACGTACGAGTAGGAACATTGTTTGATCGTGTTGGCCTCTTTGGGGTCGGCGGGGAGGCGGCCTGCGCTGAGGTAGGCGTGCAATGGTGTCATCCAACAGTTGGTATCCCCTATGGCATTGACGTCGATCGAAACTTCGGCCTTTTTCATGCTTGGGTGCGATAGGATCTCCTGGATGACCGACTTATGCCCGCCCCTCTCTTTGGTGCTAGCTAGTTTTGAGAGAATATCTGCTCGGGTGTTCTGTTTGCGTGGGACGTGTTGAACCTCCGCAGTGTCAAAACTTTGCATTTTTTCGGTAATGAGTGCCAAGTATTCGGCGAGGTTATTATTTTTCGCCTGATATTCTCCCCATACTTGTGAGGTGACCAGCTGGGAATCCGTGTAGATTCTGATCTCTTTGGCCTCGAGGTCTGATGCCGAGCGAAGTCCGGCCAAGAATGCCTCGTACTCGGCTTGGTTGTTCATCATCAGGAAGGCCAGTGTCAGAGAGACTTCTATGATGGTGCCTTCTTCGCTGTCGAGGATGATGCCTGCTCCGCTGCTCGTAGAGTTTAAGGAGCCGTCGACGGTCCACTTGTGGCTCCCCGTGGTAGGGTCTGGAGAGGGGGTCATTTCAGCGACAAAGTCGGCCAGGACTTGGGCTTTGAGGGCCTTCCTTCGTAGACGATGTCGAACTCAGATAGCTCTAATGACTATTTCAACATTCGTCCAACCATGTCTGGTCGGCCGAGGAGCTGCCTGACGGGCTGGTCGGTTATGAGCACAATGGTGTGTGCCAATAAGTAATGTCGGAGGCGGCGTGCAGCGGTGATGAGGGCCAAAGCGACTTTTTCGATCTGCTGGTATCGTACTTCGGGATTGTGGAGGGTTTTTCTCGTGAAGTAGATTAGCTTTTGCCCTTATCGGGTTTCCCTGATCAGGACGGCGCTGACGACCTCGTTAGCCACGACCAGGTATAGGTATAGGGTTTCGCCCGCTATGGGTCGCGTCAGCACCGATGGTTCGAACAGGACGTGTTTGAGGTCATGGAGGGCTTGCTCACATTCCTCTGTCCATTCGAACGTGGCTTCCTTTCCAAGCAACTTGAAGAAAGGGAGGGCGTGCTGTGCGGACTTGGCGATGAATCGACAGAATGAGGCAAGCACGCCGTTGAGGGATTGTATGGACTTCTTCGAGGTGGGTGTGGTGATTTCCAAAAATGCGTGGCACTTGTCCGGATTTGCTTCGATCCCACGCTCGGTTAATTAGTAGCCGATGAATTTTCCTGCGCGGACCCCGAAGGTGCATTTCTCCGGGTTGAGTCGCATTCTGCAGTTCCTCGCTGTGTCGAAGACCTTTCTGAGATGGGTCGTGTGGTCGACTTCCGTGTAGGATTTGACAATCATGTCGTCCATATACACCTCGAGCATGTCGCCGATCTCTCCCCGAAAGACCTTGTCCATCATCCGTTGATACGTGACGCCGGTGTTCTTTAGGCCGAAGGGCATTACATTGTAGTAATAGTTGCTCGACTCCGTCATGAAGGCCGTGCTTTGCTTGTCGCGTTCGTCCATCGGGATCTGTTATATTCCGAGTATGCATCCATAAAGGACAAGAGTTTGAAGCCCGCCGAGTTGTCGACGATCTTGTCGATGTTAGGTAGGGGGTAGGCGCCCTTAGGACATGCCCGGTTGAGGTCGGTGTAGTCAACACACATGCGCCATTTTCCATTATTCTTTTTAACAAGTACAACATTGGACAACCAGGTTGAATACTGGGCATTCGAAATAAAATTTGCCTCTAGGAGGTCTTTTACAGCTTTCTCAGCCGCCACTAACTTTTCGGGGGACTGTCTATGTCTATGTTGTACTATGACCTTGGCGGTCGGGTTGATGGACAGTTGATGGCAGGCGACCCTGGGGTCGAGTTCGGGCATTTCTGTGGCGCTCCAAGCGAAGAGATCAACATTCTCGCGGAGGCAGGCCTTCAGTTATTTCCTCGCCAGGTCGGGGAGTCCTGCTCCGATCTTCACGGTTCGAGTTTCGTCGTCCCCGAAGGTCACAATCTCGAAGTCACCGTCTGGGATGGGGCACGCTGGGTGGGTGGGCTGCCCGTTGGACTGGGAGGTGTCGTCGGCTTCCTCTTCACGGTCGGGCTCTTCGGTGAAGCGGCTGTCGAGGTCCACTGAGCCGACGAGTTTCTTAGGTTCGCTCTTCGGCGCCTCGGTGGGGGCTGCTTTTTTAGTTGTCGGGGCGATGGTACTTAGGCCTTTCAATGCAACCTCGAAGCATCTCCGGACAGCCTCGATGTCGCCATTTAGGGTGACCAAGACCCTCTGTCTTGTGTAGTATTTCATCTTTAGGTGGACTGTGGAGGGCACCGCGGTGAGTTCTGCCATCGTCGTCCTGCCTAGGATACAGTTGTAGAGGGATGAACACTCGATGAATAGGAAGCGGATGTTGATCTCCATGGACATTTCCTTCTCCCCGAATGTGACTTTTAACTCCACGTATCCCCCACATTCTCGTTGTTGTCCCGTTGAACCCTTGGAGGTCAGAGCCCACGTAGGGGGACAAGTTGGATTCGTCGAGTTTGAGGGTCGTGAAAAGGTGGGTGTACATGATGTCCACCGAGCTTCCTCCGTCGATCAGGATGCATCTGACATCAAAGTTCGCCATCCGTGCCCGTATCAGTAGGGGGATGTTAGAGTTGGGGGAGCCCCCAAGAAGCTCCTCGAGGTAGAAGGTGATCGGGTTGGATCGGCCGCGAAATTTGTCGAGGGTGCTCATTTTGCCAGAGTTGCTGGTGATGAGTTCCTCGAACTTTCTCTTTACCGATCCTACGGATAGGTTCCTCGGGGATCCTCCGGAGATGACCATGGCCCTCGGGAAATATTCCCATTGACTGGTGGGACGCACCGGTTCATCGGGAAGATCGGGTTTGTCGGGGAGGCTGAATTCTCTGTGTGCGAACCAATCCTCAGGGCGGCTGACGTAAAGGGCGACCTGGAGGCCGTTGTCACCGTCTGAAGAGGGGAGGTCCTCGACCCTCTTGGCCTCGGGGGCGTCTTGCTTCGAGGTTTTACCTCCCCGGGTGTATCTCTTTAGGGGGCCATCTTTGATCAGGATTTCGATGCGTCCTTGAGGTGGATGCAGTCTTCTGTCACGTGCCCGTGGCTCCTATGGAATCGAAAGTACTTAGATTTGTCCACGTTGGGCTTGGGGGGTGTCGGCCTGGGGAAGCGGACACCTCCCTGGACAAACTTCGTCTTGGCGCATTCGACCAGTATGCGCTCGCGGGAAGCGACTAGGGCCGTATACTCTGTGAACCGGCCGACTGGACCGTGCAGCTCGCGTTGTTCGCGGGGACGATCCTTCCGTTGGCGATCACCTCTGTGCCTGTGGCTTGAGGCACCGTCCTCTCGAGGCCTGCGGGGGGTCTCTCTGTCTCGTGTATCCCGGGCGGAGTTGGCCGCTTGAGTTTCCTCGAACCAGATATAATGTGCGGCTCTGTCGAGGAAGTCCTGTAGGGAGGCTGGCCGGTGTATGGCCACGACTTTGTAGAACTTAGAGTCTCGGTGCAAGGCTTGCTCCATCAAGTAGCGCTTCATCTCGTCTGACGTCGTTACTTGTACTGCCTCCCGTGTGAATCTTTCGATGTACTTCCGGAGGGGCTCGTCGGGAGCTTGGATTATGGCGCCCAGCGCGGCTTCCGTCTTCGGGTGTTGTCGGGAAGCCGTGAAGTGTCTCGAAAAGAGGTCTTTCAAGACTCTCCATGACGTGATCGACTCTGGCTCTAGGCTCTTGTACCATGTCATGGCATCTTTCCTCAGCGTCGTTGGGAATAATCTGCATTTGATAGCTCCGCGGACGTTCCGGTGGTCGTCTGGGTCGGAGGTGCCGTTGTACGTCGAGAGTGTCGAGGGTTTCTCCATCCCGTGAGGAATGAGGGCAACCATTATCTCTCGGGACAAAGGGGTCCTGTAGTCGTCTTCATCACTAAGGGCCGGTGACCGAGGGGGTGACGGGCCATTCGGCGGAGGCGCCTGATTTCGTGCCCTCGACCTTCTGACCGGGGGATCGACCCGCGGAGGTCTGGTCGGGGGATCCACTATGGCCTGCCGTCTCTCCCGAACTTGTCTCGCTGGAGATCTAGTCCGCTCCCGCACTATCTCGGGTTGGGGCCTCTCAAGCTGAGGTCGTCGGTCCCTGGGGCGAGGTGAGGGACTTCTCGAGTTCCCGTTCCGGTCTTCCCGCGGAGGGGACCTAGTCGGGAGCTCGTGCTCTAGTGCGCCAATTCGTGCGTTCTGTTGAAATAACAGCTGGTTCATTTGGTTGATGGTCGCGAAGAGGGCAACCACAATCAGGTCCACTCCGGTCGGGACAAGAATGGGCTGAAACGCTGCTGGGCTCCTTGGTCGGAGGACGGTCTGGTGTGCAGCCTCCGCAGACGAAGGGGAGGCAGTCTGACCGTCTCTCTCGTTGGTCTCCGGGGGATGAGACGTCTCTATTTGCTTGCCGCCGTTCGCGACAGTGGTGAGGATGAAGTCGTGAACGACATCGTCATGGTGTGAGCTAGCCATGATCGCGGAATGTTGGTGAAAACTTTGGTTCGCTGCTCGGAGGAACGGGGAAGTTTTAGTTTCCCACAGACGGCGCCACTGATCTGACCTGATCAGAAGGGGATCTCTGGATGGCCACACTCTGCTGGACTGCTGCCTATGCAACGGTGTTGAGAAAAAGGTAGGGGGTGTACCTGCAAGATACTCCGATGCCAAAGTAAGAGATTAGGCAGAGTGAGGGCAAATACATAAAGTGGGCAAGAATTGAATTTACTTGACCCTTTTGTGAAAGAGGGTATTTATAGAGAGACCCCAACGCTGGGCCAACGGGCACTTGCGTTGGGCTGGATTGCTAGGCCCAACCCAAGTGACTGCTAGGGCTTACGTGGCGTAGTGAAGACCAGGACGTGGTCTTCGCCCTAATCCAACTGTCCCATGATCTCCGAAAAGTGGGTTTGACTGGCTTTTTCGGAGGTGGGGCGGTTGGTCGGTGACGTGTCCCCCGCGGAGGGGAGCACATGGAGAACGTGTGAAAGACACATTGTCCTGCCCGCGGAAGGGCACGTTCTGCCCGCAGAGAGGGCAGTGTCTGGTGATGGGAGCCTTACGCTCGATATAGATGGGCAGGTCCTGCCCGCAGGGAGGCATTACCAGTCCACGGGGGACCTTGTGCTCGGAGGTCGGAACAATCTTGATTTTTATTGTATGTTTTGCTTGATTCATTATTTCCATTTATATTTTGTTTTTTCATTTCATCTCGATTCTTTCTTTTTGGGTTGATGAAGAACTTAATATCATTGAATGTTGATTTTCATAGATGTTGAACTTCATTATTTCAAACATGTTGATGAATGATCATTATCTACATTTTGAGATAATGATAAGTTGCCTTTGATTAATAATGGAAGTTCTTGATTAAAGACGAGACCACTTCTTCTTTTCTTTTTGTGTGGCATAACTTTAGGAGAATGATTTAACATAAACATTGTTATTGAGCGACCTCAGATAGTTGCGACTTCTACATAAGTCCACTTACGATTGCTTAACATAACGCTAAATTGGTCTTGACTTGATAAATCGATCATTCGATTGTTAACTACTGACAATTAACTCCTAACATCTAATATTTACCTTCTTGCCTTTACATTTCCACAATTTATTTCTCATCATTTACTTTCCGCTATTTACTTTCTGCCCATTTATCATTCATGCACTTATTTTATTCTATCTTCTTCCTTCTTCTTCTTTATTATTCATCTTAAAAAATACAAAAACATGATAAAATGAATTAAATCTTAAAAGACATTAAGCTTGGACTATGGTTATTATCCCTAACATCGTGGAGTTTTAGACCTTGTACTTAATCCCTATCAAAGGGGACTTGGACTATGTTTTTATCTAGTTTTCAAACCACAAACATAGACAAAAGTCACAAAACATAACACACATTGTCAATTTTTTTATGAATCAAGCAAAAACACAAAAAAACTTGGAAAATGTAACTCACATTGTCAAAACAAATTAAACTTTGTGGCTTCAAAATGAGGTAAAAAGGGAAAGACAACCACTAAGCATTTTTATCTCAGTTTCAAACCACAAGCAGAGTCAAAAGTCACAAAACATAACACACATTGTCAAGTTTTTTATGAATCATGCAAAAACATAAAATTTTTAGAAAAGGTAACTCACATTGTCAAAACAAATTAAACTTGGTGGCTTTAAAGTGAGGTAAAATGAAAAAGACAGCCAGTCATTAAACATTTTTTATCTCAATTTCAAACCACAGGCAGAGTAAAGTCACAAAACGTAACACACATTGTCATGTTTTTATGAATCATGCGCAAATGGAAAAACAATGGAAAAGGTAACTCACATTGTCAAAACATATGAAACTTAATGGATTCAAAAAAAGGTAAAATAAGAAACTGAGTTAGAACGCATTATTTAACTCATTTTTAAACCACAAGCAAAGGAAAATCTTTCAAATCTATTCATGTAAATTGTGAAAGCAAAGACAAGTTCGAAAATACGCAACTTTGTGGTTGTTGAGAAAAGTCATAGAACACATATGAGATGAAAATGAAGCAAATACCTTTTCAATTGAGACAACAACGAGTGGAAAACCTGAAAATTACGATGAAACAAAAGTTGATTAGTTGTAGAGATATACAATACTCACCCATTTTCAAGAAAGACGACGAAGAAAGTAAGATCAAGGATGAAGTAACATCATTCAATTACAAGAAGAAAGGTTTGCTCACTTAGTGAAGAAGAAAAATGGATCAGAGAGAGAGAGAGTATCGTTGGTGATGATGCTTTAGAAGTAGAGAGAGTTTGAGAAGTGTAAAAAGTAATATTGGATGTCATCTTTCGAGAAGAATGAAAAATGGACGTACACGTGACGTTTTGGGATTAAAAAATAAGGGAGAAAATTGGTTGATTATGCAATGTCATATGTATTTTTTTTTGTCAAACTAAATAGTTTTGAGTCAAAAGGATAATTAAAGACTAATGATAGTATTTTATTTTAGTGGTTAGATAATTGATTTATTTTTAGACACATAAAAAACTTAAAATTAGAGAAGGGGTTCGTATGAAGAAATTGTAAAATGTGTAGAACGGAACCATTTAGTAGGCTTTAATAGTTGCTTAGGCCCAAATCTTGAACTCTTACATCGACCCAAGTTCCCACACGTGTGAGTTACTGCATTCGGATCTGTGCCTTTCTCGCAGACTCAAGATCTACCAGCACCACGTTCCTCTTCCCGAGTGGTGAAAGTTCCTAACCATCGATCACCCTGACAAGAGTCCTCACTCCATCGACGCTCTTCCGAGATGGCTTTCATGGCGGTCTTGGAATCCGACCTCCGTGCTCTCTCCGCCGAAGCTCGCCGTCGTTATCCCGCTGTTAAAGACGGCGCAGAGCACGCAATCCTCAAGGTTACTATTCAGTGCAGATTTTAATTTCAACTTCTTAGCTCTCTATGGATTTCAATTTCAACTTCTTAGCTGGTAGATTATCACAATTATTGAAATTCATGAGCATAGTTTGAATTGTAGATTTTAGTTTAAAGTAATGTCAATGGTAGACATTTGGTTGCTTGGAAAACGAGTTAAACATTTTATTGCCAATTGTTGAATGATGCTTGGATCAATATTTAGGAAAGCTTCAGTGACGGAAAATTCATTGCAACGTTCTGTATTTATTATATTAGATGTAATAATATTAAAAAGCAGTTTTCGGTAACACTTTTGTCCAATTTTTGCTCTAGATAAAAAATGGCAATTTTGAAATCTTTACGTGGTCTGACTTGCAGCTTCGTACATTATCAAGTCCTAGTGAAATTGCACATAATGATGACATATTACGAATCTTTTTGATGGCGTGTGAGGTTCGAACAATCAAGCTTAGCATTATTGGACTCTCGTGTCTGCAGAAACTGATTTCTCATGATGCCGTTTCTCCATCTGCTCTGAGGGAGATTTTATCTACATTGAAAGACGTAAGCTTAAACCTAGTTAGATTGTACTATGGTTTCAGAACTTATGTAATGTTTAAGTTTATTCAAGTAAGAGGCTTACGCATGTATTGATAACCTGCTGCCTAATCCCTGCAGCATGCTGAAATGGGGGACGAGGGTGTTCAGCTAAAGACTCTTCAAACAATATCAATAATTTTTCAGTCACGTTTACACCCTGAAAATGAGGTCAGATACAGCAATATGAACTATGTGCTACTACTTGCCATTTGTAAACTGTATTATATCTTAGCTGGACCTGGAAATTAGTGGATAGGCTGATTGTCGATAGATATTGTTCAAAGCAATAGTAATGAATCTTAATAAAGACCATGTATTGTGATATATGGGTTGTTGATATAGTTAAGACATTCTGATTGGACAGTTTACTTGTTAGAGCTATTGAACCTTTTCTTAGATTTAACTCTATTGGGGATATGCCGGGATGGATGAATTAAAGATTAAAGCTGCTTAGCTATAGGTCGCATTAGAATTATTGGACAAGTCAATACACAATATAGTTATGTAATAATCTAAATAATACATATCATTTTTAAATTTGACTATAACAACAACGGCCAGGTCTTATTCTACACTTTTTTGAATATAAGGGCTAGTTTTTGGAAGCTTTTATTGTATATAACAGTGATTATGAATGTGGGTTGCAGGGAGTCATACATTCACCATAAATATAAACTATATAAAAATGCTATAAAATAAGATGGTGGATGTGAAACGTAATATTCATGAGATAACACTTTAGAGACATCTTCTGGGCAATAAATTCACCAAGTGTGTTTCAAATTGAAGTTAAAAAACACACTAAGGCTAACCATAAAGCAAACTAACATTGTTATAAAAATGGTGGATATACATTATAGTTCATTCATTTGCATTATCTTTTTATTTTATCCTATTTAAAACATTTTCTAATCTCCATGTCTACCAGTTCAATATTGGAAGATTTTTATTAAACATTATGTAAATAATTATTAATTATTAAGTCAATTAATAATTTTTTAAAAAGAAAAGTACAAAAAGTAAAATCATCAAAAGTATGTTGGGCATAAAATTAATTGATCACTTAGATTATCCATTACTCTATCAACTCTGTTGCTTCCCACTTCCAATTTGTTTAAAAGTATGTCTTTACTTCCCTGTGAGGAAACCTAGAATTAGCATCTCTTTAATTTGATTCTTTAGCATCTATCTCAATTCCTCTATGAAGAGAAGTTCTTGAAACTCACGAAGCAAAGATATTTGGCTTGTAAATTATCAGGCAAATCCATTGCACCAGCTTGTAAGCCCGGATAAGCTATAATATTATTAAGATTTTCATGTATTTCTATCTCAACTTGCTAGTTGGCCGTATTCAATCTGAACTATTTAGTATTTATCTTAATCCTACCGGCTGCCCATACCCTGCACCTAATCTAATAAAATATCAGCATTATATTGAATGGCAATTCATTACTTTTGATGCAGACTTGTATGCTTCTTTGAGTGGAATGAGCAAATCTGTGCCGTAACAATATAAATTTTTTTGGATTAAATTTGAAGGTTAAGTTTTTTTACATTTGTGGCATTTGGGCATTTGGGGCATCGATGGTTTGGACAAACCATGTAAAACATCCAGCCAAATCATTATGTGATTAATGAAACTACTGATAAAAGTGATACTGATGGCTAGATTTTTAATATTATGCAGTCCAGTTTTAGTTCAATTTCATTGTTTTCATATGAAATAAGACAGACTCGATTCTTCTTTATGTATGTGTCTGACTTTTTATCACCGTTTCTTGGTAATTTCAGGATACTATGTCTCAAGCTCTTGGTATCTGTCTCAGGCTTCTTGAAAACAGCCGTTCTTCTGACAGTGTGCGAAAGTAAGCACACACATAATCATTTTTAAGTGACAAAGAAAGTAAATCACGGTCCTTAGATTGTTCTATAAATAGTAAACATAAATTGTGATTTTTTAAGTAGACACGTGACCTTTAAATAACTTCCAATCTCGACCATCCATGTATATGTGACCACTATCTATTCCTTCAATTCATATAAAAGCCCTCTTATAGAGACCGGATGAAATACACCATTGTCATCAAGTGTCAAACTTGGAGTTTACACTTATTAAATACCTCCTGTAGAAAATGAAATTTACTAATCTTACTGTTGTATTATGTGATATTATCTCTCTGCGATAATGTTAATAAAAGTTTAAATAATGTGGATATTTGGAAGTGTGCTATCTAACAAGGAACATTTACTTATCTATTAAGTAATGTATTGTCTGTCAAAATATATACTACGATGAAGTGTCAAATAATTTTTTATTTCCATGAAATTTTATAAACTTGACCTACTTTATAATGATTTTGAATTCAAAGGTCTGTTTGGTAAATTTCGTCTCCTACACGAACTTATTAAAATTGGTGTAAGTCTCTAAGTTTGACACAAAATGACTGGTGTCATTTGTTCATGTCTTATATATATATATATATATATATATATATATATATATATATATATATATATATATATATATATATATATATATAAATATATATATATATATATATATATATATATATATATATATATATATATATATATATATATATATATATATATATATATATATATATATATATATATATTCATGTTACAATCAGCTAGCTTTCGAATCCTATATGTGTTTCTATGCAATTGTTTTGCAGTACTGCTGCAGCTACCTTCAGGCAAGCAGTGGCGTTGGTTTTTGACCGAGTGGTTTTGGCTGAGTCTCTTCCTGCTGGAAAATTTGGTTATGGAGGCCAGCTCTCTCGGACTTATTCAATTACTGGAGATGTTAATCGAAGCATCAATATATCTGAGTATGCATTCCCTTTTGTGAATACAATTGTATATCACTATTCTTTTATGAGTTTGATTTTCATGCGTTATTAGTGTAAATTTTTTTACACAACTGTATGTACATAACAATCAATTTTAATGATTTGACGGTTATGATTGATTGCCAATGCACTAACTTTTTTTTACTATCAATGTATATGTATTAGATTCTTCTTTGATTATATTTTGCAGTTTAAAGTGGGTGTAACTTATTTTTTATTATATTTAATTTCCTTTTTCGTCCCCTTATCTTCTTCTATTCATGATTTTGGTATCTCATTTCTAAATCCTAGATATAGTCCCCCAATTATTAAAATTTCAAATTTTTTTCCTCACACCCAAAATTTGAACTTATTTTTGCTAATATTTCATGTTGAATAATGAACTCACAAGTTAATGCATAACATGACAATGCATATTTTATGGGAAATTTGATATTATTAGAGCAGTTATAAGGAAGGAAGTGCAAATGGGATGACACAAGAGATTAGAAAAATAGTAATATAGACAATAGGAAAATAAAGAGGTTTTGAACTTAGAAGTAAAGAATCTTGGTGGAGAGCTTTATTAGATGCATCGATAAGACTAGCACTTAGTTTTCAATTATTTAGAGAAAACGAATGATAGAGTGCTTTTTGGAAGCCCTAGAGAAGAAATAGGCTAAGATTGAGGGTGTCTCGGTTAGTGTGAAGACACAAGGTGGAGAGACAAATAATTTTTGCATCCAATGTTCAACTCTAAGCCCTTACCTTTTTACTTTAGTTTTGTATGTACTTACGAAACACATCCAATAGGTAGCACCGAGATGTATGTTTTTTGCAGATGATATAGTCATTCTTGAAGAGTCGAAGTAGGATTTTAAATGAGAGATCAGAACGAAGTTGTACTTATTAGAAAACTGTAAGACCATCAATGTTGTATGAGACAAAATGGTGGGTTGTAAAGAACCAACACAAGAATAAACTAAGTGTAATATATATGATCTTTGATAGAAACGTTATGGCGTAATTTGATCCATCACTTAGGGGATAAACTTGCCATTGTTTAAATTTGAAGTTATATATTTTTTTAAATAATACTTTAATGATATGAAAAATAAAATAATAAGATTTAATCTAAATATGCGATGTCATGCAATTCTACGACTTGCAAGCTCATTATTCAATTTGACTCATCAACAAAAAAGGCTTTTTATTCAGCGGTGGGAAAAATTTCTGAAATTTTAAAAATTGGTGGACTATATTTTCGGAAATAGGAATGGGGGACTAAAATCATGAATTAGCTATACTACGAATATCCTTTTTACTTTTAGAAGGGCTGTAAATTAAGACTTGTTTATTAGTGTTTTCTCATGTAGACTATGTAACGGTTTTAAGTTATATCGTTAATAATCATGCAGCTCATTAGATCATGAATCTACATGTCGAGGGCCTCCTGTGGTGAGGGAAACATTGACCGAAACTGGAAAACTTGGGCTGCGCTTGCTTGAAGACCTGACATCTCTTGCTGCAGGTGGATCTGTATGTGCTTATTTGGAACTTTTTTATTCCCCCTAGCATGATATCCATTTTGTTTGAATTTCTTGTGTGTGGTTAGAATCCGTTAGTGATGTTGATATGTAGTTAAATGCCATTTCTTACTGGATGACATTAACTTCCTGTCTTTTCTTCTACAGGCAATTTGGCTGCGCGTAAACATTATTCAGAGGACATTTGCACTTGATATTCTTGAGTAAGAAATCTTTTGGAGTTTTGCTTTATGCGATTTTGCAGCTACTTTTTAACCAGATTTTTTGGCTGAGATACCTCGGATCAACTATCTTTTTTTTTTATAATTTTTTTAATTAAATTTTTTTTTTTATGCTTAAGTGACACCTGTGTGAACCATGAATTGACACCTGAGTGAACCATGAATTGACACCTGAGTGAACCATGAATCCATGATCATTAATAGTATTTCTTTTAATCTCAAGAAATGTTCGAAGTAGTAGGGTTTATTTTGTTTATCATGTCTTTCTTTCTTCTTTAGTTGAAAAAATGGAAGTTCTTGTTTTTCTTTTCACTAAAAGCAAAACAGGAAATAAAATGTGTTTAAAGATGGTATTAGAGTTATATCTTATGATATGAAAAATCAGCACTATAGAATAATTAAGGTCAGCCTTAATTTAGTAGAATAAGAAAAGTCATCCTTAAATGTACAGCTTGAATGATTCAACTCTTGAATGTTCAACTCCACTTGTATAAATAGAGCATCATGCTCCATTCCAATTCAATATAATAACAGTATCAGCTTTCTCTCTCTTCTCTCTCATATCTCATTCTATTATGGTATCATAGAGCTTCGGTTCTATCCATGGCAGCGACTCCGGCCACCGCAGCATCTATGTCGTTCCAACTCAAAATCACAAAAAAACTTGATGAGAAGAATTTCCTACTTTGGTGCCAACAAGTAGATCCTTTCTTTAACGCGAATAATCTTCAAAACTACCTTTACCTTCGTGACATACCGAATCAATACCTAACTGATGAAGATCGTACAGCTGCTCGTGAGAACCCTGCGTATCGCACCTGGATTACGCAAGATCAGTGGCTTATGACGTGGCTTCAATCCACGCTTTCACCTTCGATTCTTTCACGCGTTTTTGGATGCGTTCATTCCTACGAGCTCTGGGAACGTATTCTTGCGCATTTTCAAAAGCTTACACGTGCGAAAGCAAGACAACTACGTGCGGAACTCAAATCTACAACACTTGAAGACAAATCTGTTGGTGATTATCTGGTTCGCATCAAAGTTCTTGTTGATGCACTTGCTTCAGTTGGAGATCCAGTTCCAGATCAACAACACGTTGATGTAATTATTGAAGGTCTTCCTCAAGACTTTGCCTCTGTTATTTCAGTCATTGAAAGCAAGTTTGATTCAGTAGAACTTGAAGAAGTTGAAGCTCTTCTTCTTGCTCATGAGATGAGATTCAATAAGTATAAGAAACACTCTCAAATGGAGGCGGCTGCCTCAGTGAATCTCACTCAAGCCAATTCTCAACCTGAAACTGATAACTCCAATAACAAGAACACTGATAAAGCTGTGCATTCAATCTTTAATCCAATCAATTCAAGAGGAGCTCGTGCATTTGGCCGTGGTGGTGGACGCGGCCATGGGAAAGGTAGGTTCAACAACATTCAATGTCAAGTTTGCTTCAAATATGGTCACCTTGTTGCTAACTGCTATCACAGGTTCAATCAACAGTTTCAACCTAACATACCTGCTGATTTTCAAACAATGAACCTACAAAATTTCTACAATTTGTATCAACCAATTGGTGGACCTCAGTTTGCTCAGCCCATGGTTAACACGTGGTCACGCCCAAGCTATCAACCAAGACTTGCTCCTCTCCCTGTTCCTTAATCACAGATCACTCCCAATGCTATGATTGCTAACACAACTTCAGTTCCAAGCAGTGCCTGGTTCCCAGACTCAGGAGCTTCTTATCATGTTCCCAATGCCTCTCAAAACATACAACAGACCGCACCTTTTGAAGGTCCTGATCAGTTCTTCATTGGTAATGGTCAAGGTTTGCACATTCACTCTTCAGGGTCTTCTTATTTTCCCTCTCATTCTAAACCCAACACTCCATTAGCTCTTCATAATTTACTGCTTGTTCCTTCTATTACAAAGAACTTGATAAGTGTTAGCAAATTCTGTCTTGATAATAGAGTTTTCTTTGAGTTTCATGCTGATATGTGCTATGTCAAATCTCAGGCTACCAATGAAATTCTGCTCCAAGGTCGTGTAGGAAGTGATGGCCTGTACCAATTTTCCCATCTCCAGCTTCTTAAGTCTCCTTCAACAAATCAAGTCTCATGTCTCACCTTAAACTCTAATGCTCCTGTTTCAAGATCTGATTCCAGCACTAATGATAGGGTTTCAGTTTCTAATCAAAATGTATCAGCTAATAACTCATATAATTCTCAACATACTTGGCATTTACGCCTTGGTCATCCAAATTCTAATACTATGAGACTTGTTTTAGCTCAATGTAATATTCCTTATTCTAATAAAGCTGAATCTGTCTTTTGTTCTGCCTGCTGTATGGGAAAGGCACATAGGCTGCACTCCCCTCAGTCACAAACTCAATATCACTCTCCTCTTGAATTAATTTTCAGTGACCTATGGGGTCCTGCCCCAGTCAAACCCTCCCAAAACTTTACCTACTACATCACCTTTGTTGATGCATACACTAGATTTACTTAGATCTATTTGCTCAAAAATAAATTTGAAGCCTTAACTATCTTTAAACAATTCAAAGTCATGGCTGAATTACAATTTGGATTTCCTATTTAATCTGACCAAACTGATTGGGGTGGTGAATTTCGCCCATTTACAAAGTTTCTTTCTGATCTTGGCATTATTCATCGTCTAATTTGCCCTCACACTCATCACCAAAATGGTGTAGTGGAGAGGAAGCATAGACACATTGTTGATCTTGGTTTAACCTTCTTGAGTCATGCCTCTTTACCTCTCAAATTTTGGGATCATGCCTTTTTAACTGCTGTCTACCTAATAAATAGGTTACCAACCATGTCTCTCAATCAACATATAGCATATGCTGTCCTTTTCAATCAAAATCCTGACTATAAATTCCTCAAAGTTTTTGGGTTTGCTTGTTTTCCTCTCCTTCGCCCATACAACTCTCAGAAATTTGACTTTAGATTCCATGAGTGCCTTTTTCTAGGGTATTCTACAGCTCACAAAGGTTACAAATGTCTCTCTCCAAGTGGTAGAATCTTCATCTCTAAAGATGTTCTTTTCAATGAGTCCAAATTTCCTTACAATGATCTTTTTTTTCCTAATGTTTCTCTCCCCTCATCAACCATTCCATCCTCCTCCTCATCTAAAGTAACCCTTAACACACAAGCTCTCCCTAATGTTTTTCCCGTTTCTACTGCTTCCACTACCTTACACTCCTCTTCTTCCTTCTCAATCCAATTCCAGCCACACACCTACTGCCTCTATGTCAGCCACCCCTGTAACACAAATAGCCAGCACTAATCCTACTTCTTCACCCTCTTCAAATGCCAACAATCAGCCTACTACTACCACTTCACCATCCTCCTCCTCTATTTCTGCTCCTAGGGATACTAACATTCAACCTCTCCCCACCAATACTCATCCTATGACTACTAGAACTAAATCTGGTGTTATTAAACCGGTCACAATTAGAATTATTTTGACTCTTGCTCTCACTTACAATTGGCCTCTGCAGCAGTTGGATATAAACAATGCCTTTTTGAATGGCATTCTTGAAAAGGAGGTCTATATGATGCAACCCCCTGGATTTACTGCCCCTAATTCATCTCTGGGATGTCTCTTGCACAAGGCCTTGTATGGCCTCAAACAGGCCCCAAGGCAATGGTTTGAAAGACTCAAAACCACTCTTTTATCCTTTGGCTTTCTGAACAGCAAGTGTGATATACTTCTTATCCTTTGGCTTTCTGAACAGCAAGTGTGATATACTTCACTGTTCATCTACAAGCATCACAGTGCTGTCATTTATATGCTGGTTTATGTTGATGATATAATCATCACAGGAAACTCTCCTCCTCTCATCAAGCAAATTACTCAACAACTAAATCATGTGTTTGCTCTCAAACAACTTGGTGACTTGGATTATTTTCTGGGCCTTGAGGTGAAGAAACTGTCCAATGGTAATCTCCTTCTCACTCAATCTAAGTACCTAAGGGACTTGCTAATCAAAACTGATATGGAGAATTCCAATCCAGTTGCTACTCCTATGGCATCAACCACCAAACTCATCAAAACTGGGTCTGCTGCCTTGTCCGATGCCTCTCACTACAGGTCCATTGTAGGGGCCCTGCAATATGCAACAATTACACGCCCAGAAATCTGCTATGCTGTTAACAAAGTATGTCAGTTCATGGCACACCCCTTGGAGTCCCATTGGCTAGCTGTCAAGCGTATTTTGCGTTACCTAAAAGGCACTATCACCTCTGGTTTATTGTTCACTCCTGCCTCCACTGTTCCGTTCTCGCTGCAGGCCTACTGTGATGCTGACTGGGCTGTTGACCCAGATGATAGAAGATCCACCTCTGGGTCAGCGGTGTACTTAGGCCCTAATTTGATCTCTTGGTGGTCCAAAAAGCAAACTGTTGTTGCTCGTTCTAGTGCTGAGGCAGAGTATCGCAGCTTGGCTCACAGCACAGCTGAAGTTTTATGGGTTCAAACTTTGCTAGCTGAAAATATTCCCTTGACAACTCTAACCATCTATTGTGACAACCAGAGCACAGTTGCTATGGCTCATAACCCTGTTCTTCATGTAAGAACAAAGCATATGGAAATTGACCTCTTTTTTGTAAGAGAAAAGGTCCTTAATAAGTCTCTCAATGTCTGCCACATTCCTGGTGCTGACCAAAAGGCTGACATCCTCACCAAGCCTCTCTCAAGTTCAAGATTTATGGAGCTCAGCAGCAAGCTCAACCTGTCTGCTCAAGTCAGCCTTTGCAGCCACCTTGAGCTTGTGGGGAAGTATTAAAGTTATATCTTCGGATATGAAAAATCAGCACTATAGAATAATTAAGGTCAACCTTAATTTAATAGAATAAGAAAAATCATCTTTAAATGTAGAGTTTGAATGATTCAACTCTTGAATGTTCAACTCCACTTGTATAAATAGAGCATCATGCTCCATTCCAATTCAATATAATAACAGTATCAACTTTCTCTCTCTTCTCTCTCATATCTCATTCTATTAGATGGAAATAATTATTTTCACTCTTCACCCCTTATTAGAGTTTGGCCTAACACAACCTTACAAAACCGGTTGGTAAGGTGAGGGGTGCCACTCTATATAAACTATTTCAATGCTCTATCTCCAACCAATGTGGGACTTACTTTAGGATCTTCCTAATACACCCCCTCACGCCCAACACTCTTTTTGGGCTTGGTGCGTGGATTTAAACGGTGGGCTGCCCAAGGTCCGATCGATAGGCTCTGATACCATATTAGAGTTTGGCCTAACACAACCTTACAAAACCGGTTGGTAAGGTGAGGGGTGCCACTCTATATAAACTATTTCAATGCTCTATCTCCAACCAATGTGGGACTTACTTTAGGATCTTCCTAATACCCCTCAAGATGTATTTTCTAACCTCCCAATCTGGTGTGTATAGTGAGGGCATTTTTTTTTTCTTCGTATTTAACAAAGACCATGTAGTCCATGGGGTTATCACACTATATTATATTATTTTTAAATGATCTTAGCATCTTTGTAAATGATCATCGTATTTGTAATGCATTAGTTACTTTTTGGAAATATAACAACCTATGTAGCACTGACATGTTTGATAAATGGCCGTGTCCGTGTCGGACACCAACAGCTACACCGACACTTCTAATTACCTTTTGTTAAGAAGTGTGGTTGGGCCTAACTCAACCCTACAAAACCGGTTGGTAGAGTGAGGATTGCCCCCACTTATAAACACATGTTCATGTCATATATTGTCCGATGTGGGACTCTTAACACACCCCCTCACGCTCAGGATTGGACAACTGAAGCGTGGAAATAAATGGTGGGTGGCCCGATAGCGGAAACCATAGAAGGTGGCCCACCGAATCTTAAACGAGGCTCTTGATACCATGTTAAGAAGTGTGGTTGGGCCTAACTCAACCCTACAAAACCGGTTGGTAGAGTGAGGATTGCCCCCACTTATAAACACATGTTCATGTCATATATTGTCCGATGTGGGACTCTTAACACCTTTAATTTATTCATTTTTCAAATTATTACCGATGTTTCCGTGTCGGTGTCGGTGTCGTATTTGGGGTGTCCGTGCTTCATAGATAACAACTGCTACCAAACTTTATTCCACTAAACAGAGTCAGCTACATCCGATAGGTTACTTGGATCAAACGACGTCATAGTGTTCTATTATGTATTATGTTTCTATCCAATTCATTAATCTCTAAAATCTTTTTTAATAATTTCTCTGTAGTTTTTCTAGGTCTCCCTTTGTCTTTAATAATTTGACGATCCTTCATCTGATCTAGCCTCCAGACTAAAGAATATGCAAATTTTCTCTCTACATGTACAAACCACCTAAGTCGAGTTTCCACTATTTATTTTACTATAGGTTCTACCACAACTCTCTCCCTAATGTTGGTTATTTCTAATCCTATATCATCTAGTCTTACTACACATCCAACACAACATCCTCATCTCTGCTACGTTTAATCTATTCTCGTGTTGGTTTCTTATTGTGTAGCGCACTATCCTATACAACATTGCTGGTATTATATTTGTTCGATGAAAATTTTCCTTCAGTTTGAACAGTACCTTTTCCACTTCAACCACTCAACTTTAATTTGACGGTTTACATCTTATTCTATTTCTTCGCCGGTTTGTACTTTAGCCCCAAGATATTTAAATTTCGTAACATGCGATATGATATGATCTAAGCTAGAATTGCTACACCTTTTGCTAAAATTGCATTCCATATACTCAATTTTGCTTCTACTTTCTGGATATGATATGTCAAATTATCCAATTTCATATATATCTATAATTTGAATTGTAAATTAAAATAAATATTTGAATTTGGTGACTAGAAGCATTAGAGGTGAAAGTTAAATTATCGGTTTATCGGTTGAGTATTTCTTATTATGCCGTAATGACTTTTGAGCTTTTTGCACTGGGATTGCTTTCCAAGTTTCCCATTCATAATGGTTTATTGCAAGCCTCGTGCAGATATTCATTTTTCTCCTGCAACTTATGTTATTAGTCTAACAAAGAATGAGGCTGATTGTGTTCTTTAGCTTTTGGCTTTTGAAAGTCTAATTAATTGTTTTACATTATATATTCATGTGTTTCCACTTATGTCATGTTTCAAGCCACAGACATATATGTTTTACAAATCGGATCACCATAATTCTTTTGAATTGGCTTCACCAGTGTGGCAAATTCTATTTAATTTTTCCAACGAAACAATATATTATTCTGGAAGATTCAGCGTTGCTCTTCAATCTTCATGATAATATTCTGAAAGTGTTTTGCAGGTTCATTTTGTCCAATTATGTGTCTGTTTTCAGAACCTTGTTACCCTATGAACAGGTGAATATGTTTGTTGTGACTCAGAATCTTGTTGCTGGACTTTTAGTCATACCAGGAACCAGCATTTCTTTTGTTTATTTATTTTAATATATTTGGCAGGCTTTACGACGGCAGATATGTTCAATTCTGATGACTTCACTTCGTACTAATGCTGAGGTACCCTGAACCATGTAGTATTATAATATGGCTATATATCACTATTGAGGTTCTTTATCCCTGTTTTTAGATGTAAAAAAGAGACTGTTCATAACTTCTTTTTATATCAATCAGCTTGAAGGAGAAGCTGGTGAGCCTAGCTTTCGTCGTTTGGTCTTGCGCTCAGTTGCTCATATTATAAGGCTTTATAGTTCTTCCCTCGTCACAGAATGTGAGGTAAGTTTATATATCCTTTCCCATCTAGCCACATGGCTCACCAATTTATTTACAGAAATGGTCGATGCAAATATCTTCTTTTGATTGAGTGTGAGAGGAAGGGGGAGTTGTCAATTGTGCGATGCAATGTACCGTGACTTCTCATAATGTATAAAGTCATTTCTCAGCTGAGGTGTAATTTTTACTAATAGCCTAAGACAGAGAGCTTTTGTTATGTTGACCTCTATTGTCAACCCCCTTTGACATTGTCAGGATATAGAATATTGGATGATTAGAATAGTTGGGTTAGTTAGTAGAAGTTAGTTAGTTGATAAGTTTGTTAGGTGGTTGTTAAAAGTTGTTATGTTGGTTAATTTTATAAAGTCTTTAAATAGCCTTCAATTGGTAGAAGGGAAATATAGCTTTTATTAATGAAATTGTGGTTAGAGAAAGGTCTAGTGAAAGCAGAGTGCAAGGTTATTTTCTTCACTGTCTATCTTTTGTATTCTCTCTTTCAATCTCACTGCACAAATAAGAAAATTCAATTGTTTGCAAGCTTTATCTTTATTCATTTTAGTTTGTTTTACCAATTCCTCTAATGTTGAAGTTTAGAATTCTGTGGTTCCTAACAGATATATTCTAAATAGTATCTCACATAATCAACATTTGCTGTTTTTTTGCTTTTTTTTCTTTCTGATTTTATGTGCAGGTTTTTCTCAGTATGTTACTAAAGGCTACTTTTCTTGATTTGCCATTGTGGCATCGCATTCTTGTTCTTGAGATTTTGAGGGTAATGTAGATGTGTTGTATTATTACTTTTGTAAGAGTTGTTGATTAGCTCTGTAAGTCTTTATTAATCTAACATCCAAAAACGGTGGTTTGTAGGGATTTTGTGTCGAGGCTCGAACGTTGCGGATTCTTTTCCAAAATTTTGATATGTAAGTTTAATATATATGTGTAGGTAGGTAATAAACTCAATTATGTAGTGCACAATGCTAGACAGCATTGGTCTATTTGATATGCTGTAAAATTACAGTGTTCTGCCCTACCATTATGCATGTAGTGTGAAACTTTCCAATTATGCATGTTGTGTGAAATTTTCCAATTATGTATGTCTTGTGAAAATTTCCAAGTTAGCTTATTGCTTTTTGACCCGTTATTGAAGTTTTATAGATTTAGATTTGTTGGAATTGCCGCCTTCATTGCAGCCCGCCTCTAGTCGCCTAAATTGCGGCATGTGGGTTGCCTTCATTGCAGCATCCAACACCTTTATTGTGTTGGATTTGAAGGAGTGAATTTAGTCTCACATTGCTTAGAGATATGGTTTGTGTTGTGTTTATAAGTGGGGGCAATCCACCTTATAAGCCAGTTTTGTAGAGATGAATTAGGGTCAACCAACACATTCTAAGACGGTATTAGAGCCTATCCTAGATCACTTGTTGGGCTTCCGCGTCGTCCACGCGCCTGCCTCATTGAGGCTCGAGAGTGAGGGCATGTGTTGGCATTTTTGCCTTCATTACGGTCCGCTCCTAGTCGCTTAAATTGCGAGATCTGGCTTGCCTTCATTCCAGCCTCCAACACCTTCATTGTTCATTGTGTTTTTGTGTTGGGTTTGAAGGAGTGGATTTACTCTTGAAGTCTTTATTTCAACATGCATGCAATTCTTTGGTGCATGTGGCTTTAGTTGAAACACTTGGGGTCTTTAAAGGTGTCTCATTGCCCCCAATGGGCTATAGGATTATATACATGGTTTTGTTTTGGTGTATCCATACATGTTTTGAAGAAACTTACATTTACGATACACGTTGAGATTAGACATCTTAGCTACTTTTTTTTCCCTTTCATACTTGTTATGTGATGTAAACGTAGGCCAAACCATTTAGAAGGACTTGGAGTTAAATGGTTTTAGATATGATTCACAATATGTTATTATCATCCAATGTTGCTGCTATCCATTGGCATTGCAGGAACCCTAAGAATACAAATGTTGTGGAAGGAATGGTCAAAGCTCTTGCTAGGGTTGTTTCAAACGTACAGGTATGATTTGAAAGCATACAAATATATTAGTTTTTCAATGTATTTTGGTCATTGTACAAGGGAAAATTGAATTGCATATCTCTGGTTGATTGCTTTGAACACCGCCTACTCTCTAACTTTAGCTTATATTATGCATCTTGTCTATCAACATTTACATACCATGCATAGACTTGGGGTTTCTGTACTCTGTATATTTTAAGATAAAATTTTCGGTTAGAATTTTTTTTTATATGCATTCTGTAGGCACAAGAATCAATTGAGGAGAGCCTGGCAGCTGTTGCAGGAATGTTTAGTAGCAAAGCCAAAGGTATTAATTTTCATATTTTGATGGAACAATACTGTTGAGACTTGTCTCTTTTGCGAAGTCAAATATTTGTTTTAACTTCCTTTATTTATCCAGAGGTTCATATAAGCTGAGTAGGAAGTCTTATAGTAATTCAGTTGTCGTTTTTTTTTTTTTTTTTTTTTTTTTGTATATTTATAATTGGATGATACGGTATTGATACATTCATAGAATGTGGATTGAGCCTAACTCATCCCTACAAAACCGGTTTGTAAGGGGAGAGTTGCCCAAGCTTTATAAACATAACACATGACCGTATCTCTAAGCAATGTGGGACTAAATCCACCCCTTCAAACCCAACACAATGAAGGTGTTGGAGGCTGCAATGAAGGTAAGCCAAATGCCAAAATTTAGGCGACTAGGGGCAGACCGCAATGAAGGCGGAAATTCCAACATTTACTGAGAACACCAAATACGGATTGCTATATAGGAACAGAAGCAGCACAATCTAATAACCAATGAAGTGCAGATTCTGAGCAAACTCAATGACATTGCACACCTATCAGTGGAAATGGCCTTACGTGGGCTAGGAACTTGGAACAACCCATTAATATTAGTTCTATTATAAAGTACCTCACTCCAAATAATAAGACTTGACCTTAGAGGGAGAGTTCAATTTTCTATCATGAAGATAAGTATTCCTACTCCCTTGATAATTTTGTTTTACCTTTTTAAAACAAGAAGGTAAATGAATAGACTCTAGGTCTCAAGAACGCCTGAAAGGGACTTTGGTTCAGAATTTGCCTGTCATTTAAACTTCCATGAATGAAGTCGCTATAAAAATCAGTGTAAGAGACTAATGTTTAGAAGAAAGGCGAAACAAGTACGGAAAAGCACAGCTAAAAGAAAACAAAAACTTAAAGGAAAACAAAAAACTTGAAGATTGATTAACCTAAAGCGATAAATTTCCAAGGACTAAATGAGAGGCTTGAATAGCAGTGGTGGCCTCTCATCGTATGAACTATGGATTTGCTTGTGCCGAAGAGAGTAATTTTCAAAAGGAAATTACTTAATCCATTTAGTTGCCATTGCAAATTTTTTTTTTTTACACTATGAAGCTTCGTGTTACAGGTTATTTGTTGTTAATAAGTTTGTTTGAACTCTTTGGTTACCTATGATCTATCTCCCCTAATCACGATCTATTTAATTTTTTAATATCTCCAAAATGAAATGGGGGACAAGAAAGAAATTAATATTGATATATATCAGACTATATTTTCCGAACCAGAAAATGTTCCTTAATTTAAATTAGAATGGTCTTGCAATTCACTTTAAAAGAAATATTAATCTGTATGGCATGATATATTTGATGTGGCTGATTATTATAACACAATTCTGACTAATAAATACTCATAAAAGTTACATGTCATCTTCTTGATGCCTTAATTTTTTTGAGCCTGGGGCTTGTTTAGTTTTAGTAGCACCATTTGACATTGAGATATTTAAATGATCTATGATAACAAAATATACGGTGTTCCTTCTGTAGGCATTGAATGGAGCTTAGATAATGATGCATCCAATTCTGCAGTTTTAGTTGCCAGTGAAGCACATGCCATAACTTTGGCAGTTGAAGGACTCCTAGGAGTTGTTTTCACTGTTGCAACTTTAACAGATGAGGCCATAGATGTTGGAGAGGTAAATTTAGATTCTCTTCATTTTATACTTTTTTTTCTTTCTGGTTATGTTGTTTAATGGCCTGTTTTCTCTACAATTCAGCTTGAATCACCTAGATGTGATAATGATCCACCTGTTAAATGGACTGGTAAAACTACAGTTCTCTGCCTCTCAATGGTTGACTCGCTCTGGCTGACAATACTTGATGCATTATCCCTTATTCTATCAAGGTTTGTTTTTAAACATGCATTTTTTGTATAAATAAAAATTTATATTGGTGGAATGATCTTATACTGTTTAATACCATATTATAGACTGAATTTTATTCCATCTCAACCTTTTTTTATTTAGTGATTATCATGTTGGTGTTGCATCTGATTTTTTTTTTTTTTTTTGCATAGAATTGTTTTATTTTTAATGAAGTTTACTAATGCATACAAATAGAGGGCAAACTGAATCTTATTCATCTGAAAATTGAGTGTTGGACTTTTTGCCTTAATTGCGGTCCGCCCCTAGTCGCCTTAATTGCGGCTCTTTGGCTTGCCTCATTGCAGCCCCTAACACCTTCATTGTGTTAGCTTTGAAGGGGTGGATTTAGTCCCATTGCTTAGAGATATGACCTGTGTTGTGTTTATAAGTGGGGCAATCCTTACCTTACAAGCCGGTTTTGTAGGGATGAGTTAGGCCCAACCCAAATTCTGAGATGGTATCACGAGCTCTTGTTCAAGAGGGTTTTGCTTCCGCATAAAAAACCCTAGCCGCCTTAATTGCGGTCCTTTGTTAAATTTTTTATCAAAGTTGAATAATTTGATATGGTATCAGAGCCTATCCTAGATCTATTGTTGGGCTTCCCGCATCGTCCACGCTTTGGGCTCATTGAGGCCCAAGCGTGATGGGGTGTGTTGGACTTTCCGCCTTAATTGTGGTCCGCCTCTAGTCGCCTTAATTGCGGCTCTTTGGCTTGCCTCATTGCAGCCCCTAACACCTTCATTGTGTTAGCTTTGAAGGGGTGGATTTAGTCCCACATTGCTTAGAGATATGGTCTGTGTTGTGTTTATAAGTGGGGGCAATCCTCACCTTACAAGCCGGTTTTGTAGGAATGAGTTAGGCCCAAATCCAAATTCTGAGATTGAGTATGGACAACCAACCGGGTGGATTATATTTAAATAGTTTGCTGGATTTTGAGAAATTATCCTATAAAATGTTATTTAAGAATTATTTTTTACTCTGCTGGTTTTGACTTATCTTATTCCTATGTTATTTTTTATGGTTTCAATATTTTCTTGACATTTGACTTCTGGTTAATTTAAAGGTCACAGGGAGAGGCCATTGTATTGGAAATATTGAAGGGATATCAAGCATTCACTCAGGTACCTCCATTTTGGGATTTTTTAGTGTCATCTAAAATCAACCTTGAACTTTAAAAAACGATATGTGCATTATATGATTTCACAGGCTTGTGGGATTCTTCGGACTGTAGAACCTTTAAACTCATTTCTTGCATCCCTTTGCAAATTCACCATCAACTTTCCTGTTGAAACTGAAAAAAGGAGGTATGATGTTAAATGCCGACTTACTTCTTTCTGTTTACTACCTATGGTTTTTATTATAAGTCGTTTTGACATTTTCACACGTATTAAGAAATGTAATTATTATTGTATGAAAAAGAGAAATTATGAAGGATTTTACAAAATTGTCCTTCACTAATGGTATTGAAAAGATAAATTTAAAGAATTGAAAGAAGAGAGAATGTTGAATGCTTGCGGATATAATAGGTAAAGTGTCATTAATGATATATTGACATTGTTAAATGACTTATAATTTGGTACAAATTTTTTTCCCAAATCGACTTATAATAAAAAATGGAGCGAATATCATTTATTTGGCTGTCTTTGAAGAATTCAAGCTGACAGTACTGAGATTTTGGCTATAACTTGAGATATTAGCAGTGCTTTGCCGTCTCCTGTATCAAAACGGTCAGAAATAGCAGTTGACCAGAGGGAAAGCATTGTGCTTACGCCCAAGAATGTACAGGTGGTCTTTCTGGCTATATAATGAGTACTTTTTTCCTTGACTGTAATGATTTTTATCCAAATAAATTCTTTTAGTGGGTATGTATTTTTGATTGTGTCATTGCAACTACTCATGTTTCTCCCTGGCGGATTTCGTTAACTGTAGGCCCTGAGAACTCTTTTCAACATTGCTCATCGATTGCATAATGTTTTGGGTCCATCCTGGGTTTTGGTACGTCGTTGTATTTTTCTCCTGTTCTGTCAATATTTAGTTTTTTTTTTTACATAATGAGTGATCATGATGAACCCCTGCAGGTTTTGGAAACTTTAGCAGCTTTAGATCGAGCAATTCATTCCCCACATGCTACTACTCAGGTATTTTGTTTGTACTATAATCTCTATTATCCAGTAAAGCGAGCTTCAATTGCCAAAAAAGTTATGCTGATGTCACGGATTAGCAATATTGAAGCAATAATCTTTTTCCTTGATGGTGATAGCATGTGTTCACTATTATAAAGGGTCAACCTATGGCCATGTAAATGAATAAATGGTCTAGTTGTTTGATTTAAATTGCTAAAAGAGAAAGCAGTAAAAGTAGAATATAGAGATAAGTTTTGAGTTCCAATGTAATTATTGTTGTTGGAGATGTGTTGAGCAAAGCCATTCTTGGTCTTTCTCCTTATAGATCAAGCTTTCATGATTACTGCCATTTCCTTCTGATTGCTGCAAAACAGGAAATATGTAAAGCTATCTCTTTCTCTTGATGTGTATCATGTGACTTAAGCCATGAAATAGTTGCCTGCCATTTTACATTTCCTTATAGCTCAATCCATTTGGATCAGTTTCCTAAGCTAAATTTGAGGGGTTTGTACCATAGCTGATGGAATGGCTCTCTATTAATAGTACGTTGTTCTTTGGAATATCTAGAAAGAAGTCTTTCTTGCTAACAGCTCTGTTTTAATACATGATTGTCCTATCATCCTTTTTTTGGTGCTTGGTAAATGTTTCTTTAAGTGATTGTCCCTTGTTAATCATGCTTTTAAGGATTGGAGAGCTTTACTGTTTTTTTGACTCGTTTGATTTTTCCAAGTTTCATTTTTTGTGCCTCTTCTCACGAGGATATCTTAATCATATCTTTTCATTTTGTACTCTATTCTGTTTACTTCTAAAATGATATTGCAAAAAAATGTTTGTCAAATTAAGTTTCATATGCGGGCATGGTTTTGTTGAATTCCTTTTCGGTGTCTTCTATAAAACCTTAAAGCTTACAGAGTACATGACCATGAAATCTGCAGGAGGTTTCTACCCCTGTCACAAAGTTTGCAAGGGAGTTATCAACTCAATACAGTGACTTCAATATACTTTCTTCTTTGAACTCTCAGGTGAATGAACAAATTTAGTTTTGTTTGGTGGCCGGGCATGGAATATAAATTTAACCACCACACACAACTTAGGATGAATATGAATACAATAAAAATTATTCCATAATATTATTCGTGTGCCAGGCTTGTTATCTTACATGTCCCTTACAAAATGTTTTCCTTGTTAGAACTCTTTTTCTTGAATACCTTTTCACGTTCAAAATTGAGAAAGAAAATCTGATTTTAATTACTGACTAAGCATTCATTTTACTAGTTTGCATTTTTCTTTTCATAATTTACTGGTCAATTGATCTAACTTTGTATTGTTTTTTGTTTGAAAGCTCTTTGAGAGCTCTGCTTTGATGAATGTATCTGCTGTGAAATCTCTCCTCTCTGCATTATGTCAACTTTCACATCAATGCATGCTGGGAAATTCAAGTGGTTTGGGACCAACAACAACTCAAAAACTTGGAAGTATCAGCTTTTCAGTGGAGAGAATGATATCCATCCTTGTGAATAATGTTCACAGTATGTAGTTTCAATAACTATGAGCACAATAGTGAATGTACATGTGTGCTGGATGTTTTGTCCTTCACTTTTCATCAACTGTAATATTTAGGATGTTTACCTACTTAGGTTTTTTTAATATCTTCACTTTTCATCACCTATGTCATCCTTTTTTTACTGTAGGGATTGAGCCATTTTGGGATCAAGTTGTTAGTCACTTTCTTGAGGTTTCCTTCTATACCTTTTGTTTCTTTGATGCGGTAATGCTAGTTTCATTTTCATCCCTCCTGATATTCTCATCTGATTTTGCAGCTTGCTGATAATCCTAATCCACATTTGAAAAATATGGCACTTGATGCGCTTGATCAATCTATTTCTGCAGTATTAGGTTCCAATCAATTCCAAAACTACAAACAATTCAAGCCTCTTCAAACATCTCAGGAAGTGAGATCTTCTACCCTTTTTATGACCAGAAACCAATATTTTATTCATAGCAGGATTTATAATGTGCCCCAATGATATGCAGAAGGAAGCCGATCTCGATAAGTTGATGTCTCTTGAATGTTCTGTCATATCTCCTCTAAAAGCTCTTTATTTTTCTACCCAAAGTGTAGATGTCCGTCTTGGATCTTTGAAAATTCTTTTGCATGTCTTAGAGGTACTGCTATTGTTTACCGGTCAACTTTTGTTTTCATTTTTATTTCCTTATTCTTAATTTCTTCAAGTGATATTATTTTAAAAAATCTTCCAGAGATATGGAGAAACACTTCATTACAGCTGGCCGAATATACTTGAAATGTTGAGGTTGGCCTTCTATTGCCTATGTCCCTATTTTTTTGGTAGTTCTTTTTTAACCTATGCTTCTGTCTTGCTGTAAGGTATGTAGCAGATGTTTCCGAAAAGGATCTTGTTACTCTTGGTTTCCAGGTATCTTGAGTTACTTTGTAGCATTTATTGTAACGGGGCTATTGATATTACTGAGTTGACAAGTAGCACTTCTCTCTAGCTACTTATGATGCCAATTCTGAAAAGTTCTCTATATTAAGTGGGGAACTAGGGACCTTTTCAAGAGAGAACTCATTGTTAATTTGTTATCTATAATCCCTGGGTCCATATTCTTGCAGTTTCACTTGAAAATTTCTTTGGAAAAAAAAAGATTTATTTACAATTATTTTAATATTTACTTCTGTTTTCAAGGCATTGGCTTAATAGTTAATTGAGTAAATTGTTAAAAATTCATTCCTTCAAAATTCACTCCCCTCGGTTTTGTACACTTCCACAAACCTTTTATTTATGTTATTTTTCACTAACTTTTTGTGAAAATTCTATTCCTTTTATTAACTTCTATCATAGGAGGGAGCTTTGTGTAGGTTTTGAAAATATTTATCTGCTTGACTTTTTATTTTTATTGATTAAATCTACTACATCACATTTTAATTAACTCAAACATAGTGTGTACAGTGAACTTACTAAAATGTAAAAGCTGAAAAGGTTAATGATTTTTACTCCTTAATCATGAGATTAGATAGCAGATAACTGAAAGTTCTTTTTCACCAAACTGTGTTTTTGATTTATCCTTTTTTTTGAGATTTTGAACTTTTACAACACAAATCCAGCCTTTTCCCAGAAGATGGAGTTAGCTAAGTCAATCAAATGATGCCATAATGCTTTAGACCATTAATGGTTATTTAAAGGGTAATGCTAACTTGTGCCCTTGGGGAACAAGTTAAGAACTAATTGTAGAAATAATTTTTTGGAAATTGTGTATTGATTTTATCAAAAGCTTATAATTAATTCTTTTAATACCTTTTCCGATACAAATTTTTTATTTATGGATTTCTTAACATGTGCTCCTAGGGCACAAGTTAACATTACCCTTATTTAAATTAGTAAAAAAAAAAGTGATTTCTCTCTTCCTCTAACAATTGTTTATGGCCATTGTCTTGTTTTTGATTTTTCAGTGCATCAAATACTTATCGATTCTAATTACATTGCACAACCTACAAGTTAATTATGGGGTGTCATTTTAAGTTATTGTTTTTTATTACTCATGAGTTTATTCCATTGCTCTCTTGTTTTAGTTTCTTATGGATTTATCCCATTCTTTCACTTCTTTCTTATTTCAAGTTTTCTGAGTCCTCTTGTTTAACTAGCAATAGGTTATTACTTGAACTAAATACTTCACATACTCCCAATTTTTTTTTTAACATTTTTTTAAAAATATATTCCTTTCTCTTCATCATTAGAAAGTTTTCTAATTTTCCAGTGTTTATTTATGCCCAGAACCTACGGGTGATAATGAATGATGGACTGTCCGCCATACCTAGAGACTGCCTTCAAGTGTGAGATCTCAAATTTGACCATACATACTGCATTCATGCATAACTATGATTTTTTTTTTTAATCTTGTGACTACTCTTTGGGTAGTAATTGTAACATGTTTGAGTTCTTTCATAAATGTTGTATTCACGTTACACATTCATTTATGCACAACATGTAACTTGCCCACATATACTAATTCCTGACAGGCTCTTCCTGTCATATTATGTTGATTATTGCGTGTATTACAGGTGTGTTGATGTGACAGGAGCATACAGTGCTCAAAAGACGGAGTTGAACATAAGCTTGACGGCGGTTGGACTTTTGTGGACTATGACTGATTTCATTGCAAAGGGCCTTCTCAATGAACCTTTTGAAGAAAAAGAAACAGGTTTAGATTATGTTTTCAAGCCATCCATGTCATAAACTTCTGTAGTTCTGAAATTATACCAAGTGGTTTATAATGGTTATACCTTTCAGGTGCTGGTTCCATACTGAAGCAGGTAGACAGCGAAAAGATGGAGGATCAAGCACCTAGTTTTCCCAATAATGCTAGAGATCGGCCTTCTTATATAGACGGTGTTGATTATGAGAAGCTTTTATTCTCTGTTTTCTCATTACTTCAAAACCTTGGGGCAGATGAGAGACCAGAGGTATGATGATTAAATTTCAAATGTTGCTTTAACTTCTACTTTTCTCCCTCCTTTTGTTGAGTGTATTTGTGACGTTCATATGAATCTATTAGGATAGATAATTACGGTTTTGAAGAAACCACTTATATCTACGCACCAATTCCATTATATCCAACTCACCCAGCCCTAGTCGTGAGGTTGCATGTTAAGAGTTCCGCATCAGACAATATTCAACTCATATAATGGCCAATGATGGATGACAGCTATGGTAATAAATAATTGAACAAACATTATTTTGGCCATAGGGAAGAAAACATCTCCATAATCAAGCCCATGAATTTGGGTGTCCATTGGCCCAAAATTTAATAGCATATACCCATCGACATCCAATAGGTTTTTTTTACCATCGACATCAACCATGGCTTGTCGCAATCCTGGATGGTCAAGTGCCTCAAAAACATTTGTAGGAATGGAAATAGAAGATGTAGATGATACAAAAGAATAATAAGGAGAGAGACGATGGTAACTTAAGAAGTTATAAATAAGATGGGGATTGCGAGTAGACCAAGTACCTTTTCGAAGAGCAATGGGCAAGTCAAGATTTTCTTCAAGAAGGTTTGTAGCTGGGACATACGTTGGTGTAAGACATGATTCAAATGGTGTTTTAGTGCCTTCAAATTTTGTATTAGCAACATGTGAAAGACGTTGGTATATGATATGTGATCTTTGAGATTGCTCAAGAGGAGGATTGTCAAGAATATTTGTAGTCAAACCTGATTCTTGGACAAGGGAAAGTGATAGACCAAGACAAGGAATAAAAAAATAATAATGACTACAACTTCCAATACTAATAATTGCTACTAATTGCAATATTTCAATAACAATAATTGCTATTAATTACAATCAGGATAAATAATAAAGGGAAGTTAAAATAGTTATGATTAGTTTGGTTAGTATGTTGTTAAAAAAGACGCCATGTAAATAGAAGAAAAAAGGATAGAGAAAGCAATTTCATACTTATTGTTGGAATTTCCGCCTTAATTGCGGCAGTTGACTTGCCTTCATTGCAGCCCCCAACACCTTCATTGTGTTGGGTTTGAAGGGGTGAATTTAGTCCCACATTGCCTAGAGATATGACTTGTGTTGTGTTTATAAGTGGGGGCAATCCTCACTTTACAAGCCGGTTTTGTATGGATGTTTTAGACCCAACACAAATTCTGAGACATATGATAATTTGTGAAGGGAATCCTTGGAAGAGAGAACTCTTTCCTATTCTCCTTCGTTCAATTTTTTCTTTCAATTCTTCTCCCTAGACCCTAACAAATTCATCTGATCACCTATTAGGGCTAGAAACGGTGAATCTGTGTTTTAGAAAGAAGCTATTGATCTTGTATTACAACATTCTTTTGAGAAACAACATTGGGCTTAGAAATAAGCTAAAACAAGTGCCAATGAGGCATAGTCCTGGTTGTGATGTAGAAATGATAGAGGCAATTACCGCTGTGGTCAAGAAGAATGCCTATATATATATATATATATAGATATATATATATATATATATATATATATAGATATATATATAGATATATATATAGATATATAGATATATATATACATATATATAGATATATATATACATATATATATATATATATATAGATATATATATATATACATATATATATATATATATATATATATATATATATATATATATATATATATATATATATATACATACATATATATATATATAGATATACATATATATATATATATATATATATATATATATATACATATATATATATATATATATATATATATATATATATATATATATATATATGCCAGATGATGGAGGGGATATAATGGAATCTTGGAAGCACGGAGACACAGGAAAAATGGGCGGGGGCTCTGATGGTCATTTTCTCGGTCACATGGCGTAAACAAAAATAGAGAAGATAATCCAAGTGGGTAGTGTGCTGGGGAAGTGGATTGTCGCAGTGGTACCAAGGACAGTGTAATTGTTGAGCGATGTCTTATTCGCAGTTTCAGAGTTGGCAAGCCACTAGGGAACAGCCAGTACTTGTTTCCCTGGATTTTATGTATCTTGAATCAATTAGAGAGTAGAGTAGGATCAATTACGATCCCTGATTTAGACCAAGTTTGCATATGATGATATTTGATGGACAGTGAGGATCACAATGATTTACCACTGGATAAGGTGAAGGAGAAGGTGAGGAGTTAGCTGTTATGGCCATGGGTGCAGGGGAGCATGTGGAACCTATATGCTAAGTGTAAGTAAAAGGAAGAACTGGTGGTCAAAGGTAGAAGCTACCAATTAATTTTCCCTCTCTTGTCAATGCTTATACCGTCCATATTTTCCTCGACATTGTCGCCTACTCTAGACTCGTAGCACGAGTCAAGATGGTATCACAAGTGTTCCTGTGCCAATTTGTAAGATCTCCAAACTCCCATTCTTCTGTGCCTATATTTTCCTGTGGCAATTAAGGAAGTTTGGACAATAAAGCAAATTCCATTAAATATTACAACCTATTTAACATTACTCTTGACTATTACTGCTGGATATGAAGGATTTCTAGCACTGAAAGTTTTGTTTTGCAGGTAAGAAATTCTGCTGTTCGAACACTTTTCCAAACATTAGGAACTCATGGGCAAAAGCTTTCAAAGAGTATGTGGGAAGATTGTCTTTGGAATTATGTATTTCCTACATTAGACCGTGCTTCTTTCATGGTAATATGAAATGATTGTCGTTGATATTTGAAAGCTTATTTTCAGCACACGTGGTTGTATTTTGAATTTTTGGTTATTTGGCAAGTAGGTTGCTACTTCATCAAAAGACGAATGGCAAGGGAAAGAACTCGGAACTCGAGGAGGAAAAGCGGTTCACATGCTCATACATCATAGGTATTTGAAATTATCCTTGACTTTGTTATATTCATTTTTTATTTTATTTGTGGCCTCAGTGATACACCTAGTTGAGAAAATGGGGAGAAAATGGAGAAAAAAGTAACAGTAATTATTGTATTACCTGAAAAGACTGAACAGTGTACATGCTAGTGATCCCTAAAGTCCTAATCTTGTATCCACTAATTATATTATTTTTTTCTTCCACAGTAAAATTACCAATTGTAATTTGACTAAATTATGACACTTTGACCCTTTAGTTTGGATGCACCAAAACTACATAACATTTTTAATCCCACATCAAGTTTTGTTAAATTTAGGCCATGGTGTGGATGATTTAGCACCAGCTGCTATAGGCAATTTGTGAATTGCCACATTTATATGAGGGAACTATGCTGTCTTGCGTAAACTGTCATCCGTCATTGACAACATTGCCCGCATCACTTCCTCGGGTTTCCCTGTATTGCTTTACACTCTTCCTTTAGCTGAAGCTTATATAAGCTTTCTCTTTCTTTTGAACAAGCTTAACGAATTCAATCAACTACTACTAAACTAACAAAATAACTGGTAGAGAGATCAATGATTGACAACTAGCTCAACGGACCATAACTTGCAATTAGCAACATAGCTCATGTATTAAACTGCATGAAAGACAAATTATAATCTGATTGTTGGATTCACAAACTGGATTAAAAACTGAGAGGAGGAGAGTTAAATAGCTCTAATTACAAGTAAAGGAATAGGGAAACTTAAAAGATAGAGAAAGAAAGTAGGTTTACAAATCTCTTGAACAATGTACAGAATGCCGACTCCCACATTTGTGTTTATGCTATACTATTACTGCATAATGACACTTATACCTTTTACTATATATGCATTGCAGGCAACTACTTTGTTAATATCATAATCATTCCAAAATATCTTGATATATACTTATGTTTTAATCAATTATGCAGCCGTAACACTGCTCAGAAGCAGTGGGATGAAACCCTTGTGCTTGTTCTTGGTGGAATAGCACGTATATTACGTTTGTTCTTTCCTTTTTTCACAAGCTTAAGTAACTTTTGGTCAGGTGTGTTCAGTATTTAAATCTGATTTATCTGCCAGTTTCCTATGGTGGTATGTCCACGTAATGCTGATTTAATTTGGCCATGTGTAGGCTGGGAATCATTGCTTCAGTTTGTGGAAAATAGCATTTTAAATGGTAGCAAAGAAGTAGCACTTGCTGCAATTAATTGTTTGCAGACAAATGTTAACTCCCATTCTTTGAAGGTAGTGACAGTGATATGAGTCAAATCTGATATTCTCTTTGTATATGTAAATTTGGCTGCTAAATTGAGCTTTCCAAAGCCCTTTCATCTTTGATATTAGCTGTTTTGACATTTAAGCAGTGGAGTGAACAAATATAAGAAAGCACTGTTAGTTGAAATATACTCATAAATACTGACTGAAGTTCATGAATTAGGGAAATATGCCTATGCGTTACCTTATTTCAGTGGTCGATGTTTACGAGCATGTTCTGAAAAAGCCATCCAGTTACAGTGACAAGGTGAAGCAGGAGATTCTGCATGGTCTTGGTAATGTATTGATTTTCATTTTATCATTATACAATAATTTATTTCTTTGTACATTGCTCATGGAGAATAGTCACACCTTTAAGTTTCTATTTGAACAACTGTCAAGTTAGCTTCAGATAGTGATAGTGACATGAGGCTGATTTCACTTAATATTTTTAACGACTATTAGGAGAGATTTATGTCCAGGCTCAAGGATCGTTTGACGATGTCATATACACACAGATGCTAGCAATCATAGATTTGGCTGTGAAGCAAGCCATGATAACAAATGATAACTTTGAAATGGAATTCGTAAGTCCATATTTTAATAACTTTTTCTTTCATTGAGAAGTGATACTGTTATGTTCAACACTTTTTTCTTCTATAACAGGAAATGTGTAATATCCAATGCATAACACAAATGGAGATAATTATAAATCTTCACTGCACTTTACAATTACCACTTGTATATTATTAGTTTTCAGAATTATTAGTGTTATAAAGTTGTGAACTTCATGTATTGCTACCGATAGGAGTTTGTATGGGCCTGATCCAGTAGAGGCAGATGTGTTTGTGAGAATTAACAATGAATAGCCCAAAGTGTGCCGAGTTTACACAAGGAAAAAGAAGAGAGTGTGAGGAAGGTGTGAAGGGTGAATTGATAGTTAGTTAGAAAATTCCAGAAATAATGATTTCCAGAAAATTCCATATTTAGTTCATTGCACAGTTTATGAAAGGGAAATGAATTTAATAACCGTTCTTCAGCAATAATGATTTCCAGAAAATTCCATAATTTTTATGAACATGACACTATTTTTAAGTTCCATCATTTAACTTATTTATATTCCAAGTGACTTTTTGTAGTTTTGCGTATGTGATATTGCTTCCTCAATTTTTACTTTTCTTTCAAGAAGAATTCTGTTGTATATTTAAAAGAACCTACTTTATAGTTGTAATAGAATTATCCTTTTTAAGTATAAACATTTTCATAAATGGTTGTTCCAATTTTCTAGGGTAATGTCCCACCTGTGCTACGGACTGTATTGGAAATCTTACCGCTGTTAGGCCCAACTGAACACATTTCTTCCATGTGGCCTGTTTTTCTTCGAGAGTTTCTGCAGTATCTTCCTAGACAGGATACCCATTTACTGAATGACGATGGAAAAATAGATCGAGCAAGAGGTTCGGATCTTAGCCCAAGCATGGAAATATTTGGTTGTATCTGAGCTAGTTCAATTTCCCCTTTAGGTTAAAATAAAAAATCCATTCTCATTTGTGCAGATTCTTCGGTGAACAATCAACCACCTAATGGCTCTATTCCAATATCACGTGATATAGTAGCAGCGTCTCCGGATTCTGGGTTAACTGCAGCTATAAATGCAGTCATTCCTAGTTATATATTTGCAGAAAAGCTAGTTCCTGTACTGGTAGATCTATTCCTGCAGGCACCTACAGCTGAAAAGTATATGGTATACCCTGAAGTTATTCAAAGCCTGGGAAGGTAGTAACCGCTCTTGATAAATTTTAATTGTTTCTGCTACTACACTTGTTAATGGCAGATAGGAATAAGATAGCTCGCGGAAGGTTTGGAGAGTGTTTTTCAAAATTTTAGTTAAAAATATTTATAATGTAGCCATGAAAAGACTGAGATTGTGTTTCTGTGAAGAGTAGATTCAGGCAGAGCTCATAATTACTGTAGCTGCATACATCCGGGGTTGTATGATGTTTTAATAGGAAATCAGGGAAAAGAAACCTGCTTGGGATGAATGCTAATCGTGGAAGTACATTTATCCTCTGATGAGAATTGTTGTCATGCTTTCATTTTGGGAAGATGTGCGGATGCTAAATTCTTTCTTTTATCTCTTCCGAGTATCACATGCTACTTGATGTGGGACTTGGGCATCTCATAATGCACAAGTCCCTATCATAGCATCAGCCCAGGAGCTATCTATTGAAATTTCAGAATATGTTATGATGATTTCATTGTTACTGATTACAATAGATTCAAATCTATTTATAGAATTGCAGTTAGGCTAAATTAACTCTCTTAAATCAAGGGAACAATTCCTAAATTCAAGGAGTTATAACAGAAACTAACTGCATGTTGTTATAAAAGAAATTAACAGTAATTCAGCTGGCACAGGCACCATCTTTGATGCCTTAATTGACAGTATCTTTGATATACGACCTTATAAACTGGAGTTTCTTGTTTGACTATGGATTTGTCGAAGACTCTCAGTTTGTCTTTGAAATTGATGAAACGAGCAGATAGAGGTTTGGTGAACACATCTGCCTATTGGTCTTGAGCTGGAACATGAGACACTATAAAACTTTTGTTCATTACTTTCTCCTTAAGAAAGAATATGTTAAGCTTCATGTGTTTTGTTCTGCTATGCAGAGTTGGACTGTGTGCCAAAGAAACTGTACTTAAATTGTCACACAGTATTTGATGAGTCTGAAACTCAAGTTGTAGCTCCAAGAAAAGGGATTGGAGCCAGAGAATTTCAATAAATAGTGTTGGACTTTCCGCCTTAATTGCGGTCTGTCCCTAGTCGCCTTAATTGTGGCACTTTAGCTTGCCTCATTGCAGCTCCTAACACCTTCATGTTAGCTTTGAAGGGGTGAATTTAGTCACACATTGTTTAGAGATATGATCTGTGTTGTGTTTATAAATGGGGGCAATCCTCACCTTACAAGCCGGTTTTGTAGGATGAGTTAGGCCCATCCCACACATTCTTAAGATGGTATAAGAGCCTATCCTAGATCTATTGTTGGACTTCCCGCATCGTCCATAATTTGGGTTCATTGAGGCCCAAGCACGAGGTGTGTTGGACTTTCCGCCTTAATTGCGGCACTTTGGCTTGCCTCATTGCAGCCCCTAACACTTTCATGTTAGCTTTGAAGGGGTAGATTTAGTCCCATATTACTTGGAGATATGGCCTGTGTTGTGTTTAAAAATAGGGGCAAGCCTCACCTTACAAGCCGGTTTTGTAGGGATTTGTTAGGTCAAACTCTAATTCTATCAGATAGAATGTCAATGCTCCTATATTCAGTTTCTGAACTGGAACGGGCAACTAAATTCTATTTTCCGATCACCATGACACAAGATTTTGGCCTAGATAGTACATGCTCCTGAATTTGATCTTCTTTCATTAGGGTCTAAGGCCTAATCGGCATCACAAAACCCAGTGAGAATCAAGGATTGAATGTGTGAGGCATGTTAAATTAGATGGTATCAGAGCCTCGCTCAAGATCTGTTGGGCCACATGCTATCATGTTTCTGTTATCGAGTCACCCACCATATATATCCACGCTCTAGGTGTTCAGTCCTGTGCATAAGGGAGTGTGTTAAAAAGTCTCATGTTGGACAATACATGGCCTGAATATATGTTTATAAGTGGGGGCAATCCTCACCTTAAAAACTGGTTTTGTAAGATTAAGTTAGACTGAACCACAATTCTTAATATGGTATCAAAAGTCTATCGATCGTGCCACCCACCATTTATTCAACGTACCAAGCCCTATAATGTTGGACGTGAAGGAGTGTATTGGAAAAATCAAGTCCTACATATCAACAGTTCGGGCCGCCCACTGCATATAACCATGCCTCATGTCCAATAGTGTTGGGTGTGAGAGGGTGTATGAGAAAAACACAAGTCCGACACTGGTTAAAGATAGAACTTAATAAGAGTTTATTAAGGGCGACATCCCTCACTTTACAAGCCGATTTTCCAACACACTCCATCACACCTAACATTATTGAGCATGGTGCGCGGAATAAATGGTGGGTGGCTTGATCGATAAGCTCTTGATACCGAATTAACAATTGCTGTTGAACCTAACTCAATCTAAATATACTCTTTGGCTTTCCAATGCCAACTTTCACCCGAACTCCTCCGCCCCAAATATAGTGAGTTATAAAACTCATTAACATAAAATATTAAAAAAATTTCAAATGTTCCAACCATCACACTATGTCATAACAAATATACTATATATGTAGTCACTGATGTAATACAAAGTTATATTTTATCAAGTCTTTACCCATCTTGATGTACTCGTAAGTCTATTATGTTTAGTCTTGCATACCAATCCTTCCAAGCTCGAGTGATCCGGGAAAACTTGGTTTATATGTAAAGTTAACCGGGAGAACTTGGTTTATATGTAAAGTTAGTCCTCAGACTATAAGCAATGTCTCACACCTTCTTCAAAAGGAGTTGGAGAATCTCCTTTGGTCTCAAGGGATCCTAACATATCTCATATTAGATTAATTATATTATATATTGGAAAAAATAGGTAAAAGCTGTTTATTCCTCGGTCAAAGGCTGGTTTATATAATAAGAATACAATAAAAACACTTAATTCTCTCTTTAATGGAGAATAAAAAAAAATAAATGACAATAAACGGAAACAATTAAATAGGAAAATAAAATATGTTCCAACCCCCCCCTCAAGTTGGTGCATAGATATCTATCAAGCCCAACTTGTCTATCAAATGCTTAGGTCTTGCCAAACTTTTAGTCAGGATATCCGCAGTTTACTGACTTGAAGGCACGAAAGGTAGACATATGATTCCAGCATCTAATTTCTCCTTTATGAAGTGTCGATCAATCTCAATATGCTAGGTTCTGTCATGTTGAACTGGATTATGAGCTATGCTAATAGCAACTTTACTGTCAGAGTACAATTTCAATGGAAGCTCAACTTTCATCTTAAGTTCTTCTACGACTCTAAGGATCCATAATCCTTCACAAATACCTTGAGACATAACTCTAAACTCGGCTTCTGCACTACTCCTTGCTACAACGCCTTATTTCTTACTCCTCCATGTCACAAGATTACCCCAAACATAGGTACAATATTCAGAGGTTGATCTTCTATCGGTGACTGAACCTGCCCAATCAGCATCAGTGAAGATAGATACATTCTTTTGACTAGTCTTCTTAAAAAATAATCCTTTTTCAGGATTTCCCTTCAGATATCTCAATATCTTATAGACTGCCTCAAGATGTTCCTCGAAAGGAGAATGCATAAACTGACTCACTACACTGACTGAGAAAGCAATATCAGGTCGGGTGTGTGACAAATAAATCAATTTTCCAACCAATCTCTGATATCTTGCAGTATCAATAGGAACATTACCTTCTCTCCAAAGTTTAGCATTAGGATCTATAGGGGTATCTGCAGGACGACATCTGTTCATTCCTGTTTCTTTCAATAAGTCTAGAATCTATTTCTGCTGTGAAACCACAATACCATTCTTTGACCGAGCAACCTCCATGCCTAGAAAATATCTCATGAAGCCCAAGTCCTTGATTTCAAAGTCTATTGCCAATTTCTCTTTTACCTTTGTCATTTCCATTGTATCGTCTCCAGTAAGGACAATATTATCAACATAAACAATCAGATCAACTTTCCCATTGTTGGAGAATTTTGAGAGCAAGGTTTGGTCAGCCTGTCCTTAGATGTACCCTTGATTCTTCATGGATTGAGTGAATTTTTCAAACCAAGCTCTGGGAGACTGCTTTAATCCATACAAAGACTTATTTAGTTTGCATACATTTGATCCAAATTTGTTTTCAAAATCAGGAGGAATGTCCATATATACTTCTTCTTCTAGATCAACATTAAGAAAGACATTCTTAACATCTAACTGATGTAGGGGCAATCCAGGTTAGCAGCAAGAGATAAAAGAATTTTTACAGAGTTCAATTTTGCAACAGAAGCAAATGTCTCTGAGTAGTCTATACCATAGGTCTGAGTGAAGTCTTTAGCCACCAAGCGAGCCTTGTACCTTTCAGTTGACCCATCTGAATTATACTACACCCATTTGCATCCAACTGTCTTTTTGCCATCTGTTAGCGACATAACACTACAAATTTTGTTATTTTCAAGAGCTTTCATCTCCTCAAGTACAACTTTCCTCCACTTTGGAATTTCAAGAGCAACCTGTACAGTTTTAAAATTTTTTGCACTAGACAATTTTGAGGTGAAGGCAGACATAGATGAAGACAAATTTGAATATGAAATAAAATTGGACATGGGGTATTTAGTGCAAGATCTGACGGGTTTTCTAATGACAACAGGATCATCTATATCAGGATACAAAATACGACTCTCAAAGACAGAGATATACTTACCTTTCCTTTTGTTAGGAGGTTGATCATTCCCCAGTTCAGATTTCTGGCAGTGTTGAGTTGTGGACTCGTCCATTCGTTTATGGTGTTTTTTCATAAAAACCTTCCCTTTCCAAATCCTGTTTCCTAATTCGAATCTGTTTTCTTAAAGTGACTCATTATTTTGTGGCATTTCAATTAGATCATCATTATCATTGTTTTCAGGATTCTCATTGTTTTCTACAAGAGAAAATGTAGGCTCGGATTAACAAGGCTCCTTACTCATAACATGAGTAGGATCAGATACAGAATCATGGCCATTTTCTTTTGGTGCAGATGTAGAAGTCTCAAAATTTTGTGGTACAGGCAAAGATAAATTTTTCAAAAAACTTATGTTCTCAATTTGAAACGAGTCTTCCTTTATCTCCCCCCTTGAAGATGAGTGTCATCAAAGAAAGGTTTATTTTCAAAAAATGTAACATCCATAGTAACAAACATTTTCTTGTTTTTTGGATCAAAACATTCCTTTTTGGGTTGGGGAGTATCCAACAGAGACACATTTTATAGCACGTGGCTCAAGTTTTCCAACATTTTTATGTTCATGAACAAAGGTTGTGCAACCAAAGATTTTTAAAGTCAAATCAGGTAAAACACGAGTACTAGGAAAACATTCTTTGAAGACATTAATTGGAGTTTGAAAATTGAGAATTTGGGAGGGTATTCTGTTAATTAAATACGCAGCTGTTAAAACAGTTTCGCCCCACAAATAATTTGGTACTTTATTCGAAAAAAATAGAGCTCTAGCAACCTCCAATAAATGTCTATTTTTCCTTTCGGCCACTCCATTTTGTTGAGGAGTATTAGGACATGAACATTGATGTACAATCCCATTTTAAAAAAAAAATCATCCAGGATAGTGTTAAAATATTCTTTGCCATTATCACTTCTAAAAACTTGGATATTTGTTTGAAATTGGTTTTACACCATTGTAAAAAAATTCTTTACCGTCTGACAAACATTTAATTTCCCCTTTAACAATTACACCCAACATACTCTTGTATGGTCATCGATAAATGTGATAAACCATTTTTTGAGAGAGTGTACCAGTACGGTTAGGGCCCCAAACATCACTAGGAATAATAGAAAACAATTCTGATAGGTTATAAGGCTGTATTGAAAATTGGGAACGGTGATGCTTTGCAAGCTTAGATGCTTCACATTTAAACGAAGAAAAATTCTTATTGTGAAATAACTTAGGAAACAAGTGTTTTAAGTAACGAAAACTAGGATGACCCAATCTTAAATGCCGTACCATAATGTTGTCATCTTTATTATTCAAAACAGAAAAAGACTCAAAGCAGGAACTTATTGTTAAATGTAATTGTGATACATATCTAATGTCAAGGTAGTAGAGTCCTCCACTCTCCTTAGCACTGCCAATCATCTTCTCCGAGTTCAAATTCTGAAAGACACAATGAGATCGGAAAAAGTTAGTTTGACAATTTATATCTTGGACTAATTTACTGACGGACATTAAATTACAGGATAAGTTTGGAGACAACACAACTGACCTTTTACCTGCAATGGCTGAAAAAGAGCCATCTGCAATTTTTATTTTTTGATTATCTGCACACGGACTATATGAAGAGAACAAAGTAGATTCACCTGTTATGTGATCAGAGGCACCTGAGTCTACTATCCAAGTATGACTGAGGCTGACACTAAGGAATGCAGAATTACCTTTTGTTGCTATAGAGCAAGAAGGGGTTGGAGACTCGAGGAGTTTGTATAGTCTGTCTAGTAGACAGTGCTTAACCTTCAGATTCAAAACTTCGTGGTGTCTTGCCCATCATAATTCCTTGTCGTGCCTCCTCCCTTCTTATTTCTGCAAAAGTTTCACGAAGAGTTGACAATGGTATTTTTCCTAAAATTCTACCTCTTACCTCATCAAGGTCTTTATTGAGTCCAACGAGAAACATGAATACACGATCATTTTCTTGCCTCTTGATAAACAAAACACTGTATTCTATACACCTCCAATTGCCATCATAACAGAGATCCTAATCTTGCCACAGTGTCAACAACTCATTGTAATAAACAGATACACTCCTGTCATCTTGTTTCGCATGCCATATCTTTGATTTTAAACCAAAAATTTAGAATGAGTTTTGATATCAGAGTATGTTTCCTTAACAGCTTCCCCATACATCCCTTGCGGAAGGCAAAAACATGTAAGACTTACCTATTCCAGTTTCATGGAGCTTACCAGCTACACAATAATCAAAGAGTTTTCAGATTTACGTTGTTTGTAACGAGGATCTCCTGATGCTGGTTCAGCTACTGCTCCTGTTAAAAAACTAAGTTTTCCTTTGCTATCCAACACTAACCGAACAATTTAAGCTCATTCATTATATATATTCCCATTTATTTTAGGGATATTGACCTTGAGGGAGTATGAGAAACCCTCTTGATCATTACCGCCTATGTTGGAATAACTATCACCAAAGACAATGTTCCTGTTTCCATTGTTGCCGTCAATACAATAAAAATACTTAATTCTCTCGTTAATGGAGAATGAAAGAAAATAAATGACAATAAACGGATAGGGAAATATAATATTTTCCAACATTATACCTGTTTGCTCTTTAAGTATTTCAGACCAAGTTCTCAGGTTTTAGTATGCCATTTAAGATTGAGCAATAGAAAACAGAAAATACTATTACTCCAACTCTTTACCAATAACCTTTGAAGTAGAGCTCACTTTTACGATATTTTTTGCTCATCTCTTTTCTTTTTGTTAAGATTTTCACATTGGACTATATGCTTTGAGCATAAGCGGGGGCAATCTTCACCCTATAATTCGGTTTTATAGGGTTGAGTTAGACTCAACTACATTTCATAACACTTATTATGCAATAAAATAGAACCAGAAAGTTTGAAGAGAATCAAGAGGGAAGTTGACCCATATGGCTCGAAGATAGAAGAGAGGGAGAATATATAGAGGTGAGAAAGTTAATGGAGGATATTTAGGCAGAGTATGGGGATGTCTTGAATACCATGTTACTTTACTCAGTTTTAGTCTTTATCATTTACGTTAATGCTTTGTTTGGATAAGGAAAGAAAGTGGAATGATTGAAAGTTTAATGCATGAAAGTGAGTGGAAAGTAGAGTGAATTTTTGGATGTTTGATAGAAGTGAAAGTGGAAGAAATGTAAGAGAAAAGAATGTGAGACATTTAATAAATGACACAAATATCTATATATGTACTCATTTATTTACTACATATCAATAAAATATTTTTGAAAACAGGGACCTTATTGTCTTTTCAACACCATTGCTTGCCTTTGTGACTTTCATCGCATATTTGTCTGGGAACAAAAAATAACATGGGACCCACCAAAAGTCATCAATCCTCTCACTTTTAGTGTTGTTCCGAGCGGAGGATGATTCTAGAAAAAAGAGTTTTCTATCCTTGCTCAATATTTCCTTCCAGAATCAGTGCAGACAAACACACCCAAAGTGTATCCACTGTTACTGCTAACATACTGGTATCGATTTTCACCTAGGAATGAAACAATGTATTTACCCCTACTGAGTTCTCTCTTATTCACCTTGTTGATGTGTGCATAATATTTTCCTTTTTCTCTATAGATTTGTGAGTATTGAGCAATTATACTATTATGTTACTTTTCAGATGTATGACAACAAGACGAGACAATCCAGATAGTGCACTTTGGAGGTTAGCAGTTGAAGCATTCAATCGTGTTCTTGTTGACTATGTAACCAAATCAACAAAAGGTGGTCCACAGTCGGGCATTACTAAACCTGTCAGAACACGAATATGGAAAGAAATTGCTGATGTTTATGAAATATTCCTTGTTGGATACTGTGGACGAGCTCTTTCTTCAAATTCTCTCTCGGCAGTGGCGTTAGAGGCTGATGAGTCCCTTGAGATGACTATCTTGGAAACTCTTGGTGACACTGTCCTCAAATTGCCAATTGACACCCCTGCGGATGTAAGTTTTTCTCCAATAATATTGTTATTATTAAATTGAAAAAGGCTTGGTAGTAGGCATTTGTTGGTATGTGTCTAGTTTAGACCCGGGATTGATCAAAATTGATCTGGCTGCAGGAAGTAAAAAAGTCCTGATTTACGATGACAATTTTAATGGTTATGAATTATGTCATCATATTCTCATGCCAAATGCCAGCATGTAAGGTACTTTGGCATTCCAATACCAAGTATAATTTGGTACTTATCCAGACATGGATCTGTACATGGAACTATAGGTCAGTTATGTAGATCTGTCTACACTGTCAATAGTTTTCAACTTACTGTTACGAGGGTGTACATTATGAAGGATGATAAGATGATCGAGGAACCAACCCAACTAATAATGGAGGCAAAGAAGAAATTCCTCCATAGAAATAACAGATGCTTGCGCGGAAGGGGGAGAGGTAGGGGGACGAAATCAAGAAAAGGGAGTATATATGTTGAGAAAGAGAGAAAAATGTGAATTTGAGGATCCTAGCCTAGCGAGTAGGACATGTATGAACAAGGATTTGGGCAGGTTTTCTATTTAATGACCTGCGGTATCAAACTTTTATGGTTTTGTGTAATTATAGAGGATTACTTCTGTTTTAAGGAGCTGGTCTAGATTGTTCCACAAATGAATGTCAGTTTCTATTGGGTTCCCCAATCACTTATCCATACCCCCAAGATAAATATAAAATTTTTTAACTTTAGTTTATATCTATCTATATATAGTTATACATATGCATTCATACATATATGACTGTACAACAGTTGATTTGTGAATAATACTTGTCTGCAAGTTTTAAATATTTTATTCAATATCAGTTCATTTATCCTTCAAATGATAAATATATGTTAGCAGTTCAAAATTTTACGCCCATCTAAGAATTTCATTGCTCACATTTCTAAGTTTTACTATGGTTATGATTTAAAATGTGGTTTTAATGAAATTTGAAACGAATCTCTGTCATCAATCATAAAGCTGCAAAGATGTGTAAAAATTGATAAAAACAATAAATTCTTCAGAACTTTTAAAGCAACCTATAAGTTTTAGTTTTGTTTCTTACAGCCCCTGTTCCAATTTATAAGACCTCTTGATACACATATTAAAAAAAGTCGGTAGTGTAATTAATGAGTAAAATTCGTTTGTCAGAGTTACTAAATTATCCTCTATGTACATATGCATTCAATGCTGGGTTTTCATATTCCAAGACAAATCAGTAGTACTAATAAGAGATACATTTGAAAAAATAAATAATAAATGTATGTAGAAATTTGCTAAGGCTCTTATATTTAAGGACAAACAAATGTTTCAAATGGCTATTATAATTAGTTACTAAGGGAGCATATAGTCTGACTTGCTCTCTACAGTGGTTAGCTTAAGTTATCACTGTTTAGGAAAAGTAGTATGTAAACTATTGAATATTGATTATTAAGAGTTCTTTAATTTTGTTGTCAGAGTTACTCTATTTCTGAATGACATCCCACCCCTTATTATACATGACTTTGTAGTGAGTAATTATTCTGTTATTGATAACATATTTCGTGCCATTGGTGTTGTTTGTTCTTTATGCTGCAAAACTCACCTGGCTGAATGGACTTGTTTTGAGCTTTTCTTGCCCTTCATATTATATATAGCTCAATGAAAATGCCATCAGCTTGTTGTTTCAGTGCAAAATTTGCTTTTCCCATCTAATGGTGTGTGTGTTTTCAGGTTGTGGAGCGACTGGTCTCCACGTTGGACCGTTGTGCATCACGCACATGCTCTTTACCTGTTGAGACTGTAGAGCTGATGCCTCCACACTGCAGCAGATTTTCCTTGACTTGTTTGCAGAAGTTATTTTCTTTGAGCAGGTGTCATCCTTTTACCATTCATATTAATTATTGGAAGAAATAGATAAAAGTTGTTGTAATTTTATTCCTCAGCCAAAAGTTGGTTTATATAATGAGAATACAATAAAAATATTTAATTCTCTCCTTAATGGAGAATAAAAGAAAATAAATGACAATAAACGTAACCAATTAAATATGGATATTTTCCAACACCCCCCTCAAGTAGGTGCATAGATATCCATCATGCCCAACTTGTCTATCAAATGCTCAAAGGTAGGTTTTGCCAAACTTTTGGTCAAGATATCCGCAGTTTCCTGACAGGTAGACATATGATTCTAGCATCTAACTTCTCTTTTATAAAGTGTCGATCAATCTCAATATGCTTGGTTCTGTCATGTTGAACTGGATTATGAGCTATGCTAATAGCAGCTTTACTGTCAGAGTACAATTTTAATGGAAGCTCAACTTTCATCTTAAGTTCTTTTAAGACTCTAAGGATCCATAATCCTTCACAAATACCTTGAGACATAGCTCTAAACTCAGCTTCTGCACTACTCCTTGGTACAACGCCTTGTTTCTTACTCCTCCATGTCACAAGATTACCCCAAATATAGGTACAGTATCCAGAGGTTGATCTTCTATCGGTTACTGAAACTGCCCAATCAGCATCGGTGAAGATAGACATATTCCTTTCACTAGTCTTCTTAAAAAATAATCATTTTCCAGGATTTTCCTTCACATATCTCAGTATCCTATCGACTGCCTCAAGATGTTCTTTGAAAGGAGAATGCATAAACTGACTCACTACACTGACTGAGAAAGCAATATTAGGTCGGGTGTGTGACAAATAAATCAGTTTCCCAACCAATCTCTGATATTCTCCAGTATCAACAGGAACATTACCTTCTCCCTAAAGTTTAGCATTAGCATCCATAGGGGTATTTGCAGGACGACATCCACTCCTTCCTGTTTCTTTCAATAAGTCTAGAATGTATTTCTGCTGTGAAACCACAATACCATTCTTTGATCAAGCAACCTCTATGCCTAGAAAATATCTCATGAATCCCAAGTCCTTGATTTCAAAGTCTACTGTAAATTTCTCTTTTACCCTTGCCATTTCAACTGTAACGTCTCTAGTAAGGACAATATCATCAACATAAACAATCTGAACAACTTTCCTATCGTTGGAGAATTTTGTGAACAAGGTGTGGTCAGCCTGTCCTTGAATGTACCCTTGATTCTTCATGGACTGAGTGAATTTTTCAAACCAAGCTCTGGGAGACTGCTTTAATCCATACAAAGACTTGTTTAGTTTGCATAATTTGATCCAAATTTGTTTTCAAAATCAGGAGGAATGTCCATATATACTTCTTCTTCTAGATCACTATTAAGAAATGCATTCTTAACAATTAACTGATGTAGGGGCCAATCCAGGTTAGCAGCAAGAGATAAAAGAATTCTTTTAGTGTTCAATTTGCAACATGAGCAAATGTCTCTGAGTAGTCTATACCATAGGTCTGAGTGAAGCCTTTAGCCACCAAGCGAGCCTTATACTTTTCAATTGACCCATCTGAATTATACTTCACAGTAAACACCCTTTTGCGTCCAACTGTCTTCTTGCCATCTGGTAGCAACGTAACACTCCAAGTTTTGTTCTTTTCAAGAGTTTTCATCTCCTCAAGTACAACTTCCCTCCACTTTGGAATTTCTAGAGCAATCTGTACACTATTTGGAATTTCTACACTAGACAATTTTGAGGTGAAGGCAGACATAGATGAAGACAAATTTGAATATGAAATAAAATTGGACATGGGATGTTTAGTGCAAGATCTGACAGGTTTTCTAATGGCAACAAGATCATCTATATCAGGATACAAAATACGACTCTCAGAAACAGAGATAGACTTACCTTTCCTTTTGTTAGGAGGTTGATCATTCTCCAATTCAGATTCCTGGCAGTGTTGAGATGTGGACTCGTCCCTTCGTTTATGGTGTTTTTTCATAAAAACCTTCCCTTTCCAAATCTTGTTTCCTAATTCGAATCTGTTTTCTTAAAGTGACTCATTATTTTGTGGCATTTCAATTAGATCATTATTATCATCGTTTTCAGGATTCTCATTGTTTTCTACAAGAGAAAATGTAGGCTCGGATTCACAAGGCTCCTTACTCATAATAGGAGTAGGATCAGATACAGAATCATGACCATTTTCTGTTGGTGCAGATGTAGAAGTCTCAGAATTTTGTTGTATAGGCAAAGATAAATTTTTCAAAAAAATTAAGTCCTCAATTTGAAACGAGTCTTCCTTTATCTCCCCCCTTGAAGATGAGTGTCATCAAAGAAAGGTTTATTTTGAATAAATGTAACATCCATAGTAACAAACATTTTCTTGTTTTTTGGATCAAAACATTTATATCCTTTTTGGGTTGAGGAGTATCCAACAAAGACACATTTTATAGCACGTGGCTCAAGTTTTCCAACATTTTTATGTTAATGAACAAAAGCTGTGCAATCAAAGATTTTTAAAGTCAAATCAGTTAAAATACGAGTACTAGGAAAACATTCTTTGAAGACATTAATTGGAGTTTGAAAATTGAGAATTTCGGAAGACATTATGTTAATTAAATACGCAGCTGTTAAAACAGCTTCGCCCCACAAATAATTTGGTACTTTATTCGAAAAAAGTAGAGCTCTAGCAACCTCCAATAAATGTCTATTTTTCCTTTCGGCCACTCCATTTTGTTGAGGAGTATTAGGACATGAACTTTGATGTACAGTCCCATTTTTTAGAAAAAAATCATCCAGGATAGTGTTAAAATATTCTTTGCCATTATCACTTCTAAAAACTTCGATATTTGTTCGAAATTAGTTCTGCACCATTGAAAAAAAATTCTTTACAGTCTGGCAAACATCTATTTTCCCCTTTAACAAGTACACTTAACATACTCTTGTATGGTCATCTATAAATGTGATAAACCATTTTTTTTGAGAGAGTGTACTAGTACGGTTAGGGCCCCAAACAACACTGTAAATAATAGAAAACGGTTTTGATGGTTTATAAGGCTGTAATGAAAAGTTGGAACGATGATGCTTTGCAAACTTACATGCTTCACATTTAAACGAAGAAAAATTCTTATTGTTAAATAACTTAGGAAACAAGTGTTTTAAATAACGAAAATTAGGATGATCTAATCTTAAATGCCATATCATAATGTTGTCTTCTTTATTATTCAAAATGGAAAAAGACTCAAAGCAGGAACTTATTGTTAAAGGTAGTTGTGATGCAGATCCAATGTCAAGGTAGTAGAGTCCTCCACTCTCCTTAGCACTGCCAATCATCTTCTCCGAGTTCAAATTCTGAAAGACACCGTGAGATCGGAAAAAATTAGTTTGACAATTTATATCTTGGGCTAGTTTACTGACAGACATGAAATTACACGATAAGTTTGGAACATGAAGGACATTTTTAAGAGTTAATATTAGAGACAACACAACTGACCCTTTACTTGCAATGGCTGAAAAAGTGCCATCTGCAATTTTTATTGTTTGATTACCTGCACATGGACTATATGAAGAGAACAAAGTAGATTCACCCGTCATGTGATCAGAGGCACCTAAATCTACTATCCAAGTATGATTGGGACTGACACTAAGAAGTGCAAAATTACCTTTTGTTGCTATAGAGCAAGAAGGGGTTGGAGACCTGGAAGTTTGTACAGTCTGTCTAGTTGTTCCGTAGTAAATGGAAGTTGAGTTGTAGGGGGTTGCTGCCCTTGATCAGAATTACTAGCCTGAAATGCACGACCACCTTTCTTCTTCCAGGTTGGAGGTTTGCCTTTGAGCTTCCAACATGTTTCATGTGTATGTCATTCGCGCTTGCAGTGATCACACCAAGGAACTTTATCTGACCTTCTTCTCTCGTCAAGGTTCCTAGTAGCTATAGTTGAACCTTCAGATTCAGAGCTTTGTGGTGTCTTGCCCATCATAATTCCTTGTCGTGCCTCCTCCCTTCTTATTTCTGCAAAAGTGTCACAAAGAGTTGGCAATGGTATTTTTTCTAAAACTCTACCTCTTACCTCATCAAGGTCTTTATTGAGTCCAACGAGAAACATGAATACACAATCATTTTCTTGCCTCTTGAGAAACAAAACACTGTCTTCTGTACACCTCCAATTGTCATCATAATAAAGATCTAAGTCTTGTCACAGTGTCAACAGCTCATTGTAATAAACGGTTACACTCCTGTCACCTTGTTTCGCATGCCATAACTTTGATTTTAATCCAAACATTTGGGAGGAGTTTTGAATATTAGAGAATGTTTCCTTAACAGCTTCCCACACATCCCTTGCGGAAGGTAAAAACATGTAAGACTTACCTATTCCAGTTTCCATGGAGCTTACCAGCCACCCAATAATCAAAGAGTTTTCAGATTTCTATTGTTTGTAACGAGGATCTCTTGATGCCGGTTCAGCTATTGCTCCTGTTAAGAAACCAAATTTCCCTTTGCTATCCAACACCAACTGAACGGTTTGAGCCCATTCATTATAGTTATTCCCATTCAGTTTAGGGATATTGACCTTGAGGGAGTAGGAACCCTCTTGATCATTACCGCCTATGTTGGAATAACTATCACCAAAGACAATGTTCCTGTTTTCATTGTTGCCGTTATTACTGGCAAAAACAATGTTAATGTCTTCATTATTGCCGTCATTATTGTCACTGTTTGTGACCACTAACGGTTCCTCTCGTTCGCCATCTATGCGACCGCCACCGTTTCCGCAGCCACCTCCATTGCTGCGGCCACCGCCGTTGTTATTCGCCATAAGAGGTTAAACGGGTATGTGAATCGGATCGGGTAAAAAAGCGTGTCGAACATTAGTTGTAGAAAGCTTTACGGTAACCCTAACCCAAAGCTCTCGATACCATATTGGAAGAAATAGATAAAAACTGTTGTAATTTTATTCCTCAGTCAAATGCTGGTTTATATAATGAGAATACAATAAAAATATTTAATTTTCTCCTTAATGAAGAATAAAAGAAAATAAATGACAATAAACGTAAACAACTAAATATAGAAATAAAATATTTTCCAACATTAATAAATGTTTAGTTTCTAATATCTGATCTTTTGGCATGTTTTACTTGATTGCAATTAACCTGGGGAAGCACTAAATTATCTTATATGAGATAGTGTCAATGACATGGTATTGGATGCTTCTGCAATCTAATGTTTGTGTGCATTGTATACCAGTTTCCTGTTTGGTCTGGAAATTAATTTCTAATGCACCTTTATTTATGTACTTTCATCTGAAAAGAAATCTTCTAAATCCAATTTTTGTATATTTTATTCATATTCCTCTCGGTACATTTTAGTAACTCCATTGGAGACCATAATAGAGGCCTCATTCTATTAACGAACTTTGATTAACTCACATTGGCTAAAAATCTGACTACCGTCCATTGCAGATTTTCTCTCTAGTTTTTGTTTTTTTACTCTGGTTTTAACCAGCTTTGAGATGAAGTCCTTGTTTCCTTCTCTCTCTCTCTTGCTCTTCACCTTTTAGTTTTCGGTTTTCACTATATAATATATTATCTTAGTAACGCTGACCATTTTCTGTCAGAAAATTTGACCATTTTTTATATAACTTTGTCAGTTATTCTAATGAAATCAATTGGAATATGACGAGATCTGAAGTCAGCAAAATCTCAATTATGGTGCTTATGAACAGATGTGAATACATCTTGAGCAGGTTTCTGACAGATGAAAAAGGCTTGGGTGAGCTTCTTTGATGGAAGAGTGTAGAAATCTTTATTTCATCTCCCATTTTGTACCTACTTAATTATTTTCTTTTTTCCTGCAGGAGAGTATCCATTACCTAAAGCAAGACTTGAAGAAATTAATTATGTCCTCCAAGAACTGGCAGGTCTTCTAATTCATCCAGATGTAGCATCCATCCTCCCCTTACACCCATGTATGAGAACTGACCTAGTAGAGGACAAGGAGAAGCACGGGAGCCGTTCCCATCTGTTTGTGTTATTACCTTCCTTTTGTGAGCTTGTTACATCAAGGTAAAGTAAATATAAATTGGGTGAACTGTGTTTCTGGTTGTCCTAAAGTAATAGTTGTTGATTTTAGTTTCGATAAAAAACTGCATATTTTTAGTCCTATTTTACAAAAAAATGTACAATATCTTCAGTTCATTACTAGTCCCTCATGTGGACTAAAGCAAGTAATTCTTGCATCTTTAGGGACTAAAACGTAAAAATTTTAAATAGGGATTAAAATCAATACGTTTTTTATTTTTGTGATAAAAAATATATTTAACTCGTAAATGTAAGTGGCTATGCTTAATATTTGGCATGCCCACCTGCATAATTCTTTCATGAGTAGATGTTACTGGACTGGGTTTCATAGTATTTCTTAATGTTCTATTTTCTTAACCCTCGTACTTCTAAGTTTTATTATTCTCTCCTTTTTTAAAAAGGGAACAATAAACGACAGACAATAAATTAGTAATTATAAAGCAAGAAAAAGCATGCACCAACTAAAAAATCCGTGCCCCACTGATATAAAAACCCCCTGAGGGGATGTCTTAGGCTGGCTATAGGGATGCAAAAATAGAAATTTGTCCACAGGAGTCAATCCGTCATGATTAAAATATTCTAAGGTAGTGGAGAAATCTCAACTTTCACAACAAGGTAGTAGCAGTCTGAAGATGCTAGGCCACTTGACGATGTGCAAAAATAAATACCTTCTGAATTATGAACTCTGACAACATCACATATGTCAAGAGACGATTCATACTTCGGTCTACGGGCATTTCGTTTTTTGTTTTTATCCTATTAAATTTTCCAATCCAAACAACTATACATAATCTTAGCAGTAAATTTTTTTAATCATCTACTCCTTTCTTCTTGCTTTATGGTTTCTAAATTTGTTCTTTTGATGGACAGAGAATTAAGAATACGGGAGCTGGTGCAAGTACTACTTCAATTAGTCACCAAAGAATTGTGTCTGGAAAAGCTCAGCTTAGCATGTGAAAAATACACAACATCCAGATAAGCCTATTAAGCTTATGCAAAGCTTAGGTTTTTTGTCCCCCTTCATCTTCTCGGCTGGGATTGTATATTTTTTTTGTAGACTAGCCTAGAATCACCGAGAAATTTCCCCAGTCTACTCTTGCTATTGTGCCGTAAATTATGGTTAACTGTCTCAGCTCCATCAAGCACGTGTCCACAATTAGTCTACCTGAAGTTGTTTCAACTCAAGCACCGCAAATTTGGCTCCAAACATGGAAAACCATAAATTGGGAAAAACAGGTGCGAAGGTTACTTAAATATGCGTGGTGGTTGAACAACCAGGTATTATATAGACAGAAACAGCGAAAGGAGTGGAGAAAACCTATTAAAATGATCCAAGTGAGCAGATTCACATTCCCCTGTATTGCCAATTTTGTTGTACCCAATTACAGTCAGTATGAATGTAGTATGAGTCTGACGTTGAATCCAGGTTTTTTTTAAGAAAAAGAAGTAACTTAAGTCAGGGCTTTCTCGTGTTGTTTTTAATTAAATATACCAACAGTTCTTGCTACTTGCTATGGTCAAAGTTATGTAAAATACAGGTTTGGTTTTGGACTGACATTGCAATACCATTACGTCGAATTATTACTGAATTACAAGATCTGGTGAGAAATAAACTGAGAATTTGAATCCCATTTCCATTTGTGGTTGCAACTATTGAGAAAATTCTTGTAGGATGGCTATACTAATACTACTAAATTCATTGTTTCAAAAACTATCCTTGAGTGTATTTAGGTTTGTTGACATTTGCTTATATTTAGGGCCAACAAATTTATTTACCTAAGTTTATATTGAATTATGTCCTTTTATCTTTGTAACACTTCATACATGATACTCTGCATATAAAGTGTGTATCTAAATTTGAACCTTTCCTTTGCCGTTTAAAGGTAAGCAAAATGACATGTTTCTTGTTTTTACACAACATGACATGTTAACACGCTAATACTCAATTTGGTCACAATTTATATTTTAGATTTTTTTAATAATGAATATATCTGATCTATCTAAATTTGAACCTTTCCTTTGCCGTTTAAAGGTAAACAAAATGATGTTTCTTTTTTTTACACAACATGATAAAACACTAATACTCAATTTGGTAACAATTTATATTTTAGATTTTTTTAATAATGAATATATCTAATCTATTGAGAGGATATGATTGAAAAAAAAATAATTTGGATCCTCTCCTTTTTTATATATTATGCTATCTCTTATGTTTCTAATTTAACGATTCAGAATTTATAATGAATAATTAAATAAAAAAAATTATTTATGGTTGTTAATTTTGTGAAGGAACAAAGACAAATTACTTATCCATTTCTCTCTGCTATTAAATGACTTTTTTTATTTAATTATTCATTATAAATTTTGAACCGTTAGATTAGAAACATAAGAGATGACATGATATATAAAAAAAGAGAGGATCCAAATCCGAAAAAAAAGTGCGGTAGTTGCAATCCATGCCAATCACGACTCTTTTCAATTTGGAGTTGCGAGTTTGTCAATGATAAATATTTCTTCTGATCTTATTTACAATGAAAAATCTTTTAAATTTTTTTGATTTTAAATAATAAATATCAACAAATCTATGTACATTTAATGTTTTTATTTTAAAATTATTCATACATTAATTATTTAATATTGTTAGTGAATGAGAATTTAATTGAGGGAGTATTAGTAATTGTGTTATCTCTTTTTCATCAAATAAAAAACTAAATGTTTTAATTGTGCTCTCTCTCCCTTTCATCAAGAAAGCCAAATACATTTAATTGTGCTCTTGGGACACATGTTAAGAACTAAATTAAGAAACATTATCTTGAAAATTGTGTATAAACTTAAATAAAAATAAATGTTGTCTTTTGCTTATAAATTAGATAGGAGTAGTGCCTGACATCCTAAAAATTAACATTTTGAAATAACATCATCTTTATGAAATAACATCTTCAAAGATGATGTTGCAAATAAAATAATTCAACTAGAAGTGTATAATAAATGTGTATATCATGGTAAAACTTCACCGAGACTTGTGTTTGATAAATATTTATCTTCTCAAGGTTAAAAATTTCCATTACATCCATTCTTAGGAAATTAATACAAATAGTTGCAGTTATATCATGTCAGCGGATGGAGACAATAGTGACGTTGAATCGGGAATGTGAATCTTTGGTGTTATCTTCAAAGAACTTGCTTTCAACGCAAATTTAAATTTAAATTTAGTATCTTTTTTTCCTCTTTGCAGAATTCCCGAAGAAAATAAGAGACTTGGAGATATTTATGAATCGCCATTGAAATGGTAATCATTTATTGATTCTCGTATCCGGCTCTGAAGGCTCTTGATTCGGTGAATTAAAATGGTTAGGAACTCATAAGTCAGAGATTTAAATAAAAAATCATAACAATTCAGATCTATAACTTCTTTGTTCGCACGATGAGGTTGGAGAGCCAACATGAACTCATGGAAATCATAGAAATCAAAAGTCAATTCCCACATACCGGCGCCACTGATTTGTTATGGAACAAAAAATGGATGTAATTGAAAAATTGATGATCTTGAACAGTGGCTTCGATCTCCTTTACGACGATACGAGGTAGACCTTCATGATTAGCATTTCAATGCCCAAGTCAGTCAAGATTCAAATGTGTGTGATAAAAAATTGAGATTCGAAATTTTACTTTGTTTTTAGCGTATGAATTTAAAATGTATTTCACCTTAGTTATTTGGACATTTGATTGGTCAGTCCAAAATAATTGTCATGATCTGAGCTTAGTCGATGGTTGCGATTGCATATATTCATTAAAGCGTATGTCCAATTCTTAACAAAATTGTTATAAAGTAGCGTTAATTTCATTTATTGTAGACATTATAGTGTTTGGGTCAAGTTGCATTCCTCTTGGCCCTTAGTCTAGGAATCACTATGTCTTATTCTTCCTCACGTGGATCTCCCTATTTTCATAGGCCTTATCTTCTATAACATTTCCGGGGTCATCCAAATTCACCTTTACCTCAAGGTGGAAATTAGGATAAGTGTCCACTATGTGCTTGTAGTCTTCCCAAGTTGCATCCTCCAAAAACAAGCCCTCTCACTGTATTAGCACTTGTAACATGTTGTTATCTTTATGTGTTTTCCAGTTAAGTACAACTAAAGGTTGGACCAAAGGGTAATTGTCCATTGCTTTTTATGGTAATTCCAACATTGGTGGATTGTTGTTGAAACATGGTTTAAGCTGCGACACGTGGAACATGAAGTTAATTTTGCTCGTGGTAGGTAGTTCTAGTTGAAGATCCACTTCTTCGTCTATCTTTATCAGTTTGAAAGGACCATAGTATCGATAACTCGTGAATTCTTTTGTCTGCAACTGAATTTTGTCTATAGGATCTTAGTTTGACAAAACCTAAGTCACATACAACAAAATTATGAAGAGTTCAAGTCTGATCAACAAGGTTTTCATGGTTTCCCATGCCTTAGCCAATTTCCTCTTCAGTTATTGTAATATTACTGGTCTTGTTATTAAAGTATCTTCCATAACATGTACAAATGTTATGCCTATTATGTAATCTGCCAAATTGGGAGGGGGTATTCCATACACTACTTGAATAGGCGAAGCCTTGTAAATGTATGTACAACTGTGTTATAGTGCCATGCATCCCAATGAAGATACATTCCCCATTGTTTTGGCTTGTTGTGCACAAAGCACCTTAAGTATTATTGAAGCATTGTGTTAACAATCTCTGTTTAACCATCACTTGGTGGATGGTAAGAAGTGGACATGCATAACTTGATACCACTTAGATGGAATAACTCTTGCCAAAAATGACTCGGGAAAATGAGGTCTATGTTCGACACCATGCTTCTAGGCATCCCATGTAGTTTTCACACCAGTATCACAAACAATACAACTATTTTGGATGTAGTAAAATGAGTAGGTAACAACCCAAAGTCAAATGATTTAGAAAGCCTGTCCACGACCACGGGTACCACCATGTGATTTTAGAATGAAGGGAGGCCTATAATGAAGTCTAATGAAATATCTTACTATGTTGTTGGAACTTCTAATATTGCATAGTTTTTTCTTTAAACTTGTCAATGAACTCCATGTAGGGTATAGGCAGAGCTAGACATGAGATTAGTGGAACTATTATTCTGAGATTTAAATTACTTGTTCCATGAGCTTAAGTAAACTTCTCTGGTCAGTGAAAATCATGAACATTCCTTCCAGCATATACATTTTCCACTTCTTCACAGCAGATGTAATGGTACACAATTCTCATACATAGGTCGATGTTGCTAGCACTCGGGGACAAAATTATTTGCTATAATAACATATTGGATGTTTATTTTGGCTAAAGACCGCGCTCATTTCTGATTTTGAAACATCAATCTCAATGATAAATCACTCCTTAAATTTAGGTAAAGCCAACACTGGAGTTTCATGTAACACTCTAAAACCTTGTGTTTAATATTATAAAATAAGACATGTAGAAACACATTTTCAAAGCTTATGATGTTACTAAACATCAAACTCATCTATTCTGCAACACATATTCAATTAGATAACATCTTAACTTACACCCGTCATTACTGTCATGAAATTTGGCTTCCTGCCTTTCTTATTGCCTTTCATACTATATATAATAGTGTCAGTAATTACAACTCATAATAACTAATTACAACTCATAATAACTAATTACAATTCATAATGACTAATTTCCTATTCTATGAATGTAAATTATTCACAATAATTGCAAAGATTATTTCCTGATTAACACCCCCCCCCCCCTCAAATTGATGCGGCTGGTCAAGGAGCATCAATTTGCTAACAAGAAACTGATGTCTTGGGCGTGGAACAATCTTGGTAAGAATATCTGCAACCTGCAACTGAGTATTGACGTGAGGAAGTGATATTATTCGATCGTCGTAGGCATCATGTATTGAATGGTAATCAACTTCGATATGTTTGGTGCGTTCATGAAAAACAGGATTTGCAACAATTTGAATAGCACTTGTATTGTCGACATAAAGTGAAGTTGACTCTGTTTGAGGAAATCCAAGTTCAGTCAAAAGACCACGAAGCCAAAGTATTTCTGAACAAGCAGCAGACCTGGCACGATACGCTGATTCAGTAGAAGATTTAGAAACTCTTGTTTGCTTCTTACTTTTCCAAGAGATCAATGAAGAATCAAGAAACATACACCAACCAGTAACGGATCAACGAGTATCAGGACACCCTGCCCAATCAGCATCACTATAAGCACTTAACTGAAGAGAAGTTCCAACGGAAAAGAATAATCCGCGATGAGAGGTTTCCTTTACGTAGCGAATTATATGACGAACCGCAGCCAAGTGAAGATGGCGAGGAGAATGCATGAATTGACTTACTTGTTGAACAACAAAAGATATGTCAAGGCGAGTAATAGTCAAGTAGTTGAGGCTACCCACAAGTTGTCGATACAATAAGGGATCAGGCAATAGATCCCCATCATCACGATGATATTTAACATTAACCTCAAGAGGAGTATCTACCGGATTAGCCGATTCAAGACCGGCCATAGAAATCAAATTTGTAGCATACTTGTGTTGATGGAGAAAGATGCCCTTTGATGTAGAATGAACCTCAAGACCAAGAAAATAATGGAGATTACCCAGATCTTTCATATGAAATGAGGCTTGTAACTATTGCTTAAGTCGCTGAATGAAAGCATGATCCAAACCAGTAATAACCATATCATCAACATACAAAAAAAACAGAACAATACTCGCAGATGTGCTATGAATAAATAAAGATGAATCATACTGACTCTGAGTAAAGGAGAATCCAAGTATAGTGGAGCGGAATTTCTCGTACCATGCTCTAGGTGCCTGTTTCAAACCATATAAGGAGCGTTTGAGCTTACACACGCCTTTAGATGAAGAGAATAAGCCTTGAGGTGGAGTCATATAAATATCTTCTGTCAGGTCACTATGAAGAAAAGCATTCTTCACATCCATTTGATGAAGAGTCCACCCACTAGAAGCAGCTATAGACATGATTGTGCGGACAATTATCATTTTGGCAACCAGTGCAAATGTCTCATCATAATCAATTCCATACTCCTGCTTGTTTCCTAACGCAACCAAATGAGCCTTGTAACGGTTGAGGGACCCATCAGAATTCAATTTAACAGAATACACTCATTTGCAACCTATAGGTTTTACATCTGGAGGACAAGTGACAATATCCCATGTGAAATTCTCTTGAAGAGCTTGGAGCTCTTCATTCATTGCTTTTATCCATCGCACATCTTTAACAGCTTATGAGTAACAAGTAGGAATAGATATGCTAGAGAGTATGGCAGTCAGAGAAGTATGTGAGGAATCATACCTGTCTGGTGAATATCTATCTGGTGCGCGAGATATTCGACCAAAACGTCCTGGTTCAACCGGTACAAGATCAGGTGGCAGTTCAACATCGGGAAGGGGTGTGGGAACCTGTTGTCTATGTTTTCTGACATATACATGACCTGGTTTATAACATTCTATAGATTAAGGCATAATAGAAAACTTAGGAAGAGTAACAATATCATTAATGACAGGAGAAACACATGGAAACATAAATTGATTATCAAAAAATGTCACATTTCTAGAAATGCGAAAACGATGGTTAGAGACATCATAACACACAAATCCCTTATGAGAGTGACTATATCCCATAAATGCACATTGAACGGATTGTGCTCCAAGCTTATGCCTTTTAAAAGGAGGTAAGTGAATAAAACACACACACCTAAAAGTATGTAAAGCACTATAATCAGGATGAATTTTAAATAGACGGAAGAAAGGAGAATCAAGATCAATAACCGTAGAAGGAATACGATTGATCAAGAAGACAGCCGTGGAAAGAGCCTCCATCCAAAATCGGGATGGTACAAAAGCTTGGAGAAGTAAGGTGCGTGTTACATCAAGTAAATGACGATTCTTACGTTCTGCCATGCCATTTTGTTGAGGAGTATTGGGAAAAGACCGTTGAGACAAGATGCCTTTTTGTTGAAGATATTCCTGAAACTCATGAGACATGTACTCACCACCAGAGTCAGATCGAAAATTTTTAACACTTGCTTGAAATTGAGTTTCAACATATGTCAAATATTTCTTAAACATAGAAAACACTTCAGATTTAGAACGGAGAAAATATATCCAAGTAAAACGACTTTAATCATCAATAAATGTGACAAAATATTTATAGTGAGCATGAGAAACCCCGAGAGACATTTCCCATACATCACTATGAATCATCTCAAAACAAGTGGAAGCACGATTAGCACCAGACGGAAAAGGAAGTGTTTTACTTTTAACCAATTTGCAAACAGAACATGAAACCGAGGCATCAGGAATAACATTTTATTTCCCAACAAACCACTTTTACATAAATGAGACAAAACAAAAGAGTTTGGATGACCTAGTTTTCTATGCCAATCCTCATAGGAATTCAAAACACTATGACAAGCAAGAGACAAATGATTAGAAATAAACTGTGTTGGAAACAATCTTCCCACTTTAGGCCCCTTCGCGATCACTTTCCCCGACACCTGCTCTTGCACAAGACAACCAGACCGAGAAAAATTAACATTACAATTATTGTCCACCAATTGACCAACAAACAATAAATTAGAAGCAAGTCCAGGTGAGACAAGCACATTCTGAAAATCCGAGTTTATGCCCCCAACGTTAGTGATAGCAAGGTATTGCCATTGGCAATCTGCATTTTCTGATTACCATGATAAGAATGTAAATTGTGCAAGTTTTCAGATGAACCTGTCATGTGATTGGATGCACCAGAATCAAGAAACCATGGACGAGAAACATGAGAAGACTTACCCTTAATACCCAAGGCTGAAAGGGCAGAAAGTACCATGTGTTGAATCATTTCAGGTTGTAGAGCATTGCCATCTGATGCACCAGTGGTGGAAGAGCCAATTGTATGGCCTGTAGTGGCATGAAATGTCTTCACCGAATGATGCGCTAGTCGTGGAGGACGTGTGGGACAATCATAGATGATATGACCTTGTTGTTTGCAATAATTACAAAACTTCTTACTGCAACTACGGGAAATATGTCCAAACTGTTTGCAATAAAAACATTGGACATGTTGCATATCACGACCTTTATTTCTACTTTGAGCAGCATATGCAATTGCCACAGGCTCAGAACTAACAGTATCATGAGACATGGTTCCTTGAGTAAGAAGACATTGTTCCTTCCTGAGAAGTTCACCAACACATGTATCCAAAGAAGGAACATGATTCCTATTTAGCAAAGCACCTCTGACAACCTCAAATTCTAGACGAAGCTTCATGAGGAATTGATCTCGCCTACTTGTGTTGTAGACCTCTTGAACAACCGCAAGGGAGGTCTTGGGAACATTAGCATGTATAATAGCAGAGTGTTATGCCCAAAGATTCAAAAAACCAGAATAGTATTCTTGAATAGACAAATCACCTTGTTTGTAGTTGGCGATGTCTAGCTCCAACTGAAAACGTTTTTCCGAATTGTCCTGGTTGTAAATGCACTTCAGATAATTCCACATTTCTTGAGCAGTTGAAAAAGAACGCAAATTATTTATCATCTGAGGATCAATACTGTTTAGAATCCAAGTGATAATTTGAGCATCTTTAGTTTCCCACGCATCTAAAGCATTTTTCTCCGTTGGTGCCTTAGAAACATCATCTAAGTGACTCCATAATCCATTTTCTTTAACATACATCTTGAACTGAAATTCCCATGCCGAATAATTCTTGTCGGTAAAACGAACACAAAAATTATCTTTTTCTTTTTCGAAATCCATCTAAATTATTAAGCTACCAGATACAATCTCACTAATATTATTTTATTATTATTATTATAATAATTATAATAATATAATAACAATAACTGTAATTACAGTCACGAGAGCAGTAGAGGTTATCTCAATTACGAGAGCGACAACAAGAAACAACACCCACGAACCAACGAACAACAGCACGAACAAATCCACGATTTAGAAGGAGCGGCAAAACAGAAGATTATGACGATCCAGAATCACGAAGCAACAACAACCAAGAACCAAAAAAATTGATTGCAATATCAGTGCAACAACGAGAATCTCCAAGCCAAAATCACGAACCGACAACCAAAGATTTAGAATCTCAGACAACTGCAAGGTTTCGATTTCAAACGAAAGAATTTCAAAACAAACACGATTACGAGAGCGAACCAGTGGGGTATCGCTGATCAACTAATATAATACTATTTTCCAGGTTTGATCGAACCTACTGATACCATGTCATGAAATTTGGCTTCCTGCCTTTCTCATTGCCTTTCATACTATATATAATAGTGTCGGTAATTACAACTCATAATAACTAATTACAGCTCACAATAACTAATTACAATTCATAATGACTAATTTCCTATTCTATGAATGTAAATTATGCACAATAACTGCAAATATTATTTCCTGATTAACAATTACATGCTCACCTTCACTTAGGGTATCATTGCAGCAAAATTTTATCAACTAAGAAATAACAACGTTCCCCCATTATTACAGAATTAGAGTAACGAAAATCTAAAAATGCGCAAAATGTGAAAAAGGGAAGAATATCTTCAATGCCATCCTCAAACTCTAAGCAATTACTCGTCTACCTGCTTATCTGTACTCTGAAGGAAGCACAGACCACAACACAATAACAAAGGGGTGAGAATTCACATAAATAATTTAAACAACATAGACTGCAAGATAGAATTACATACATCTACTCATTCTATCACATCAATCACACACCTCATTCTCACACCTAATCCATCAACATACAAAACAATCACATCTACATCATTTAATTATAAAATGAGACTCTCAACTAGCTCATATGCATGTGGTACCATATCCTTATCAAATGGTTCACTTAGGAACCGACTTCACCCTGCTTGAACCTTGAATCCATCCTGCTCAAATTCGGGACAAGTCATTAATCCACCCTGCTCGAAATACAACATGCCTCTTTGATTAACAACAACATCATTATGAATGCGTGTCACAACCCGTCAATGCAACAAAACAATAATGTTTAAAGTCCCCTCTCGACAATAAACAAAAGATGCATCGACACAATGATAATATCTCCTCTTACTCGAACTAATATCTATTAAAAAAACAACATCATCACAATTCAACAACATGATTCATACTCATACAACAATACATCATCATCATAACTCACAAACTCAATTAAAATTATATTTAATCTTAAATCATACCAACATCATTCTAAATAGTAGTTAATAGAGCTTAACAAAGCTCAAACAATTCATAAAAGTCGAAGATTTGAAATCTGGAGCTTAACATCATCAAACATGTTTTTACGCCTAATTAAGACTAATAGCGGGTTACCCGCCACGGGTTTGGCGCCTCCCATAAACATCAAAACACATGGCGACCTAGTCACCATGATGATGGTGATCGCCATCGACTTGCATATAGTAGAATTGATCTTCCTGCGTATACTTACCACAACTTATAATCGTTTCACACAACATATACACACATATCATTCAAACATTGAAAATTCATCTCAAAAGGCACTATCATAATGTAGCTTTGTGCGTTATCTTTCTAACGCTTTGAACCGCACCTCAATCCGAGTTTCAAAACTCAAGATATGACTAAAATCGTAGTTACGCCTACTTAAGGCTCATGGCGGGTTACCCGTCATGGGCATGGCGCCCACCATGGATCTATGACACCCTCCATCAACCTTCAATCTCTCAAAAATGCGATTTTGATGATGGAGGCTTGTGAAGTCTCCCAAAATCATTTTCAGGAATCCCAAACAGACCCAAAACACATCGTACATGTCATATATTCGTTCATATCACCTAATTGCATCAATTCAACACTTCTAATTCAATTTTTTATGAAATTATATTATTTTCACAACCTTTAAAACTTCATTAATGGTGAGCACATCATTATAACTAAAAACAGAATTACCACACATGACTGTACACGGAATTCATCTATCGAATCATCACGCGCAACAGTTAAACTACCAGGAACAAAATTATATCAACAAAATACATAATTCATGCAATCAACCAAAATCATATTTGAGGTTAAGTACTCTTCAATTCTACCTTCATGCATCATACCTATCATTGAATCCATTCTCCCATATTACCTCAATTCATAGCAAGCAATTTAAATATGAACTGATTTGAATGTGTTCTTCCTTCAACTTCTAGCCTTCCTCATATCTCTAGCCTCTTTCTCTCTTCTCCAAAATTTCTACATACTGATTAGAATTACGACTTTCTAACTTATATTAACCTAATTAATCCAGTTCTCACTATTTCTATTTTCCTTGTCACAATTAATCTTTTCTTACTCCTTGTTTCCTCATATTTCACTTATTATTCACTTTTGACCCAATTTCTCTATTTTTAATTTAGTTAAATAAATTAAATAATTACTATTGTTTTAATCATTAAAATAAATGTAAATTCCTTCTATCAACTTCAAACTCTTCCTATACACCACACCAATACTTTTATGCCCCAAACAACACATATAAACACACCACTTATTTAATAAAAACACATAATAGTTAAACAAATGTAAAAGTCACAAATAAACCAGTTAGAGTACTTAAAATTTTTCAGTGTTTCAAATGTATCATTAGCCCCATTACTCCATTCAAAGGAGTCCTTCTTAAGCAATTTTGTAAGAGGGGCAACCAACATTTAATAATTTTGAACCTGTAAGACCCAGAAAACCACACAATTTATTAATGTTGATGGGTGCTGGGTGCTGGTCAACTAATCATCACACTAATTTTTGCATGGTCAAGACCCACACCATATATAGACATGCTCTAAGTTTTCGATTGAAATTTGTGCAATTGAACATTTAGACTTCTTAAGATAAAGCTCATAATTAATCAAGCATCTAAACACAACTTCTAAGTGTTATAAATGATCATCCCATGTCAGCCTGACTATACACCAAGATATCATCAAAGAGCACAATGACAAAACAATGCAGATCCGGTTCGAATATGCGGTTCATGGTGGCATGGAACGTCGATGGTGCATAACAAAGCCCAAAGCGCATCACCAAGAATTCGTAATGCCCTTAGTGTGTACGAAGCCTGTCTTGTGGACATCAGTTGCAGCCATTTGAATATAGCCATAACCAAAATGTAAGGCATGTGTTTATAAATATCATCGGTGGTAAGGATTGAAAATCTCTCTTTGATTGTGATAACGTTCAATTCTCTATAGTAAATGCAAAACCTCCATGTGTCGTCTTTCTTCCATACGAGCCACACCAGTGAGGATAATAACCTCATGCTTAGTTGAATGAGGTTGTTGATAAACATCTCCTTAATGTGGGCTTCAATTTCTTACTTTTGAAAGTGTTGGTACCTATAAGGGCAAACATTTATGGGGTTAGACGAGCTTGCAATGGTAATTTTGCGTCGAATATTTGCTTAGGAGGAAGGGAAATGGATGTTTGAAAACGTTTGGAGTATTTGGTGAGCAAATGAGGCAGGTGCTCGTCAGTGGCGAGGTTTAAATATTTAGGGGATTCGTTTGTGGTGATGAGATGGAGGAGTATGCATGTGTCTATTGCGTGCATATCTACTAGTTGTTGTAGCTGATGTAAGTTAGCTTCTACTGGGCCGTATTTAGGTACCCCACTGAGTTGGAACCGTGTACCATCTTTGTTAAAGTTCATGGTCAGCTTGTCATAATAGTGACTATTAGGCCAAAAGTCTTTAAGCATTATACTCCTAAGACCAATTGTGCACCGTTGAGTGGAAGTGCAAAAAGATCCAATTGATATTTATGGTGGCCCAATAGTAGTGAAACATTAGAACAAATAGTTGTACAGATTAGCTTTAGGAATTTATTATGTCATCCTATTTTACGTAGGGATGTAAATGGATATTCATGGGAAAGATACTATGATATTCGCATATGTCTCGTTAAATAAATATGATATTCATATATATTTCATATCCATACGGTTATCTGTTAAGCCGATAATCTGCAGGTTTATGGTATCCATGGATATTTATAGATATTCATGAATAATATTTTTTTTATAAAAAATATTTTTTAAACAAAATATATTTAACTTCTTTTAAAAATTCAAAAAATTATTACCACATAACATCCATACAATTCACTCTTAATTTAACAATAAAATTTCATCAAATTCATTTTCTTATTCACCAAAACATAATTAAATCCAAACACAATATTCATATATTTCATTTTTAACCAAACAAATAAAAGATATTGTAATTGTGAGTCATGATGAAAGAGAGGACGACAAAGGAGTAGGAGGGGAAACACTGGTTCGACAGAGAAATGACGACACGTTGTTGGAATGTGAAATTGTTGAAGTGAGGTATGGAGTATTAAAGAGTTTAAATATGAAATGGCTAGTAGAATTTGAATAAAATTTGAAATGATTTCTTCAAAGAAAATTTCAAAAAAAGAAAGAAATATAAGAAGACTAACTTTTTAGAAGATGAAAATATAAGGTATAATAAACTAATGATATTTAAATGATTTTTATAATTTACTAACGAATATCCGCGGGTACAGATACCATTAAACATGTATTCATATCCATTAATAAATGAGTATTTAAATATCAATTTATTTTATCCGTGGATATCCATTAAGATATCCGCCTCATATTCGTGACAGATTTTATCCGCGGATATCTGCGGGTACGAGTCTTTTTGCCATCCCTAATCCTATGGGGTGAAAAAACACCCTATGGAAAACCCAAAATGTCTCTCAGTTTCTAGAGATGCATCTCAGGATGCACTTTGTCTTAAATCAAAATATTAACTGATACAGAGATGCATCTCAAAAATATCTTAACACACAACCCATGCATTCCTATCTGAAATACTCATTTTACATGTTTATTATTCTGGAGATACATCTCCAGAACATACCAAAATGGTGCAGATTATATTTGTTTTATGGTTACACAGATGAAAGTGATGATTTATAAATGTTAAAAGCCCTATTATGTGATGAGATTTAAACCATACAATCGATATGTAAAAAATGACATATAAATCTAGATGTCCAAAAATGACATATATTAATAAGTTATAAATACAAGATAAAGTAGAATGAAGTGAAAATAAAATATAATCCATAATGAATCCAAAGTATAACTATTATATACTACTGTGTATGCGGGACTACAACTCTTATGCCATTTCATGCTCCTCGGCGTCCGTAACATCCTAAACCCGCATACAATTTTAATACATGATTTAATAAAATTGCAACCGTAAAGGGTGTCACTCACATCAAACATATTCTGCTACATAACACGAGTTATAATTTCACATAAATACGTGTCATCGCATGCTCACCTTCACTTAGGATATCATCGCAGCGGAATCATAATTAAAGCAATTAAAAACCATATTGCACTCATACCATTTAGGTTAAACTTCAACTTCCATAACAAATAAAAGATTTTAAATAAATCAGCTCAACAACCACATCAGTTATGATAGTGTAACATAAACATGACAAAGCAAACGTTCTCGTCCCGATGTTACGTGGTCAGAGCAAGACCCTACTAAAGAAAATGACAAACTATTAGAAGCCACTCCAAGAGATACCTTCCACTTACTTCAGCAACGTTACTCTTGAGTATCTGCATGATGCCCATGTAAAGGAAACATTCAAACAAAAGGGGTGAGAATTCATTTCAATAATAAATGATATAGAATGAAGAATAGATTACAGCATCTACACAATCGTGCACAACAACATATCACATTCTCATATCCAAATCATAATCAACATCATACACGACAAAGTTTCAATTCATCAAAATCCTGCAAAACCACATCTCAATTATATTAACATCATATGTAGCAACATCTCATCCAATAACACATCGACAACAACCAATACAAATGCAACACTTATGCAATGTACTCAACATCGATTCAACATGCATGTGGTACCAAATATAAACACTCAGGTTTACCTCACTCCATGATCCTCATCATAGAATCGATTCCCTCTTGGAACCAGAGCACACCAAAATCGCTACCATCACCCTAGGTAGCACTTCACTAATCCCCTATAATAGGAATTAACTACTCGCACCCGATCCATCATCATGGGATCAAGACTCACCAAAAATTATTATAATCACCACAGGTAACGCTTCACTAATCACCTATAATAGGAATTATCTACTCGCACCTGATCCATCATCATATGATCAAGGCTCACCAAAAAGAACCGAAGTTCTGACAACATGAATGTGTGGACACTCAACATGCAACAACAACACATACACATTGGCCCCTCTTCTGACCATGAATGTCACCAACAACATAATCCACATAACTAACAACATGCATATATATAAAAACAAGCAACATCATTCACACAACGCCACCACCATAATCATGCTTAATCAATCATTTAACAACATCATGTAAACATTTCATCATAATACAACAACCCATGTAATCAAATAATCATATTATCACAACACATTCAGCCCTTAAAACCAATTTCATTAGATATTGATTCGCGTTAGCTTTCCAACAGTCCAAACGATATCTAAATCGGACTTACAGAATGATAGTTATGACTAAAATCGTTGGGATATGTCAATAATTCCTTAACCGAACAAATAAACAAAAACTTCACCCACACAATAGGAATGGGAATAATACTCAAACAATTCACCTATCACTATCATTTTATATCTCTAAGCGTCACCTTTCTAACGCTTCACCTTTCTAACGCTTCAAGCCCTAACCCAAAAGGATTCACGAGTTGAAAGTTATGATCAAAATCGTGCATGAAGGCGTTAGTAAAAATTGTTTTTCTAAAATTTCTAGCATGATTTTCATCTTCTTCAACCTCTAAAACGTCCATGAAATCATAACCAAAAATATTTTATCCCTAAAACAAAGTTATAACCCTCTATTTCAGCTACCCAACGCTTCAAACGATACTCAATTTGGACTTACGGATCAAAAGTTAGAAAATTCTATCTGCCACCCCCCCCCCCTAATTTTTCATAATGTCAAAATTTCCCCTGGTAGAAAAACACATCAAATTTCCTTTAGAAATTTTTGGTAGTTATATCAAAATTTCGGTACAGTTTGGAATTTTCGGTGTACCGAAAATTTCAAATTTTCGGTTAAGTGTAAATTGTTCCGAAAAAAATGAAATTTCCATGTTTATACTGGAAATTTCACTTAAGGTGAAATTTTTGGTAGTTTATTGTTAGGGTTTTTTGGATGGTCATGATTTTTCCGACAGTATTGTGCGGTTGTAATTGCACCGACAGTTTGTGTGATCCAAAATTAATTCACAGTTGTATAAATTGGGGTCACCTCTTATTGATAAACACATCTTAAAAGATGTATCTTCTTCAATTTTTGATTAAGGCAGAAGTTTACTTCAATGGAACTTTTCCTCCTGTAGAGTTTAAGCTTCCCGACGGCAACACCTCTTTTGTTGGTCTAATGTTGAAGTTGAATAAATTGTTGCCTGATGGCGACAATAGAAAGGTGAGAAAGGTGAAGTTTCGTGAAGATTGGATCGATACAAACGGGAGGGTGAAATACAACCTTATTGAAGAAAATATGGAGATCATCTCGCCGTAGGATAAGTAAGGGTCCGATCGAGTTAGATGAGAAGCTGTCAAGAACCGTTGACAACATAATGGAGATGTTAAAACGTCCTGAAGCGTCTGGTAGTGTTTAGGTTTTTCTTATTTATTAAGTATATTGTAATGTTAAGTGTTTTATGTTTAAGTTATGAAAAATATTTCAGATGTAAGTTAACCTTCACACTGCAATTTATGGAAGATCAATAATGCTAGCTAATAAAATGTTATAAGAAAGATCTCTGAATAATATACATATAATACAAATAATATAAAATATATCTAAATAGCCCCCCACAGGCTATGTGTGCAATCCGAGTTAAACCAGAATAAACTTCACCATCTGGGTTTACTAAACCCATGAGCTCATCTGTAAACACTACAATCATCTAGAAGCATTGTTGGTCATCGACGTGATCTACTAGAGGAGGCGATAGCGCATCATCAACAGGCACTTAGTCAACAGAAGGCCCACCATCAGCTGGGGGTGGGTGATGCATGAATGTGATACAGTGAGGTACCACTCTAAGTAACCATCCTCACACTACAAAGGGTGCTGAGCAGTGACTACTCGACCTCTGATGGCATGAGTAGAGCTGATGAAGTTGCTTTTAACCTACCAATCTATCCCAGAAGCTGGAATATCTAGAACTAGTCATGGTATACTCTGAACATAGCCATACTGTCGCAGACACCTCTCAGGAAAGTATCTCGCAACCATGGTCTCCCACCGCATATAACCAAAATATAATGAGGACTCCTCGAACTCACAGTGGACTCTATGAGTATCGTATGGTGTCCAGATGACATTATCTACGGTCAGCGCATTCAGCCTCCTCATATACTCAGCTACACCACCAGGATGTGCCTGCCTCGCCTTTCACCTTTTCGCTAGTGGGCCCCCCGCCTCGCAATGTTGCACCCTCCTGTCACAGATAGTAGGGAAATGCTCGTAGATCTAGAACTGAAATCACAACAAATTATAACTTAGTAATGATATTCATAAAGAATAAATACGAAAGCAATAACATACAATAATTTAAAATATACCTGTAATAGACTCAAATACCCAACAAGTTGTCTAGTCTCAAAGACCGTCGCCACTCCAAGCGTTGTATACAACTAGGTTAGGGCTGCACACCTCCAAGCCCAATTGGTTTCTTCGAGGTTACTGAGGAGAAAAAAATCGGGCATCAACATAAGTACCATACTTGTCCGTAATTAGAGTACATGCTACTATATGTAGCTTGTACGCCCTAGCGACAACCTCATATCTCCCAATAGCTACAAGCTCATCGTAAATCATTCGAAGCCAGTGCATATGAAGGTGCACACCTGTGGTGTCACCGAACTCCTTCAGCACCTCCACCTTATACAAACTCAAATCATGTGACACAATCTAACAAGCAGTGGTCACGTTAAGAATCAAAGTCGTCGAGAATCTGCAGTCGATAGCAAGAAGGAACAACGCGACGACATCATCCATAGTGATAAACAATGGAGCGTCCAACATGGTGAGTGAGCAGTGGGCGAAATTAAATAGCTTAAAGTCTCGTATAATCCATCTGACCTTCTCAGGCATCAGAATCTTTGAGAAGCCCTTCATCTTCGACCCGTGAGATGTGATCTTCAGTGCGGGTCGTTCCTGTGACAAAAAAATATAAACAAATTAGTTCATACTTAAATAAATTATACATATATAAACAAAATTTAAATTTAAACGTAAAATACATATACCTCGCCCTGTCATGATCATAAGGTTACATGCTCACCATAATCTGTAAGCACATACCAGTCGATGGTTCTTCTTGGAAATCCTCTATCAGTATGCACAAAAGATTTAGTTGATAAAACCGTAACCTGTATCTCAACAGTAACTGATGGGCATGACTCACCAACATCAGCATCGGGTTGTACCTCCTCAACAACCTCCTGAGCAACCTCTCGAACAACCACAGGCTCAACTACCTGAGCAACCATCGAATCAACCACTGGCTCAACTACCGGCTGAATCGCTGATCAAACTCTATGGCGGCGAGTGGTATAAGGTACCCGGAAATGCCCCCGCTCCTCCATTCGCTTCCGGTGTGAGCCGGTGGGGACCACTCATCCTGCCCATAGATGGAAAGACTCAACATCAGCACCATTTGTAGACCTACCCTGATCTGATCCTCCATCCACAACTTTGCCTGCAATAATATCGTCTCCGCCTCTGGTTTTCACTGCGAAAGAAGAAAAAAATAATCAGGAAAAAACAAAGGCAAGAACTACCAGAAATTTTAAAATTTCCGGTATAAAACTAAATTTTTATAACTACCAAAATTTTTTGAAATTTCCAGTACAAAACTAAATTTTTATAACTACTAAAATTTTTGAAATTTTAGGTGCAAAACTAAATTTTTATAACTACCGGAATTTTGAAGTTTTCGGTAAGATACAAAACTAGTTTTCTAAACTACCAGAAATTTGGAAATTTCCGGTAAAAAAATATTGAGGCTTACACCGGAATTTTTGAAATTACCGGTAAAAATGATTGGAAAATATGAAGTTTTAGGTAAAAAAAAATACCATAAATTTTAAAATTTTTGGTACATAATACCGTAAATAATGGAATTTTCGATAAAAACTTGTTTTTGAAATTTCCAGTATCTCCCCAAAAATTTGAAAAATTCGCTTCTGAATTGCAAATTTGGAAAATGTCGAAAACATTTTGCAAGGTTACTTTGATCTTTTCATACAAGTTGGGGTGTGAGGTTTAATTGTGGGGGTGACAGGTAGAATCCTCCAAAAGTTATAGCTAAAATGATTTTGACCAAAAAACACAAACAGAGGCTCCCGCGCTGAGCACGGTCTTGACGGACAGAATGCAGAATTTTCTACATTTTTCATCGTTGGAGGCCTTCCGGACCTTCAATTTCGATTTTGTAAAAACCCAAACCCTCAGAAAATTACAACTCATGCAACACTCTAATTATCTCAAGTTAATTTACAATTTTAACACTATTAAGTAATTTAATCATTATTTTGAGATTATGTCTAAAACCTTCGAAATTGCAACAATGGTGGATACAGGTTCAATCATAAAAAAAATACACACATATAAGACGCCTGAAACTCCTCATATAATCATCATATAACAACCATCATAGCATCCTAATTCAAAATTATGAATCAAAACACCCATACCCTTTATTATTGGAACAAGTTCCCACCCTTACCTGATCTCTAGCAAAAGCCCTTGATCTTCTTCTTCAACCTCAAGCTTTTGCTCTCCCTCTTTGCCTCTTTCGCTCCAATCTCACGTACTGACAAAATCTCCCAAAACCTAGTTTCTCTCCCAACTTTTAAAATATATACTGACCTCTTTACTTTTCTTAACTTTTATTTTTGTTCAATTTAACTATAGCTTCCCTCTTCTTACCACAAACTCTCCTCAAATCCCATAATTGGTCCAGGCTCCTATTCTCTCCAATTTCTTATTTTATCAATAATAATAAATAGAATTCTAATTATTATAATTGTTTTTTAACTTACTCAATCGTCTCACTGCACCCTACTATTTCTACCACACCCCAACAACATACATTCGGATAATTTATTTTAAATCACACCAACATCTAATAATTAAATAAAACACCGAAAATCATCATAAATCATCAACAATTTAAAATAAAACAATTAATAAAATTGGGGTCTTACAGCGTCCATTACCCCCATCCTCTAATGATGTGTCTGGTACATCAGTGATTCTCGTGCCTCCATATAATGGCATCTAGGACCTTCCTCTCCTCAAACCCATAAGGGAAGATACCTTTGTCATTACCTGTCTGCAAAATTTTCACTATATAATGACATATATGCAAGACATCATAAACATGATTTAATTGTGTCTTATTCTCTAGTATCTCCTGATGAGCCGACCTCCGTGGATCTTCTGGAACAGCCTGCATCATATACATATGTAACACTCTGAAAAACCACCTGATGCACCTATTGACATAGATCCAGGCCCTCTCAACTATGGTACTTTGTGCCTCCTAGGTACCAGATGACTAAGATAATCATCAAACATGACATCCATATCTATCAGTATCATAGCAGGAGGAACATAGACATCAAGGTGATTGGAAATAGTCTAAGTGTATCCAAACTTCCACATGACGCACTCTGGAAGATGAGGATATGTGAGACGTGAGCCACAGGCCAACCATCCCGAGTATAACACTATGTCGTCAAAAGTCTGCGTCTCACGATGATCAACATAGTTGTTGAGGTCCATATCCTTGGCAACCAAGCGGGCAAGATGCAATATAAATGATTATATTGCATAGTTCCCTCTAAGCAGAGAAAATGCTGAAGCACGTAACATATCCTCAGTATAAGTCGATCACACGACCAACCTGTGATGCATGGGAAATGATGGAGGATCCAAGTTTGAAAAGTGTTGGAACATACAAATCATCAGTAAGGACATTGCAAAAATGCAATGAAAATGACACAAAAGCATTAAAAATGTAATGAAAATGACACGTATGAAAGAGAAATCGTGATCCAAAATGCAACGGAAGTTAAAATTTTCTATTTAGTGATCCTTACGAATGGTTATGGTCAGTGATAGATACAGTTACCTCTTGTGACGATAAAAACTTCGATGCTAAATCGAAGGAGTGATCACGAACGTTGAATAATGAACAATACCTCTACTCAGTTCACACGAACAAATTCCTCCAGTCTCAGTGCTAGCTGCTAGGATTGAAGGCTTTGAGTGTATGTATATGTGTGTATGTTTTCATCATGCATTTTAGGGTTTCACATACCAAATTTTGATCAAGTGTCAATGCTTATACACAAGGGTTCTATTTATAGAACCACTTGTGTGTGATGCAAGCTAAAAAGCTCACTTAAGTACACGTGCACCATATCTTATGGTGTGTTGTATATCACTTAAGCGCTTGGTACCTTACCATATTCTGTATTCTACTTAAGTGCATCATATCTTACGATGTTCCTTATTTACTCTACCTCTTATCAATTTGTCCTTATGTGTGTGACCCTGTAGGTTTTTGCAACGTTGGTAATTATATTAAATCACTCATTTAACATAATAAATAATGAGCAGTATCTAGCAACACATCACTACTGCCAAAGTCATAAAAATGTCATATGATCTAACAAAACCTTTTGTGATAATACTTATGTGTACACTTATCCTTTTGTCCTTATGTCTATATTGAACACAAGGCATATACCGTGTCCATTCTTGTCCAGTTCAATATTGGGCCCTTAGATATAAATCCTACTACACAGGATGGACAAATTCCATCTAAGTAACTCATATCTCTCAGCATGATTTGTGCACTACCCATCAACTGTCTTTATGGTCATCTAGTTACAGACAATATTTGATCAGCAATAAAGTACTCGACTCTACATCTAAGGTCTATATTGGTTTCAGTTTGAAGGGTGGTATACACCATTATCACCATGAGAGTAATTTATGACACTATGCATAACATTCTACGTAGTATGTAACACCCCTTTTCTATACCCCCAAATAAAACAAATAATCATTTAGGCATAAATTCAAAACTTCATCAGAGTACATTTATGTTATGGCATAAAAGGGGCATATCACATTATACCAAAAATTCAACACATACAACACCAGCTCAACAGATATGCAACATCGGGGCAACACCCACAAGAAAATATTTAGAACAAAGGCGGAAACATCTAAATATTTCATAACCTCCAAAACATGTAATCACATACATATACATCATTCAAGTTGATTTACAACATCATCAATATAAACAACGTTTAACCAGCATGTTTACATAAACATTCATCAGCAGATACAAACATAGATGTATCACAAAAGAATCAAAATAATCCCTAGCTACCCGGTGCTACATATCAGAGCCGACCGACCAAAAAGGAATGAAGCCACACTTCACAAAGACTCCAGCAATCTAATCTGCAATGCCTCATAGAGCATTATAAAACAGCAGAAGGGTGAGAAATGATATCATAATACATAATGCATATAAACATATATACATATACATATAACATCCAATAACATCGTTCGCGTTCTCACCACAACTCATCTCCCTACACCATACATCGCAATGTATTCACAAATATCTATTTACAAATAGAACACTAAGCATATACAATATGAATCATCAATATTTATATTAATTCACAAACATACACACATATACAAATATACTCACACATACATGTATCTTCAAGCATTCTATTCATGCCAATTATCAACAATTTACATAAACATCTACAATCATGTTTATTCACCATACATCATGCACAGATGTCAACATGCAACTCATAGAGACCAACACACGACTCTGTGCAGATGAAAATGCGATACCGACTTAATTGCCCATCAGATTCTCCTAAGAATCAATTCACTCACGCCCCTCACGAGTACACTATAACTCATCAGATTCTCCTAGGGATTACATCGGTCATCAGATTCTCCAAGGAATCACATCACTCATCAGATTCTCCAAGGAATCACATCACTCATCAGATTCTCCAAGGAATCACATCACTCATCAGATTCTCCAAGGAATCACATCACTCATCAGATTCTCCGAGGAATCACATCGTTCATCAGATTCTCCAAGGAATCACATCGTTCATCAGATTCTCCAAGGAATCACATCACTCATCAGATTCTCCGAGGAATCACATTGTTCATCAGATTCTCCAAGGAATCATATCACTCGTCGGACTCTCCTAGGAATCCTATCACTCATCACAATCTCCTAGGAATCGACAGCACAAGAATATACTTCATGATGCTTAACTTCAAAAATGACTCCATACACCTCTTGAAATGCATACATGTTTACAAACATACTCATGCATTCTTCACATTCATCGCATATATTCATTATGCATTCACAATATATATACATATCACAATACATATATATACATATTCATCATTCATTCACATCAATTCATACATGGTTTATATTCATCATTCGAACTCAACATGCATTTCTATTCAATTCAAGTAAATGCACCAAAATTTCCTAACGGCCACATTCCACACTTCACAAATCACAAACTAGGAGTCACGCCATACGGCTATTAGAACACAGATTGGTTCTTAATAATTACTCTTTGTTTTGATGATAACTATTAGGAAATTTATATTTGAGAATTATATACTCTAAAATTTGTTTGAGAGTTTTACTGCAGATTAAAATTATATTGACTCTCTAGAAGCAAATCTGTCTTTGAATACAAGAAGTCATTCTGAATCTGAAGCACCAGATGCATCTTACAGAAGAATCTGCTTGCTCCTTACAGAAGATCCTGAGCGTAGTCTCCAGAAGGATCTGAAGAAAGAAGCTCCAGAACATTCTGAGTCAGAAGCATCTGAAGATAATCAGAAGCATCTGAAGCTGAAGCATCAGAAGAATAGAAGAATATTGATTGAAGAGTTTCTCAAAGCATTGATCTACAAAAGTTTCTGAAAGTACCTACGCTGCCAAGTACTGAAGTTCTGTGTCAAGATGCTCTGATGATCAACACGCTAGAAGCACACAAGCTGCAGAAGACTCTGATACAGCACAGTTCTGAAACTCATCAGAAGACTCTGATCCATTCAGACTCTGAAGAACTTGCTGAAGCTGAAGAAGTGTTTTCAAGAATGTATCCGTTGGAGTCTTTCAACGTCTCTTTACTTATTTGTGCTAGACACACTTACACAGACAAAAAGGATTTATCTGTGCCATCTATTTTAAGGAAAGGTCAGTACATGTGAAGACAAAAAGGCTCAGACCTTTTGGACTCTCTTTTCAACGTGGAAAATTCAGTTGCCTATAAAAGGAGCCTCTCACTTCATTCTTCAGTTACACACTCTTGAGCTATACTCTTGATGAAAAGAAATCAAATATTCTTAAACTCTCATTCTTATTCTTCATAGAATCTTTGTACTTAAATCTTAAGAGAAAAATCACTGTTGTGATTATAGCTTTGTAGAAGCATTAAAAACTCTTGTATTTTATTTACATTGTTTGTAAAGGAATTTCCTTAAGAGGATTCACTGTGAATCAGTAGCTCTTGAGAAGACTAAGAACTGTAGTTCTTAGGTGATACTATTGTAATCAGTTTGATTTAATAGTGGATTAAGACCTTGTTGAGAAAGGCAAATCACTCTGGAAGGGTGGACTGGAGTAGTTGTTTAACGAACCAGGATAAAAATAATTGTGTGAATTATTTCAAGCATTAATTTTCTCAACTTATTCAACCCCCCCCCCCCTCTTCTAAGTTATATCTCACCTTCAGTTGGCATCAGAGCTCCGGTTCTGAGTGTGCTATCACTTAACTGTGTCAGTAAAGATCCAGAGGAGATATACTTTGATCTATATATTTATTTGTTATCATGGCTGATAATTCAATCAACAATAAATATGAAGAGAAGGATAGGATCAGTACCAAACCTCCAATGTTTGATGGAGAAAAATTTGACTACTGGAAAGATAGAATAGAAAGTTTTTTTCTTGGGTATGATGTTGATCTTTGGGATTTGGTCATTGATGGATATGTACATCCTACTGGAGAGGATGGCAAAAAGATTGATAGAAAATCAATGACTGAAGTGCAGAAAAGAGACTTCAAGAATCACCACAAAGCCAGAACTATATTGCTTAATGCAATCTCTCATACTGAGTATGAGAAGATTACTAACAGAGATACTGCTCATGACATGTTTGAATCACTCAAAATGACTCATGAGGGAAACTCCCAGGTTAAAGAGACAAAGGCTCTGGCGCTCATACAGAAGTATGAGGCATTTAAAATGGAAGATTCTGAAAATGTAGAAACTATGTTTTCTAGATTTCAGATTCTTACAGCTGGTCTGAAAGTTCTGGACAAGGGCTACTCAACGTCAGATCATGTCAAGAAAATCATCAGAAGTCTTCCCACCAGATGGAGACCAATGGTGACTGCATTAAAGATGGCAAAAGATCTGAACAATATCTCCTTAGAAGAACTCATCAGTTCTTTGAGAAGTCATGAAATTGAGTTGGAAGAAGATGAACCCCAGAAGAAAGATAAAGGTAAATCCATAGCTTTAAAATCTAACAAAACTGCTAAAGCTTTGCAGGTTATTCAAGAAAGCTCTGAAGAATCTTCTTCTGAAGAAGAAGATGAGTTGTCCATGTTGTCCAGAAGGATTAACAAACTCTGGAAGCACAAGGGAAAGAAGTTTAACAACTTCAGAAGATCTGACAACAGGAAAGAATCTTCTAGTCACAGAAGATCTGCCAAGAAAGATGTGGTGTGCTATGAGTGCAAAGAACCTGGGCACTACAAGAATGACTGCCCTAAACTTCTGAAAGAAAAACCTAAGAAGAAGTTCAACAAGAAGAAAAAGGTTCTGATGGCAACATGGGATGACTCTGATGAGTGTGAGTCATCTTCTGAATCTGAAGAAGAATGTGCAAACGTTGCATTGATGGCCAGGACAGAGGATCAAGAAGAAGGTACCTCTGGATATGAATCAGAATCAGAATCTGATGATGATGCAGAAGAGGTAATGGCCAAACTTACCAAAGAAGAACTCATTAAAGTTTTAACAGAAGTTCTTAAAAGTTACAATAACATCAAACTCAAATACAAGAAGCTGAAAAGCAATCTTGAATCTGAGATTGATCTTCTGAAAGCAGAACTTGTTGAGCAGAAGGAAATAAATTTAAAAATCAAAAATGACTTTGATAGAACTCAACAAGAATCTGATTCTGAAACTAAGTCTTGTGAAAATATTTTAGAAAAATATGACTCTAGTTTTCAGAAGTTTCTCACTAAGAGCATAGACAGAAGCAAGATGGCTTCCATGATCTATGGTGTTAGTGGAAACAACAGAAGAGGCATTGGATATGAGTCTTCATCTGGAAGCAATCCAAAACCTGTTGACAAACTTGTTATCAGTAAGACACCTCTGTACTCTCAATTCAAATTTGGTCATCTGAATGACATTAAACACACAAGCTCTGAGAAGAGTACTTATGTGTTTAAATCAAGGGCAAGTCAGAATAAACATTATGTTGCAAAACAGAAGTTTAGACAAACTTGCAAACCAACTAACCCCAAAGGACCCAAGAAGATCTGGGTACCTAAAGACAAAATAATTCCTGTTGCAGATGTTCTTAGCAGCAAAGTCAGGACACCAATCATGGTACCTGGACTCTGGATGCTCACGACACATGACAGGAGAAATGTCTATGTTCCAAAGCCTGGAACTTAGATCTGGAGGGGACGTGAAGTTTGGAGGGAACCAGAAGGGCAAGATCATTGGATCTGGCACTATTGGTAATGGTAAGCTTCCCTCAATTACTAATGTTTTGTTAGTTGAAGGATTGAAACATAACCTATTGTCCATAAGTCAATTAAGTAACAATGGTTATGATATAATCTTCAATCAAAAATGTTGCAAAGCTGTATCTCAAAAGGATGGCTCTATCCTATTCAGTGGAAAGAGGAAACACAACATTTATAAAATTAACCTTTCAGAACTTAAAGTTCAAAATGTAAAATGCCTCTTATCTGTGAATGATGAGCAATGGGTCTGGCATAGAAGATTGGGGCATATTAATATGAGACGTATATCTCAGATTAATAAACTCAATCTGGTCAGAGGACTTCCTAAGTTGAAGTTCAACTCAGATGCTCTGTGTGAAGCATGTCAAAGAGGTAAATTTTCAAAATCTCATTTTAAATCAAAAAATGTTGTGTCTACCTCCAGACCATTGGAATTACTTCACATTGATCTGTTTGGACCAGTGAAAACTGCATCCATCAGAGGCAAGAAGTATGGATTAGTCATTGTAGATGACTACAGCAGATGGACATGGGTAAAGTTTCTAAAACACAAGGATGAGTCTCATTCTGTGTTCTTTGACTTCTGCAATCAAGTTCAGATTGAAAAAGATTCCAAAATTATTAAAGTCAGAAGTGATCATGGTGGAGAATTTGAAAATAAACATTTTGAAAAATATTTTTCTGAAAAAGGCATTGCACATGATTTCTCCTGCCCTAGAACTCCACAACAAAATGGAGTTGTAGAGAGGAAAAATAGAACATTGCAAGAGATGGCCAGAACCATGATCAATGAGACAAATCTGGCAAAACATTTTTGGGCAGAAGCAATTAACACAGCTTGCTATATTCAGAACAGAGTGTCTGTAAGACCTCTTCTGGAAAAGACTCCTTATGAATTGTGGAGAAACAGAAAGCCTAACATTTCTTATTTTCATCCTTTTGGATGTATTTGTTATATGCTTAATACTAAAGATAATCTGAACTGACCATCTTTAGAAGATCTGAACGTGGCTAACGTTTCATTTCTTGAGAGAATTCAGAACAGCATGCAAGCAAACACGTGTCCCACAAAATCTGAAGAGGTGGCGTGTGGACAACTGAAAAGACATTTGAGGTGAAATTTGAATAGTTAAATTCTTGATTTTCCCCCCAAATCTGTCAGAAGCATTTATTATTTGAAATGATTTTATTCCTTTCATTTAATGCTCTCAAACATGCTTTAATTCTGTCCTTTGGTGTGCCTATGTGTTTACTATAAATACTTGAAGTGTTTTCACTTTCACACTTTTCACTCTCAGAATTTATATGCATTTTCATCTCTTGTTCTCTCTTCACAAAAACCCAAAACCTAAGTGTTCTAAAAAGCATTCTTCAATGGCGTCTTCTTCTTCAACAACTGCTCAGTTTCAATCAACAATGGCTGCTGTAACTTCAGACAATCTTGGTGCTAATCCTTACATTCCTCCTCAGAGAACTCTTCTCACACCTATTGAAAAGTTAGAAGTATTGTGTGAATCCATGGTTGAGTTTGACTCACTGGCTGAAAATGGGTTTGATTTTCGCTCCATTGTTAGAGCTCAAGGCTGGGTAAAATACTTTGATAGACTGTTTGGACCAATTTACCCTTTGCTTATTAAGGAATTCTGGATCCATGCATCTGTGTATCCAAAGTTCATTCTGTCATCTATGCTGGGAAAGGAGATCATCATCACAGAGGATCTTATTAGAAAACTGATTGGTTATGAAGAAACAGATGGTGTTTCACATCTGCCAGTTGGACGTGTTGATATGGATGAAGTCTATGATGAGGTTATGACTGCTGGACAAGCCTCTAACAAATTCAAAGATCTGAAACCAGAATACAAGATCTGGGCCAAGATCTTCATGGGATGTATTCATCACAGAAAATCAACAAACTCCCCAGATTATGTCAACAATGAGCAGATCTATTTTATGTACTGCCTCAGTCAGAGTAATAAGGTAGATCTTCCTTACTTGTTGTTCATGCATCTGTGGAATCACATAAATGCATCCAGAGAATCTGTGAAGGAAAAGACTCAGAAGATCAGGAATTGGATACCTTTTGGAAGGCTACTCTCAGATCTTCTCACTGAAAATGGTTTAGTGGCTGCTCTGTATGAAGCTGGAGTAACAGAGGAACTTGAGTTCATCATGGGAAAGCCTCTGAACGCTAAGAGCCTTCTGAGACTTAAGATTGTAGATGAACTTACCACTGCTCCAAAGAAGTTGAACATGTCTGATCTGAATAAAAGGATTCCAGTATCAGATTTTCCTCTATTTTTTGCTGAAGAACCTAGACACATTGTTCTGATGTATATAGAGCGATGCAAAATAGAAGGAGTGCCTGTACCTGCAAATGTATTTCAACTTGTCAAGCAACCCCTGCCAGATGCAGGAGAAGAAGAAGAAGAAGCAGAAGTTCCACTTCAGAGGAAAAGATCTCAACTTGCAGCAGAATCTGAACCTGTCCAGAAGAAGGCTAAGATTGCTGAAAGTCCCAAGGATCTTCTGAAGAGAAAGGACTCTGGAGAAGCTGTCTCTGCTAAGAGGATTAAACTCAAAGGTACTAAAGCTTCTGTCTCTTCTAAAATTGCTGTTATAAATGATTCTATTAAGTCTGTTCCCAAACCCCCTGTTACTCAAACTACATCTGTTGCTGCCCCCAGCTCTGTATCACCTCAGAAACAACCCACTGCTCCTATTTCAAAACCACCTCAACCAAAATTACACATCAAACACTTCACTCCAAAATCATCAAAATCTGTTCCAAAACCATCAGAACCACAACCTAAAGAAAAACAACCAACAGAATCACAACCTACAGAACCACAATCAACTGTTCCACAACAAACAGAACCACAACCAACACAACCATCAGAACTACCACAAAATTCTGAAAAACAAAAATCTGCATCACCCACAACAGAAAATCTCCCAGAAAAACAAACCTCAGAAGATCAACCACAAAATGAATCTGTCATTCCAACTTCACCAATTCAATCTTCTGAACCTGTAGCAACTGTTACCTCTGAACCAACTCAAGTAACTTCTGCTCCTGTTTCATCTAAACCACCTACTCAACAACCTGATATTCCTTCAGAACCATCTCACATCCCTGAGACAGAAGTTCTTGATATCACTCCTTTAAAAACAGTGTTTCAAGTTTCTTCTACCTCTTGTACACCAGAAACATCCTCAAATTCATCTGAATCAGACATTCACCCTGACTTTCTGATTAATCCATCTGACAAATATCCTGTTCATGACCCTGAACCTGAAACATCTGTACCTACCAAAACTACAATTCCAGAACTTATGCCTCCACCTGAACCTTCATTTGAGATGATTGTTCCTTCATCTATACCATCATCATCTGGAATCTCTTGTGCTCAAGTGTCCTCTCTGTATCATAATTTATCTTATGGTTTCAAACTTAAAGATTTTTATGATAGAGTTGAGCCCTCTGAACCTTTGACACCTCTGAGACCTAAACTTACACCAACCCTTCCATCTGTGATCCTTTCATATATTAAATCTATGGAAAATGAAGGATCTTTAGCCACCATATCTGATAAATCTGGTAAAGCTGCTGTTTCAGCTCTGCATTCTGCATCTGACAACACAGTTGCATCTGATAAACCATCAAAATCTGCTTTTATACCATACTCTAATGCAGTCTTTGATGATGTTTACCCACGCACCAGACCTCAACCCAATCTGATTAATGCCTTAAACAGATCCCTTCCTCAGAAACCAGAAATTCCATTCTTTCCATATGTTCCCCCTCCTCTGATTTCCATTCCAAAATCATTGATACCACCAACTCCAAAGCCTAAACAGATGACTCTGGAAACCTTGCTCAAACCTCCTCCCAGACTTAATATTGAACATTTATTTCAAACGTTTTTGCAAGAATTACATATGTCTTTAGGTACTGTTCAAAGAAGATGCTCTGAATCTATGGATGTAAATGAGACTGAAATCATCTGGAAAGGATTTCTGAATAGATTCAACACTGTAGCTTCTAATCTGAAGAACATCTGTTCTGATGATGTAAAGCTCAGAGCTGCAAGAAATCAATTCTGGATTGATAACCAGACTGGGCCTCTGCTGTGTTTGGATGCTCCTCCACCTCCTCCTCCACCAGAACCAATTGCTCCTACTCTAACTATGACTCTGGTAGAACCCTCTTCAGGATCTCCAGAACATATGGCTATTGACTCTGTTCCGGATACAGAACCTCCATCATCTGAAATCAAGACAGAGAATCCAGATTTGGCAAACAAGATTGTTGCTCTGGAAGCTGGTCAATCTGAAATCAGATCTTGGATGGCAAAGCAAGACAAGAAATCTGAGGACATGTCAGAATGGATGACCAAACAAGATGAGAAGAATGAGACAATCACTAAGTTCATGTCAAAGCAAGAGCAATCACAATCTGAGATCACAGACCTTTTGAAGATGCTTTTGTCTAAAACCACTTAGATTTTTTTTCTCATGTTTGTGCATCTGTTATGTTTGCATCTGAATGTTTTGTAATATCTTCTGATGTACTTTGTAATCTGTTATCTTTAATTAAATCAGACTGTTATTCTCCATTGAATTATCTATTTTTATTCCTTTTACTTGTCTTTATTAAAAGTTTTTACTTTTTGCTTATGACAAAAAAGGGGGAGAAAATAAAGATCTGAACTATTTAATATAATTTCACTAGAATGAATCTTCAGACATATCTATTCCTTCTAATATTTTAATTGACTATTTCAGAACTTTTGATAAGAACACTCTATAAAGAACCTCTGAGTTTCTCAGATCATTTATTCTTTATCAAAATCTGAATCTTATATCTGCAAGATATTCTGACCATTGATTATTACAAGACAGACAAGATCTGACTCTGAAGATTACTCAAGATAAAAAGGGAAGTTTCTACTCCTGTTTCATATTTAACTCAGGGGGAGATTCATCATCTCAGGGGGAGTTATAATTCTTTAAGTTCAATTAAATAAAATTTCTGATACTTTTTGTCATCATCAAAAAGGGGGAGATTGTTAGAACACAGATTGGTTCTTAATAATTACTCTTTGTTTTGATGATAACTATTAGGAAATTTATATTTGAGAATTATATACTCTAAAATTTGTTTGAGAGTTTTACTGCAGATTAAAATTATATTGACTCTCTAGAAGCAAATCTGTCTTTGAATACAAGAAGTCATTCTGAATCTGAAGCGCCAGATGCATCTTACAGAAGAATCTGCTTGCTCCTTACAGAAGATCCTGAGCGTAGTCTCCAGAAGGATCTGAAGAAAGAAGCTCCAGAACATTCTGAGTCAGAAGCATCTGAAGATAATCAGAAGCATCTGAAGCTGAAGCATCAGAAGAATAGAAGAATATTGATTGAAGAGTTTCTCAAAGCATTGATCTACAGAAGTTTCTGAAAGTACCTACGCTGCCAAGTACTGAAGTTCTGTGTCAAGATGCTCTGATGATCAACACGCTAGAAGCACACAAGCTGCAGAAGACTCTGATACAGCACAGTTCTGAAACTCATCAGAAGACTCTGATCCATTCAGACTCTGAAGAACTTGCTGAAGCTGAAGAAGTGTTTTCAAGAATGTATCCGTTGGAGTCTTTCAACGTCTCTTTCCTTATTTGTGCTAGACACACTTACACAGACAAAAAGGATTTATCTGTGCCATCTATTTTAAGGAAAGGTCAGTACATGTGAAGACAAAAAGGCTCAGACCTTTTGGACTCTCTTTTCAACGTGGAAAATTCAGTTGCCTATAAAAGGAGCCTCTCACTTCATTCTTCAGTTACACACTCTTGAGCTATACTCTTGCTGAAAAGAAATCAAATATTCTTAAACTCTCATTCTTATTCTTCATAGAATCTTTGTACTTAAATCTTAAGAGAAAAATCACTGTTGTGATTATAGCTTTGTAGAAGCATTAAAAACTCTTGTATTTTATTTACATTGTTTGTAAAGGAATTTCCTTAAGAAGATTCAGTGTGAATCAGTAGCTCTTGAGAAGACTAAGAACTGTAGTTCTTAGGTGATACTATTGTAATCAGTTTGATTTAATAGTGGATTAAGACCTTGTTGAGAAAGGCAAATCACTCTGGAAGGGTGGACTGGAGTAGTTGTTTAACGAACCAGGATAAAAATAATTGTGTGAATTATTTCAAGCATTAATTTTCTCAACTTATTCAACCCCCCCCCCCCTTCTAAGTTATATCTCACCTTCAACGGCTACCCACAACACACATAACAACATATAATTAGTCATCTCAGACAAGGAATGATCACAACCAAACCACACAACCAATCCACGAATGGAAAACACAAGAAAAGAAAATATGTTGTTGTGTTCGCTAACCTTCGCCTGGCGAAGCCTCTGGCGAACCTTCGCTACTTCATTCGCCTGGCGAACTTGCCAGCGAAGACCACTGGAAGTTATTCTGGAATTACTTGCTAGCACACCCGCCTGGCGAACCTTCGCCACACTCATTCTCCTGGCGAACTTGCCAGCAAAGACAGGGTGTTTACTACTGACTTGGTTCGCTGCTGCTCGCTGGGCTTCGCTTGGCGAAGCTTCGCTGCCATTCGCCTGGCGAACCTGCGAACTCAGAACTCCCATGGATGTCCCAAAAGCCCAAACCTCACAAACCGACCGATTTAATCTAAATTAGTTCCAGTAGCATAACCCACTCATCACCCGACTATACTACACCGTCTATTCCAAATTCTAACCGATAAAACTCAGTTTCTACCGATTAAATCAACTTCCGACCTAGAAATGGAAACATAGAAAAAAATCCAATACATCCAAACTAGCACATACATGATTACATACATTATCAAGATGATAAAACTTCTCACCCTTACCTGATTAACCGCAAGCTAGGGTTTGATCTTGATGTTTTCCAAAGTTTCCTCTTCTTTCTCTCCTCTTTCTCTTCTCCTTCTTTCTTTCTCTTTTCTTTCCTTCCTTTCTTACTATCTTTCTTTCTCTTCTATTTTCCTCTTTAATATCTTCCTATTATTTTTCCCAAAACATCTACTAACTCAATATCTCATAAAATATCCAACTTATCATTTAAATAGGAAGCGTCCAAAATACCCTCCAACTATTTTCTCCGAAAACTCCCAAAATCGGGTAAAATAGAACAATATGTAAACATAACATATTTCCACAAAAATTCCACATCAAAATAATATTTTCCCAATAAAAATCAAAAAGGACTTAACGAAAAAGGGGTAATCGAAATCGGGGCGTTACAACTCTCCCCCACTTTAGAAATTTTCGTCCTCGAAAATATTACCTGATCCAAAACAACTCTGGATGCGAATCACGCATCTTACTCCCCAATTCCCAATTCATACACGATCGCACACATGCACACTTTCACACCGCAATCATAGCTATGCCACGTGGCTCCTATAAAACCTTCAACCCGCAACAATCTCCATTGGAGATTATGGGCACACTGCTTGTACCCCCACTAAGAACAACATCTCGGTCATTCTACCCCGATGATCATTTCACTAGGAACGACGCATAGTCATTCTACCCCAGTGATCATGACTATACCGCTTATACCTCATTAGGAACGACATACTAGTCATTCTACCCCAATGAGATTGAACCTTGGACATATACATATTCCAATAACATCATCTTGAAGTCTCCCTTCTTATCACCATCAAATCCATGGACTTCAAATCCAATTTCTCTTCCCGGCGATACATCCTTAATATCCTTCCAGAAGCATCTCTAAAAATTCACGCACCACTGGAAACACATTCAGTTCAGCCTTACTCTCCACCGACAATGATGCAAACAACTGAACACTTGAGTCCCGTCCCCCAAAAGTTCCTTCAACTCTTTCGGGAATAAGAAACTCTCATCCTTCCCATCCTTCATAAAAGAAATCCTCACCAACGGGAAATAACAACCTACACTAACTCTATCATACTGCAATCAACTCATACCCAATATTACATATAATCTTTCTAATGGTAAACATACTAAGTCCATGATAGAACCCTTACCACACATGGTCAAAGGACACTTAAACACACTAAAGACATAGTTACCGACCCCGAAGCGGGCGTCTCAATAACCATACCACCATCTCAAGAGTACAACGCAATTCCAAACACTTAGCGCACTCAAAAGAAATGAACGAATGAGTCGCTCCGGTATCAATAATAGCAACTAAAGGCATATTATTAGTAAAGCACATACCTCAAATCAAACGATCCGCATTAGTAGTGTCTGATCCTGCCAATGCAAATACTTTTCCACTTGTTGGAGCTTGCTTAGGTTTAGGACACTTAGCACTGATGTGACCTTCTTCTCCACAATTGTAGCACTTCACCACACCCTTTCTACAGTTCGTAGCATCATTCCCCATAACTCTGCAGTTAGAGCACTTAACTTTGGGCTTTCCACACATAAAAGACTTATGACCCATCTCACCACACTTGTAGCATTTAATGGATCCAGAACTCCCTCCTCCAAGCCTCTTAACAAAGTCCTCCCTATCCTTATCCTTATCAGCAGGCGTCATATAAGGTCCACCCCTTACCTGTTGCCTTTCTTTCTCCTCCTTCAAACTCTTGTAGTGAGTAGAACGAGTTTTACTATCCTCTTCAAAAATTCGACAACATTCGGTCAAGTCCGAAAATCTCCTTATCCTCTGATAGCCCACCGCTTGCTTGATCTCAAGACGCAAGCCGTTCTCATACTTAACACACTTAGAAAATTCCACCGTCACCGCGTCATAGTGAGGATGAAATTTTACTAACTCTGTGAACTTAGCCGTGTAGTTTACCACGGACATATTGCCTTGCTTCAATTCCAAGAATTCCATTTCCTTCCTTCCCTTCACACTCTCAGGGTAATACTTCCTTAAAAATCCAGCACGAAATAAATCCCAAGTTATTTCCTCGTCATCCACTTCAAGGACTTGTCGCATACCGATCCACCAGTCATTGGCTTCTTCTTGCAACATGTGAGATCCAAGTCTCACCTTGTTGACTTCAGCACAATTCATAACTCTAAAGATCCTCTCGATCTCCTTTAACCAAATCTGAGCACCGTCCGGATCAAACATTCCCTTGAATACCGACGGTTGATTCTTTCTAAACTCATCATTAGCGTTCACATTCGGTGCACCTTGCACCACTCTAGCCATTGCCTCCAATGCCACAGCCATCGCATTGTCATTACGACCAACCATATTCTAATTATTCCCAAAAATAACAACAAGGTTAAACAACCGTTCAACCAACAAAACAACGAGACAGACACAACTGACTCAATATTGGCTCTGATACCACTTAATGTAACACCCCCTTTCTATACCCCCAAATAAAACAAATAATCATTTAGGCATAAATTCAAAACTTCATCAGAGTACATTTATGTTATGGCATAAAAGGGGCATATCACATTATACCAAAAATTCAACACATACAACACCTACTCAACAGATATGCAACATCGGGACAACACCCACAAGAAAATATTTAGAACAAAGGCGGAAACATCTAAATATTTCATAACCTCCAAAACATGTAATCACATACATATACATCATTCAAGTTGATTTACAGCATCATCAATATAAACAATGTTCAACCAGCATGTTTACATAAACATTCATCAGCAGATACAAACATAGATGTATCACAAAAGAATCAAAATAATCCCTAGCTACCTGGTGCTACATATCAGAGCCGACCGACCAAAAAGGAATGAAGCCACACTTCACAAAGACTCCAGCAATCTAATCTGCAATGCCTCATAGAGCATTATAAAACAGCAGAAAGGTGAGAAACGATATCATAATACATAATGCATATAAACATATATACATATACATATAACATCCAATAACATCATTCGCGTTCTCACCACAACTCATCTCCCTACACCATACATCGCAATGTATTCACAAATATCTATTTACAAATAGAACACTAAGTATATACAATATGCATCATCAATATTTATATTAATTCATAAACATACACACATATACATATATACTCACACATACATGTATCTTCAAGCATTCTATTCATGCCAATTATCAACAATTTACATAAACATCTACAATCATGTTTATTCACCATACATCATGCACATATGTCAACATGCAACTCATAGAGACCGACACACGACTCTATGCAGATGCAAACGCGATACCGACTTAATCGCCCATCAGATTCTCCTAAGAATCAATTCACTCACGCCCCTCACGAGTACACTATAACTCATCAGATTCTCCTAGGGATCACATCGTTCATCAGATTCTCCAAGGAATCACATCGCTCATCAGATTCTCCAAGGAATCACATCACTCATCAGATTCTCCAAGGAATCACATCACTCATCAGATTCTCCAAGGAATCACATCACTCATCAGATTATCCAAGGAATCACATCGTTCATCAGATTATCCAAGGAATCACATCGTTCATCAGATTCTCCAAGGAATCACATCACTCATCAGATTCTCTGAGGAATCACATTGTTCATCAGATTCTCCAAGGAATCGCGTCACTCGTCGGACTCTCCTAGGAATTCTATCACTCATCAGACTCTCCTAGGAATCGACAGCACAAGAATGTACTTCATGATGCTTCACTTGCAAAATAACTCCATACACCTCTTGAAATACATACATGTTTACAAACATACTCATGCATTCTTCACATTCATCGCATATATTCATTATACATTCACAATATATATACATATCACAATACATATATATACATATTCATCATTCATTCACACCAATTCATACATGGTTTATATTCATCATTCGAACTCAACATGCATTTCTATTCAATTCAAGTAAATGCACCAAATTGCCTAACAGCCACATTACACACTTCACAAATCACAAACTAGGATTCACGCCATACGGCTACCCACAACACACATAACAGCATATAATTAGTCATCTCAGACAAGGAATGATCGCAACCAAACCATACAACCAATCCACGAATGGAAAACACAAGAAAAGAAAATATGTTGCTGTGTTCGCTAACCTTCGCCTAGCGAAGCCTCTGGCGAACCTTCGCTACTTCGTTCGCCTGGAGAACTTGCCAGCAAAGAGCACTGGGAGTTATTCTGGAATTACTCGCTAGCACTCGTTAGCAGACTCATCTGGCGAACCTTTGCCACACTCATTCTCCTGGAGAACTTGCCAGCGAAGACAGGGTGTTTACTACTGACTTGGTTCGCTGGGCTTCGCCTGGCAAAGCTTCGATGCCATTCGCTTGGAGAACCTGCGAACTCAGAACTCCCATGGCTGTCCCAAAAGTCCAAACCTCACAAATCGACCAATTTAATCCAAATCAGTTCCAGTAGCACAAACCACTCATCACCCGACTATACTACACCGTCTATTCTAAATTCTAACCGATAAAACTCAATTTCTACCGATTAAATCAACTTCCAACCTAGAAATAGAAACATAGAAAACAATCCAATACATTAAAACTAGCACATACATGATTACATACATTATCAAGATGATAAAACTTCTCACCTTTACCTGATTAACCGCAAGCTAGGGTTTGATCTTGATGTTTTCCAAAGTTTCCTCTTCTTTCTCTCCTCTTTCTCTTCTCCTTCTTTCTTTCTCTTTTCTTTCCTTCCTTTCTTACTATCTTTCTTTCTCTTCTATTTTCCTCTTTAATATCTTCCTATTATTTTTCCCAAAACATCTACTAACTCAATATCTCATAAAATATCCAACTTATCATTTAAATAGGAAACGTCCAAAATACCCTCTAACTATTTTCTCCGAAAACTCCCAAAATCGGGTAAAATAGAACAATATGTAAACATAACATATTTCCACGAAAATTCCACATCAAAATAATATTCGCCCAATAAAAATCAAAAAGGACTTAACGAAAAAGGGGTAATCGAAATCGGGGCGTTACATAGTACTCTCATAATGGGTCAATCCAGTATAAATATTACTCCTAATATTCATGCATATGTTAAAACTTGATAACTTCTTATCTATGATCCATGAGATGTGATCATCCATCTATCTACATAATATTCTTAATGCTTTAATATTTTCCCACTTCACAGTAAAGCTCGACTATGGATACTTTAAGAATAATGTCCTTATATTTAATGGGATCTCATGATTAAGTCACACTTAATATTTCATTAAACAGACTAACTATTCTAAGGACTTTATTATTTTTGAAAAATAAATATTATAAAGAAACGCCTTTTATTATTAATAAATGATTCGATACAAGTACCAAAATCATTTGCCCTTAGGGCTTACACCAACAACATAAACATTAAAATATATATTAACGTCAGTAGTGTGATGCTGCCATTTACCTGCATCGTCTTCCACCTACAATCATATGCTAACTTCGAGTACAAATAGACCAAACAAGCGGCCCCCAGTTGTACTAATGTATCGACTTGAAGTTCTCAAAGTACCGTAGATAAACGACATCCACATAAATGATACATGTCATACCCTAATTTTTACCCTAAAATTTTACCTTTTTTTGCATCATCTGCATAGCATTTCATGCATTACATCTTGCATAATACTCAAATTATCAGCTGAAATAAATTTGTTGAATTTACAGTCGAATCGTTCAAACCAAAAATCAATTGTGTGTAAAATCAGTGGAGAAAAAATTTTAAAATCGTGCTTGTAGAATCCAGTTATACTAATCTATGTTTTGCATGGTTTAACTTGGTGTGTCCGTTTTAATTTTTCGGACGCATTTTGATCAGTTTTCCCCTTTAATCGGGTAAAATTTATTTCAAAATTTGTCCAAACACTGTATTTTTCCAATACTTTTATTTCACACTGGTTATTTTAGTGCATTCATTTTCATTTTTCGAGCATTTCGATACCTGCCTGTTATTCATTTTTTAATCTTTTTCCTTTTAAAATTTTAGCTAATTAACCATTTTATTTTTATTTTTATATTTGATTGATAAAAAATATGATGAATATTTCCTTGAAAATATATTATTTCACACAAGAGGATCAAAAAAATAATGCAATGGCAAAGTTGTAATAATGTGTGAGGACCAAGAAGGAAGGCAGTGACAAAGTTGTAATAAAAGTGCATGTGTGAGGATTAAGGAAAGAATATATCATACGTGAGCACCAAGTAATGGCAAAAATGTAATTACCAAATGACATTTTTGTAATAACATAAAGCAGATGAGGATCACCATATGTATCAACATCACTCAATGACAATTTTGTAAATAGTGATTCTTTCATTTACACTACTTATGGCAGTTTTTTAATTACTAGTGGCAAACTTGTAATTAGAAGTTAATACTCAGGGAAACCTTGGTAATCAAGAATAGAGAGGATCAAGAACTCTATATATAGTCCTTTTGTTCTTCACTTAGAAAAGGGGATCCAACAAGGAAAATTACCAAGAGAAACACACAAACCTCAGTAAAACATCCTTCAAGAATTAGGAACTGTACTTTCCAAAAACTCCATTGATACATAAGAATAAAAACTTCGAATCTCTCGATTTTTCCACTTCCCTTACATCAAATATAACTCATCCAATGCATTGAAACCATGCATTCCAACACACTCCTGGGGGCTCATTGAAGTTGTAGGCGTCATCACATCTCATCTGGAAGTACTCTAAAAGGTGCATTAGACACACTCCAATAGGTAAACTTTCTTGATTTTAAACTCTCTCATTAAAGCTTCGTTTTCATTCATTCAAGTTGCCATTGTGTTTACTTTGATATGTTGAGTGAAAACCCTGTGAAAATGGGCATTGGTTAATCATATATGGTATTAAATTTTATTTATTTTCTTTTCAATTGTTTTAACTTTCATCTTTAATTTTTTTTTAAAATCAAAAAGAACATTTTATTCTTCCTTGCTATATATTTCATTCTCATTAAAAAAATTAAAAATATATGTACTATTTCATTTATTTATCTTTAGGTTTCTATTTATTTATTTTTAAAATGTACTTTGATATTTTTTGAACAGTTTGATTAACTTGTACATTTTTGTTAATTTTGTTTTGACCTAATCTTTGATGAATCCATGTTTGTTTCAAATGCTTAATGTTTGATATCTTGATGATTAATGATGGATCCATGTCTCATGTTCCTTTTGATGGTCATATGTTAAATTTATCTTGACTTTGCCATGAGTATGTTTATTTGAAGCATGTATTGGATGACTTCTCTTGATGATTGTTTTTACCATGATGCTTGATGTCTCCTTTAATTTATCTTTGATGCTTTTCCATTGATTAATTCTTGATGACCATGATGTTTTTTCATGTGTTGTTGATTTTATTTGTTGCTTAATACTTGCGACCTAATCCAAGAGAAAGGGACATGTATATTGACTCTCTGTCATATGCTTGTTTGGTATGAATCTCATTATCCTTTTCATTCCACCTTGCTATCCCATTAACAACTAATCAAACCTTTTATATCTCCATCGTGCGATTGAGAATTTTATTTTCACTCGTAGTTTCCGAACTACGATTGCTCTAACTTTCTATTAAGGATACATATGTATAGGATTGCGAGATCCTAGTGAGCTGCCTTTTTCTTTTTCTTTTTTTTTTCTCTTCACTTTATCAATCCTTACCTTTAGCAAACAATTTTATCTCAAAACACAAATATTTCAAGAGGTTCCTGTAGAATATTGCAGATACTTAGGGTTCTAGTGTCTTCCCTTAGTATAACCAACTCACGTACCTTTGATCTCTCTTTGCTTAACTTTAGACCTTGCTTTTTTCTTTGCATGTTTACTTAGGGTTTTTGTTCGATCTTTTCTCCCTTCCATTGGATAAAATAAAAGTTTGGTGGTGGCGTCTTTGTTTTATGAACCTAGCTAATCTAATAACTTTGGTCTCTGATTCTCACTGCGACAAAAAATGGTGACTTCAATGGGGACCATTGTTCAGTGAGTTGAGCCTAACTTGTTATATTTGTGTTTCTATTATTGTTTAGTATTGCTTGGGTTTTTTGTTTTTCATGTTGATCTATGTATGTGAGATAAGTCTTAACCTAGACTTGAGTGTACCATAAGTTAGGAAGTGTGGTATAGTCAAGGAGGCTTTGAGGGAGTAATCCCGAATAAGCTGACTTGAGAATCCCCTGCTCAGTGGAGGCCCTTTGAGGGTAGCATTTGTTGAACGAGTAATCGTGAAGGCATTACTACTTTTGACCTGGGAGCCCGAGAAGTTGAGAACCTTTAGATCTCCTTTACCCCACATGGCCTTCTAGGATGTATGTGATGACTATGAGGGTGTAAAACCAAAGTAGTTGATATGTGATATTACACTCAAACGAGGTTCTCTTGAGAATATTCCAGACTCCCGAGTAATTGGTGTGTTAGTAATATTCGAAAGATGGATCGGTGAATCTAGGAACTTTGTTAGAACCCGTTGTGCAGGTGCTTTACCCTTAGTACACACCCTGTGGTTGGTTCTTCACCCAAAATTCATGTTGTGATCTTGAATGTTTGATCATGTTGCATGTAATATGCATCTTGTATTGCATAAACATTGCATATCATTTGCATTCCTTTGCATGATTCATACATACGTCCAGATTGTCCAAAAATTCATTCCAGTTGTCTATCTTCCAACAGTCATCTGTCAGTCATCAAGTTGATTCCTCGACATTGATACAAGACTAGAGATAATTTCAGATGCAGAATGTCTAGAACAATCCTCTGCCAGGACATCAGAAGTGAAGCTTCGGCCAACTTCAGCCAGCTTTCCTGCTAAAAGCAAGTGTTTCAGATAGGACATTTAATCCTTATGTTTGATTAGTCACTGGGTCATGTTTCTTGTTGTTTGTATTTTCCTTTATTTGTATTAGTTGTTTGCTTTCAAATTATGTTTGTACTTTCATGTTAATGAAATGAGCCTTGCAACTTTTTGATTAAGTTCATTTCTATTTGCTATTTACATCTTTATGTTTTCTTTTTCAAAATTACCTCTTATTCAAACTTTTGATTATGTAAATATTTGAGAGAGGGTGACGAAAATGTAATACCCATAATTGTTATTGGTATGCTCTCAATCAAACTTTGTTGACGATGTAAGGGATTGTTTCAATCCCTTAAACACTGGAGAAAAAAGGAAGTTATTCCCTTGTAAACCCCTTCGAGCCTAGTGTCGCTACTGCGAAAATCGGCGCCGGCTGACAGAAGAGTCGCCACCGTGCGTTATTTATCCCAACGGAGGGAAAGGAAACGCTCGAAGTAAACCTTGCAAAAACGGGGAAATGTATGGTCATCGCAACCAAAACCTGGGTTCGGGAGTCGGTTACGCAAGGGGAAGGTATTAGCACCCCTCACGTCCGTCGTACTCGACGGGATCCACGCTTGCTTGGGTTGTCTAAAGGATGCAAAAACAATCTATCTACGGCTGCTAAATCTAAACAGAAGGGAATTGACTCGGTAGAGCATCGCACTCTATGCCTACGTATTCTCAAGAGAGAAAGTCAGAGTCAACGTAGTTCGGGACTACAGGGAAAATTGGCTCGCCAAGACCTCGCGTCTTGTGCCTACGTACTTCCACACTGCATGGAAGATCAGAGCTTACGTAGTTCAGGCTAACTACGGCTAAACAGGGTATTCTCACACAGCAGTGAGAAATCAACTGGTTTCACAGGTACGGGAACCTATGGGAAAAACTATGGTCTGGTCTCAAATGCACTCAGGCAAGAGAGAAAAAGGGGTACAATTAATCGTCAGCGGGAAAGTCTCGATCGCACAGCAGCGAGAGAACAAAAAGTTAGTCGTTAGTGTGCTCGCTAGGATATCGCATCCTATGCCTACATATTCTCGTCTGGTACGAGAAATCAGAGCAGCTGTAGTTCGGCTACTTTCGGGACCACAGCTCAAATCTCGTTTTATTAACATTCTGAAAAATGATTACAATGATTGAATACTGAAAAATAAACTCCTAGGAAATACTATCCTATCCTATCCTGAAAAATCGAATGGAAAATAGTCCCATAACAAGTGGACATTCTAAACTATCCCTAAAATCGTAAAATAATCTCTATGAAAATATATCCTAAAAGAAAATGTACTTTAAAAAATATTAAGTCTACTTTAATATTTTTTCCTCTTTTTCCTTCTTTTCTTTTCAACTATTTTCTCCTTTCTTTCAAAATATTTTTCATATATTTTCCATTTTTTCTATATATTTTTTTTCTATATTTTTCTATGTATTTTTCTCCTCTTTTTTCGATATTTTCTATTTTTCTCTTCTTTTTTAAGATTTCTTTTCCACTTCTTTTTCTTCTTTTTTTTCAAGATTTCTTTTTCTACTATTTTTTCCAATATCCTTTCACAATATTTTCTCTATATTTTTCTTTCTAAAAACTAAACAATGAAAAATAAAGAAAAGAGAAACAGGGGGGGTTATACTGGTACATGGGTGTGCAAGTAAAATAACAAAAAAACACAACAAACTGGGCCCAGCCCAGCTGTTTGCTGCAAAAACCGTAGGGTGTATGCCAAAAAGGTGGGGCTTGTACGGACAACCACAGCTGATGGGCCCGGCCCAATCCAATCATCAGCCTCCTTTCTCCATTCACTCTCAGTAACCCTAATCTAATCCCTCCCTCTCTCACGGCGCCGTCCTCCCCCTCCCTTTCCCCGTCTCCGACCTCTCCCTGCTTGCTTCACCTCAGAACAACTTCAACCCAAAAAAATATCCCAGGAATACTCTTCCAACCTTAATCCCCATGAAAGAGACGTTGCTTGAAAAAATGAAAACGGAGGCGAAGATGAGGAAATCTTGATGGAAGATTTCTGAACAAACTTGATGAGCCGTGTTGTTGTGGTGGAAGATGTTGAAACTCTTGACGAACACGAATCATTGGAGAAGAACACGAATCGTTGATGAAGATTGTTGGGGGAGATCCTTGAGGAAGAAGATCTTTCGTTATTTTTGTTGGCGATGGATTTGTTGAAGGTTCGATGGAATCCTCATGAAGATCCAGGACATCTTCGTGTTCTCTGATGATACGAGTCTCTGAACGAGGATATTTGGATCTGATATGCATGGTAGATCTTGGATGAAGAAGAACAGACGAGGATCGTTGAGAGTTGTTGAAGATTCTTGGATCTGGGGATTTTTCTGGAAACGGACGAGTGTTCTTCGCTGATGAACGCTTGAGGATTCTGGGATTTTTTTTGGGAAGACGATGAACTAGTGATGGTGAGATGAACTCCGATGATGAGGATGATGAATGGACTTCTTGGTAGTTTCTGGAGAACCTTGAAGATCTTGGAGTTGTTTGGATGCTCTTGTTTGTTTGAAGGGGCGTTGATGGAGATGATCGTTCCTGGATGTTCTTGAAGAACTGAAGATGTTGAATTTCTGGGAAACGATGAACATTCATCATTCTTGATGAATTTCTGGTGGTAGTTCTTGCATGTTCCTGAAACGATCGTATACATTCTTCTGGAGATGATGATTCTTGATGATGAACATGATGCAGGATCTGGAGAAGGACAATCGGAGAAGATGATGGTTGAACGGTGATGATGGAAAAGGACCGGAGAGGATGAAGATTGATGGAGGAGGTTGATCGGAGCAAACTTCTGTGCCACCATTTCCGGTGATTGAAGATCGTGGATGGATGATGATGGGGGGAGGACGATGAAGATCGACCGAAATCTAGGGACTTTTGGGTTTCCGGTGACCTTCACGGTGGTCGCCGGCCATGCATGCCGGCCGGTGAGGTTTCCCGGTGAGGACCGGTGGTGCGCTGTGGTGGAGGCACGTGACGCTGGTAGTGGAGGGTGTTATTGCATGGGTGCCACGTATTGGGTGGTGTGGCAGAGAGAGGGGAGCTGAGAGCACGCGTGGCAGCGTAGAAATGAATGGCGTGGGTCCTCTTTTTTTTAACACGTGGCTGGCTGGCATTTATAGCACTTGGAAATTCTGGAGACTTCTAGAATATTCTGGACCTTGCTGGAGACTTGGACGAAAATGAATTGGGCCTGCGAATTTGGGCTGAAAAAGGACTCTGGGCCCAAACGAAAAAACAAATAAAAAACCCAACATTAAATCTGAATAATGAATGAAAAAAAACCTGGTTAAAACTTGATTAAGAACTAATCCTAATTAACTAACTAAACTCAATTAACTAAATCTGAGGACTAATCTAATTAATTCTAATAAGATCTCAATTAAACTAACAAGAGAATTATCCTAATACTCTAATAAATCTCTAAAAAATTCTAATAAACCCACTAATAAAATTCTAATAAATTTCTATCAAACATATACTATTATTATAAAAGAAAATCTCTCATTAAAGAAAAAATCTATATTATTCATTAAAGTGATTAAAAAGCTATTAAAACTATTTTAAAAAACTATTTAAAATCTACAAAATCTATATTAATATCTAAAATATCTAAATTCTTATTAAACTAATTAAAAGAAAATCTATTAAAAGAAAGATCTACTATTCTATAAAACCAAAATAAAATCTATAATATTTCTATATTAAAAGAAAAACTATATATTTCTATCAAAACCATTTAATATCTAATACATTCTAAAAACTATTAAAAATATTAAAACCTATTAATATTCTATATCTAAAAAATATATTCAAAAATTCAATTAATATTCTAAAAGAAAAATCTATTAATATTCTAAAAATGATTTAAAAGCTATTAAAAAAACCATTAATATTCTAAAATGAAAAATGCTATTTATTTCTATAAAATTCTATATTATCCAAAAATGATTAAAAATCTATTTAAACCCTAAAAAAAGCCAATAAAATCCAGAAAAATCACCATAATTCCAGAGGAACAAAATAAGCACCGAACGACACATAACACCGCGAGAGCGCACCAACATAGCCGGTAAAAATAAACGGGCACCGAAATATCCCAAAAATACGATTCTATCCATCTAGACTGATTAAAAAAACACCTGAGACGCGAGACGAGAGCTGTGATCCCGATAAAATCAAAACAAATGAAGAATGCACTGTATGCGATATGCAGATGCGAATGCGGTCATGCGTCGAAACATAAGACCAAATACGGGACCCGGTTGGTCAAATTTTAGGGTGCAACAGCTGCCCCTATTCAAGCGGCTTCGACCGGAATGGGTGAAGAGCGCTTAGCCTTCAAACATTCAAGGTAGATGACGGTTGAATACAAATGGAACCCTGAAATTTGCCAACCGTGGGAATATACTGCAAAACTGCTTGAGGAATAGCTTCCAATAAACTGAAGTTTGGTTGTCACGGCAACAACTGGTCAATTTTCTGATAAAATTTTCTTCTCCTTGCCAATCACCTGTGTGACGCCACAAGTATTGGAATAATGCTTCGAAAAGCAAACACCTTCCCATCTGTCATGGGATTTTTTCTGTCGACTCATGGTTCACGGCGAACCTGAGGAAACTCTCCTGGGGAATTCTGAATTGAACTGCCTGGCACCTATTCTGACGAAGGCGGCAGCTTCAGAAGTCTGATATATGTCAATCTCTGTTGTTGTTGTTTTTTTCGATGCCGACGTAACAACCAAATGAAAAATCACCCCGCTGGGGAAGAAGAGAAACTGAACCACACAACTCTGCAGGTGAACCAATTCGAAATCCAATAGGTAACCATCCTGGTCTATGTTTCGACATGCGTATGTCTGATAATGATGCGATGTCCTATATGACATGGAAATGCTATGCGTTCTGTTTTTTAAAAATGCGATGCCCAGACGTCATAGAAATGCTATATATTTGTAAGTGCAATGACTATATATGCAAATGCTAATGCAGGCTCGAGCTGTCAGAGAACACCAGGTCTGAAAACCACTTGGCAAAATAAATGCCGAAGGCGACATCAACTCTACTGGGGATGACCCGACGTCACGGAATTATCTCAGCAAAATAAATGCTGGAACAGGGAAATCGAATCCGCTAGGGATAACTGTCCTGCTGGAGAAATGAGAAAGCAACCCTGCTTGGTGCCTTCACTGGGGAAAGAAGGAACGACTCTGCTTGGCGATGCTCTCTTCAAACCATTGGCAACTGATTGCGCTCCGCGGGGAATGACCCAAACTGGGATTGATTGCGCGCAGCACACTGCTGGAAATGCCCCTACTATCAAGGATATCAATCTTAATCTGCTGAGGATACTCCTGATCCTACTCTGATACGGGATAAAATGCAATCTTCATTCTTCCGGGGATAATACGCAACTTTCATCTGCTGAAGAGCGACAATTCTGATTTAACAACATCCACCAGGAATTCGAACACTAATCGGAGCACTGGTATCCGTCGAGCTTCGTATCGGGAAACATGACAACATGCGGGTCATTGGGAATTACTGAGTCAGATACCTTTAGGTTTTTGTTTTTTCTGGTTTAGGATAAACATGGACTATGTACAAAATGGGAGATATGGAAAATACTAGACGAGAACTAGCATTCAAAGGTAGACTACCAGACGAGAACTGATAGGTTAGGAAAATTGAACAAACATTGATTTTTGTGTTTTGAACATCAGACGGGGCTGACTGGAATAACAGACTGAGGTATAGACAACCAGACGAGAACTGGCTGAAAGCTGACGTACACCAGACGAGAACTGGTATAACACATAGGTTAAAACACACGATGATCAGACGAGAACTGATTACGCGACGACGTGTACCAGACGAGAACTGATACAACACTTGAAGAAACGGTGACCAGACGAGAACTGGTTACAAATAAACTACACCAGACGGGAACTGATGCTTACGATAAACTGCACCAGACGGGAACTGATGCTTACGATAAACTGCACCAGACGGGAACTGATGCTTACGGAAGGGTGGGCCAGACGAGAGCTGGTTACCGGTTTGCCAGGCGAGAACTGGACTTTAGAAACGAATGATTACAAAATTCAAACAACTTCTCAAATGAACCCCGAAACAACTCCAATGGACCCCCAAAACAAACTTCAATGAACCCCAAAACAAACTGTAGCTCTGAACAGCACCCAACAAATGAATCCCCAACAAACACATGATGAACCCCCAAGCTAAACGGAAAGCAGCTCTGAACAGCAACACTTTCAACAAGGCCCTTTTGGAAGGTTAAGGTTTTTTGATAAGGGTATTGACATGATTCCCCGATACTCAACTCCGGCTGGGGATAAATAGACTGGCTTGCACAACTTGCTCCAGTACACTCAGCTGGGGATAAGAAGACTGGCTTGAAAAATTTGCCCCAGTACACTCAGCTGGGCATACAAAGACTGGCTTTGAACAACTTGCCCCAGTACAATTCTTGGGAGTACTTGCTCTGAACAGCTTGCTACGAGACGACTCCGAGAATACTTGCCCCGGTATCTATACGACAACAGAATTCAATCTCCATTAAACCTCTATCAACCCAGTTAGTTTCAACACTCTCTGCGATGACTTGCCCCTGAATGAGCGTTCTAGCGACTTAACCCGATCTGATTATCCACCTGAAGTATCTGCTTTCAAATCTCCACATTCTGAATGATTGCCCCTGATTGGGTCTCGAGAAGACTCACTTCTGATCAACTGCTTCTCAAACAAACTGCCCCTGCTCAACTGAAGCTTCGGGACTTGTCCTCGGACTAACTGATTCTGAATTTACTGGAAGTCAATACCCCTGATTCACAGGTATTCCCAACATTCACTATTCTGGTTCAGACTGCTGAATTACTCAGTCCTACTTGATTATTCCCTGTTGGAATTTCTTTCCTGCCAACCACTAACCTGCAATTAAAAATCGTCTGTCTACGAATGGTAATTTTAATGCAGTGTTTATGCAGATTTTGAAAAAATTTGAGCTGTCACTCATTTACATGCATGATTGTGAGTGACGAGTGAACCAAAGTTCAAACGTAGTGCTTACGTGGTCAGTGAAAATACAACAAGGATGTGACTAGCAAGTCAAGAAGGAGTCAGGTTACTCGACCTTATCGTAATGCGCTTCAGACTAACCCTACCTCAATTAGGTCTTTTAAGGGTTGTGTCGTGGTCAGGTTCACGGTTCGTGAAAAAAGGATATTTGGCTCAAAATTTGATTTGTACCCACCCCGTCTACGTGATGATCTCCGATCCTAAGGTTCAGTTAACCTGGCACGAGCGCTCGCCTCTTCGAGAAGTATGTTGAATGGTAAGAACCACAAGTAAGGAATTCACAAGGATTTCTTCCGGAGTGACAGCTACTGCTTCTTCGCTTTTGGTGTCTGTGTACACGACTTTGTGACTTGCTGGGGAAAAAATTTCTTTTGATCCCTTCTTTTTCATTCTTTTGATTCCCTAACTTTTGCCTGGACTGACTCCTTTAGAGTTCTTTTCGATTTTTCGTTTGAAGTCCAGCGGGATGCCCTGATTTTTGCCTAAGTATTAGCTTTCCAGCTTTTTCATTTCTTTTTACTTAGCGGGCTTTCTTATTTCTTTCTTTTGGAACAAAGTCGTGTGACACTGGTTGTCTTGATTGCTCCGAAAGGATTGTAACTGTCTCACTCCTGATTGGTGAGGTTTGACCTCTTGAAAGGTATAAACAGATTGGTCCTCGAAAGAACTCCTCTGTAAGATTTGAATGCTCGGTCAAGCTAACTGACAACTACCCTGCCCCGGGTTAAGATGTGAGGGTTTAAAAGTCTGAAAAACTTCTACTTCCTGGCTCGAAGTGGTTAACAAGGGACTAACTCCTTATATCTCCAGTGTTTAGGGAATTTGAAACAATGCCTTGTATGTCATCGGTAAGGTCTTATCTGAAAGCACACGATCATCGGTTATGAGTTTTAGTTTCGCCATCCTCCCTCCAATCTTTGCTAGTCACAGTGATAAAATGGAGTGAATAAAATGCAAGTGTCAGTGCAATGCAGTAAATGAGCGACAGCGACATGATTAATTCAGAAAAATGCATAGTCACTTTATTATTATCACCATTCGAAACATACAATGTTTAAAAGTAGGTAGTAACTAACAGAAAAGAAACTACAAATGCAAATGATATAAAAGTCTGAGGACTGCCAATGCGGAGGCGCCCACCTGTCTGAACCACTGGCTTCTTTGCTGGGGAATACCTTCCGAGTCTACGAGCTTAGACAGCTGAGCGGTTGGGATGAACAAACAGAAATCCTTCCCGAAAGGAAATGCGATCCTGGTCAATCAACTGCTGTACCTTCGCCTGAAATGCTTTACAATCTTCCGTCGAATGCCCTGGAGAGCCACCATGATAACCACACTGAACGTGGGGATTGTACCCAGGAGGGTAAGGTTCTGGAACTGGCTTAAGAGCTTTAGGTTCCACCAAAGACTTCTGGATCAAAGATGGTAGCAGCTGGCTATACGGCATAGGCACTGGATGAGAAGGAGCTTTCCTTCGTTCTAAGTTGTTGTGAAGTCTGTTCTGATTCCGACGTTGAGTCTGATAACCTCGGCCGCGAGTTTGCTGATTAGCAATGGAAGCGACATAAGATTCCTGATCGGGTGCCCCAGGCACGGCTATCTGTTCAGTATAACAAGCCACAGGAGGTACTGATCTCTGATAAGATGACGAACCGACAAATTCACTGACTCACTTCGAGGATATTCAACCTTCGGCATGACTACATTGATCACAACTTCTTCTTCGCTTTGATAGTCACAAGGATATTCAGTTTCACCAGCTTGATCATATGAAGTAACCTGAATTTTCCCAATTCGTATGGCATACTCGAGGCGTTCTCCTAACGCTACTACGTCAGAGAAACTTGACGGAATTCTGAGCAATCTTTCGAAGTACGGATCTTGTAGGGAATCTACAAACATGCTTGTCAGCTCTTGGTCTAACAGCGGTGGTTGCACTCTAGCAGCAAATTCTCTCCATCTCTGAGCATACTTCCTGATAGGTTCATTGCTCTCTTGAGACAATTCTTGCAAATGCATGCGATAAGGAGCAATGTCTAGGTTATAATCGTACTGCTTCAGAAAAGCTCTGGCTAAATCCATCCATGATTGAATCTGATTTCTCTCTAACTGCATATACCACCTCAAAGATGCCCCAGTCAGACTATCTTGAAAGCAATGGATCATCAATTTGTCATCTCGCGCAAACGCAGTCATCCTTCGACAGAACATCATCAAATGCAGCTTCGGACAGCTATCTCCCGTGTACTTCTCAAATTTCGGCACTTTGAACTTATAAGGCAACACCAGGTCAGGAACCAAACACATGTCTACAACATCCAGGTTAACAGCATCTTTGGCTTTCAAAGCTTTCATTCCTTCTTCCAACGCTCGGAGTCTTCTATCCTTTTCAAGATCTCTTGGATCTAACATCCTGGCTATTGGAATATCTCTTCGAGGATTCATCACAGGGAAAGCAACACCTTGATTGTTAACAGGAGGAGGACGCTCATTCCGGGCAACAAACTGCTCATGTCGACCTCGGTTCTTAACAGAAGGCTGTACAACTTGGTCTGCAGTAACGTTGTTCACTTGCGGGAAGTCTTCCATAGAATCGTACAGAGGGTTGGATGCCATAGTGAACCCCGTCAAGGTGTTAGGAGACTGGAAATTGCCTTCAGACATAGCTACCAATAATCTTCAGCTGACTTCAATGCTCGATTCTGCTCAAATCTACTCAACCCCTAGGTCGGTCTTCTGACAATCAACAGTTGCTCAGTCCAAACTCCGGGCAATCACCTTCAGGAAACAAAGGCTGGATCAGAACTCTGGCTAACTGGAGGATGATATGCAATATGATGCAACACTGATATGCACATGATATGCAAGATGTAGCAAACAACGAGATCACAACCCCACACAATCTCTGAATACTACTGCGCTGCTGACGGAGTACGCTCGCTCTGAAGAGAAGACCAAAATAACGGGTGGGTTGGAAGTCAAGTTTCCTGCAAAAAAAAACCCCCCCACTCACAGGTATGGACCTATATCTGACAAGGTACGGCATCCTATGCGGTCGTCAGCGCCACAGACTTTCAAAACTGACGATACGATTCCCAGAAGGAGTGGCATCATCAAGTCCTGAAGAGGCCTCACTTAGCTAACTTCCAAATGATCGGTTCCCAGAGTCGACAATCCAACTAACCAGCAACTCAAGCCACCCAAAGGGTGGGTCAAGAGGCCAACCAGAAGAACCTCGTCTGAGTGTAGATTTCGCGGGACACCAAGGCAAGCAAAGCATGCGGGCGCCCACTAATTTCTACTCTAAGTCTAAGGTGCACTCAAGCCCAGGTCCGGCTTCTCACTCAATCATATAACACCCGTAACACCCCAACAGCAACAGATAATATCAATAAATAAGCCCCAATAGCCAAGCAAACAAGCGCTAGGATTGACTCTCTCTTAGGGGACGTTGGATCCCACACGCATAAGAACTATCGCAGTCCTTAGCAGCCAGGGGCGTTTACTCCCCAGCAGAGTCGCGAGTTGTCGCTACTGCGAAAATCGGCGCCGGCTGACAGAAGAGTCGCCACCGTGCGTTATTTATCCCAACGGAGGGAAAGGAAACGCTCGAAGTAAACCTCGCAAAAACGGCGAAAGGTATGGTCATCGCAACCAAAACCTGGGTTCGGGAGTCGGTTACGCAAGGGGAAGGTATTAGCACCCCTCACGTCCGTCGTACTCGACGGGATCCACGCTTGCTTGGGTTGTCTAAAGGATGCAAAAACAATCTATCTACGGCTGCTAAATCTAAACAGAAGGGAATTGACTCGGTAGAGCATCGCACTCTATGCTTACGTATTCTCAAGAGAGAAAGTCAGAGTCAACGTAGTTCGGGACTACAGGGAAAATTGGCTCGCCAAGACCTCGCGTCTTGTGCCTACGTACTTCCACACTGCATGGAAGATCAGAGCTTACGTAGTTCAGGCTAACTACGGCTAAACAGGGTATTCTCACACAGCAGTGAGAAATCAACTGGTTTCACAGGTACGGGAACCTATGGGAAAAACTATGGTCTGGTCTCAAATGCACTCAGGCAAGAGAGAAAAAGGGGTACAATTAATCGTCAGCGGGAAAGTCTCGATCGCACAGCAGCGAGAGAACAGAAAGTTAGTCGTTAGTGTGCTCGCTAGGATATCGCATCCTATGCCTACATATTCTCGTCTGGTACGAGAAATCAGAGCAGCTGTAGTTCGGCTACTTTCGGGACCACAACTCAAATCTCGTTTTATTAACATTCTGAAAAATGATTACAATGATTGAATACTGAAAAATAAACTCCTAGGAAATACTATCCTATCCTATCCTGAAAAATCGAATGGAAAATAGTCCCCTAACAAGTGGACATTCTAAACTATCCCTAAAATCGTAAAATAATCTCTATGAAAATATATCCTAAAAGAAAATGTACTTTAAAAAATATTAAGTCTACTTTAATATTTTTTCCTCTTTTTCCTTCTTTTCCTTTCAACTATTTTCTCCTTTCTTTCAAAATATTTTTCATATATTTTCCATTTTTTCTATATATATTTTTTCTATATTTTTCTATGTATTTTTCTCCTCTTTTTTCGATATTTTCTATTTTTCTCTTCTTTTTTAAGATTTCTTTTCCACTTCTTTTTCTTCTTTTTTTTCAAGATTTCTTTTTCTACTATTTTTTCCAATATCCTTTCACAATATTTTCTCTATATTTTTCTTTCTAAAAACTAAACAATGAAAAATAAAGAAAAGAGAAACAGGGGGGGTTATACTGGTACATGGGTGTGCAAGTAAAATAACAAAAAAACACAACAAACTGGGCCCAGCCCAGCTGTTTGCTGCAAAAACCGTAGGGTGTATGCCAAAAAGGTGGGGCTTGTACGGACAACCACAGCTGATGGGCCCGGCCCAATCCAATCATCAGCCTCCTTTCTCCATTCACTCTCAGTAACCCTAATCTAATCCCTCCCTCTCTCACGGCGCCGTCCTCCCCCTCCCTTTCCCCGTCTCCGACCTCTCCCTGCTTGCTTCACCTCAGAACAACTTCAACCCAAAAAAATCTCCCAGGAATACTCTTCCAACCTTAATCCCCATGAAAGAGACGTTGCTTGAAAAAATGAAAACGAAGGCGAAGATGAGGAAATCTTGATGGAAGATTTCTGAACAAACTTGATGAGCCGTGTTGTTGTGGTGGAAGATGTTGAAACTCTTGACGAACACGAATCATTGGAGAAGAACACGAATCGTTGATGAAGATTGTTGGGGGAGATCCTTGAGGAAGAAGATCTTTCGTTATTTTTGTTGGCGATGGATTTGTTGAAGGTTTGATGGAATCCTCATGAAGATCCAGGACATCTTCGTGTTCTCTGATGATACGAGTCTCTGAACGAGGATATTTGGATCTGATACGCATGGTAGATCTTGGATGAAGAAGAACAGACGAGGATCGTTGAGAGTTGTTGAAGATTCTTGGATCTGGGGATTTTTCTGGAAACGGACGAGTGTTCTTCGCTGATGAACGCTTGAGGATTCTGGGATTTTTTTTGGGAAGACGATGAACTAGTGATGGTGAGATGAACTCCGGTGATGAGGATGATGACTGGACTTCTTGGTAGTTTCTGGAGAACCTTGAAGATCTTGGAGTTGTTTGGATGCTCTTGTTTGTTTGAAGGGGCGTTGATGGAGATGATCGTTCCTGGATGTTCTTGAAGAACTGAAGATGTTGAATTTCTGGGAAACGATGAACATTCATCATTCTTGATGAATTTCTGGTGGTAGTTCTTGCATGTTCCTGAAACGATCGTATACATTCTTCTGGAGATGATGATTCTTGATGATGAACATGATGCAGGATCTGGAGAAGGACAATCGGAGAAGATGATGGTTGAACGGTGATGATGGAAAAGGACCGGAGAGGATGAAGATTGATGGAGGAGGTTGATCGGAGCAAACTTCTGTGCCACCATTTCCGGTGATTGAAGATCGTGGATGGATGATGATGGGGGGAGGACGATGAAGATCGACCGAAATCTAGGGACTTTTGGGTTTCCGGTGACCTTCACGGTGGTCGCCGGCCATGCATGCCGGCCGGTGAGGTTTCCCGGTGAGGACCGGTGGTGCGCTGTGGTGGAGGCACGTGACGCTGGTAGTGGAGGGTGTTATTGCATGGGTGCCACGTATTGGGTGGTGTGGCAGAGAGAGGGGAGCTGAGAGCACGCGTGGCAGCGTAGAAATGAATGGCGTGGGTCCTCTTTTTTTTAACACGTGGCTGGCTGGCATTTATAGCACTTGGAAATTCTGGAGACTTCTAGAATATTCTGGACCTTGCTGGAGACTTGGACGAAAATGAATTGGGCCTGCGAATTTGGGCTGAAAAAGGACTCTGGGCCCAAACGAAAAAACAAATAAAAAACCCAACATTAAATCTGAATAATGAATGAAAAAAAACCTGGTTAAAACTTGATTAAGAACTAATCCTAATTAACTAACTAAACTCAATTAACTAAATCTGAGGACTAATCTAATTAATTCTAATAAGATCTCAATTAAACTAACAAGAGAATTATCCTAATACTCTAATAAATCTCTAAAAAATTCTAATAAACCCACTAATAAAATTCTAATAAATTTCTATCAAACATATACTATTATTATAAAAGAAAATCTCTCATTAAAGAAAAAATCTATATTATTCATTAAAGTGATTAAAAAGCTATTAAAACTATTTTAAAAAACTATTTAAAATCTACAAAATCTATATTAATATCTAAAATATCTAAATTCTTATTAAACTAATTAAAAGAAAATCTATTAAAAGAAAGATCTACTATTCTATAAAACCAAAATAAAATCTATAATATTTCTATATTAAAAGAAAAACTATATATTTCTATCAAAACCATTTAATATCTAATACATTCTAAAAACTATTAAAAATATTAAAACCTATTAATATTCTATATCTAAAAAATATATTCAAAAATTCAATTAATATTCTAAAAGAAAAATCTATTAATATTCTAAAAATGATTTAAAAGCTATTAAAAAAACCATTAATATTCTAAAATGAAAAATGCTATGTATTTCTATAAAATTCTATATTATCTAAAAATGATTAAAAATCTATTTAAACCCTAAAAAAAAGCCAATAAAATCCAGAAAAATCACCATAATTCCATAGGAACAAAATAAGCACCGAACGACACATAACACCGCGAGAGCGCACCAACATAGCCGGTAAAAATAAACGGGCACCGAAATATCCCAAAAATACGATTCTATCCATCTAGACTGATTAAAAAAAACACCTGAGATGCGAGACGAGAGCTGTGATCCCGATAAAATCAAAACAAATGAAGAATGCACTGTATGCGATATGCAGATGCGAATGCGGTCATGCGTCGAAACATAAGACCAAATACGGGACCCGGTTGGTCAAATTTTAGGGTGCAACACCTAGAAGTTAGAGTTTCCTTCTTTACAAAAAATGCAATCTTAACCTTAGGATGGGTAGTTCTCAGTTCACTAGGTTGTGCTTTCATGCAAGACACCTTTCATATAAAGGTTGCATTCACAAGTTTTCCTTTGCACACAGCAAGCCAGTGTCGAAGATGTCCTTCAAGTCAAAATCCGATGATAGTTCACCGTAATCATTAAGCCAGGTAGTCACTTTCTCTAAAAAGAATCAAAAGAAAAGGTCTGCTAAGTCAAAACCTATGACGGAGACTTAGGCGCACAAAAAAGTTGGGGCATCCCGCTGATTCTAAGCTTCAAAAGAAACAGTTGAGGAAAAAGTTAAGGATATAGAAAAGAATAGATCTTTAAATCCTTACCATGAAAGTCCTCAATGGCATAAAACAACCAAATATTGTAAGAAAGCAGTGGCTACCATCTCAAAAGTCCCTTGACTTCTGAACCATCATCATTATTATCATCACTACAATTTCCCACCTCTTGGAACCTGAGCGCATAGTCTGAGTTAACTGAATGTAGGACTGAAGATCATCACGAAGATTGGGTGGGTACAAATAAACTTTGAGCCTTTATCCTTTGTTTCATAAACTGTGAACCAAGCCACTTACAAACCTCGAAATACCTAACTGAAGCAAGCTTATTTTGAAAGCGTACTACAACAAGGTTGTGTAAACTGACTCCAAAAAGATCCTTGCAGATTATTTGTTTTGGCATCACACCTTTGCTTTACCTTTCACTTTGATATGTCTTGAACCGTCTGTTCTGGCCAATGACTCATATGTTTTGCATCTTTCAAAAATGATTTTGATTTTCAAAAGTTGCATAAATTTTTGAATTAAATTTACCATGTTTGTACAAATACTTTTGTTTGCAAACCGACTTTCTTCTCAAGGAATTTTCAAACAGTTGAGAAACTTGGTTGGTGATCGTATTAGGGGCAATTTCTTTTCAAATTCTGTTGAGAATCAGTTCAAGATTTATGGTTCAAAGCAAGCCTTCTCAGAATTGGTTTATCCAAAAAACTTTTTAAGACTCGTACTAGGGCAAGCTTTCCAAGCGCACAATAAAATAGTCATTTCTAGAATCAGACAAGCTGAAGCCATGATCAGTTCATCTACAATAGTAAGCTAATCTGGGGCAACTTACTTGAAGAATACCCAAGCATCTATCCACCCTTCCTACAAGGATCATCAACTTGATACAATTTACCATTGTGGTAGAGATATGTTCAGTAGCATCATCTTTGGTCCCCAAGAAAAATGACAGTGATCTCCGTGTTGAGGAATTCGTATTTCAATCTTGTCCTCTCCCCAAAAGAGTTGATCCATGTTGTCGTCAGCATCTGCATTACATTTGCATTTGATCATATATCATAGGAAAATTCATATACATATGCATAACAAGAGTGTTTCATCCTCATTTGCATTTCACTGTTGGTCGTGTTGTTATCAACGTCTTATCTTGTGGTCAAAATCCAACTTACTTGGCACCTACCAAAGCAGATATGTGTTTGTATGTCCCTCTTTTGCATCCAATGCTATTCTTAGATGCTTGTGTTTGTTTCTTTCTTTCCATCCAATGTTATTCTTGGATGTTGTCTCTCTCTTACATTCAATGTCATTCTTGAATGTAACCTTATTCACAATCATCTAAAGCCATTATTAGATATTTTGATTATACCTTTTATTCAAAGACATTATTGGATGGCTGGTTTCTTTGCATCCAATGCCATTATTGGATCCCTACCTTGTTCACAATCATCTAAAGTCATTATTAGATATTGTGATTATACCTTTCACTTAAAGCTATTATTGGATTACTGGTTTCTTTGCATCCAATTCCATTCTTGGATCCCTACTTTGTTCACTTTCATCTGATGTCATTCTCAGATATAATGATTATACCTTTCATTCAAAGTCATTATTGGATGTCTGGTATCTTTTCATCCAATTTCATTCTTGGGAGTCACATATCTCTGTCTCTCTGACGTTTTTCCAGATTGAGTCTTTTGTTCTGATGTTTTTCCAAAACACTTTGTGTTTATCTGACGTTCTTTTAGATACGACCTTGTTTACCTAATGTTCTTTCAGATATGATGTTGCTTATCTGATGTTCTTTCAGATATGTCTTCAAAATCTTTTCCCATACATTTAATGCTTTTCAAAAAGTTTTAGACGTAGTTTTAGAATCTTTGTTCTTATCTAATGCTATTATAGATGATTTCAATTTATCTCTGACCATGGTTAACAGCTGCTGAATGTTTTCAAGTCTGTTTCCTTTCCTCATCCAATGCTCTTTCTGCATATGTCCCGGAGTTTATTCATATTTTCCTAGATATCTCTGATATTTTCCAGAGTTCATTCAATGCTTTTCTGGATGTCTCTGATGTTTCCACATGCTCCGGAGTTTATTCAATGCTTTCCTGAATATCTCTGATATTTTCTAGAGTCCATTCAATGCTTTTCTAGATGTCTCTGATGTTTGCTATGTGTTCCGAAGTTCATTCAATGTTCTCCTGAATGTCTCTGATGTTTGTTTGTGTTCCAAAGTTTATTCAATGTTATGTTAAATACCTCTGATGTTCATTTAAATGTCCCTAATGTATTTCCCAGAGTTCTCCTCATTTCATTTAATGATTTTCTGAATATTTTGACTTTTTTCCATCCAGTTCCATCCATGGATGATGACTATTGATTCCCTAGTGGAGCTTATTCAATGTTATTCTGAATATCTCTATCGGTTCCATATCTTTGTTGTCTGTTATGTTCCAAAGTTCATTTAACGTTCTTCTGAATGACTTTGATGGTTGTTACTGTTCAATTTTGGAGTTTTGTTCAACGCATTTCTGACAAAATCTCTTATGACTATTACCTTTCCCCAATAAAGTTGCTTTTACTTTCTGGATGTTCCTGACTATTCCACAGTAAGGTCCATTGCTTTCTTGGAAGTCTCTGTTGTATCCTTAGAATTAGTCCCACCCCACATCTAATATTTTTCTAGATGTTTCTGATTCATTTCCCCAAGTGTGTTACTTTTAGCATCTGATGCTTTTCCAGATGTTTGTATTTTTGTTCAACTTCCCTTACATAAAATATAACTCATCCAATGCATTGAAACCAAGCATTCCAACACACTTCTGGGAACTCATTAAAGTTACATGCATCATCACATCTCATCTGAAAGTACTCTAGAAGGTGCATTGGACAAACTCTAATAGGTAAACTTTCTTGATTTCAAACTTCCTCATTAAGGCTTCATTTTAATCCATTCAAGTTGCCATTGTGTTTGCTTTGATATTTTGAGTGAAAACCTCATGAAAATGGGCATTGGTTGATCATATATGGTATTAAGTTTTATTTATTTTCTTTTCAATTATTTTAACTTTCATCTTGATTTTTAAAAAAACCAAAAAGAACAGTTTATTCTTTCTTGCTATTTATTTCATTCTCATATTAAAAAAACTAAAAATATTTGTAATCTTTCATTTATTTATCTTTAGCTTTCTATTTATTTATTTTTAAAATGTACTTTGATATTTTCTGAACAGTTTGATTAACTTGTACATTTTTGTTAATTTTGTTTTGACCTAATCTTTGATGAATCCATGTTTGTTTCAAATGCTTAATGTTTGATATCTTGATGATTAATGATGGATCCATGTCTCATGTTCCTTTTGATGGTCATATGTTAAATTTATCTTGACTTTGCCATGAGTATGTTTATTTGAAGCATGTATTGGATGACTTCTCTTGATGATTGTTTTTACCATGATGCTTGATGTCTTCTTTAATTGATCTTTGATGCTTTTCCATTGATTAATTCTTGATGACCATGATGTTTTTTCATGTGTTGTTGATTTTATTTGTTTCTTAATACTTGTGACCTAATCCAAGAGAAAGGGACGTGTATATTGACTCTCTGTCATATGCTTGTTTGGTATGAATCTCATTATCCTTTTCATTCCACCTTGCTATCCCATTAACAACTAATCAAACCTTTTATATCTCCATCGTGCGATCGAGAATTTTATTTTCACCCGTAGTTTCCGAACTACGATTGCTCTAACTTCCTATTAAGGATACGTAGGCATAGGATTGTGAGATCCTAGTGAGCTACCTTTCTCTTTTTCCTTTTTTTTTCTCTTTACTTTGTCCATCCTTACCTTTAGCAAACAATTTTAGCCCAAAACACAAATTTTTCAAGAGATTCCTGTAGAGTACTGCAGATACTTAGGGTGATAGTACCTTCCCTTAGCATAACCAACCCACGTACCTTTGATCTCTATTTACTTAGCTTTAGGCCTTGCTTTTTGCTTTGCATGTTTACTTAGGGTTTTTGTTCAATCTTTTCTTCCTTCCCTTGGATAAAATAAAAGTCTGACGATGAGATCTTTATTTTGTGAACCTAGCTAATATAATAGCTTTGGTCTCTGATTCTTACTGCAACAATACACTTGTCCATAAAAATCGTAGTGCCAACCAAATATAGCATGTATGCTCTCATAACATATGCTTTATGTGCCCCCACGTTCTCTTTATCACCTATAGCCTCCTGCTCTCTAAGGATCTCATTTGTATATACCTTTTCAGGAATTCAAACCTAGCATGTGCCCCTTGGGTATTTTCAAACTCCATCATGGCATCCTTTGGGTCAACTCCCAGATAGTCTATAATCATCTCGAACCCTTGTCTTTGCTAATCCTCCTATGATCTAGAAGTTTTCCCCTGATCAGAAGATGCAGCAAATATGACACATTGTTGAGTTTGATAGACATCTCATCAAGTGATAGATGAAATGATGAGGTATCGGTGTGTCATCGCTCCACGAATGCATTAACCATCTCGTGGTTGACTGCAACATATCGGTTTTGCACAAGTCCTTCAGAAAGAAACAAAGAAACCTGAAACCATTCCTCATTCGACTGAGGAAAACTAGTAATGTTTCATTCATGGTTAATAAACATCAGCGGATCATAATCATGCAGACAAACAAAACTAAACGTAATTTAAAAATAATGAATCTAACTAGTTTTACCTCTCCATCTCAGATATGTCTGACAGTATTGCCTGGGTACAAAGGCATCTATGAGAACTCTACAGGGTCTTCTCCAAATTCCTAAGGTGACACTGGCTCAACAGTCTTATCAGCCGGAGATGGCACTGGCTTATCAACATGAGGTCTCTCCGCTACCTGAGGTGGCACTGGTGCCTTAAGTACCACTGGTGACTCGGATAACTGTGGTGAATGAATAAGTGAAATTTATCGCCTGCAGGAGGATTGAGGCAGTGATGTGTCGGTAGATGAAACTCGTCTTCTACGGAAAGAAGAAGAGGGAGAAGCGTGAGTCTTAAAAGTATATGCCTATGCACGGATATAGTGAACAAGAGCCTCCAAAATCTGACTATTTTATACATGTTGTGCAATTTTCCCGTGCCTCAGTTTGTCATCTCTATCAGCCATAATGCATATAAGTAAATTAGACTATTAGTACAAGCAACCATACAAGCAAGAAAAAAAACAGACTAATAATTTACGAAAATGCATCTTCGATTACTATGCAATCCAAACATTGAAAATTTCCAAAGATGCATCTCTGGAATTTTCTGCAACTTTTCAGGTTCGTCAACGGCGACAATGCAGTCCAGCAAACCCCAATAATAATGATTTGATTGTTATTTTCAACCGACAAACATGTTTTACAGTATGTACAAACAATCATTCATGCAATTTCTACTCATTTCTTACCTAAATCATCAATTTCTACTCATTTATACAAAAACTCAAAAAACGTTTCAAAACATCAAAAACTTACAAATTTAGAATTTACTTCAGTGTTGAATGATGTATATGATATACTTGATGTTGATTGAAGAATCTTTGATCTTGATTGTTTGATTTTGGACTTGGTTGATGGAAGAACCTTTGAGAGAGTTTGAAAAAAAATTGTGTTTTTTTAAATGAGAAAAGATAGGGATTCTTGCGTGATTTAAGATTTAATACCATCTGGAGATGCATCTCCGATATTGTTTTGAAGATGCATCTCCAAAAAAATTTAACGTTAATTCAGAATTCTATTTACTCAAAATATGATTCTTCGAAAATTAAGGTCATTTTTATATTTTGATATGGTGTTTTTGTAATATATAGAGTGCATTATATTATACCCTAAATTTTACCCTTAGATTCCTTGATCTTCTACATATCATCTTAGGTCAATCATCCATGCATATCTAAATGATTTATTATATTTTGTTTGTTTTGTGAATTTAGGATGTTGCGGAAGGTTCAAAGGTCATGAAGGCTTTGTGTATACTCATAGTCCCCTGCAAGTTGTGTTGAATTCCTGTGGAGATGAAGAAAGGATATGCCCTCATTCTTATGGTCTCGTAGTTAACACAAGGTTAATCTTCCTCAAGATTTCTCAGAGGTTTCCCCAAGGAGGATTAGGATTTTCAATTCTTTGGTTTTGAGGATGGTCATTTGAGAACTGGGTGTAATTTTGTGGTGTGTCGCATTACAAGTGGTATCCTGACTTTCACTAGATTTCTCCAAGCATGATTTGGTCTTATTTGTGAAATGGATTATTAGTTGTCAAATGGAAGAGTTTGGATTTTGATAGTTTGTGAACCATACGCTTTGAAACAGTAAATTTGGATTAAAAAAACTCGAAATTGATTTTAGGCAAGTAACTTTCAAATTGAAGTTCAAGATTTGTTTTCTTTACAAGGTTCAAGTGAATTCACTATGTTTTAACTTCAAATCCAAATTCGAGCTTCATATTCAAGTTGCAATTTCAAATTGGTTTTGTACATCATTTCAAGTGGAATTACGCCATAAACTATTAAGGGTTTTTTATTCAAAAGAATTTTTGGCATGATTAAATTCCACAATACGCAAGATTCATATTTTTCACCAAGATTTTCCATGAAAGTTTGTTTGTCATTTTGAGTTAATGTCCTAAAGAGATTTCATCATAAACCACCACAAGAGGAGTTTTATTTCAAGTGTAGATAAGGGAGTTTTGACATAATCCTAAGAGGATCAAAGTCTATTCAAAGTACACCAAGTCACATTCTTCCCAAAGTACAAGTCCAAAACTTTAAATCAATTATTCAAGTATTCAAGATTCAAGAGTGATTCTCATTCAATTGCAAAAGGTTCAAAGTATAATTGGAAAAATTGGAAAGTCTACACTTATTTCAAAGTTCAAAAGTTGTTATTAAATTCCACCATGAAAGAATTCATCCTCCAAGTTTTAAAGTTAACTTCAAATAGTGATTTTTCCTTAAATAAGTTCAATGTTAACTTCCAAGAAAATCCAAATACAAGAATGACAATTTTCCTTTGATTGAATTAGTTCATGTTTATGGATCCAAGTATTTACATAAGATTAATTAGGCATAACAAAATTTCAAGGAAAAGGAGTTGTTAACATGAATTTCAAAGTTTATGAATGGCCTTTTGTACATAATAACGAGACAAGTAAGTTTCATATTGAAAATAGAGGCACGTTGTTCACGTGGTCCCTGCATTACTGCATAAATAGAACTACAAGCCTTTAGGCCCATTAGAAGAGGTTACATAAGTTACACAAGAGTTTCTTTTACAAAGTGACTGAAAGTCATGAATACATACCAAAGTCCACTGCTTTTAAGGATTTGAAATATATTTTTAACTGAATTGTTGAATATGATTCAAATTAATTGAAGCAATAAAAAATAAGAACAGTGAAATATGATCATTAAGGGAAATAGAATCAGCATCATGTGAAGATAGAAACTTATGAATACCTTTCCGAAACAAACCAAAACATGCCTTAGACATAACCAAGCAAAAATGGAAATTTATTCATAAAGTTTCAACAGTGAATCAAACATGTTCAGAGCCTAAATCATTCGTTTTCATTTTCTTACCAAAACAAGTTAAAAACATGTTCCCCACACATTTTGAATTTTTTCCAAAAACAATACTTTGCAGCAGAATTAACAACATTCAATGACAAAGATCATATTCACATAATCAAGAATTGAGATGGCTATAAAAGAGGAAGAAGCAAGTTCACAAGGGGGTCGTTTTTTTGCAGCATCAAAGAAACAATCTTAAGCAGACTCACATACAGAGAACCACATATTCATACTAATCTGACCTGATCAGAAGGGGATCACAGGCTGACCACACTCTATTGGACTGCTATCTGTTCACCAGTGATGAAGAGGAGAAGGGGGGTGTACCTGCAAGACACTCTGATGTCAAAGTAAGGAATTGGGCAGAGTGAGAGCAAAGTACAGAAATGGGGTAAGAAGTGAATTACCTGACCCTCTTGTGGAATAGGGTATTTATAGAGAGACCCCAACACTGGGCCAACGGTCGCTTGGGTTAGGCTGGATGGTCAGGCCCAACTCAGGTGACTGCTAGGGCTTACGTGGCGTAGTGAAGACCAGGACGTGGTCTTCGCCCTAGTCCAACTGTCCCGTGATCTTCGGAAAGTAGGTTTGACCTGCTCTTTCGGAGGTGGGTAGTTGGTGGATGATGTGTCCCCGCGGAGGGGGGCACGTGGAAAACGTGCGACTGGCACGTTGATCTCCCCGCGGAGGGGAGCTCGCGAGGTTCCCCGGAGGTGTGTTATTCTCCCTGCGAAGGGGAACACACAAGGACGTGGGGAAGACGCGTTGTCCTGCTCGTGGCATGGGGATTCTGCCCGTGGAGGGCTGTTCTGCCCGACGAGGGAAGAGCGCCGAGGGCACCTTGGGGAACGCCGTCCTGCTCGACAGGAGCATATCCTGCCCGTCGAGGGGGTCGCGTGCCCCGGCCAGCCTAATTAAGTCATACTGGGCCTTGGTTGCGCATCATTGGGCTGGGCCGCGAGGTGAGACCGGGCCCAGGCCAAAACACATACGAATTGCAGAAACATCATACTATCATAGTAATCACAAATACACACCTAAGAGAACAACACACAGGGTCAGTAGTTGCAATATCACAAGCACCTACATGAATTACACACAAGAAGCAAAAGCACATGCTTGTGAACCGAAGTAGATACAAATTGAGTAAGACGCATACGCATAAGAAGGTGTCGAAGAGCGAATTTTTATGAAACTGTGACCGAAATCGCGTGACACTCGAATCCTTTCCACTCTGGCACTTCACTTCGCTCTAACCGCGCGCCACTGTCGAATTCCTTGCCTCCGAAACATTGATGTAAGTTAATTTCTCATTTTTTTTCTCGATACGCAATTGATAATGGTCGTTGTGACTTCGTCTTAATTTGTGTGAAATTTGCCTTAAATTGAGATAGAACGAAAGAATGAGAGTTTAACTTGTAACTCCATAAAACATCATCCCAACAACATCTTAAAGGGAACAAAAGAAATCATAAATCTGACAATGTTCAAATCGTAAAAAAGAAAAAGAATGAGGCAACGTCAAAATTCGCACCAATCGCAACTGTTGCGCGACAAGTGACACTTCCGTGAGAACCACGTCTGCATCCTCCGTTCGCAGCACCGTCATGACTCTCATCGTCGGAATTGATCTTCCGTATTCCTCTCCTTGAACGAACTATAACTCGTCGCGGATACGTCGGTGTTTTGTTCTAGTCTCATAATAGACAAAATAGTGATTTTGTTCTTGTATCGTGTATGAAAAATAATGAGGAATTCGGATTCAAGGAGAGTTTTGTTGAAAGCTTTGGTCTAGCAAAGAGAAGGAGACACGAGTAAAAGAGAGATGGAAAAGCAAAAGTGCAGGAGAGAGTGAGAAAACGTTGGGGATGTTTCTGAATACAAGTTCTCATTGCCTTTAAGATCAAATTCGGGTGGGCTTTTAGCCTTCAACCCATGTTTTTGTTTTTTTAGAATTGGGATTGCTACATTAGAGCCAAAGTATTTTTAACACTCCAATATTAGAGTTTTTTTTATTTTGTTATTTATTTTCTTCTTTTTAGTTATTCTATTATTTTATTTTTATTTTTTGTTATTAACATTTCTCGTTAAGCTTTATTATTGTTGGATTAGGATATTAATGAGTTGCTTATAGAATTTATTTTTTTTATGCTATTTGTTTTTAAGTATTGACAATTGTTTTAGATCATTGTTCAATATTTTCTATGTGAATAGTTGTTCAAATATTTTTTATTAAATTTTTGGTTTAAATTTGTGATCAACTCTGTCTTTTTTAGAACGTGTGATTTATTCTTATCTTGTGTTGATTTTCATGACTCTTTTAGACTTATTTTCATAACTTTTATTTGGATTAATGAGACATCTTGATACAAATGCTGCTTAGTCCTAGATATCGCTTGGACCAATTCTTGATATTAATTATGGTTCTCTCTGTTGACTGCCTTGGATGTTGGTTGCTTACATTTGATTCTTGACGTGTTTTAAAACTTGATGTTATGTCTTGATCTATGTCTTATATATATGCTGTTATTTGTCCATGATTCTGACACTTGAGTTTTTGTTGTCTGTTCATTGTATATTATCTTCATGATACTAATATTGTATATTCATCTATGACGAATTAATATAATTGTTTGTTTTCCATTACAAAGGAAAGGATCTCCTCCTATTAACTGCCATGTCATAACTTAGCCTAACTTTATGTCTTTCCCCTTATCCTAGCCTTAGAGTTGTTGTACTCTACGTAAGTTCCTGCCATGGACACTTACATCCTAGCCTTAGGATTAGAGTCGTTGCACTCCATGTAGGTGTCCTGCCATGGCCACTTACTTATCTTTCCTTTTAAATTTAGCTTTAAGTTTGGAGTTGTTGCACTCCATGTAAGTATCTCGTCATGGATATTTACCTCTTCCCTTTGGAACCTTGACCACATTCAAGAGTTCCTCACCCTCATTAAGGGGAACTATGAATGCTTTGATTCCATTTACGTCATAATACCTAGGCTCGAGATGCAATGTCTTGGCAAGCATACTTAGAAATAAATCCCTAGGTTATTCCTTTAGCAGAGAGATAACAGAATAACAAATAACACATACTCCCTTCATTCCTATTTATAAGCTAACTTTAACATTTTAGATTCATTAAGTAATTAATGTATCTAACCCTATATATAGTCCAAATACATCATTTATTGAATGAATCTAGGAAGTCAAAATTTGCTTATTAAAGAGAATGAAGGACGTATAAAACAAGAGGTTTTTGTAGAGTAATACAAATGCTTAGGATGCTAACACTTTTCTTAGGTATAACTAACCTTCGAACCATAGAACTCCTGCATTGTTTTTTTACATTGCAATTAGGATTTTCGATCTTTACCATTTCCTTTGGACAAATCAAAGACTGGTGGTGAATATTTAAAAATTTGTGATTCAAGTTAATTAATAGCTCGATATCCGATTCTCACTGCGACACATTAAAATATATTTTTTTTGCTACAAGTACTTTGAAAGAATGAACTGTTGTTTTGCAATTCTTGGAAGAAGTTGAGAGTACTTCCACTTTCAATTATAATAGTAACGGGTTCCTTGTGAATCCGGTAAGGATAGTTCCATGCATGGTCATTACCCTTCGCATATGTTTCTGCAACTTCCTCAGGTTCCGCGATGAGTAAGTGGAAATGGCGTTTTACAGCGGGAATTTGTGGTTTAAGTGGAGAAATGGTAATGGTTGGTTTGAAAGATGAAATGTTGATGGAATTTGGTTGGAACGATTTTAAGTCAAGAAATTTTTCCTCCTGAAGTTTGGCTAAGTGAAGTGCATGTGTGAAAAATAATGGTTTGAATGCTTGTACTCTACAGCGAATGGCCAATTTGAAGCCTGAGATGAAGTAATAGAATGGTGGTGGCAGACCCACAATATGATTGGATGGTGTTTAACACATGTACGAATCTGAATTCTATAGATTGAAGAAAGCATGTCAAGTAAGCGATTGGCCATTGGAACCATGATAAAACTTCACCCGCCATGCATAAGGAAGTTATGTTGAAAGATTAAATTTGATTTAGACCTAAACATATTATTTGGCTTTTTGGGTTTAGTTATTTTGGGCTTAGGTAATTTTGGGTAATGTTTCTAGAAAATTCTTGTAGTAATTGGAGCGTTTAGTATTTCTTAGGATTGTAATATTTTTTTAGAGTGCTCTTGAAATTTCTAAAGTTAAGAACTCTCTAAAATTAGTTTTTCTAGAGTTCTCCTTAAAGTACTATAAATTGAGAATCCTACACTTTTGTATCAAACAAAAATACAAAGTTCTCTCATCCATAAAGAATTCTCCTATCTATCAAGTTTCTCTTTAAGCCTCTAATATGTCCACACACTTTTTCTAAACCTAAAAGGATTTATTTCCAACAAAGTGACATCAGAGCTTCAAGGTCCTCAAAAGATGGCGAATTGAGGTTTCTCTTTCCAAATGTCGATGCTCACAAAGAACAACTATGATAATTGCAGTGTCAAGATGAAGGCGCTACTAGGAGCTTAAGATGTGTGAGATATCGTTGAGAAAGGTTTCAAGGAGCAATATGAAGCCTCACTAAGCCAAAGTGTAAATGAGACATTGAAGGAGGCAAGAAAGAGAGACAAGAAAGCTTTCTTCCTCATTTATCAATCGGTGGATGAAGGTACATTTGAGAAGATCTCCAATGCAACGACGACCAAAGAAGCATGTGACAAGCTTTAAACTTGCAACCAAGGAGTGAAGCATGTGAAAAAGATTCATCTTCAAACTCTTAGAGGTGACTTTGAAAGTTTATTTATGGAAGAGTCTGAGTCAATTTGATTATTTTTCTCGAGTATTGTTCGTAGTCAATCAACTTAAAAGAAATGGTGAAGATGTTGATGAGGTGAAAGCTGTGGAGAAAATACTTCGCACTTTAAATCCAAGTTTTGAATTCATTGTTACCAACATTGAAGAAAATAATGATTTAAAGACCATGACTATTGAGCAACTGATGGGTTCCTTACACGCATACGAAGAAAAGCAAAAGAGAAAAATTAAACAAAAAGAGGCTATGGAGAAACTACTACAACTCAATGCAAAAGAAGAAAACTATATGAATTACAAGAGCCAAAGAGGACGAGGTCATGGCCAAGATCGTGGACGTGGACGAGGACATGAAGGAGAAGGAAGAGGTAGTCACAACAACTACTCCAACAACTTCAATAATGGAGAAATAAGTTGGAATCCACAAGCAAGAAGAGGTCGTGGAAGAGGAAATTCATAGTCAAGTTGCAACAAGTCACAAATCAAGTGCTTCAACTGCAACAAGATCGGTCACTACGCATCTGAGTTTAGATTCTCAAAGAAGGTTGTGGAGAAACTAACTTTGTAGAAGAAAAATATGGAGAAGAATAAATTTTGTTGCTCACGTACCAAAAACAATTTGAAGAGAAAAGAAACAAGTGGCACCTCGACACCGGTGCAAGCAACCACATGTGAAGAAATCGAAGCATGTTCGTAGAGATCAATAAAGCGACAATTGTCAATGTCTCATTTGGAGATGACTCAAAGATACCGATAAAAGAAAAAGGTAAAATTCTCATACGCTTGAAGAATGAGAGTATCAATTTATATCCAATGTCTACTATGTTCCTAACATGAAGAATAATATTTTGAGCTTGGGACAATTATTAGAGAAAGATTATGACATCCACTTGAAAGAACATAGTCTTTTTTTAAAAGATTATGGACATAACTTGATTGTTAAGGTGCCTATGTCAAAGAATAAGATGTTCCTCTTGGACATTCAAAATGATGTGGCAAAGTGTCTCAAAGCTTTCTATACTGACTCTTCGTGGCTATGGCATCCACGATTTGAACACCTCAACTTCGACAGTCTAGAATGTTTGTCAAAGAAGGAGATGGTGAGAGGTTTGCCTAGTATAAACCACCCATCCTAACTATGTGAAGGATGTCTAATTGGGAAGCAATTCCAAAAAAGCTTTCCAAAGAAATCAACGTCAAGAGCGACAAAACCGCTAGAGCTCATACACATCAATATTTGTGGACCAATAAATCCAATCTCTTTTGATATGAGTAAATACTTTCTCCTCTTTATTAATGATTATTCTAGAAAAATGTGGGTTTATTTCTTGAAGAAGAAGTCGGGAGTGTTTGAAAACTTTAAGAAGTTCAAAGCCTTAGTGGAGAAAGAAAGTAGTATTTCCATTAAGACCATGAGATATGACCAAGGAGGAGAGTTTACTTCAAATGAGTTCAACAAATATTGTAAAGACCATGGAATCCTCCGCCCACTAACAGCGTCAAGATCGCCATAACAAAATGGAGTAGCATAGAGAAAGAACTGGACCATACTTAATATGGTGTGAAGCATGCTTAAGAGCAAGAAGATGCCAAAATAGTTTTGGGCCAAAGCTGTGGCATGTGCAGTTTACTTGATAAACCATTCCTCGACAAGAAGTGTGCATGAGAATACACCACAAGAAACATGGAGTGGAAGAAAGTCAAGGATCTCACACCTCAAAGTGTTTGGAAGCATTGTCATACCCACATTTCAGATAAAAGAAGAACAAAGCTCGATGATAAAAGTGAGAAGTACGTATTTGTGGGTTACGACTCAAGCTCCAAAGGATACAAGCTCTATAATTCAAATAGTGGAAAGATAGTCATAAGTCATGACTTGGAGTTCGAAGAAGAAGATTGTTGGAATTGGAGTGTTCAAGAAGACAAATACGATTTTCTTCCTTACTTTGAAGAAGAAAATAAAATGGAACAACCAATGATAGAGGAACATATTACACCACCTGACTCACCGACACCAACGTTGGATGAAACAAGTTCAAGTGAGAGGACACCACGACTAAGGAGTATTGAAGAGCTTTATGAAGTAACCGAAAACCAAAACGACATTAACCTCTTTTGTCTTTTTGGTGATTGCGAGCCTCTAAACTATCAAAAAACGGTTGAAAATATAAACAGGAGAGATATCATGGACGAAGAATTCAAGTCAATCACAAAGAATGATACGTGAGAGCTTACTACACTTCCGCGAGGACGTAAAGAAATCGAAATAAGATAGATGTACAAGGTAAAGTTGAAGTATGTGATGTCTCGAAATTAAACTGCCGACATTTTCACCAAACTACTCAAGTTAAATATTTTCGTGAAGTTAAGGAGTATGTTTGAAATCACAAATCAAGTTTAAAGAAAGATGTTGAAAGATTAAACTTAATTTGGGCCTAAACATATTATTTAGCGTTTTAAATTTAGTTATTTTGGACTTAGGTAATTTTGGATAATGTTTCTAAAAAAATTTTGTAGTAATTAGAGTGTCTAGATATTTTTTAAAATTATAATACTTTTTAGAATATTTTTGAAAATTTTAATGTTAAGAAACTCTTTAAAATTAGTATGTCTAGAATTCTTCTTAGAATACTATAAATAGAGATGTAATCTTACACTTTTATATGAAACAAAAATACAAAATTCTCTATCTCATAAAAAATTCTACTAAAAAATATTAAATTGAGGGCGCAAATTTAAAATGGTGGAGTACAAACTTGAAGGTCATGAAATTCAACAGTGAAAGTATTAGTGTTGGCGGAGATGCTGAATGGAGGGAGTTATGGTCAATGAGAACACCAATTTACCAATTTAGTATGAACAAATTAGGATAGATGATGAATTTGCTGATATAATGAATTTGCAGATTTAAAAGCTAATAAAACTAGTACTGTTTCCTTGCAATTACCTGTCTTCATTGAGTACAAACTTTGATACTCACCATCTAAAGAATTGAATCATATAAGTAATATTCTAAAATTACTTAGCCTTTCCTACCTTGGAAAAAATAAAATAAAAAGCTAATAAAACTAGTACTGTTTCCTTGCAATTACCTGTCTTCATTGAGTACAAACTTTGATACTCACCATCTAAAGAATTGAATCATATAAGTAATATTCTAAAATTACTTAGCCTTCCTACCTTGGAAAAAATAAAATAAAAAGCTAATAAAACTAGTACTGTTTCCTTGCAATTACCTGTCTTCATTGAGTACAAACTTTGATACTCACCATCTAAAGAATTGAATCATATAAGTAATATTCTAAAATTACTTAGCCTTCCTACCTTGGAAAAAATAAAATAAAACACAGACGACTCAGATTTCACGAACACTTTAAAAACGAACACTTTAAAAGTGGTAATGAAATTCATTTAAATAATATCCATTCATAAGACAAAAAAATAATTTAATGGATTTGATCCAATCTATCCACTAACTCATATGAATGAATTTAATTCATCCATCTCATTTTATAAATCTATTGGATATTATGTTATCACTTATTAAATTAAGAATATTAATATTTATTTTGTGAAATTTAAATTTTTTAAAAAAATTTAAAAAATAATTCAAAATATTTAAATTATATTCTGTAAAATTTAAAAAATAATTTAAAAATTTTAAATTAATTTTTTAGATTGATGTTATCAATTAGATGAATTAGATGAATTTTATCTTTTAATAGATAGATTGGATTTTTATTACTAGAGTTTAGTGAATTGCTAATGGATTAATGAATTGTTTTGATCCATCCATTAACAATTCATATTCATTCAATCTATCAATTTTATCACCCCTATTTCTTTTTCAGATAAAACCGAAAATAATAATAATAATTTAATACAGTTTTGTAATATTCTTTCGTTGATTTAATATATACTTTGCAAACATTAGTATGTAATGTTTTCTGCGCTAAAGAAAAAAAAGTGTGAATCTTGTTTTTTGGCTCAGATTTTTCATTTCATTAAAGTAAACACAAGCATATGCAGAAAAGCATACCCATTATATTAATATACATATGTATATGTTAGCTACTACCTAGCTAGTTAGGTATCAAACTAGTTATTATTTTTTTTGGTTAAGCCTAGCTGCGGCTGCCACAGACGCAGCCACTCCCCCAGGATGAGTAGTTAGCGACGGATCATTTCTCATTTCTGCGCCCGTCACACCTTCAGCATCTCTCCTCGTCGCTGCTCTATCCCCCGGTAACTTCGTAGTCGCATCCTGCATCAATCATAACAACAAATAATATTGAAACTTAAATAAAAGCACGCCTACGCATCATGTTACTCGAATATTAATTTGGGCATATACCGCAAGAACATCAGCGAGTTTGGTTTTGTCATCATCCTTTGTTAATCGAGCATTGAGCGTCGCGGCTGATTGTGCCGCCGCGGCAACACCGCCAGGGAGGATGTTTGTGCGTCCGCTGGCTCTAACTTCCGCTGCTTGAATAGCAGCTGCGTCGCTCCATCCCACGGGTTTCTTTCCTGCTGTCAGGACAGTGGCTTCGAGTGCTTCCCCTATGGTTATCCCAGGGGTGCTCCCACCACCAGCTCCGACGCCCATTCTCTCAACAAGAGAAAGTGGCGTCATCGTATTCATCGCCGCATTTTGACTAAATTGCTCCACCGCCTTTTCATAATAATAATAATCAATACTTATCTTAAAAATCTACCAAATCAAATCAATCAATCAAATAATGAAAATGAAACAAGAACCTGGCCACCGATAGGCTCCGAGATAGCATGCCGCCCTGGAACATCGGTTTCAGTTATGCCGACACCACCGTCTTTCTGCATCATTACTGCGTCCTCCGGCGCCACCGTCTTTCTTTCAATGTCTCCCTGTACGTTGAATTCATCTCCGTATTTTATTCCTTCGTCCCTTTTAGGTTTCTCCTGACTCATCTTTTTGAAACAAATTGTTCTATGTTCAAGCGAAGTATAAAGGTGGAGATTGATTAAAATAATTAATATATACGTGCTTCGAGGGCCATGGAGTAATGGTGTTAAGACGTGGCAAAGGTTGAGAGAAACACGGATGAATATGTGAGCAACACTTGGCGAAAAACTTGGACTTGTTTTTATGCGTCAGCCGTTGGATTTTGGACGTTTGTTTGAGAAACTGAAGTCATGTGACCCTTGAGCGTCCCCACGCGGTGACTCTGTTCACAAAATATAGGACTCCTCAAAGTGATTTCAACTAACTAATTTTTTGTTTTGGAACTGGGTACTGATTAATCTAGAGATTAATATCAAACTAATTTATCATATTTAATGTTATTATTTTTAAATACATTTAATTTTAAATAATAAAAAAGCTAAATAAAATTCAGTTACTGCCATCAACTCTTAAACATAAATATTATCCATTAATATAGATGTCAAAATACTCATTCTTGTTTCGACCTGTTCATATTTATTTATGTATTTATTTTTTACATTTAAGGATAGCTTTTGCCCTTAGATTAATACTTCTAAGTAAAAGCAATGACATAAATAAGTCTGATATTACATTTTCACCGAGTTAGTAATGCCCATCGCCTAAGGTTCTTAGTCGCCTTTTGTTACTAATTTGTCCATTTATTTTAACCAACGTCCGTCAACTGAAACAATTTAAAGGATTAAATTCATTTATCTTGAAAATATTATTTTCTGAAATAGTAATATCAGGAATTTTATTTTTTATATGTGTTTAGTAAATAACTGAAATTTTTTGAAATATTTATAAAATATAATATTTAATTCATTTTTTAAAATATACATAAAAGAGTTAAATTAATTTTAAGTAGGAGATTACGGGTGGTTCTTTTATTTTTATGGGAATGTAAGAATTTTACCTTTTTATATTAGAATAAAAAATTTAAAGTCATGAGTGAATCATATTCTCAGAAATAAAAGATATCCGAACATATTTTCATGATTTTCAACCTCATACATTTTTGAAAATAAATTTTAAATCTATGAAACAAACATACTCTTATGATTGGATTACTCATCTACGTACGAAAACGTGGGGAGTGACGTGTCCATATTCACTCATGGCATGAAAGTCAGTAAAAAATGAGAGACACATCCTCTTGAAGAATAAAGAAAGTCACTCATTTTTCACGTTGCAGAGAGATAGGTATGTATAAGTAACGTTTTTTATAACGAAATTTTTACTCGTATTTTTTATAAAATACCGACATAAAATATTGCTCATAATTTGATATTTGATTTCCAACTCCTGCAATTTTATATTTTATTTAGAATAAAAAATGCGCTTTTTATTTTTTATAGATTTTATATCAGATATTATATTTCAGTTTTTATATAAACCGAGACAAAAATTCTCTAAATTTATTCCTTTTGAAACCAAAAAGAAGTATTTATTTTTTATAGATTTTATGTCGGATATTATATCTCGGTTTTTATATAAATTGAGATAAAAACTCTCTCAATTTATTCCTTTTGGAACCAAAAAATGTATTTTTTTTATAGATTTTATGTCGGATACATTATCTTGATTTTTAGTAAACCAAGATAAATACACTCTAAATTTTTTAATCCCTTATAGTTAATGTAAAGTCTAGCTCATTCATTTTTGAGCCCTAGCGAACGAAAGAACATCATTTTTCTTCAAGTAGGAAGGAAGCTCGAATAAGCACATTTTCTTTACAAGCATTTCATCACATTTTTGGTATGTACAAATTCTCCATTACCGGTGTTGTTGTTTGTTGTTGTTGTTATCGTCGTTGTTGTTGTTGTTATTATTATTTTGAGACTGTCTTGTTGTTTACTGCTTTGTTGTCTGTGTACTATTTCTATTTTATTTTTAGAAGCTTTATGTGATTATGGATCGTAGTTAGATGAAAATCAATAGATTATGTAAAGAGTATGAGAATGTATTAATATAATTTCTTGATTTTGCTGGAAAAAATACCTTCCTAAAAATAATGAGATTTTTTAGTATCCTTGTAAAAATTGCTTTAATACGAAGAAAAAAAAACATCCAAGGGATGTCATATTCAATCATTATGGTTGTAATGGAATTAGTCAAAATAAAATGAAATGGGTATGGTATGATGAAGTGATAAAAAAGAGTCACTGTCACATACAGTTGAAGATGATGAATTTATGAATGATACTCTAAAAGACATGATTCGTGATATTGGAGTAGTAGCTTTCAAGAAAGCTAATGTGGTAGATACTTTACAAAGAGACATGGAAGATTTGTTGTATCTGGGATGTAAAAGTTTTACAAGAATGTCAGTTGTGTTAAGACTATTTAATGTTAAGGAAAAAGGTGGGTAGACGGATAAAAGTTTCATTGAACTGCTTGAATTGTTGAAAGAAATGCTTCCCGAAGGTAACACGGTTTTGAACCGTAGCTATGAGGTCAATAAGATATTGTTTCCAATGGGTTTGAAATATGTCAAAATACATGTATGTCGTAATAATTGCATCTTATATAGGAAAGAGTTTGAAAACTTGAATGAGTTCCAGAGATGTGAGGAGTCACACTACAAGTAAAAGGACAATGGTGTTGATGAGAATGATAGTGTAACTAGCCAGGGATTCCTTTCAAGGTGATGTAGTACCTACTGATAATTCAAAGATTCAAGATACTGTTTGCTAATATTAGTGACATAAAAGAATACTAGATGGCATGCAGATGAAAGAGTGTGTGATGGAAAAATTCGTCATGTAACTGATCAATTGCAATGGAAGAAAATTTATTCCTTGTCTCCAAATTTCGCCCTTGTACCGAGGAACCTTAGGCTTGAACTTGTTACCAACAGAATGAACTCTTTTGGTAATTTGAGTACTAACCATACGCCATGGTTTGTTCTTCTCATAATTTACAACTTATCTTCGTTGTTGTGCATGAAGCGCAATTATATGATGCTATAAATGATGATTTCGGGTCCAAGACAACCAGAAAATGACATAGATGTTTATTTAACGCCATTGATTGAAGATTTAAGATTTTTGTGGGAAAAAGGTGTTAATGTTGATGATTTGTGTGCAGGTGATAACTTTAAGTTGCGTGCCATGTTGTTTTGCACAATCAATGACTTTTCTGCATACGATAATTTGTCTGGCTACATCGTCAAGGGACATAAAGTGTGTCCTATATGCAAAGTTGATACATGACACCGCCAATTGAAAAAAGTAAAAAAGAAAGTTTATCTTGAGCATGGAAAATTTTTAAGACCTAATCATCCATACCGTAGATTACATAAGGTTTTTAATGAAGACCAGGAGTTTGATATCACTCCAAAGCTCTTAACCGGGAGGAAAGTTGTAAAAAGTTAATAACACGTTAATGTTTGTCTTTGGAAAGAAACAAAAAAAAGCTTGTGGAGAAAAACATTTGAAAAAAGAGGTTGGTGTTCTTTGATCTTCCATACTGGTATAGTCTTGATGTAAGACATTGTCTTAGAATGATGTACGTGGAGAAAAATGTATGTGATAATTTGATTGAAACACTTTTCAACATTAAAGTCAAGACAAACGATACTAAGAAATCCCATTAAGATATGGTTATGATGGGTATACGAGAAGAGTTAGCCCCAAACGAAATAGGAAATGAAACATATTTGCCTCTAGCATGCCACATTATGTCCAAAAAAGAAAAAAATATATTTTAATATTTACAGGGTATCAAAGTTCTTCAATGATACTTATCAAATGTGAAAAATTTGCGTCAATGAATGATCTCAAGTTAGTTGGCTTAAAATCTCATGATTATCATGTCTTAATGCAACAACTTCTATCAGTGGCTATTTGTAGCATTTCAACAAGAAATGTAAGGGTAATTGTAATCAAATCGTGCTTATTTTTCAATGTTATATGTAGTAAAGTTATTGTTCCTAGAAATTTAGACGACTTGGAACATTAAGATGCAATTATCTTGCGCTAATTAGAGATGTTTTTCCCTCCATCATTCTTTGATATTATGGTTCACTTAGTTGTTCATCTAGTAAGGGAGATTAGAATTTATGGTTTGAATTATTTACGGTGGGTGTATGCGGTAGAGCGTTACATGAATATTTTTAAAGGGTATACAAAGAATCATCATCGCCCTGAAGTTTAGATCGTATAAAGGTACATCACAGAATAAACTATTGAGTTTTGTACAAACTATTTGTCAGAAGCGAGCTCTATAGGAATTCTTGAGTCTCATCATGATGGATGTTATGATGGTAGAGATATTCAAGGTTTAAATGTTAAGACATTTATCCGAGAACTAGTTCTTCAAGCACATTTGTATACGTTGAATAACTTTAGTGAAGTTTAACCTTACTTGACTACTCATAAAAGTCTTATAAAAGAAAATTTTCTCAGATGAATGAAAGATGATTGTTGATAGAGTATAGCAAAACTTTCATTAATTTGTTTAATGAAAGTGTTTCTAAAGACAGTAGTCTATCAGATACAATTAAATAGTTGTCACGTATGTCTAAGTTTAATGTAATTACTTGAAGTGCATCATACCTATAAATTTGACTAAGTTCCTTTGTATAGTTTTAATGAGCCTTTTAATCTTGAATGAATGAGATAACTCATTTGGTAGTGAAATGTTATTGTTTTTACCTTTGTTTTCTGTTTTCATTTTCAAAATCACAAAAAAAATATTACATTTTTTATTTCTAATCTTTGTTTTTATTTTATACATTTTAAAATAATTTTTATTATTTTATTTTATGCACTATTTAGCTAAAAAAGTTGAAAGATCTAAAAAAAATCAAATCTTTTTATTTTTGTCATTATTTTATTCTATTTTGGTCATCACGTGTCATACTAATTTCTGATCAGTCAAAATCTGTCAGCTTGTTAGCCATGACAGATTTTATATTATGTGACTTCATTTTATTTCCTTTTTCAGTCTTTTAACCTGGTTTGCTAACACTATAAATAGGTCATATTTTTCTAACATTTAGCATCAACAATTTTTTATCCCATCACAACAAATCATAATCCCTCTCACTATATATTAAACATATAAACCAATTTTAACCTTCTTTTCAGCACCACCAGTTACACACTAAAATAAAATTACCAACGACACAACTACACCTTACACCCTACTCTAGTTTCATCAAACCCGACGATTCTTACACCCTTAGCTTCACTCTTTCTCTTGGATTTTAAGTCAATTTAGTCAAATAGAATCATACAAATTTGGTTGTTGCAAGTGTTGGCGATGATAATAGGATCTCTTTCTAGGCGTAAGAAGAATGGCTAGAGTATGGGGACTATTCTGGTTGATAATGTTGACAATATTGAGGTAATTTTTTTCATGACAGTTTTTTTATTTGTAAATGCATTGTGTCGAAAATTTAATACTTCCTAAGGGTTATTTTGCTTAAACATTGTTTTTTGTGTTATTTTAAGTACTTGAAAACAAATCTCTAGTATTCTTACTTGATTTGAAAAATTCCCATAATCGTGTCTTTTTAAGTTAAAATAATTTTAAATTAGTAACACTCCTTCCACTTATAATGTTATAAGTTAAAACAAAATGTGAACAAGGAGACTGGTGCACTGTACCAGCTTAGGGTATTACTCAGGAAGAAGCATGTTGTGACATTGGAAATATGTGCCAAAATAGTTTCCTAGGATTTGGTTGGGAACTTGGGATATTAACAAGATCTTGAACGTAAGATCGTAACAAGGAAATGAAAACATACTAGCATGTCATGATCAAAAGTTCATAGGTAACCAACCGAACATAGTAACAAGACTTGAATCCAAAATCACAGACAAAAACAGAGGATTTTCCTAAAGTGTAAACATAAACCATCCAAATCCATTGTCCAAACACCATTAATGAATTTTCATAGAAAAAGAAATCCAAAACAGAAAAGTAAAAAACGGAATAAGAAGAAAAAAGAAGAAGAATCTAAACCCCACGAAACGGCCCCTTTTTTAGTCTGGTCATCGCCATCTTGATACCTCCACTTTCCGACCGCGACCCTCCACGTCGCAAGCCATATTGCAGCCGGCAAGCCTCTGCGCGCCACCTCCATCATCGGCCGCCCCACCACACTTCCACCATTGGTCCTTGCTCGACGCTACTAAACCGCCAGACATCACCGTCAACGTCACACAACTCCTCAACCGCCGCTCGGAGCACCGCAACACCACGCTTGGAACTCGTCGTTATCTCATTCATACCACTATCGCCGATGAAATCTGAAGGTTTGATCTTGGCATTTTCAAGTTGTTATTACTATGGATTTTTGTTTTATGAAGCTGTGTGGAGAGGGCGTGATTGTTGTAGCAGAAAGAAAAACGTTGGTTTGAATGGAGGAAGAAGGTCTGCAAAACGTGAATGAGTGAGAGTGAGAGAGAGATAGAGTTTTGTTATTATTATGGTCTTCTATTTGGCTATCAATTGTCCCTTTTTTAAAGTTATTATTGACTAATACCATTCCACATGTCTTCACACGATTTGCTGGTTTTAAACTTTGAAAATGAAAAACCAAGATGAGGAGATAAATTAGGAGGGGAGGGATGCTGGTTGCTCCTAGTTGTTTTTTTTTTTTTTCTCATTTACTTTTTTTATAGTTTATATTAGTTTTTTAGTATTTTTTTTATTCTTTTATTTTAATGAATTTTTAGAGGATTTCTTATTGAATCCTATATGTTTCTTAGATACTATGCGGAATTTTAAAAATGTCTCCTATTTTTAGAGATGCATCTCCAGACGCACTTTATAGACATAATTTATAAGTTTTTGAGATATACCTCAATTTTATGAATAAAACTATTTCGGAGATACATCTTCGAAATTTTTTTTAAAATACATTTCTAAAACTTAAAAAAATAGATGAAAAGTTAAAGCTATTTTTACAACATTAAGAATCATACAACTCACTGTTCTGTTTTGGAAAATCATGTTAGTTACATTTCATTGAAGAAAATATTACATTTCTGGTAGCATCCTTCTACCATTTTCAATTCTAGAGTCAGCAATATTGCTAGAACTCAATCTAAAAATATGTCATGGCTAACATAAACGTCTCACTTTATGACTATTCCGTTTGCACTTCTCTGTTTCCTCTACTTGTCTAGTTAGTTTCTCAATCCACCTACGAAGCTCAACTCCTCTTCTATCAGCTAGTTGCAAAGACCTCTTTGTTGCTTCTTGTGCTGCTATTGTAGTCATTACAAGTTCTTTAAGCCTCAGTTTTCCATTCGATATGTCCAATGCACCATTTGTTTTCTGTAGTTCTTGTTTTAATGCAACCACCTCATGGAACATTCAAACATCATCAATTAAGACACTGACTATATTTACTAGAAAAAATTGAAATAACGACATAAATTTAGAGAAAAAATATTAATTTTGGTTTACCATTTTGTTGCGTTCTTCAACTTCCTTCTTTCCTGCTTTAACTTCCACTTTACAAGCTTCCTTCCATTCAGCTTTAACTTTTCATCTGTTTTTTTTTTAGTTTTGAAAATGTATTTTCGGAAATTTTTCGGATATGCATTTCTGGAATAATTTTATTCATAAAATTGAGGTATATCTGAAAAACGAATGAAACATGTGTATTAGGGTATGTCCGGAGATGCACCTCCGAATATTTGAGACATTTTTAGAATTTCGCGTGGTGCCTAAGAAGCATATAAGGTTCAATAAGGAATCCTCAATTTTTATTAGTCAATATGGTTAGGGATAAATTGGGTCTAGGTCCTTATTCATCACTAGACATATTTCCATAGTCATATTCACACCCCTCCGACTTTATTTTTACTTTACTTAATTTTTTTAAATTATTTGACTTAGTTTTTATTTCCAAAATAAAGTATAAAAAAATATAGAAGTACTTCTTTTTATTTAGAATTAAATACCAACAAACATTTTTCTTTTCTTTTAATAAAAAAACATCAAGAATAAACCTTTTCTTTCGTAGATAAATCTCATCTTGTACATAAATCATTAAATTATTTTCTTGAATCAAATTAAATATTTTTTGCAAACAAAGAAGTGGGTACACATCCACTGTACATTTAAGTAATCAACATATTAGTGATTGCCACATTGATTGATTACTTAAGACCAAATCAACTTAAAAACAACACAACTCATCAAATCTATTTTGTTCTCTTGTGCACTTTATTCAAAAACTTTTCACAAACTAATATCAATCAAACACTCATTCTCTTTTTATTACGAACTACGGAGCTTTAATTTTCTTATTGTACGATGATAATACGTAGACACGAGGGTTTGAATCCTTGTCGAGCTTAGTAATTAAAAATCTTGTTCTTCTCTCCTCTCTTTGTAAATTATTTCTTTTTTAAAAAATACTTTAATAAATAATAACTCGTTAAATAAGAATAGGATAAAAAAAACATCCTCTTAAACAAACAATCAACTCTTAGAACTTTAGGAGGTTCTTGTTGAGTTCATTGAATGTGAGGGGTGCTAATACCTTCCCCTCGCATAACCAACTCCCGAACCTTAAATTTGATTGTGATGACCATCTTATTCATTTCTTTTCTCCAAGGGTTTTATCGCTATTTCCCCTTTCCTTATGAATAAATAAAGAATGGTGGCGACTTTGTTAATCCATCAACGAGCACGCGATGCACTTCGCGAGGTCGTATTTTTTGAGATGTGACAGAGTTCATACGACATTACTAAATATTCATTCTGTACAAAATCAAAGGATGATTGTAGCATCATACAAAATAGTGGGGTTGTGTTGAGGCTGAATCCATGTATTTTTTTAGTTCCAAAGATATCAATCTTGTACTAGCATCTAAAGTATACTTTAGGGTCATTTAGGATATTTTGGAGATTGACTATGTTGTTTTTAAAGTGCCTTTATTTAAAGGCAAGTGGATTGACAGTAACACTGATGTAGAAACTGATGAATTAGAATTCACACGGGTTGATCTTCGAAAGACAACTTATAGGAACGAACCATTCATCATGACAATGCAAACAAAACAAGTTTTTTATGTCATTAATCCTCCTAGCACTAGATGGCGGATAAGTGCTAAAATACACTGATTTTTAGTGTGAATAATTGGCACTTATTGGCTTAATTCAACCAATAAACCTTAACTTTTATGCATATGTTATATAATTTACATTATAGTGTATATATTATGTATCGCGTAAATATCATTGAGTTTAATTGTTTTTATCTCATTTTTGTAGGTATATAAGCAATGGCATTTTTTCATTGTCTTATAGAGCATTGAATAAGCTTTCCAACCGCGCGTAAAACGGAGTTACGGTTTAAAAGTTATGGTCGAAACGAGTGTTGGTCTACTGTCATGTTCGCTGTGCAAACTGGAGGCGAGCGAACTCGCCAAGAGTTTGCACTGCAAATTCAAGGCGAATAAAAGTTGCCCAGAAACATGGAAAACATTGTTTTGGCAGTAGCTAAGATGGCATATGTTCGTTGGGCGAACGGGAGTTCGCAGTGCGAACAAGGGAAGCCGTTTTTGCTTATTTAAGTCACTTTTCAGTATTTTTTAGGTTAGGTTGTTGGGAACTTTTTACCCCAACTTCATCAAAAACATTCTTGAGTAGATTTAATTTAGAAACAACATTAGAGTGTGCATCTTGAAGATCCGGAGTCGAATCCACTTTAATCGGAGTTGACAGACCGTGAGATTTGTGTTCTTCTTGTAACACCATTTTCTACCACACGATTATTAAGGCAAAATAACACGGATTTCAGAGTAAATAAATACATCTCAATAAAAATCCACCAAAAGGGCGTACATTTCTCAATGTCATCAAAATCGGCCAAATACTCCATAACTACGGGTTTCCCCAAAATATATCAAACAACATAAAACAGCGGAACTCAAAGCAGAAATTAAGGTTTTTCCTCATAAGGGAAAGTTAACAAAATAACTCAACGGTATAAAGTTTAACTCAAAGAACCCAACCCGATGTTACATATCAGAGCAAGACCCTCTAAGTTAACCATAAAGGCTAACGAATCTAAACTTTAAAAATAACTCCTCGACGGCATCCACAGCTAAACTTGGTCATCTGCACGTTACCCACGTGGAGGTAACATTCAAACATCACGGCATCACTGCACACGATCAACATTCGTGAAACTCTGTTACATTCGCTGGTGTCACACCCTAATTTTTGACCTTAAAGATCCCACCTTCTTGGTCTTTACGTGTTTTCTTTTTTACTTTCGTACGTATTTATCATGACTAACAGGTGTGTGCAGGTACACGAATTTCAAAGGGAGATGATACTTACTCTTACAGCCAAGCCTATCTGGGCTATCTAGAGAGCATGAATTTGAAGACGGATTGGATGGATTTTATGACCATATCCCACATTAAAGTCATGATCAGGCTGTGGTTCTCCTTTATTGTATCATTATATGTTTGTTCTTGAGGGTATGGTACATAGATCTCAAAACTCAAGTTTGTTGGGCTTTAGGGTATGTTGATTTGGGCCATGGTAGTGAAAGGCTTGGCTGCAAGCTAATGTTGGTTTTGGGCTCATTATTCTTCAAATAAGTTGGACCATCATTGAGAGTTTCATGGTTCATCAAGAGCATTTAAAGTCAAGATTCGCAAATTGTTGGCTCAGTAGCAGGATCATATGACACATCCACCATCCAAATATACAAGTTATAAATTCAAAATCACAAGTTGAAGGTTCCCATTTTAAGACTGATCTTAAGTTGAGGGATTCATTATAAGCTCAAAGGGTACATGTTCCTCACAAGTTTCATTTGAAATTGTTAAAACTAAATCATCAAGAGAATACAAATCCTAAAGGCTTACGAGTTAGAAAAACCGAAAAAGGCATGTGAGCATATGGGGAAACCGACATGATGCTAAGTATACACTCATGACATGTAGGGAAACATGTAAAGTTTGGTTGCATTATCACTTCCAGATCCAAATACAATTAGGGGCTTGTGTTACAAAAAAAAAAACAAATCCACTAATTTAACAATTTGCAATTTTAATGCTTGCAAAGGGCGCATGTACACTACAACACGCATGTTCCATTTTCCCTCATACATTATAACAAATTTTACATTATGAAAGACTATTAAAGAAGTGTTGCTACAAAGGCTTGAAAGCTATTTTGATGACCATATTTGATCCTGGTTCACAACATCGTCATGCTGAATCAACTCAGGCTTTGTCTAATCCGCAACCTTTATATGATGCTTCAAGAATGCTGGGACCTCATCATTATTTTTGCAAGAAAACCGGCAGACTGGCATACTTGCTATCCGCTGCCATAGAATCATTGGATTTACTCAGCGTAAACGGTGGCACTCATGAAATCCTCGTACAAGCCTGCTGAAGCAAAGGAGAAATTTAGAAGGAGGTCGAGAAAGAACAAATCCGGATACGGTAACTTGAAGAATAAAGCTGGCCATTACTTACCTGCTATGGTCATAAGAGCTTTCCGATTGAAGCCAACATCTGGAAGCGAGCAACCGAATTCAAAGCTGAAGTCACCTCTAAATGGAATAACTACCGTAAGCCCATCTGGTAATGTTCTTCGGTCTTTTCTACACAAAAACGCAGCAAAGAAAATCAATGATTTAGTACGATTCAGCACCTCGTAGGCCTTCATCACCTCCACCATTTCTACCAACGCTTGTGCTGAATTCGGAGAACAGTTTCATGGCTAAAACAATAACCTGCAATTGACCTGCAAGCATTCACGCAGCACCAAATGTGAAGAAACCATAAATTGCATTAGTTAGTATTGAAAAATCAGCATGCCAGATTCCAAGCCTCGAACCTGATATTTCTTCTTGTGAACTGAGGTATCATCAACATCTTTATCACCTGGCTTACCATGACACACAGCTGCAGGATGTCCAAACTTGGCCACGCATGTAACACTTCTCATATTGTCCAAGAAAGTAACTACTTGTACGTTAAGATAATTGATCACCAAAACAAATCCTTCAAAGGAGGCGTTACATCCTTCAGGGATGATCTTCTCATCGTCCAAGGAAGATGTTTATGAGCTCTCCTGATAATATCATCGGCATAACAATTACAAATAATTTTGTTAATCATAAAGGAATACATGAATGTTAAGAGTTCATGGTTATTGGAAATTAGTTGAAATAACCTGCAATGTCATATCTATGCAGGGTCACATAGAGCCTTAAGTCGCTTACCGCACCCCACCGACCAAAGCAAACCCATGTCGACTGCAAAAGCCATAATTTCATGTTCCATTTTTTCTCCGAATGCAGACCATTACAATGCAATGGATTATAAAACAAAATCAAAAAACTACAAGTGCTTATAGCTACCAACTTACAATGTTTCCAAATCCATCCTGCACATGCTCATGGCAGCAATCCCGCCGCCAGCACCTCCATGGTAACCAACTGAAACGAACATCAAAAAAATATGGGAGGATATTAGTCAAGAAAGCCCAGTGTTCACATACAAATAAAATTCGTTCGTCATACAACCGTGTTCGCCGACAGTTAAACGCAATCTCAAATTGATGGCTTATAGAATACCAAAACCTTACACAAGTTGTCCGTTGATTAACCTGCCTTTTGCATATGCTGCCACTAACGTATTCCTTCGTCCTTGAGCATTAGCCTCAAAGCACGCCATCAGCTCGGAGCTCCATTCGCCAATTAAGGATTCTACTCCGAACGTTTGCAAGCATAGCAACAACTGGTGAAAGTGAGGAAAATGGTCAAAAACAAATGCAAAGAAGTTTTGAAGAAGATTGAAAATGGAAACTTTAGGCAAGCTGGCAGTTACCTATTGAAACCGTTGTATGAAGCTGTTAAAACCATAACCTATGGAGCCTTGTTCTTCTAGCAATCCGAAGGCATCATTCTTGACCTGCATCGTTTCCGTCTTCACCGTTAAAATCTGTAGTGAACCCACTATTACAGTCTCTCAACTTGAAGGTTCCAATGTAGTAATTAGAGTTTTTTTAGACGCAATCCATAATAGACCCGACATTACCACGGTTATGCCGAGTGGCCAAAATTTGGAATAACACCGATCAACAGAAGCTCAAGAAGAGGCTGTGAATTTATCTAAAGTGTGAGAAGATGGTCTTGGTACCTTGTCGTTTTTACCGGTTTCCCATGGATGAGGGTATTTTCTTATCTCATGAAGAAATTAATATCAACGACTTCCATCCGTAAACGGCAGCTCACACCAAAGCAACTACAAGCTTCTTCATTTGTGTCTTCGGCATCTCTCAGCTTCCATTAGAAGACAATGGCCTACATGAAAAAAAACCAAGAAGAGGAGTCATAAATGCAATCATGAACTCATCAAGTGTTCATTGAAGGCAGTCACAATATGTCAACAATTAAGAGCCTACGGTAATATTCAAACATTTCACAGCAAGGTCGAGGGAGGCGACGTCCTGAACATATGACTACCCCGCCATCAACCTTCGGTGCAGTAACAGTAGCAGTGGTCCAATTAACAACAAGCGTTAAGATAAGAAAACAGAAATTAATAAAGTAATTCGAAATGAGACTGAGAGTAACGGATACTGATCAAGCAAGGAAAGAAAGGAAAGTTATCAAGAAGTTATAACCACAGTCCAACACAAGCTACAGATATGGTGAGCAGGCAACAACGTCGATCATCTGGTACAAGACTGTTTCCTTTGCCAACTCCAAACTTCCGCCGACACAACTCGAGCTTATCTTCTCGACCTGCATTTCAATAAGGGGAGCTGACTTAGCATTCAGGTGTAGAATGTGTTTCGAGCAATCTTAATGCAGAAAGAAATTCAAAACCGTACTACCTCGTTTGTACACGTAAACCTCAACGATAACTCCTAGCGGGATTTCTTTGTCAAACTCCACCACTCTCAATTAGTCATGTTTCCCTTATTTGCCGTGAGAATCACAGTCTGGTATGCCCTGTCAACCTGTTGTAAGATACCCCCCCCTTTACCTGTCAAAAAACCAGAAGCAATGTCAGAAACGTGATGCCGTCACACAAATAACAGTCAACCAACCTTTCCCTTTGATTTGAACATAGAATTGAAGCATGTCTAACTGAAGCCATAGTATGTACCATTGATTGGTCGGCAAAACCATTGCAGATGTTGTCCAAATAAACCCCAGAGGAACACCCTGTCCAAATTTCCAGGGCTGCTGCTACTCTGAGCCAGAGTTTGACTCGGTGTGCTCAGGCCTGTCATATTCCCATCCCGCCATTGACAAATAGAATTAGAAGTCGATCATGGAAGTTGCCAGGAGACAACGCCTTGGAGATATGATAAATCCTTACCTTGTCATTGCAAACGCGTTCAGACATGCTTGAGATACCACTTCCAACCAAAGGCAATGGCCACCCTGCTACAAGAGGAGTCAAGTTTTATTCTTTTTGAAGCTCAAGAACAACTCACGCAGTCAATAATTTAAGAAAAGAAAGAGGATAACCGCGTAAGGAGAGTTTTCAAATCCAAGCCATCATCATCCTGTAACAACATATTACAACATGTTAGTACAAATTCGGAAAGAAATCACCCTGTGTCTCAATACAATTTGAACATAATCAAGCATAAAAGGAAAGCTTTGTATCTGTCAGTATCGAGAACAGAAGGTTTCAAACCAGGATATTTGTTTCCAAAACAAGATTCAACACATAAACATGCGCATTCAATCCGAATCCGACATTTTCTTAAACTAAAAAAGAAAGAAGTTATCACCATTAACATATTGTGTCGTTTCAGACCAGCTATAAAAGAAGGAGGGGTTTGAGATGAAAGGGACACAACATTTCGCCAAACAGATTCACATACACGAAAAACACAACATCGATTCACAGACATCCACAGAATCCATATTCAAAAATCGTCAAAATTAAACCCGAAGTGCGTGAATCGAGAAAAGAGAAACTTAGCTTTTTTTAACCTTAGATTGAAACTCCTTAAACTCGGTCCCGCAACTGTCACAAACCACAAACCCACGCTTTGACCATACGACCAAACCTTACCGGAGTTATCCTCTGCGAACTTCAGCTGCCCTCGACTTTGCACGCCCGTCGCCGGAATCACCACTTTCCATCCTCAATAACCTACAAAACCCATTGTTAGAGGTGGGATATTATGCTAACATTTTGTTTCTTTTTTTTGTTGATGCAAGGGATAGAAATCAGAAATGAACGAGAGAAGAGGAGTCGCGATGGAGGAAGAAAAAGCATAAGGGAAGGATGAAAGAGAAATCGATCGAGAGAGGGAGGAGCGGAAGAAGAAGAACGAAAGGAAATTGAGCGAGAAGTGGAAGAGGAAGAACAGAGAGGAGAAGACAATTCAGGGCGATTAGGGGATTTAGGTTTCGTTTTTGGTTTTTCTTTCTATTGTAATCACATGTAACACAAACACGCTAATTATCATGCACCCTCACGCACACACCCTCTGATCTCAACAGATCCATATCCTACGTTTCATACTGCGCCCCATGATATGCCCTCACTCCCTGCACCACACCGAAACCCATTGCCCTAATTAACCTTCTAATTAATCATCATCAGTATTTTAATTAACCTTTATCCCTAATTAGGCCTTTAAGTAACCACCTTAGGACTTTTAATCTACCGTTAATTATTTTAACCAATTAACTTAATTTAATTAGTTAACCTTTAATTACCCCTTTTTTCTTAATCAACTCTTATTTAAATAATTAAAAAAAAACTTTTTTCATTTAATTAACTTTTTCTAATTAAGCAACTTGATCATCTAATTAATTAACTTGCAAATAAAACTTTTATTAAATAATATGTAAATTTTGTTCAACAAAGACCTATTAATTTATATTTAGAATCTATTTAATAATAACAAACCATCTCTATTTAATATTTATTCAAACTCATTTTCCTAAATAACTTAGAAACATAAAACCTTTTTTAATTTAAAATCAGTCTCTAGTTTTATAATTAAGAACCCTTTTAAATAATAATAACTTTTACATAATAAAAGCCATTTCATTAAATCAACTGTTTTTATTTTAAAAAAAATTTCACTTCATGATCTATCTATTTTATCAATAAAAATAATCTTTTGTAATTTTAATAAACCTTTATAACGAGAAAACCATTTTATAATAACATTTGGTAATAACGATAATCGAACCCCTCTTTTAAAGACATTTACCTCAAATTAATCTCACTAAGAATAATCAAATACCTTTTTTTCTTAAAATTAATTTATCATCTAAACCCCTCTCTATAAAATTCAACCCCCTTAAAATCAACCCAACACTATTAAACTCAATCCAATCATGCACGCTTACGCCTCTCTCCATCCTCGCACATCAACATTCACACACTTAGCGCTTTCATGCGTGTGTATGTTTTATCTTTACTCGCAATTTATCTTCCGCAATTTACTCATCGCATCGCATTCCGTCCAAAGGAAAAACCTACACATGAGTCAACACTTGTGTGTAGTGCACATCATTTGCATCATTCTCCCACATGATCCTTGATCCCATTCAAGTCGATCCTTAAGATAGATCCTACCCCATAGGAGGACCTTTGTCTTTACTTTAAAACTTAGAACAAACATTCAACAACTCAAATCAAACAATATTCAAACACAATAGAGAAATAGATGTTAATCATCTTAAGCGAGATAGAATCTCCACCCCACATCAATACAATCAATACCGTAGGGACTTTGCCTTAAGAGAGATAGAGGCGTACCTCGTCGATCTATATCTGAGTACTTGAGCCCTTCTCTTAAGATGATGCAAAGACTATTTTCCTACAACTTGTGGCGGTTAAATCTCTCTTAAAATGACAACTCACCTTTTCTCCTAAAATCAATCAATCAACTACCTTAAACCCGTAGGAACTTTGACCACAGTCAAAGAACTCCTCAAACCCTTTAGGGGAACTACAAATACTCTGATTCTACTCCCGTAAGGATATGTAGGCATAAGATGCGACATCTTATCGAGTATACTTAGAAATAAACCCCTAGGTCTTTCAACCATTAAGCAGATAAACCTTAGCAATAAACAACATAAAACAAGAGGTTCCTGTAGAGTACTACAGAAACTTAGGATGCTAGTACCTTCCCTAAGTTTAACCAACCCCCGAACCTAAAACTTTCTAAACCTTGCATTTTCATTGCATTGTGGGAATTTCGATCTTTATCCCTTCCTTTGGACAAATGAAAGTTCGGTTGCAAATTGAATTAAAGATTCAAACTAACCAATAGTTTGGTATCCAAATTTCACCGCGACAGAAATGGCGACTTCACTGGGGAATCCTCTCAGTGGGTCTCCCTACCTTGTTTTATTTACTTGCTTATTGTTTTATATATTTTCTTACTTGCTTATTTGCATAATTGTTTACCTATTGCTTTTGGATTGGTATCTTTGAGTGGTGAGACAAAATCCTACACCCGGACTTGAGTGGACTTAAGATAGGATAGTGATATGTTCGACGAGGATTATAGGGAGTGAGTCCCGACTAAGTTGACTTAAAAATCACGCTCATTTGAGACCCTTTCGAAAATGGTTCGGTTGAACGAGTAATCGTGAAAACTTTTACTATTTTCGATTGGAGTCTGTGATATTGAGGACCGTAGTTACCTTTAACCCCACTTTGGCCTTTATTAGGGCGTAGTGCGGGACTATGAGGGAGTACACCCAAAATAGTGCTACGCGATGCTACACTCAAAAGAAGTTCTCTTGAGAATATTATTAACCCCCGAGTTAGTTGGGAAGTTGATAATATCCGAAAGATGGACTAATGACTTTGGGAACCTCTTTAGAACCTTGTTCTGCAGATATAATCAACCTTTAGTCCACAACCTTTGGGAATGGGTATACCTTTGCTCCATGCTCGATGCAAACCTAGGGTCCCCTTTGTTTGTTTATCTTTATGTCTCTATGTGTTTACTTGTGTTTGTTGCATCCATAAAGCATCATATTGCATTGGTTTCATGGGATTCCTAGTTATTTATAAACATTATAGAAACCAATAAGGACTACAAAAGAAAATATTTTGGAACATTCTTTTAAGAGTTCTAACTTGGATGACCTAAGGAAGTTTAGGGCACCGATTGAAGAATCAAGACACTTAAAAGGGCAAATACGAGAGGTCTTCCTTATCATTTAAAGTCATTAGAAATTCAAAATACTTCCATCAATATTGAAAGTCTAAGTGAACAAGGGATTCCCCCTTACCTCCAACAAGAACAAAAGAAGAGATGGAGGATTTATTTTCCTATATCAAACTAATCTTTAGACGTTGATCATGGACAACTTATCTTCAAGAAGATCCAAGTGGAGGAACAAATCAACAAGCACGACGAAGGGCTTCCTTAGGGCTTTATTAGCTTTTATTTAGCTATTAGGTCAGGACTCTTATGAGAATATTTATTTGTAATCAATATAAAAAAATAAACAAATAAATGGGTTCTCTTTGGTACTCTGTAACGTTTATAAGAACTTAGTTCCATGAAACATTTCATTTATGCATTCTTGCATTAGCATTTAGCGCCTTGCATATGCATGTGTCTCTTCTCCGTTGCGTCCTCATCCAGTCTTCTGTCTTTGTCTGTCAGCTGACATCTTGACCATTTGACCAAGCTTGAAGTATTATCGAAGGATAGCAAAGAGAACAGAAAATATGGATTCCATGAATGATTCAGAGTTATGACCAATCCGTTGTTCGATCTTCCCTTTGATGACAATGTTCAACAAGTGGATGTTCCTACACAACCTAATCCTGTGCAAGACAACCTGGTTGTTCAAGCTTCCCAGCCTGTACCTAATATTCAGAATGTTCAAACTAAGATGAAGATGGAAGATCCTAGATTCGTAGCAATGGAGAAAGAATTTCGTGATCTCAAGGAACAATTGAAAATAGTGAAAGAAGCTAATGCATCTGATCTTGATGCTCGTGACCTATGTCTGGTTCCAGGTGTAATCATTCCTCCGAAGTTCAAGAAGCATGTCTTTGAAGTGTACAAGGGTATTATTTGTCCAAGATACCATTTGACGATGTTTTGTCGAAAGATGACTGCTTATGTTAACGACGACAAATTGATGATTCATTGCTTTCAAGAAAGCTTATCTGGGGCATCCTTGATATGGTATATGAAGCTACAAAGGAATCGAATTCAGTCTTGGAGAGATTTAGCTTATGCTTTTGTGAATCAATACAATTATAATTTGGACGTGGCTCCAGACAGTGATCAACTAATGAGTATGAGTAAGAATAACGATGAATCTTTCAGGGAGTATGCCCAATGATGGAAAGAGTTAGCATCTCAAATTCGTCCACCACTTCCAGAGAAAGATTTAATCAAGATGTTTCTAAGAACACTGCCGAACTCTTATTATGTTAGGATGGTAGGTGTTGTACCATTAGATTTCTCCAAAATTGTGGAAGTTGGAGTAAACATTGAGAATGCACTCAAAAGTGGAAGAATTCAAGATGACTTGAATAACCAAACTAATGAAGAAATTTCAATTGATGATTCCCTAGAGGAAAGAAGCGTTGATGCAGCTTAAGATTCCTCTTAAATCCTGCCAGTTCCAGTACCTTATCCTCAACATCAGTATGTGGCGTCTGCTCAGCGCAGACGACGACTACCTCATAAGCGAAAATTAACTTCTCCAAATCAGCATCAGAATCGACAGGTTCGAAGACGGTTTCAGAATCAGAAGACACCTCTGAGTGTTCCGAAAGAAGAAACTCGTTGGTTTGATCTTATCCCAATGACTTACAGTCAGCTTTGGTCTTATTTTGCTAGAAACTCGGTGATGACACCCAGAAAGACTATAATCATGAAGTCTCACCCACCATGGTTCAACCCAAACAACAACTGTGAATTTCATAATGGAGTGTTGGGGCATTAAGAATGCAAATTTTTCCAAGAGAAAGTCCAAGAAATGATTGATGAGGAAGTGCTAACCTTCAAAGGAGAAAGACCAGTTTTGAATGGAATACCATTATGCTGATATGTGTGAAAACTCTAGAGCTCATTAGACCATTTATTTTCGTTTGCTTATGTGTTTCATTTCTTTGATTAAAAGCGTAATTGGCATGTAAGAACATGTTATTTTGAATAAGTAGTGCAATAAGTGTTTGTCTTGAAGAAATCCATTCGTTTCACTCGTAAAATTTTCTTCATAATTTTATAATGCCGATTTTTACCTAATCTTTCCTCACTTTGGTGAAGAATTGGAAGGAGGATGACGAAGTAAAACGTAAGATCTCTTGATGTATGCTTTTGAATAAACCTGCTAATGATGTAAGGCATTGTTTCAAACCTCCTAAACACCAAAGACATAAGGAAGTTAAATCCTTTTTAACCCTTTCCAACCTCATTTTTAAACCTGGGGCAGGAGATTTTTTTTCAGTCAGCTCTATTGAACACTTAAAACCTTTCAAAAAGTGAACATTTTTCAGAAATGGGCGGGTACATAAGCTCTGACCCTTATTTCCTTTGTTTTACCAATCATAAACTAAGCCCAGATACATCCCTTCTAAATTCCTAATTGAAGTAAGGTTTACTTCGAAAGCATACTCAGTGAGATAACGTTTCCTGACTCCTATTGAGTTATGCTCGATTTTCGTTGGCTTTATAAAAATTAATTTATATCCTAACTAGTGATTTCGGTCACCAGTTATTGGGATATCTCTTTTCAAAACTTTAAGACAAACATATATGTTGCGTCAACGGTTTCAAAATTAACATTTCATACGTGTTGATCTTTGCCGAGGTCATAGAAAGTTTTGTATGCGAGTATCAACATTAAGTTTATTATATTGGAATTTGAAGACTCTACTGACCTGGGGCTAGTTATTACCAAGTGGTTATTTTGTACAGAGTTCAACTTCACCTATAGGGCTATTTTTGAAGACTCGGTCATAATACCATCAATCAGGGCCAGTTACGTCGAGATTCGGTGAATCTCTCCAAAGAGTTTGAAAACAATGGGACGCCACGTTTTCTGTAAAATCCCCTTGGATCGACTTTCTTCTGATAACCAGTTGACTTGGGGCATCTGAGAAACGAAGATTACCTTATCCATTCACAACACCTGTTGTTCAAATGGCGACTATTACGCATTTCATCAAGACAAAATCACTTTGTTCTTACAACATTCTTCCTCATGTCCCCGATAAATTTTATTTTTGGTGGTCATGATAATTCTTCGACGAAGCTTTTTGATGCAGAATTCTCAGTGATCTGTTTGACTTCGCCTCCTCAACGAAGTGGGTGTAATTGTTAATCCTCAGTGAATCTTCTTAAACTTCACCTTCCCAGTGAAGTGGATGTTATTTCACTCTCCAGTGGATCTTTCGTGGCGCTAGGCTTATCCAGCGAAGCAGATGCTCATTTCATCCCTATTGAAGTTTCGACTCCGACATACTCAACAATTATATCACTCAGGTTTCCCCAGGGAAGTTGTTGAAGCCCTGAAGCAGGAGTGTGATCCTATATCTAGTTTTCCGCCTATCCCCAGTGGTACTTCTACCTTTGAAGATTGGTCGGATGTTTGCTTTGAGATGTTTATTTCATCTCCGTTTGCCCCTATTTGTTTGTTTTGTCAGCATTAGCATACGCATAACATACAGATAGATAGCATGGTATGTGCACCCTTGCATCTTTGTTTTGTTTGTTTTGTCTCTTTGGTCGTGTTTATCCCTGAGTGGTTGGGCGTGTCTTCTCCTTCAAATAGAGTTGTCAGCCCTAGGCAGAAAAAGCGCAATATTTATATTTCCCCACAGAGTTTGATCCTCGTGGAAGACGGTTATTTCAGTACATCCCATTCGAATTCATACCTCAATGGTCGAGTCTTGCTTGACAGTTTCTCTTCAGTTACGTCCTGAATTGAACTTCGGTCCTTGGCAATCACATTGTGGACATCCACAACTTTTCAAATTTGGATTCAATGTGCATTTATTTTTCACTTTACTCCCCAAGAAGAAATCTCTATGAAGACCACCATTGAAGACAAGTTACTTTTTCAGTACTATCGCAACATCTTCTCAACAATTTATATTTGGAGGGCAAGCATCCTCTTTATTTGAGCAATGACAAATGACAGTCTCCTCAAGACAGTTTGTCCATCCCCAGTGATTATCGACTTGGTAAATGGAAAACCTTACAGATATTTCTCTTTATTTGAGAATTCACACAGCAAGGATGCTCCTCAGGAATGTATTCCCCAGCGAATTCATCACACAAGTTTATTTCCATCAAGTGACATCTCCCCAGAAAAGTTGATGAAGTCTATCGCACTAGTCTCTCTTTATTTGAGAAGACGTACTTTACAATTCAACCGGCTCGCATCTCTCCTGAAGATCCCCGGTGAAGTTTTATAATCTCCAATACATTACAAATTACAATTTACAAAACATTATGGCTCACAGCCAAGAAGTTCTACAACATCTACATCAACATCTACAAACTACAATGATTCTACAATCTACAAAAATTTTCAATCCCCTGTGAAGATGCTCTCACGAGTTTTCATCATTTCAGGAAGAAACTGAGACCAGCTCATGGCAAACACACCATGACGCTCGGGGAGGTTTTACATCAAAAGACTGAGACCCGTTCGTGGCAAACAAACCATGAGGTGTGGGGAAGTTATTTCAAGAAACTGAGACCAGCTCATGGCATCCAGACCGTGACGTTCGGGGAGGTTTATTCAAACATATTTCATTTCCTGGCTAATCTCGGCAGTAGATTACTGGTAGACCTCGGCAGTAGGTATTTCAATTTTATTTCCTGGCTAATCTCGGCAGTAGATTACCAGTAGACCTCGGCAGTAGGTATTTCAATTTTATTTCTTGGTAAATCTCGGCAGTAGATTTCCAGAAGACTTCGACAGAAGTATTTCTCCATCAAACTTCAACATAGAATCTCGGCAGCAGATTCCCTACAAATGTTAACAGTAGATACTTTGGCAAAAAGTATTCTCAATTACATTTACAAGCCTTGGCAATAAAATTCTCTAGTTGATAATTACATTTGACATATCCAGTAGGTTGTTCAAGTAGTGTTCTCGCGAGTTCTTTATAACATATTTACAGACACTTTGTGATTGCCAATCTTTCCCCGTGGAGTCTCCTTTGTTGAGCCCGTTCTTCCCGTGTGTCGTATCCGGCTTCTCCTCAGTGGCGCCATTTCTCCACTAGGACCGTCTGTCTCGCATTTCATATCATTGCACATCATATGCATTCAGTGACTTCTTACGGCCAAAAATTCGTGCTATGTTTGTATTTAAGTCCCTCCTATCTCGTCGAGACGGAGATCTCAATCTCCATATCTCCGTATAGAAGAAACTTAAATAGGGGCATCTGTCACACCCTAATTTTTTTACCTTAAAGATCCAACCTTCTTGGTCTTTACGTGTTTTCTTTTTTACTTTCTTACGTATTTATCATGACTAACAGGTGTGTACAGGTACACGAATTTCAAAGGGAGATGATACTTACTCTTACAGCCAAGCCTATCTGGGCTATCCAGAGAGCATGAATTTGAAGACGGATTGGATGGATTTTATGACCATATCCCACATTAAATTCATGACCAGGCTGTGGTTTTCCTTTATTGTATCATTATATGTTTGTTCTTGAGGGTATGGTACATAGATCTCAAAACTCAAGTTTGTTGGGCTTTAGGGTATGTTGATTTGGGCCATGGTAGTGAAAGGCTTGGCTGCAAGCTAATGTTGGTTTTGGGCTCATTATTCTTCAAATAAGCTGGACCATCATTGAGAGTTTCATGGTTCATCAGAAGCATTTAAAGTCAAGATTCGCAAATTGTTGGCTCAGTAGCAGGATCATATGACACATCCACCATCCAAATATACAAGTTATGAATTCAAAATCACAAGTTGAAGGTTCCCATTTTAAGACCGATCTTAAGTTGAGGGATTCATTATAAGCTCAAAGGGTACATGTTCCTCACAAGTTTCGTTTGAAATTGTTAAAACTAAATCATCAAGAGAATACAAATCCTAAAGGCTTACGAGTTAGAAAAACCGAAAAAGGCATGTGAGCATATGGGGAAACCGACATGATGCTAAGTATACACTCATGACATGTAGGGAAACATGTAAAGTTTGGTTGCATTATCACTTCCAGATCCAAATACAATCAGGGGCTTATGTTACAAAAAAAAAAACAAATCCACTAATTTAGCAATTTGCAATTTTAATGCTTGCAAAGGGCGCATGTACACTACAACACGCATGTTCCATTTTCCCTCATACATTATAAAAAATTTTACATTATGAAAGACTATTAAATAAGTGTTGTTACAAAGGCTTGAAAGCTATTTTGATGACCATATTTGATCCTGGTTCACAACATCGCCATGCTGAATCAACTAAGGCTTTGTCTAATCCGCAACCTTTATATGATGCTTCAAGAATGCTGGGACCTCATCATTATTTTTGCAAGAAAACCGGCAGGCTGACATACTTGCTATCCGATGCCATGGAATCATTGGATTTACTCAGCGTAAACGGTGGCACTCATGAAATCCTCCTACAAGCTTGCTGAAGCAAAGGAGCAATTTAGAAGGAGGTCGAGAAAGAACAAATCCGGATACGGTAACTTGAAGAATAAAGCTTGCCATTACTTACCTGCTATGGTCATAAGAGCTTTCCGATTGAAGCCAACATGTGGAAGCGAGCAACCGACTTCAAAGCTGAAGTCACCTCTAAATGGAATAACTACCGTAAGCCCATCTGGTAATGTTCTTCGGTCTTTTCTACACAAAAATGCAGCAAAGAAAATCAATGATTTAGTATGATTCAGCACCTCGTAGGCCTTCATCACCTCCACCATTTCTACCAGCGCTTGTGCTGAATTCGGAGAACAGCTTCATGGCCAAAACAATAACCTGCAATTGACCTGCAAGCATTCACGCAACACCAAATGTGAAGAAACCGTAAATTGCATTAGTTAGTATTGAAAAATCAGCATGCCAGATTCCAAGCCTCGAACCTGATATTTCTTCTTGTGAACTGAGGTATCATCAACATCTTTATAACCTGGCTTACCATGACACTCAGCTGCAGGATATCCAAACTTTGCCACACATGTAACACTTCTCATGTTGTCCAAGAAAGTAACTACCTGTACGTTAAGATAATTGATCACCAAAACAAATCCTTCAAAGCAGGCGTTACATCCTTCAGGGATGATCTTCTCATTGTCCAAGGAAGATGTTTATGAGCTCTCCTGATAATATCATCGGCATAACAATTACAAATAATTTTGTTAATCATAAAGGAATACATGAATGTTAAGAGTTCATGGTTATTGGAAATTAGTCAAAATAACCTGCAATGTCATATCTATGCGGGGTCACATAGAGCCTTAAGTCGCTTACCGCACCCCACCGACCAAAGCAAACCCCTGTCGACTGCAAAAGCCATAATTTCATGTTCCATTTTTTCTCCGGATGCATACCATTACAATGCAATGGATTATAAAACAAAATCAAAAAAACTGCAAGTGCTTATAGCTACCAACTTACGATGTTTCCAAATCCATCCTGCACATGCTCATGGCAGGAATCCCGCCGCCGGCACCTCCATGGTAACCAACTGAAACGAACATCAAAAAAATATGGGAGGATATTAGTCAAGAAAGCCCAGTGATCACATACAAATAAAATTCGTTCGTCATACAACCGTGTTCGCCGATAGTTAAACGCAATCTCAAAGTGATGGCTTACAGAATACCAAAACCTTACACAAGTTGTCCGTTGATTAACCCACCTTTTGCATATGCTGCCACTACCGTATTCCTTCGTCCTTGAGCATTAGCCTCGAAGCACGCCATCAGCCCAGAGCTCCATTCGCCAATTAAGGATTCTACTCCGAACGTTTGCAAGCATAGCAGCAACTAGTGAAAGTGAGGAAAAGGGTCAAAAACAAATGCAAAGAAGTTTTGAAGAAGATTGAAAATGGAAATTTTAGGCAAGCTGGCAGTTACCTATTGAAACCTTTGTATGGAGCTGTTAAAACCATAACCTATGGAGCCTTGTTCTTCTAGCAATCCGAAGGCATCATTCTCGACCTGCATCGTTTCCGTCTTCACCGTTAAAATCTGCGGTGAACCCACTGTTACAGTCTCTCAACCTGAAGGTTCCAATGTAGTAGTTAGAGTTTTTTTAGACGCAATCCATAATAGATCCGACATTACCACGGTTATGCCGAGTGGCCAAAATTCGGAATAACACCGATCAACAGAAGCTCAAGAAGAGGCTGTGAATTTATCTAAAGTGTGAGAAGAGGGTCTTGGTACCTTGTCGTTTTTATCGGTTTCCCATGGATGAGGGTATTTTCTTATCTCATGAAGACATTAATATCAACGAATTCCATCCGTAAACGGAAGCTCACACCAAAGCAAGTACAAGCTTCTTCATTTGTGTCTTCGGCATCTCTCAGCTTCCATTAGAAGACAATGGCCTACATGAAAAAAAAAACCAAGAAGAGGAGTCATAAATGCAATCATGAACTCATCAAGTGTTCATTGAAGGCAGTCACAATATGTCAACAATTAAGAGCCTACGGTAATCTTCAAACATTTCACAGCAAGGTCGAGGGAGGCGACATCCTGAACATACGACTACCCCGCCATCAACCTTCGGTGCAGTAACAGTAGCAGTGGTCCAATTAACAACAACCATTAAGATAAGAAAAACAGAAATTAATAAAGTAATTTGAAATGAGACTGAGAGTAACGGATACTGATCAAGCAAGGAAAGAAAGGAAAGTTATCAAGAAGTTATAACCACAGTCCAACACAAGCTACAGATATGGTGAGCAGGCAACAACGTCGATCATCTGGTACAAGACTGTTTCCTTTGCCAACTCCAAACTTTCGCCGACACAACTCGAGCTTATCTTCTCAACCTGCATTTCAATAAGGGGAGATGACTTAGCATTCAGGTGTAGAATGTGTTTCGAGCAATCTTAATGCAGAAAGAAATTCAAAACCGTACTACCTCGTTTGTACATGTAAACCTCAACGATAACTCCTAGCGGGATTTCTTTGTCAAACTCCACCACTCTCAATTAGTCATGTTTCCCTTGTTTGCCGTGAGAGTCACAGTCTGGTATGCCCTGTCAACCTGTTGTAAGATACCCCCCCTTTACCTGTCAAAAAACCAGAAGCAATGTCAGAAACGTGATACCGTCACACAAATAACAGTCAACCAACCTTTCCCTTTGATTTGAACATAGAATTGAAGCATGTCTAACTGAAGCCATAGTATGTACCATTGATTGGTCGGAAAAACCATTGCAGATGTTGTCCAAATAAACCCCAGAGGAACACCCTGTCCAAATTTCCAGGGCTGCTGCTACTCTGAGCCAGAGTTCGACTCGGTGTGCTCAAGCCTGTCATATTCCCATCCCGCCATTGACAAACAGAATTAAAAGTCGATCATGGACGTTGCCGGGAGACAACGCCTTGGAGATATGATAAATCCTTACCTTGTCATTGCAAACTCGTTCAGACATGCTTGAGATACCACTTCCAACCAAAGGCAATGGCCACCCTGCTACAAGAGGAGTCAAGCTTTATTCTTTTTGAAGCTCAAGAACAACTCACGCAGTCAATAATTTAAGAACAGAAAGAGGATAACTGCGTAAGGAGTGTTTTCAAATCCAAGCCATCATCATCCTGTAACAACATATTACAACATGTTAGTACAAATTCGGAAAGAAATCACCATGTGTCTCAATACAATCTGAACATAATCAAGCATAAAAGGAAAGCTTTGTATCTGTCGGTATCGAGAACAGAAGGTTTCAAACCAGGATATTTGTTTCCAAAACAAGATTCAACACATAAACTTGTGTATTCAATCCGTATCTGACATTTTCTTAAACCAAAAAAGAAAGAAGTTATCACCATTAACGTATTGTGTCGTTTCATACCAGCTATAAAAGAAGGAGGGGTTTGAGATGAAAGGGACACAACATTTCGCCAAACAGATTCACATACACGAAAAACATAACATCGATTCACAGACATCCACAGAATCCATATTCAAAAATCGTCAAAATCAAACCTTAAGTGCGTGAATCGAGAAAAGAGAAACTTAGCTTTTTTTAACCTCAGATTGAAACTCCTTAAACTCGGTCTCGCAACCGTCACAAACCACAAACCCACGCTTTGACCATACGACCAAACCTTACCGGAGTTATCCTCCGCAAACTTCAACCGCCCTCGACTTTGCATGCCCGTCGCCGGAATCACCACTCTCCACCCTCAATAACCTGCAAAACCCATTGTTAGAGGTGGGATATTATGCTAACATTTTGTTTCTTTGTTTTGTTGATGCAAGGGATAGAAATCAGAAATGAACGAGAGAAGAGGAGTCGCGATGAAGGAAGAAAAAGCAGAAGGGAAGGATGAAAGAGAAATCGATCGAGAGAGGGAGGAGCTGAAGAAGAAGAACGAAAGGAAATCAAGCGAGAAGTGGAAGAGGAAGAACGGAGAGGAGAAGACGATTCAGGGCGATTAGGGGATTTAGGTTTCGTTTTTGGTTTTTCTTTCTATTGTAATCACATGTAACACAAACACGCTAATTATCATGCACCCTCACGCACACACCCTATGATCTCAACAGATCCATATCCTATGTTTCATACTGCGCCCCACGATATGCCCTCACTCCCTGCACCACACCGAAACCCATTGCCCTAATTAACCTTCTAATTAATCATCATTAGTATTTTAATTAACCTTTATCCCTAATTAGGCCTTTAAGTAACCACCTTAGGACTTTTAATCTACCGTTAATTATTTTAACCAATTAACTTAATTTAATTAGTTAACCTTTAATTACCCCTTTTTTCTTAATCAACTCTTATTTAAATAATTAAAAAAAAACTTTTTTCATTTAATTAACTTTTTCTAATTAAGCAACTTGATCATCTAATTAATTAACTTGCAAATAAAACTTTTATTAAATAATATGTAAATTTTGTTCAACAAAGACCTATTAATTTATATTTAGAATCTATTTAATAATAACAAACCATCTCTATTTAATATTTATTCAAACTCATTTTCCTAAATAACTTAGAAACATAAAACCTTTTTTAATTTAAAATCAGTCTCTAGTTTTATAATTAAGAACCCTTTTAAATAATAATAACTTTTACATAATAAAAGCCATTTCATTAAATCAACTGTTTTTATTTTTAAAAAAATTTCACTTCATGATCTATCTATTTTATCAATAAAAATAATCTTTTGTAATTTTAATAAACCTTTATAACGAGAAAACCATTTTATAATAACATTTGGTAATAACAATAATCGAACCCCTCTTTTAAAGACATTTCCCTCAAATTAATCTCTCTAAGAATAATCAAATACCCTTTTTTTCTTAAAATTAATTTATCATCTAAACCCCTCTCTATAAAATTCAACCCCCTTAAAATCAACCCAACACTATAAAACTCAATCCAATCATGCATGCTTACGCCTCTCTCCGTCCTCGCACATCAACATTCATACACTTAGCGCTTTCATGCGTGTGTATGTTTTATCTTTACTCGCAATTTATCTTCTGCAATTTAACATTACAGCAATTTACTCATCACATCGCATTCCGTCCAAAGGAAAAACCTACACATGAGTCAACACTTGTGTGTAGTACACATCATTTGCATCATTCTCCCACATGATCCTTGATCCCATTCAAGTCGATCCTTAAGATAGATCCTACCCCATAGGAGGACCTTTGTCTTTACTTTACAACTTAGAACAAACATTCAACAACTCAAATCAAACAATATTCAAACACAATAGAGAAATAGATGTTAATCATCTTAAGCGAGATAGAATCTCCACCCCACATCAATACAATCAATACCGTAGGGACTTTGCCTTAAGAGAGATAGAGGCGTACCTCGTCGATCTATATCCGAGTACTTAAGCCCTTCTCTTAAGATGATGCAAAGACTATTTTCCTACAACTTGTGGCGATTAAATCTCTCTTAAAATGACAACTCACCTTTTCTCCTAAAATCAATCAATCAACTACCTTAAACCCGTAGAAACTTTGACCACAGTCAAAGAACTCCTCAAACCCTTTAGGGGAACTACAAATACTCTGATTCTACTCCCGTAAGGATATGTAGGCATAAGATGCGACATCTTATCGAGTATACTTAGAAATAAACCCCTAGGTCTTTCAACCATTAAGCAGATAAACCTTAGCAATAAACAACATAAAACAAGAGGTTCCTGTAGAGTACTACAGAAACTTAGGATGCTAGTACCTTCCCTAAGTTTAACCAACCCCCGAACCTAAAACTCTCTAAACCTTGCATTTGCATTGCATTGTGGGAATTTCGATCTTTATCCCTTCCTTTGGACAAATCAAAGTTCGGTTGCAAATTGAATTAAAGATTCAAACTAATCAATAGTTTGGTATCCAAATTTCACCTCGACAGCTGGCATGTTCGCTAGGCGAATCTGGAGCGAGTTTCTTCTCTAAGCAAAGGATTCTTCGTTAAGAGAGTCTGGGAATACATGGTTCGCTAAGCGAAGCTTTCTTCGCTAGGCGAACAGTGCGATGACAGCAAAGTCTGCTACGCACCAGAACTGATTTCCACCCAAAAACTCATATGATTCACTTACCCAATGCCTCCAAAACATCCCTAAATCATCCCTAAGATCCTACGACGATAAAGGCACAAAACATACAGTTTATTAGGCCAATCACGAAACATATTCATGTCCTAAATCACAATTTCCCTACAATTGCTCTGAAGGCATTAAAGTTACTCACATTTGAATATTCCTATTCCTTCAGGGCCAGACATATAATAATTAAGGTTTTGGCCACAGAGGCCTAAGGTTTCCTACTTCTCATATTACACATCAAATAGTCAGGAATACTAACCACTAACCACAATCCTCAAGGTCTCATTATCAATTTCCCTATTTTCCCACAATCAACCCAAAATCCCCTAAATCAACCATAAACACAATCGAAAGACATACATGGAAAATCATGAAAAGCTATACTCCTCATACCTTAGCCGATTCAAAGCTTTCACGATTATCTCCGGAAATCTTCTGCCTCCAATCTTTCCTCAGAGCTCTGGCCACCAAAACTTTTCACGGTTAACAAATGAATCCAAATTCCCTTCAGAATTCTATTTTGTCAAACCTTGTCTTGAGCCTCACAATTTGGGCTTTTCTCATAATATCCTCACTAACTCCTCTTAATGCCCAATTTACCCTTATTCTTCTTATATTTATTTTAATTCATAATAATATTAATAAATCCATATTACATACTATTATTCCAAAATAAGTACTCCAAATATGCATAATTCCTCAATAATTCCCAAAACCACCGAAAACACCAAAATACGAATATTCTCAATTAAATAAATAAATTAAAATATTCCGATAAATTTGGGGTGTTACACTTCTTCTCTCTTCTCTTCTTACTCTCTATTTGTTGGGGTTTTGTATGTAAATTTATCTTGATTGTATGTATATTTATAAATCTTTATATAAAATCTCGTTTACAACTCTTTATCGATGTTTATCTTGATTTTTTACTTAATGGATTTGGATTGCTATAGACATATACAGTTTGAACTCGATCTAAGACAAACATTTGTTAGATTCTAAACTCTAAACATAGATTTAGGACTAATATTCACGTGGGTATCGATTCTTAATGCTTCGTGTTGTCGAGTTGCGTGAGATATCACCAATGAGATGATACGGTTTATCTATCGACTTTGCGTTAGACATAACCTCTGTTGTGAGTGATACGTGATGATATTGGCGAGCGATTTAGGTTGCGTGCATTTGATCCATATATTTTTTAGTACATGATAGGTGGAATGAAATACAACTTCTGATGAGTTTTCTCATTTCTTAAGAATGTATTTATTTTCTTGTTTTATGTTTTTCCTTTTGCATTTTATCCTAAACCATTCAAACTTAAGCTTAGAGACATGGAGATTATCGAATGACATTAGTTCCCTTGCACCGATCCCTGTGGAGACGACAAAACTGAGTACTTAATATTTTTGCTTGTTGATTTACCGCTCCAACAATGGTCAAGTGTTCTTCAAGGAAAACATCTTCCTGATATTACTAATAAAAATTAATATTTTAACTATGAAACCCCTTGTTGAGCAACACATTTGCATCAATCATCTAAAGAAAATGATTCAGATGATGTGCATATTATTCGTCGTGAACATGAAGACGGGATATGGGAAAACTAGTTAGTAAATGTTTTATATCGTTTAGTATTTTATAATTATTCATTTTACTCTTTTTTATTCCTTTTACTATAGATTTAAATTTGTGGTTGATTATCCTAATTGGTTTTAAATGTTGTTCAAATTATAGGTGATTAACGACTAGTGACAAATCCTATTGGACAACCGAATAAACTTTACATTTTGGTTATTGCTTTTGTTGGCTAATCATTTCTTTAGTTTTGTTATAAAATTATAATGTGTGTGCAATTTTAGGGTTGTATTTGGTGTTAACATTGAATATTTATGGTACAATGTTTTAGATTGAGAATTTGGAAAAATGTACAATGTTTTTATTTTCAGAATCTGCAAAGTATGGTTATATATTTTGTAATATGGTTTTATAATACAAGTGTTGTAATATGGTTTCGTACTAAAAAAATTGTATCCCGTTAGTTTTTACATAAAACCAATAAAACCAAGGTAATAACATAGAGATATTACCTTAGTTCTACACAACACAGAGTTAATATTGGGCGCGTCATCCAGTTCTAAAAATAATTTTAAAAAATACAGATGTTGGGGTTCGAACTCATGTGCAGATGACTTTACCCGTCGGTTATTTAATAACTGAAGGGTAAAGTGGACACTTTTCATGATGTTAGATGTGTTTTTTGTAGTAGTGGCTGTTTCTAGGAGCCTAAGTTCCAGGTCCAAGAGATTCATACAAATACCTCAACACTAAGGATGAGGGGGATATTCAATTTCACCCGTAAACACTATTAAGTGCAAATTTTGACATAAAATGAACTATCTTTCTTGGCACTTTTCAACTCAATTCTCATGTTTTTATAGATATAATTCATGTTCTTGTGTGATTCTTCAATTATATTGAAAATGCCTTTGGTCCCTTTGATTTGTGTGTTATTGTGCATAATTAGGCATGAAATCATCAAAGTGTGAAACACAAGAAAATGGACAAGAAGGCCAAAGGAAGAGAAGAATATCAGTAAATTCGTTGGGCGAACTTATCAGGGAATGTCCGCTTTACAAACATCTGGCGAAGAGCTAGCGAAGCATCCCATACTTGAGGCAGTAGCTAAAGGGTCCTAAGTTCGCTGTGCGAACTTGTAGCGAGGTAGTTTGCAGTGTGAAGAATTGCTCGTACAAAGAACTTCAGATATTTCTCAAGGACGATTTAACTATTCAGAGGTACATCAGGTGCCTAATTTAAAGTTCTCTAGGTGAAGGATCTGTTCTCAGTGCAAACATGACAGATCCTAAACTTACTTTATAAGTGTTTTTCTTGATTTTTAGAGGGATATGTTATATTTTTCACATCAGAACTTTATCTCTCTTTATTTCAAGCTTATTTTAGAGAGAGAAATATAAATCCTAATAGGGAGAAGGTAAGATCTTCAATCTCTTGTTGGGATTTGGATGTAATATTTTGATACCTTATGCATTTCATCTAATATATGTTTGTGAACTAGTTTTAATTCTCTATTGTTGATTGTCTTTGATTGCTTATTTGTGGGTCTTGACAAAACTCATTTCAAATCTTTGATCTTAGATTTTCATCTATCAATGAACAAACTTTTGACATAGTTTTGTAAGTTGATATTCACTTGTATCTTTTATTTTATTATGTTGGTTAGTAACATGAGTAGCTTCAATACAGTATGATGAGGATGCATGATAATAGTGATGAAGAACGATGTTCACATCCATTTGGAAGATTAGTTGAATGCATGTAAAAAGAGTTAAGCGTATGTACGTATTCTAATCATTGCATTTAATATGAAGAAGTCATTTATCTGATTTGGATGTCATCTTTGTTTACCTGTTTATCTTTGATTTGAACCGCTATAAACATATACTCTTCAGATCTGGATCTAGGATGATTGCCTATTAAGTTCTAAATTCTAGACATAGATTTAGGCTTAGCTTTTGCGTGAGTATTAGTTCGTAATGCTCTGTGTTGATTTTGTTGCGTGAGACATCACCAATGAGACAATATGATTGTTCTCTCGATGTTACGTTAGATATAACCTCTGTTGTGGGTGATACGTAAGAATAAGAAGAATGATTGAGTTATGTTTAACATGATCAGAAGAATGCATGTGTTATCAATTGATGATATCCAATCCCAACAAGGCTCCATTTATAATTCAATATTTACTTTATATTTTCCGTCTTTATTATTTTTGCCTTTATTTATGGGTCCTTGTACTTTTTACCCAAAACTTTTACATAACAAGCTTATAAATGTAGGGATCGTTGAAGGACGTTCTTTCCCTCACACTGATCCATGTGGAGACGATATAAACCCTGGAGGGAATTCCTTCAAACCTAAATTTTTTCTTCTTGCCTCTTTATTGCAGTTCGAACAAAATGGCATTGTTGTTGGGGATTGCTGTTTAGATATTGAAGTGCATTGCAATAGTTTCTATATTTTTAAGCTTTGAATATTTGTTTATATTGTATATATTTGTTTCCTTTTATATTTTCTCTAGTGTGATTAGGAATTATGAGAACTTCTTCTAGAGTGGTTGCTATTTTTATAAAAGTATTCAATGAAGCTTCAACCAAGTTTGAATGGTGATGATAGGATGTTGAGTATGTGAATGCAAGCAAGATAAATTGTACCTCTTTATAAAATGTTAGAATGGTTTAAGAATTTTTTGCTTTGTGCAAATGTGTGTTTTTGTTTCATTTTGCAACTTGTTTAAATGCTTGTTTCACTTGCGACCAAAAGTCACAAATTGTGAGAAACCTCAGCTGTTTACTATATGCTTAGGATGATTGATAAACTTTATTTAACTCATTTGATTCATACTTAATCTTTTGATTATTGTGATTTTGTGGAAGCATTGGAAATGATCGAGGCATTTTTTTATATTGAGCACAATCGTATCCAAACAGTAACTTACTCGTGAGTAATGAGTGTTCGTTAACCCTTTGAGCCTAAACAATTTAGATCTCATTTTAGTGATTAACTTTGTGTATGTACGTAATTTGAAAGTATAGTTCATCATTGAATTTTGTGAGATTCTAAAAATTTCTTCTTGAACCTTTGAACATTGTTTTAATTGATTTCCTTGCCATAAAAAGCAAGGAGCATTCACTTAAGGTTTGTTTAAATACAATTAGGGAGAATGAAAAAGAAGAATGGTAGGTTGCTAAAACTTTTGAAAAATTCAAGCAAGCATGAAAAGAAAAAGTGTGAATATGAATGTGAAAAATAAAAGAAAAAGAATGCTTGCTTGAAAGAGAAAAATAGAGAACACAATAATTATGCATAAGGAAGTTTGAGAAGGTTTATTATAGAGGAAAGAAAGTGGTGAATGGAGTTGGGATGTGTAAATACTTTGTATAGTGAATGTTTCTTTTGCAGCGGCAACTTGGATTCCATGGCCTATAGAAATGACCATTTATTGTAAACTCGACCAAGCTACAACCTTCAAAGCCCTTAGTGATCTTTTTGCTTCCATGTTTTTATTTTTTATTGTTAGATGAATGTATAAATTGAATTGCTTTTAACATTGTTTTTCAGATGAGTGAGATTTCCCCACGGTTGCAAACGCGTTAATTTCTTCATTCTTATTTTAAAGAGGAGTGTTAGAATTATTCAAGTATGAGAATTTAGTTGTTATTTGAAACATTGCATGATATTTGTTTAAGAACTAAATTCTTTGTCATTGTTCGATTCTATTGAGTGGTGAACGTTGCTTATGCGTATTTGCATGTTTGACCAAATCCTCTTATTTGAGAAAATTTCTCTTGTTTGAATTTGAACTGCTATCTCTATTCTTGGTTGAATTAAATGGTTGAGCAAATCCTATTGTTTTCAATGAGAGGCATACTTTTCTTGAGGACAAGCAAAAATCTAGTTGGGAAGAGTTGTTAAGTGCAAATTTTGACATAAGATGAACCCTCTTTCTTAGAATTTTTCAACTAAATTCTCATGTTTTCATAGATATAATTCATTTTCTTATGTGATTCTTCAATTATATTGGAAATGCCTTTGTTCCCTTTGATTTATGTGTTATTGTGTAGAATTAGGCATGAAATCATCAAAGTGTGAGACACAAGAAAATGGACAAGGAGGCCAAAGGAAGAGAAGAATATCAGTAACTTCGTTGGACGAACTTACCAGCAAATGAACACTTTATGAACATCTAGAGAAGAGCTATCGAAGCATCCCAGACTTGAGGAAGTAGCTAAAGGGTCCTAAGCTTACTGTGCGAACTTGTAGCGAGGTAGTTCGCAGTGCGGAGAATTGCTCACAGAACGAACTTCATATATTTCTCAAGGGCAATTTAACTATTCAGAGGCACATCAGGTGCCTAATTTGATGTTCGTTAAGCGAAGGATTTGTTCACAGTGCAAACTTGACAGATCCTGAATGTACTATTAAGTATTTTTCTTGCTTTTTAGAGGGATATGTTATATTTTTCACATCAGAACTTTATCTCTCTTCATTTCAAGCTTATTTTAGAAAGAGAAATTTAAACCCTAAGAAGGAGAAGGTGAGATCTTCAATCTCTTGTTAGGATTTGGATGTAATCTTTTGATACCTTGTGTATTTCATCTAATATATATTTGTCAACTAGTTTTGATTCTCTATTGTTGGTTGTGATTGCTTATTTGTGGGTCTTGACAAAACTCATTTCAAATCTTTGATCATAGATTTTCATCTATCAATGAATAAACTTTTGACATGGTTTTGTAAGTTGATATTCACTTGCACCTTCTATTTTATTGTGTTGGTTAGTAGCAAGAGTAGGATCAATACGATATTATGATGATGCATGATAATAGTGATGAAGAATGATGTTCACATCCATTTGGCATATTAGTCAAATGCATGTAAAAAGGGTTAAGTGTATGTAGTATTCTAATCATTGTGTTTAATATGAAGCAGTCATTTATCTGATTTGAATGTCATCTTTGTTTACCTGTTTATCTTTGATTTAAACCGCTATAGACATATACTATTCAGATCTGGATCTAGGATTATTACCTATTAGGTTCTAAATTCTAGACATAGATTTAGGGTTAGCATTTGCCTGAGTATTAGTTCTTAATGCTTTGTGTTAGTTTTGTTGCACGAGACATCACTAATAAGATAATATGATTGTTCTCTCAATGTTGCGTTAGATATAACCTCTGTTGTGGGTGATACGTGAGGATATTAGACGAATGATTGAGTTGCGTTTAACATGATCAAAAGAATGCATATGTTATCAATTGATGAGACCTAATCCCAACAAGGCTTCATTTATAATTCAATCTTTACTTTATATTTTTCTTCTTTATTATTTTTGCCTTTATTTATGAGTCCTTGAACTTTTCACCCAAAACTTTTACATAACAAGCTTAGAAATGTAGAAACCGTTAAACGGCGTTCTTTCCCTTGAACCGATCCCTGTGGAGACGATATAAACCCCAGAGGGAATTCTTTCAAAACTAAATTTTTGCTTATTTCCGCTTTACTGTAGTTTGAATAAACACCTGTATACAGAGCTTCTCACACTTCCTGCATGAACTTGCTCGAACGCCATAACAATCCCAAAAACCTTTAACATTCCTGCAACACAAAGGTTTGTCATATGTTGTACTTTTTGCGAAGATATTTTTTGTAGGGTATTCAAGACAGGTGATTAAAGCTAAAGAGAAGTAGCATGGTTTGCCTTTGATAAATTATTTTTCATGATGACAACTTAAAGGAAAAATTGTTTAGAAACTTAAAGGAGCTTTTGATTCACTGAATTATGACAACTTGAAGATATCTCAAGCATCATCTCCAAGAATACTCAAGAAAGTGTCTATATGATTGACTTATTTGGCATGTCTCAAAGCTTCGACGTGTGAAAGTGAAAGCTTGCTCAGACGCATCTAATTGAACTCTACTTTGTAAAATCATAGGGGCTTTGTCATAAAATTATACAGGTAAATCACACACACTCTGAAACAAGTTTTTAAGCTTCTATTTCCTAAAGAAAATACACCTAAAATGTTTTGGAGTCGTGTTAGTCGAATAAAGAATAGTAAGAATAGTTTTGGACAAGTCTTTAAATTGTATAATCGATTTGCACTTATACCCAATCGATTAGGTTAGCAAAAAAATTTATCCATAAGTGATTAGGACAATGTCTTAATGAATGGCAATGTCTCTGTCTCTTTTCTTTCCTTTTTGATATATTCTAATCTATTAATTTTGGGGCTTTCTATCAATTGGGGCAAGGGGTTAATCGAATAACACATTAAATTATGGCTCATGGATCTTTCTTTTTTTATGTCAACCTCGAGCCTATAAATAGAAGTCTCTCCCTTGTCATTTTTACATCTAGAAAATGTAAGCCTTTCTCTCTCTCTCTCTCTCTCTCTCTCTCTCTCTCTCTTATATTTTTCACTTTCTCTCACTTGAACTTCAATCGTAACGCTTTGAGATTTTTTTTTTTGTTTGGTGAGGAATTTTGTGGTTTGGAAAGTGAATTATTGTAAATTTACCAAAAAGTGTTTTTGTTTCTTGGTTGAATAATTTATCCTTATGGGAGTGTTTGTTTGTGTTCAAAAGCTAAATTTGTTAAAAAAAATTTTAGGTATTTAGATTCTTAAGTCATCATTTGGTTTTTAAGCTCAGATTAGTTTAAAAGCTTACTTTGGTTTGAGATTAATCTTGTTTAAAATCTCATTAGTTTATGGTGTTCCTGGTTAAACACTGATTTGGTCCGTAAGCTCGGCCCAAACAAAATCTTGCTTAGGTTTGAGATAAGTATGGTTTAAAATCTTTGTGGTTCGTGGTCATCCTGTTCAAAATCTTAGTTCGGTTCATAAGTTCATCCTAATTAAAAGTTCATCTTGGTTTAAGATTAGTTCGTAGAAAATATCGGTTTACCTTGGGGACTAATTGCTCTAAATTGTTGTGTGGAAAAAAGACTAACCTTTTCAATCATCTATTTAGAAATAATATTAATCGCTACTCTCCCCAAGTTTATGTTTGAAAGAAAGATTAACTGCTTCTCTCTGTTATTCGTTGTTTGGTTGGAAGTTAGCCTGAAACTTCATTTTTTTCTTGTATAAGAGGGTTCGAAAGTTTAACCTACTAAAAGCTCTTAAAATTTACTGGATACTCACAAGATCAAACCTTAGGAAGATGATTAGGTCTTTTCATTTCGACCGAATCTCTATAAATCCTAGTGTCATTTCTCATACCCTTAACTCTTTATTTTTCGTATATTTACTTTCTGCTGATATCTCTAAAAAAATTAGTTTTTTTTAAACATAATAAATAATAAATAAAAATTTTCAAACTATCTTTTTTTTGGAGATCCACAATCCCCCCCCCCCCCCCCCCCCTTCAATTTCCTCTTGTGCATGGAGTCACATATCCAACAAGTGGCGTCAGAGGCTAACTCATGTTCAAAGACTAATTGTCTCAGGAGGAAGATGACTTCCAATACCTTTTCTAACAAGATATATTTCATGAATACACTTCCACCATTTAATGGTGTTATGTTTTAACCGTGGAAATATAGATTCAAAAATTTTATTCAAAGTATTAACATCGAATTATGGGAAACTCTAATCAATGATTTGTTTATCCCTACTCACCAAATATATGGATAAGCAGTAGAAAAACCCAATTTCCTTTGGACTGTAAAGGAAAAGAGAAAATTTGAAATAGATTTGAAAATCAAAATTTTCATAGTAATGTCTTTAGATGATAGTAAACACCTATATGCTTATAAGTGCAAATCCGTCAAGAAAATGTGGGATACTCTTGAAAAAATATAT